>JAIFGZ020000267.1:0-1200000 GCA_019925245.2 Oryza australiensis | reverse complement strand
TGCACGAATAGTCTTACAATACCATTATTACATAAATAGGCCCGAAGGCATTGTTCATCCCACAGGGACCTTATGGTCCGAATACAACATAAAAACGAGTTTAGATAAGGCAATGGAAAGAGGCAAGCTTGCCCATTGCCACGTGCAACGACCGGAGCTAAAGTCTAATATGCGCCGTCGATCCCTCGTCCTCCCGGTGGTAAGCATATGGATCTTCCGCTCTTCAACTCCATCACCGGAGGTTTGTGCGTATAGCAAGGGTGAGTACCAACCGTACTCGCAAGTCAACACAGAATTGATGCATATGACAGGGTTATTCAAAGAACATGGCTAGGGTTATTTTTGCGTAAAGCCGTTTTCACAATTCTTTTCACAAGCCCGTCGTCTAGCCAAATCAAGTTTTAATTTCATAGTTCATTAACCCGGCGACGGTTCGTCTACCATCCACCGTGATTCCAAGGATGGCTTCCCGCCTCCGGTTCGTCATGATTTTCCGGGAGTCCACCCTTCTCGCATTCTCGAGAAGTTGATCCACCAAAATTAAATCATCATGCAAACCCATCCCAAGATTTTTAAGTTCAAAGTCTAGCCAAGCGAAAGTCTTGTCACGATGCTCAATATCCATGAGCACGGCTATTCGAATAGATTGATTCACTCACACTGCAAAGGGATGTACACTTTACCCGTACTCCGCGACAGCCCAACAAATGAGCCTACGCCTCAACACATGAGACGGTCACGGCAAAGCCTTTCGATAACCTCACTTTGCGCACCCGCTCCATGAACTTATGTCCTCATGCACTCTAGCCGTCCTTTTCTAGCAAGTGAGAGGAGTTCGTGCACCCGGGTAAGGGAAGACATTTCCAATCTTTAAGTTTAATTAACAGTAGTTTAATTCCACATTCATAACGAAGGCCGCAGCCACATACTCATCCCATAACCACATCATAGAGAACCATCTATGCAAGGATACCGCCTCCGCTCGGCCATCTAATCAGCTAGGTCTATACCCATTCGAGAAGTACGTTGTACTCGGCTCGTTTCCGCTATCTCATGGCTCGGTCCTTACTGACCAGGGTCGGCACTTGCCTTTTCCGGAATCCACCCAAATCATCCGGCCGCCCGCCTAAAACATTTGTTTAGTACTTCACATTTTCATCAAATGTAATTCATCATGGTCATGTGGCGCTCATGTCTCCACATGCCGAGTCTCAACTACCTCCCCTTAAGGTAGTTGCCCAAGCACAAAGCTTTTTCATGAAGTCATGAGTATGCATAAAGCTAAGTATAGCATGGCTAAGCGCTTTACCGAGTTATGCTTCGGTTAGTTGTATCACATCGTGAGTTACAAGGAGTAATTCTAAGGGTACTCAATAGCAAGGAATGGCACTACAAGTATAGGTAACATGGTAAAGCATGCATGTTTAGAGTGTAAAATAACATCATTTCGCAATTGGGATCAATATGTTCAAAGGGTGTGAAGACTTGCCTTGCTCGTACGCTTCTTGAGTGGGGTCTCCTACGGGGTTAACGTTCGCCTCCTCGGTCGCTAATCATACGAGCGAAAAGGAAAAGAAAAATAGATTCCAATTAAAATCCGATAAGAACGAACGCAAAAGCATGAAAAATCATAAAGAACTCTCCCAAACCAACTTCCCTACGACCCTAATCGAATTACGGAGGATTTTATGAAGCAAATCAAATATCGAATGTATATGTCGCAAAAAGGGGTGGATTGGAATTTATATGAGATAGTTTAAAATTCTTGGAAAAGATTCTAGATTTGTGAATATAAACTAAGTGAATAAATGGGCCTCACAAAGATACACAAATATTTTGGAAATTTATTAGATTAAAAGTTCAAAGTCTAAGCAAATATAACTTCATAATTATTTGCAAAGAAATTTAAAAGTAAATAAATAAATCCCTTTAAAAGGTGCAAAATCTTTGTAAATAAAGTTTTAGAATAGTTTAGAAGAGTATAAATATTTTCCTAGGATTTTAATAAGCTTATTCTTATTTTTAATCTCCTTAGAAAAATAAAAAAAATTTCAAAAATTTTGCCTAAGCCGGGATCGAACCTGCGCCTTCCTTTCACTCGGCTCGGCTCAAACCACCGAGCCAGCGAGCCGTTCTCGCTCTCTCTCCCCTTTCCTTTTCTTTCTTCTTCATTCCCCCGGCGAGGCCGACGGCGCGGCATGGCCGAACGACGGCGAGGGGGATCGGAGCTCGGCATCTAGCTAACCCTACACCATCTACATGACGCGGGGAGTCCGTTTTGAGGCGCGGTTGGGCTAGGGAGGCGGCGGATTGGTCCGGCGACGACGGGCGGCGGCCCAAAACAGAGGGCTCGGCGGCGAAGGCGCACGGTGCGGCGGCACTCCGGTGACAATGCGGCCGAACCAAGGGGTCCTAGAGGATCTACGGAACACGGGGTGCTAGCTAGGGGTCGGCTTGGCCGGAAAGGGGCGGTGGTGGCATGGCGACGTGCGCACGGCGGCGGCCAAAACAGAGGGTTCGGCGGTGCTCGTCGTCGGCGATTTCCGGCGGCTAATTGGCTCGGGAGACTTAGGGAAATATAGCTTGGAGCACGTAGATCGTGGGCGTACCTTCAATTCCGAGGAAATCAACCGAGGGCGACGAATTTTGAGGTTTGCACCGGGCGGCCGAGTTAGGGTTCTTCCGACCCGTGCTCCGATCTCTTGCGAAATTCTAGCGCTACGATGAACGGATTTTGGGGAAAATTGGTGAGGAGCTAGATGAGACAAAGGTGGCACAATTTTTGTGTTGTGAGTTTCGGCCGAGGAGTGCTATATATAGTTGACCACGCGAGCTCGAACTCGGCGGCCATGGTAGCGCAGCTAGGGTGACGCGCGAGGGGAGGGTGAGGCCGACGCACGGTGGGCATGGTTACAAGCACAAGCGGGATGTCACGGTGGTACGGCGCGGCGTGGACCGACGCGGCCACGGGCGACGGCATTGACTCGGGCGCGCGCCGTGGTACGGCGAGGCGACGGTGAGCACATGCGCCGGCGTACGGCGAACCCGCGACGCGCCGGCGTGGCGACGGCATGGCGCGGTGCGTGGCTGATGCGGTGCACAGGCGCGGCGGTTGTGCGAGGACGTGGTGACGCAGGCGACGGCCGGCGCGGCGACGCGTGGTGAGCTGCGCGCGGGCGCGGGACGTCGCCGAACACCCGCATACGCATGAACAAGGCGCTTTTGCTTTTTCCCGATTTCAAATTCCTATTTTCCATTTCCATTTCCTTTCACCCTAAAAATTCGAAATAAATTCTAATATTCCCAAAATAATTTTGAAATTATATTTTCAAACTTTTTCCCCCACTTTTTATTTTTCAAAATATATTTTTCATATTTTTATTTCTTCTTTTAAAATTACCAAATTAGGGTCCTTGATTAATTTCTAATTTCATATTTCCTTTTCAAAATATTTTTATCATCCAAATCCAAATATTTATTATTTTTCTTCCACCAGCTTAGGGTTTAAACCAAAATATATCCTCTTTCAAGAATCTTTTGCAAATCTCCAAAAGTTTTTGCGAGTTCCGATTTTCACGTTCCGAATTCTACTCCTTCGATTTTCACGATGTTACACGACGAGGAAGAAAAGATAGACAAATTCATTGAAGGACTAAATGACGAACCGAGGGACCAATGATCGGGCAGATCACACTAGTTTCCAAAGCCTCATCAACAAGGTCGTCCGACTTGAGCATGACCAAAAGGTGGTGGACAATAACCGCAAGAGGAGGCTCGCCATGGCTCGCCCATTTCGGGGACGCCACAACGCCCCAAAGGAACCACTCCGTCCGGATGGAAGCCAAATGTTCCGCAACCGGACGTCCTTCCACTTCCGACCATGTCAACCTGCCGCCACACCTCGCCCGTACGCCCACACCAACCCTAGCGCTCCAGAAGAAGGAATGTGAGTCGTTTTAATTGCGGGGAATTCGGGCACTACTCCAATAGCTGTCCAAAACCGCGCAACACCCCGTACGCACCGGCGCCAATGCAACACCCGTCCGAGGAACCCCACCCTGCGCAGACGAGGTCCTGCTCAGACCCCGCTACCCAACGAGGCCGCCACCGGGTTTCGACATGGCCAAGTGAATCATGTGCGGGGTAAGAAGCTCGGAGGACCAGAGCGTATTGATGGGTATGTTCTCTATCAACTCTACACCAGCTTAAAGTTTTATTCGATTCTGAGCCTCGCATTCATTCATATCTTCCCAAGTAAGCAAACAACACCACCTACACCAAGTAGCACTTAAGAGGCCTATGTTGGTACACTCACCGGGAGACATAACCGTACCCCATGCCTCGCATTAATGTGCCCATACGGATTAGGGACGTGGTGTTTCTCTCAAACCTTATGGTGCTATCACCCCACCATAGATGTCATACTCGGAATGGATTGGTTGACCAAGAATAATGGGATTATAGACTGCAAAGGAAGTCACTGTATCCACCCCGTGGGGATCACCGATGAGCATAACTATGGATCAAAACCCAAAGCTATGTGAGCAAGCTGCGGAGTGTTCACCATGCTACCCTTAGGAGGAATGCCCGTAGTACAAGAATACCCGATGTATTTCCGAGGAATTACCCAATGCCATCGGATCGCGATGTAGAGTTTATCATCGACTTAATGCCTGGTACTGCCCCCATATCCAAGAGACCTTATCGAATGCCGGCCAACGAGTTAGAGGAACTCAAGAAGCAGATAAGGGAACTACAAGAGAAGGGATTTGTACGCCCCAGCTCTTCTCCTGGGGAGCCCCGTACTCTTCGTCAAAAAGAAGGATGGGAGTATGAGAATGTGTGTGGATTACCGATCGCCGAATGAGGTAACCATCAAGAACAAGTACCGCTGCCCGGATCGATGACCTATTCGATCAACTTAAGGGTGCACAGTGTTCTCAAAGATTGATCTACGGTCAGGATATCATTAGTTGAGGATTAGAGCCGAAGATATTCCTAAGACGGCGTTCTCTACACGTTACGGCTTATACGAGTTCACAGTGATGTCCTTTGGAATGACCAATGCCCCTGCCTACTTTATGAACCTGATGAACAAGGTATTCATGGAATACCTGGACAAATTCGTGGTGGTGTTCATCGACGATATACTTATCTACTCCAAACACGATGAGGAACACGCGGAGCATCTACGACTAGTACCGGAAAAGCTACGAGAACACCACCGTATGCAAAGTTCAGAAATGTGAGTTCGGCTCAAGGAAGTCGCCTTTCTTGGTCACGTGGTTTCAGCGAGGAGTAGCAGAGACCCCGCCAAGGTCGAAGCTGTTACGGGATGGAAGGCACCCAAGTCAGTAACAGAAGTTCGGAGTTTCTTGGGCTTGGCCGGTTATTACCGACGGTTTATCGAAGGGTTTTCCACGATAGCCCGACCTATGACTCAACTTCTGAAGAAGGAAAAGAAGTTTGAATGGAATGAGAAGTGCCAAAAAGCCTTCGACCAATTAAAAGAAAAGTTAACCACTGCTCCAATCTTGACCTTACCCGACAACCTAAGGACTTCGTGATGTACCGTGATGCATCCCGCAAGGGTTGGGAGGAGTATTAATGCAGATGGAAAGGTCGTGGCTTATGCCTCGCGACGCTTACGACCTCACGAGGAGAATTATCCCACACACGACTGGAATTAGCCGCGGTTGTACACGCATTGAAGATCTGGAGACACTATCTGATCGGAAACCACTGTGATGTGTATACCGATCACAAGAGCCTAAAATATTTCTTTACTCAGCCTGATCTCAATCTACGACAGAGGCGATGGCTGGAGTTGATCAAGGATTACGCCTAGGAATCCATTATCATCCCAAAAGCAAATGTAGTGGCCGATGCGCCGAGCCGCAAAGCCCAATGCAACCACATGGGATTGGGAGGTATGGCCGCGAACTTCAAGAAGAAATGGCCGACTCAATCCGCACCCGATTCCTCACTGAGAAGTGAACTCATTGGAGATCCAACCCCTACCGAGAACTCAAATCAAGGAAGCCCAAACAGGGAATAAGGAAACCCAGGAAATCAAGGAACGCATGGCCACCGGACGCGCTCAGAGTTTTCGTGGATGACAAGGGAATCCGTGGTACAAGAAAAGGATCCGTGTGCCCGAACAAGGCGGTTTGAGGGGATTGATCTTAAAGGAAGCCCACGAATCGGCCTATTCGTTACACCCGGAAGCACGAAAATGTACCAAGACTTGAAAGGAGAATATTGGTGGCCTAATATGAAGAGGGATGTAGCCGAATATGTAGCCATGTGCGATGTGTGCCAAAGGGTGAAAGCCGAGCATCAACGCCCACCGCTTGCTGCAGCCACTCAAGATTCCCGAATGGAAATGGGACGAGATAGGCATGGATTTCATAGTGGGACTACCCAAAACTACGACGGCTACGATTCCATCCGGGTAATAGTGGATCGGCTCACCAAGACGCCATTTATCCCAAGTGAAAACTAACTACAACAAAGTGCCAAGCTAGCGTAACTATATATGAGTAGGATCGTATGTCTTCACGGTGTACCAAAGAGGATCATATCGGATCGTGGTACCCAATTCACATCCCATTTTGGAGCAAAGTCCACGAGGCACTCGGAAGTCATCTCGCTTTCGCACCGCCTATCATCCACGGCACCGATGGGCGATCGAAAGGACGAACCAAGTACTGGAGGATATGCCGAGAGCTCGTGCATTGGATTTCACCAAGGATTGGGAAAATGCTTGCCGTACGCTGAGTTCTCTTACAACAATAGCTATCAAGCCGCTTTGAAGATGTCGCCAAACGAAGCTCTATTTGGTCGCCGATGTCGAACCCCATTAATGTGGTCGAAACCGGTGAACGAACCGTATTCGGGCCGACATAATCGGGGAGGCCGAGGAAAAGGTTCGCCCGATTCGGGACCGACTACAAGCCGCTCAATCACGACGTAAGAGCTACGCGGACACTCGACGAAGGGAATTGGAATTCAAAGAGGGTGACTACGTATATCTAAAGGTCTCACCCTACGGGGAACACAGAGATTCAAAGTCAAAGGAAAACTCGCACCACGATACATGGGCCCATTCCCGATAAGCGCTAGGAGGGGAGAAGTGGCCTACCAATTGAACCGCCCGAGAATCTCTCGATGTCCACCCAAGATTCCACGTATCGCAGCTGAAGAAATGTCTGCGGTACCAAGAACAAACCCCGTTAGAAACCATCCAAGTCCACAGCGATCTTACCTATCTAGAACATCCAATCAAGATACTAGACGAGGCGTAAAAGAAGACACGAACCAAGTCATGGCGCATGTACAAAGTACAATGGAGTAATCACACCGAAGAAGAAGCCACTGGGAGAGCGAAGAATTCCCGAGGACGGAATACCCACACCTATTCACCATCGGTAAGAAAATCTCGGGACGAGATTTATTGTTAGGGGGTAGGTTTGTAACATCCCGAAAATCGAAGGAGTAGAATTCGGAACGTGAAAATCGGAACTCGCAAAAACTTTTTGGAGATTTGCAAAAGATTCTTGAAAGAGAATATATTTTGGTTTAAACCCTAACTGTGGAAGAAAGGTAATAAACATTTAGATTTGAGATGAAAATATTTTTGACAAAGAGATATGAGTTTAAAAAAAAAAAAAAAATAAAAAATAATTGAAGATTCCAAATTATTGATTTTTAAAAGAAAGAAATAAAAATAGGAAAAATATATTTTGAAAAATAAAAAGTGGGGAAAAAGTTTGGAAATATAATTTCAAAATTATTTTAGAAATATTGAAATTTATTTTGAATTTTTAGAGTGGAAGGAAATGGAAAAAGAAAATAGGATTTCAAAACTCGGGAAAATAGAGAAAGTACACTGTTCATGCGTATGCAGTGTTCGACGACATCCCCGCGCGCCGCATGTGCTCACCGTCGCCTCGCCGTACCACGGCGCGCGCCCGAGCCAATGCCGCCGCCGTGGCCTCGCGCCCACGCCGCGCCGTACCACCGTGACATCCCGCTTGTGCCGTAACCATGCCCACCGTGCGTCGGCCTCACCCCTCCCCTACTCGCGCGTCACCCTAGCTCGCTACCATGGCCGCCGAGTTCGAGCTCGCATGGTCAACTATATATAGCACTCCTCGGCCGAAACTCACAACACAAAAATTGTGCCACACTGTCTCATCTAGCTCCTCACCAATTTTCCCCAAAATCCGTTCATCGTAGCGCTAGAATTTCGCAAGAGATCGGAGCACGGGTCGAAAGAACCCTAACTCGGCCGCCCGGCAAACCTCAAAATTCGTCGCCCTCGCTGATTTCCTCCGGAATTGAAGGTACGTCCACGATCTAAGTGCTCCAAGCTATATTTCCCCTAAGTCTCCCGAGCCAATTAGCCGCCGGAAATCGCCGACGACGAGCACCGCCGAACCCTCTGCTTTGGCCGCCGCCGTGCGCACGTCGCCATGCCACCACCGCCCTTTCCGGCCAAGCCGACCCCCTAGCTAGCACCCCGTGTTCCGTAGATCCTCTAGGACCCCTTGGTTCGGCCGCATTGTCACCGGAGTGCCGCCGCACCGTGCGCCTTCGCCGCCGAGCCCTCTTTTGGGCCGCCGCCCGTCGTCGCGACCAATCCGCCGCCTCCCTAGCCCAACCGCGCCTCAAAACGGACTCCCGCGTCATGTAGATGGTGTAGGGTTAGCTAGTTGCCGAGCTCCGATCCCCTCGCCGTCGTTCGGCCATGCCGCGCCGTCGGCCTCGCGGGGAATGAAGAAGAAAGAAAAGGAAAGAAAGGGGAGAGAGAGCGAGAACGGCTCGCTGGCTCGTGGTTTGAGCCGAGCCGAGTGAAAGGAAGGGCGCAGTTCGATCCCCGCTTAGGCAAAAATTTTTGAATTTTTTTATTTTTCTAAGGAGATTAAAAATAAGAATAAGCTTATTAAAATCCTAGGAAAATATTTATACTCTTCTAAACTATTCTAAAACTTTATTTACAAAGATTTTGCACCTTTTAAAGGGATTTATTTATTTACTTTTAAATTTCTTTGCAAATAATTATGAAGTTATATTTGCTTAGACTTTGAACTTTTAATCTAATAAATTTCCAAAATATTTGTGTATCTTTGTGAGGCCCATTTATTCACTTAGTTTATATTCACAAATCTAGAATCTTTTCCAAGAATTTTAAACTATCTCATATAAATTCCAATCCACCCTTTTGCGACATATACATTCGATATTTGATTTGCTTCATAAAATCCTCCGTAATTCGATTAGGGTCGTAGGGAAGTTGGTTTGGGAGAGTTCTTTATGATTTTTCATGCTTTTGCGTTCGTTCTTATCGGATTTTAATTGGAATCTATTTTTCTTTTCCTTTTCGCTCGTATGATTAGCGACCGAGGAGGCGAACGTTAACCCCGCAGAGACCCCACTCAAGAAGCGTACGAGCAAGGCAAGTCTTCACACCCTTTGAACATATTGATCCCAATTGCAAAATGATGTTATTTTACACTCTAAACATGCATGCTTTACCATGATACCTATACTTGTTGTGCCATTCCTTGCTATTGAGCACCCTTAGAATTACTCCTTGTAACTCACGATGTGATACAACTAACCGAAGCATAACTTCGTAAACCGCTTAGCCATGCTATACTTAGATTTATGCATACTCATGACTTTATGAAAAAGCTTTGTGCTTGGGCAACTACCTTAGGGAAGGTAGTTGAGATTCGGCATGTGGAGACATGAGCGCCACATGGCCATGATGAACTAAGTTTGGTGGAAATTGAAAGTGCTATACAAATGTTTTAGACTCGGGCGGCGGATGATTTGGGTGGATTCCGGAAAAGGCAAGTGCCGACCCTGGTCAATTAAGGACCGAGCCATGAGATAGCCGGAAACGAGCCAGCACAACCGTACTTCTCGAATGGGTATAGACCTAGCCGACTAGGTAGCCGAGCGGAGGCGGATCCTTGCATAGATGGTTCTCTATGATGTGGTTATGGGATGAGAATGAGGCTGCGGCCTTTGTTATAAATGGTGAAATTAAACTACCGTTAATTAAACTTAAAGATTGGAAATGTCTTCCCTTACCCCGGTGCGCCTGTAACTCCTCTCACCGCTAGAAAAGGACGGCTAGAGTGCATGAGGGCATAAGTTCATGGAGCGGGTACGCCAAAGTGAGGTTATCGAAAGGCTTTGCCGTGGCCGTCTCATGTGTTGAGACGTAGGCTCATTTGTTGGGCTGTCGCGGAGTACGGGTAAAGTGTACATCCACCGCAAAGTGTGAATGAATCAATCTATTCGAATAGCCGTGCTCGCGGATATTGAGCATCGTGACAAGACTTTCGCTTGGCTAGACTTTGAACTTAAAAATACTGGGATGGGTTTGCATGATGATTTTATTCGCGGTGGATCAACTTCTCGAGGATGCGAGAAGGGGTGGACTCCCAAAAATCATGTCGAACCGGAGGCGGGAAGCCATCCTTGGAATCACGATGGATGGTAGACAGAACTGTCGCCGGTTAATGAACTATGAAATTAAAACTTGTTTTGGCTAGACAATAGGCTTGTGAAAAGAATTGTGAAAACCGGCTTTACGCAAAGACAACCCTAGCCATGTTCTTTGAATAACCCCGTCATATGCATCAATTCTGTGTTGACTTGCCGAGTACGGTTGGTACTCACCCTTGCTATACGCACAAACCTCCAATGATGGAGTTGAAGAGCCGAGGATCCATATGCTTACCACCAGGAGGACGAGGGAACGACGGCGCATATTAGACTTTAGCTCCTGGTCGTTGCTCGTGGCAATGGACAAGCCGCCGCCTCTTTCGCCGCCTTATCTAAACTCTGTTTTTATATTGTATTCGGACCATAAGGTCCTGTGGATTGAACAATGCCTTCGGGCCTATTTATGTAATAATGGTATTGTAAGACTATTCGTGCATGCGCACTTGATTATCCAGAACTACATTCGTGGGTACCAACTACTTGATCCAGGGAAATGGTACTATGAACACGAAAGATTCCCGATTCAAAACCGGGGGTCCACAGGGAAGGAGGGGCTTTTCACCATCTTGGGACCACGGGGTCCCATTTCTCCACTCGGTCGGGACCGGGAGCGGCGAAGAGGGCTGGCGACGCGGCGAGGTGGTTCGGCGGCGGTGGCGCTCGTCGCGCCGAACTCCGGCGATGTCTTGGCCAAGGCAAGGGGTCTACGAGCATCGGTGAGCCCTAGGGATGCTAGAGAGGGGTTGGTCCGGCCGGGAGGCGCCGAGGTGTGCGGCGACGGCGGGGTGGCGCGGCCGAGACAGGGAAATTCGGGGGCTCGTCGCGGCGATTTCCGGCGGCCTTTGGCTCGGGAAACTTAGGGGAAACAACACTTAGAGCACGGGGATAACGGTGGTACCTTCAATTCGGGAAGAAATCGGCCGAGGGTGACGAATTTCGGAGTTTTGCGCCGGCGGCCGAGTTAGGGTTCTTCCGCCGAGCTCCGATTCTTCCCAAAATTCAAGCAATGCAACGGTTAACTTTTGGGGAAAAACGGGAGAAAGCACGAGGAGTTGTGGCGAAGATTTTCGGTGTTGGGGGCTCGGCTCGGGTGGCCTCTTATAGGCGGTCGACGGAGGGCGATGCGACGGCAACAATGGCGCGGCGTCGCAGCATGGCGCGGTCGCGGGGAGGTCGTGCGCGCGACGTGCGGCAACCGCAGCCGACGTGCGTGCGTACGGTGAGCGCGCGGGCGGTGCGCGCGCACCGTGCAGCGCGACGCTAACGCGGCGGGTACGGCGACGGCATGGCGACGGCATCGCGCGGCGTCGGCGCGACTTTGGCGACCGCGGATGGCGCGGCCGACGGCGGTGGTCGTGCGCGCAGGACGGTGGCATCGGTGAGAGCGCGCGCGCGGGCGTCCTGGTACGGCGCGCACGGCGTTCGGCGCGTGGCGCGCGCGAACGTGGCCGAATGACCGGTCGAACACCTTCGATGCGATGAATAGTGTACCTTTCCTATTTTACTCGATTTAATTTTCCTAATTCCCTATTTCCATTTCCTTTCTTCCTAAAAATCCCAAATAAAATTTTGTATTCTCAAAACAATCTTCAAAATTATATTTTCCACTTCTCCCTACTTTTCAAAATATATTTTTCATATTTATTTTGTTTCTTCTTTTGAATTTCAAGAAAATAGGGTTTTGATTAGAGATAAATTTCTAACTTCATTTTTCCTTTTTCAAAAATATTTTTATCATCAAATCCCAATTATTCATTATCTTTCCCCTATCAATTAGGGTTTAAACCAAATATATCCTTTTTGTAATTCACCAAATTATATATGTATATGCTCTTTTCACTACACACATTTATATTTTGAAATCATTTTTACCGGCTGTGACTTCAAAGCTTAGGGTTTTGTCCCATTTTTCCTCAAAGTAATTCTAGAAGAAAAATCTTATTTTGCTGAACTGGCAATCCAGATCGAAAAACACGATAAGAAGCAATGATTCCCAAAAAGTTTTTGTGAGTTCCGAATTCCATTCCTTCGATTTTCAGGATGTTACAACAGCTGAGTAAAAACCCTGTCTTTCATGATCGTAGCAAGCATATAGACACAAGATTTCATTTCATCAGAGAATGCGTCGAGGAAGGCAGGGTGTTCGTTTCCTCCATTGGGACTTCGAGCAGTGGCGGATATTCTAACCAAGGCGCCGCCGCGAGAACGGTTACGTGAACTGCGTGACAAGCTCGCCTTGTGAAGATTAAACAAGGGTGCACGGTTTAGGAGGAGATTTGTTAGTTAACCTGTGCGCCTTGTAGATAGATTTGCATGTTTCAGTTTTCTGTTATGCATGAGCACGAGCGCTATTCTTGTGGTGGCCGTGCGGATAGGAAGTAGTGGTGGGATTAGTGTGGAGATTATGACAATCGGGTATCTACATGGCAAGCTTATCCGACTGGAGGTAGGGATAGATTGCGCCTACCATGTCTGTAAACCAAACATGACTTGGGTGTTACGTTGTCGATTGAGATAAGGCAACGGCCTATAGTCATGGTTTGGTAAGATTGAGGAAACCGACTTAGAGTAAGGTAGGGTTTCCGATCTGTAAGCCCGTCTCTCAAGACTATATAAGGGGGGTAAGGGACGTCCCTTGAGGGATATGCGATAGCAAAGATCAGAAGTTAGATCAGCTTTTAGCTTTCAGCCTTAGATCTTGAGATCAATAAAGACACTCAGCAGATCGAATCCTTCGAAACAGGAGTAGGGTATTACCTCACGAGAGGGCCTGAACCTGTCTAAATCCCGTTCTCCAATCTAACCCATTGTGCTTGGCGATCTTGACTGCACCCCCAAAATTCTATTGCCGAAACCAAGTTTCGACAGTTGGCGCGCTAGGTAGGGGCCTACGCGTCAAGACTTCTTCAACAATCTCGCCGACAAGCGTGATGGGATCTCCTTCAGGATTCGGTGACTTCGCCGCCAACAACTTCGACAACTTCTCCTTCGACTCGGATTCGAACTAGTCGGAAGGAGAGACCCACTCGGCGCCGTTCGGGCTCTCGAACAGCGCCAAGATCTACGACGACATCTTCAAATCCAAAATGCGCCTACTCTCTCCGACGAAGGACTTCACTCGGCACCGTTCGGATTGACGAACGCCACCAAAATCTGCACCGATCTCCTCGTCTCCCCAACAGAGACGATCCACTTTGACGAAGACCTCTCGGTGACGTTTGGATTACCAAACGCCGCTGAGATCTACGGCAAACTCTTGTCCCCCGAGTCGAGGTCGACCCACTCGGAGGAGCCCGCGTCCCCAAGCTCTGACTCGGACTGGAACGATCCAGATCCGAGCTACCCAGGGTCGAGGGAGGTCGCCATCATCCTCCAGCCGTTCGGCTCATGCTCATCTTCGGAGCTCAACGAATATCTCAGCTCCGCCGGCTTTGACGACCTCTATGGCATCCCCTCAGACGAAGCCAACGACTCCGACTACAACAAGGACTACGAGCCGAAGTGCTTCGATGTCCTCATGGTCGAGCCGGCCGAGTCCGACTCAGCCATGGCCCGCAGGCTTGCAAAGGAAGAGTGAGCCAAGATCGAGCAAGAGCGCAAGCTGGCAGAAGAGGAGAAAAAACGCAGGGAAGAGGCCGATAAGAGAAAGCAAGATCTACAGGCAGCCGGACGGTCCGCTCAGGAGGCTATTCTTCAAACGCGGGTCCGCAACACCAATGTCTTCCAGACGCCACAGCAGAACGCTGTTGCTGCCCTCACACTCTTGGACACCGTCATGGAGATGGCACCCACCGACGTGACTCCAATATTAGATAAAATCAAGACCATCGTCGCTAACCGTGTACACTCTCGTCATCCGCGCAGCAGGCGGTGACAACAAGGCTATGGCCAACTATCTGCCCGTGGCCCTCGCCAACTCAGCCAGGAACTGGCTCACTAGCCTGCCAAGAGGCTCAATCGGCTCGTGGAGCGAGCTGAGGGACCACTTCATCGCCAACTTCCAGGGCACCTTCGAGAGGCCCGGCACACACTTCGACTTATACAACGTCATCCGTAAGCCGGACGAGCCTCCGAAGGATTACATCGGCGCTTCTCCGAAAAGCGCAACAAGATCCCAACATCACCGATGACATCATCATCGCCGCCTTCCAGAAGGGAGTCCGTGATGAGCTGTTAATCGGAAAGTTCGGGCGCAAGCCACCGAAGATGGTGAAACAGATGTTTGAAATGGCAAACTCTTACGCCAAATCTAATGATGCCATCAAGGCGGCGCGCCAAGACCGGCCCGACAGGAGGGAAGATAAGCAGGCAGGAGGAAGCCGGAATCCTAAGAAGGATAACGGCAACAACAACAACCAGGGCCAAAAAGACCGCAAGCGCCGATCCGAAGATCTGGTCGCCGCGACCTCCAACTCTCAACGCCGTCCCCGAGTCGCCGCCTACGACGCCATCATGAACGCTCAATGCACTCATCATCCCAATCACAAGCACGCGGCTAAGGACTGCTTCATTTACAAACAGTTCACCGAGCAGTATGCGGTGCAACTCAACAAGAAGCTGACTGATGAAGCCGGCCCATCAGGCGTCAAGAAAAACAATGCAGCTGAGAATGCCGAGCCTTTCCAAGACCCCATGGGCGAACTCAATCACATCTTCGGGGGGCCGCTAGCCTATGAATCCAAGAGGAAACAGAAGCTAACCGACCGAGAGGTCAACGTGGCGCAACCCGAAGTCCCTCAGTACCTGCGATGGTCAGAGGTGGCCATCACTTTTGACCGCTCGGATCACCCTGACCGAGTGGTCCACCCGGGTCGCTATCCACTCGTCTTGGACCCGGTGGTTTGCAATATCAGGCTTAAGTGCGTCCTCATTGATGAGGGCAGCGCCCTCAACATCTTATTTGTTAAGACCATGGACGAGATGCAGATCCCTAGGGCCGAATTGAAGGCAAGCTCAGCCCCCTTCCATGGAGTCATCCCGGGGCTATCATCTACACCACTCGGGCACATCGCCCTCCCGGTCACCTTCGGAGCTCGAGAGAACTTCCGAACGGAGAACGTCACTTTTGAGGTGGCCGACTTGAAACGGCCTACCACGCCATCATCGAAAGGCTTGCGCTTGCCAAATTCGCAGCGACGTGAAGCAAGCCTTCACCTGTGACAAGGAGAGCTGTGACATGACCCAATCTCGCGAGAGATCACGTGGCCAGCAAGAAATCCGATTGGCTGCATCGACTTCGGCAGAGGGTGAAATCCCCACGAAGAGGATAGCCAAATCAGGATCTGGCGACGCCAAGACCAAGAAGATCTCCCTTGATCCATCGGATCCATCAAAAACTGCTGTAATCGGCGCTGAACTAGATCCCAAATAGGAAAGCGTGCTCGTCACCTTCCTCCAAAATAATAAAGATGTTTTTGCTTGAAAACCATCTGATATGCCTGGAATTCCTAGGGAGGTGATCGAGCACTCTTTACACGTCAAAGATGACGCCAAACCGATAAAACAACGATTACGCATATTTGCGCAGGATCGAAAAGACGCCATCAAGGAAGAGCTCACAAAGCTCTTGGCTGCCGGCTTTATCAAAGAAGTCTTACATCCCGACTGGTTAGCCAACCCAGTCCTGGTCCGCAAGAAGACAGGGCAATGGCGCATGTGCGTTGACTATACCGACCTCAACAAAGCCCGTCCCAAAGATCCATTCGGCTGCCTCGCATCGACCAAGTCGTAGATTCAACATGCCCAACTCCCGAGCTTCTTGGATTGTTACTCGGGCTATCACCAGATCAGTTTGAAAGAATCCGACTGCCTCAAGACATCGTTTATCACGCCGTTTGGAGCCTACTGCTACATCACCATGCCTTTCGGCCTGAAGAACATCGGCGCCACATACCAACGCATGATCCGTAGATGTTTCCGACGCAGATCGGCAAGAACGTAGAAGCTTATGTCGACGATGTAGTCATCAAGACCAAGCGTAAAGAAGACCGATCGCCGACTTAGAAGAAACCTTCGCAAACATCTGGGCCTTCAGAATGAAGTTGAACCCGGAGAAGTGCACTTTCAGCGTCCCATCAGGCAAACTGCTCGGCTCCATGGTGTCACATCGTGGCATTGAAGCCAATCCAGAGAAGATCAACGCTATCTTGAGCATGAAGCCCCCGAGTAACCAGAAGGACGTCCAGAAGCTCACTGGCTGCATGGCGGCGCTAAGCCGCTTCATTTCTCGACTCGGCGAACGAGGCATGCCCTTCTTCAGATTGCTAAAGAAAATGAACGACTTCCAGTGGACCACGGAAGCCCACAAGGCCTTTGAAGATTTTAAGGAATTCCTTACAACGTCGACCGTCCTGGCCTCGCCTCAACCCCAGGAGCCCCTGCTGCTGTACGTTTCAGCCACTCACCAAGTGGTCAGTACGGTCCTCGTGGTCGAGCGCGAAGAAGAAGGACGGGCCCAGAAGATTCAGAGGCCAATCTACTTCGTTAGCGAAGTATTGGCAAGAGCCAAAATTCGCTACCCCCAGGTACAAAAATTGCTTTATGGTGTCATAATAACCGCAAGGAAATTGGCACACTATTTTCAGGGTCACTCGGTCACCGTCGTCACCTCCTTTCCACTCGACGATGTCATCCACAACCGGGAGGCAACTGGGCGCATTGCTAAGTGGGCTTTGGAGCTGATGCCACTGGACTTGACTTTTAAGGCGAGGACGTCCATAAAGTCACAAGCCCTGACGAATTTCCTGGCCGAGTGGACTGAGCAACAAGAAAACGTACCTCGGGAAGACCTCCAACATTGGACCATGCACTTTGACGGATCCAAGAGGATCACCGGCTTGGGAGCAGGAGTTGTGCTGATCTCCCCGACTGGGGAAAGGCTAAGATACGTCCTCCACCTCCACTTCTCCACCTCACATAACGTCGCCGAGTACGAAGCCCTGCTGCATGGACTGCGGCTCGCAGTTTTCACTCGGGATACGCCGACTCATCGTGAAAGGGGACTCCCAGCTGGTCGTCAACCAAGTAATGAAGGACTGGTCCTGTCTAAACAATACCATGGAGGCCTACCGACAAGAAGTCCGCAGACTTGAAGACAAGTTTGACGGACTCGAACTATCACATGTCTTGAGACACAACAACGAAGCAGCTGACGAGTTGGCGCAGTTCGGGTCCAAGCGTGAAGCCGCCCCAACAGACGTCTTTGTCGAGCACCTTTATGAGCCAACCATCACAGCGAAGACAACTTCCAACGAACAAGCTGCAAATGAAGTCGCCATGATTGACGCCGACTGGAGGACACCCCTCATCAAATTTTTAACACAGCAAGAGCTGCCGGAAGACCGGGATGAGGTAGAACGTGTCCGACGTCGTTGCCAAGCTTATGTCATGGTTGACTCCGATTTATACAAGAGAAGCCCCTCCGGAATCCTAATGAGATGCATCACACCCGAGGAAGGGAGACAGCTGCTCCAAGACATCCACTCGGGCATATGCGGAAGCCACGCAGCAGCACGCACCTTGGTGGGCAAAGCCTTCAGACAGGGTTTTTTCTGGCTTACCGCGGTCTTCGACGCGGACAAAGTGGTATGAACCTGTGAAGGCTGCCAATTTTTCGCCCGACGAGCCATGTCCCACCAAGAGCTACAAACAATCCCACTATCCCGACCGTTTGCGGTATGGGGCTTAGACATGGTCGGCCCTTTCAAGAAGGCTTCAGGAGGCTTTACGCACTTATTCATCGCAATCAACAAGTTCTCCAAGTGGATTGAAGCCAAGCCGGTTGCCACAATTACTGCTGACAAGGCACGGGATTTCTTTCTCAACATCGTGCACCGCTTCGGCCCCAAACAGATCATAACCGACAACGAAACTCAATTCACGGAGGCATCTTCAAGGAATTCTGCGAAGACTTTGGAATCAAGATCTGTTATGCGTCAGTTGCACATCCCAAAAGCAACGGACAAGTCGAACGGGCCAACGGCATGGTCCTTCAAGGCATCAAGGTCCGCGTGTTCGACCGTCTAAGCCCTTACGCAGGCAAGTGGGTTCAAGAGCTTCCCTCGGTTCTATGGTCGCTGTGGACCACACCCAGTCGGGCTATCGGCCAAACTCCTTTCTTTCTGGTCTACAGCGCAGAAGCCATGTTGCCAAATGAGATGGAGTATGAATCCCTTCGAGTCCGCAGCTTCAACGATGAACGCTATGACCCCGACCGAGTGGACGACCTCACCCGACTAGAGGAGGCCCGAGAGGCAGCCCTCATTCAGTCGGTGAAATATCTTCAAGGACTTAGACGATACCACAGTCACAACGTTCGAGCACGAGCTTTCATTGTTGGCGACTTGGTTCTACGCAAGGTTCAGACCACCAAGGACCGTCACAAGCTATCCCCCTTATGGGAAGGACCATACATAATTGCTGAGGTGACTTGGCCAGGTGCATATCGGCTAAAGCATGAAGACAGGTCTATGGTGGAGAACTCCTAGAACATTGAGCACCTTCAACGATTCTATGCTTAAATCGACTTAAGTTTCATATTTTTCTTGACTGCCAACCTCAAGCAAGATGACTTCTTGAGCTAGCAGTCAGGGGCTGTACATATGTCAATAAAGCATAGTTTTCCTCGTCAACCTTTGTGCATGATTCGGTTTATCATTGTTTAATGTTCCTTGATTCGAGTTCAGTGTTTAAGGACTGAGAGTTTTCTGATGACCTAATCGAGCTTAGGCTCGGTGACAGTCGGACGGAAACTACTTAAAAATTTCACATAAAAACCCGGATCGGGGCATTAACATAAATAAGCTGAATATTCACAGGTCTGCATCAAGATGTCACAAGCATCCAACATTTACAAGACAACTTTTACAAGGCGAGTCAAGGCCGGAAATGGTTTACTACATCGGCAGCCACCCTTTTGGCCGACTCCTGTGCTTCGCTAATCAAATCAAGAGCATGCTCGTCTGAAGTTCCCTCAGCGAAGCCCTCCCCGACTGAATCCACATCCATCCGAGGGTAGAGTGACTTCGTTTGTGCCAGGCGAAGCCCGCTCCCATCACAGCTGCCTCAGAAATGTTGGCTAGATACTGGTCAGGGGCTCGCCTAAGCTTGTCGAAGACTTCAACTGGGTCCATCGAGCTGGTCCCGACTCCGTTGTGGAACAATGACAACAGGAGTGGCGTCGCTGCGTTGGCAACCTCTTCCCGGACCTGTCCGGCTCGTGTGACCTTCTCAAGTAAGACGTCATATTGAGCTCGGGTCTTGACTTTGTAAGCTGCCAAAAGAATATGATCACGCAAAGCACTCGAAGATAAAGCAGCGCAAAGGATATTACTTCAAAGAAGCTCACCTCAAACTCGGCCTCCAGCTCGGTCTTGCCGAGGCTGACTGCCTCCAGCTGGACCTGGAGCGAGTGGACCTTCGACGAATTTTCTACAAACACAGACGTCTATCAGCAACTGAAGTCGACACAGAACCCATATAGAGGTTGAGAGGATTGGACTTACTCCCGACTGAACCGCGGAGGTCGAGATTCTCCTCCCGGAGTTCGGCTATCTCCTTCCTCAGGGCCGCCTCTCTCGACGCGGCCTCCTCCCGAGTGGTCTTTAATTTCCGCTGGACGTCCTCCAGGGAGTTCAGATGAGGGACCAATTTCTCCAGCGCCTCGGACTTGGCCATGGATCGACAATACTCCTTCTGCACGCAAGATCTAAAGTTGACCGACTGGAGAGAAATGATGATACAAGACAGAGAAAAGATCCAGGCTTACGTTGAGTAGCCGAGTCACCTCATTTAGGCTGTTGACAAGGGCATCCCTTTCTTCGCTTTCCGCTTGCTTGTCCAGGACGATGCCTTGCCTTTGGCCTTCCGAGTCTCGCCACTCGATCTTAATCGGCGGAACCCAAGTTTCAGAAGACTGTAACCTAGGAATCTCTTCTACTGTGGCTAGTAGATCAGGAAGAATAGATGAAGACACGAAAGATTTGAACTAAAGATTGAAGACAAGATTTCGACTCGAGACTTACCGGCTTCGTCGGTTGAACTCTGGATTGGAGCAGCCCGGCTGGTCTTCTCTTTCGGCTTTTCGCCGACCGATCTCGCCGAGGCGCCCGAGCCGTGGTCTGCGGCTTCTTCGCAGCCGACCGGTTTTCGGACGTCCCGCCGGGCCGTCGGGGCTCCTTCCTGACATCCTTCTTTGGAGGCGAGGGCTTTCTGCCCGGAGCGCTCTTGCTCGGGAGCGGGCTCCGGGGTCTTGGCTCCGCAGGCTTGGATGCCTCGGAAGCAGCAGCTGGAGTTGGCCCCTCACCCCTCCCGGCAGGATCAATATCCTGGGGCCTCCTGCCAAACCAACGACGCACTTAGTCGGAATGAAGACAAAGAAATTTCCAACAATAAAGTTCAGGCTTCAGTCATGAGGCGTACCTAGACGATCGGCGAATCTTCAGCGCCGCCTTCGGCGATGGCCTTGGAGGAGGCGTCTCGACTGGAGGAGCCGGGACGTCATCGTCCGAGTCGTCGATGACGAGCCTCTTCTTGCTCGCCCGCTTGTTGGTGTCCTCACTTGGCGCCGCTCGTTTCCCGACTAGGTCACTTTGGATCTTCACTCCACCAGTCGGCTTCTTGGCAGGGCAAAGCGGCACGTCATCATGAGGGACCTTGTACGGTTTAGAAACGATGGAAGCATCTTCCTGCAAGAGAAATTCCCGCAATACTAAGAGATATGACATCAAGATTTCGAGACAGTACAAAGAAGTCAGTCGGCTTACGGAAGAGGAGGCCGATGGATACTGAAGGGAAGAACCGGCAGCACGAGGGCGCGCTCGACTGCGATTCCAGTCGAGAAGATCTTATACATCCGGATCTTCAGGACCTCGTAGCTTAGGGGGTCTTGGTCTTCCAGATTGGGGTCCTTCCCGCCTTCGTATTCGAAGGCTGGCTTCGACCGCTCTTTGATTGGTGCCAGTCGGCACCTGATGAAGTGCCGAGTGATCTGCTCGCCACGAAGGCCTTTCTGCTTCATCACCAGGATCTTCGCTAGCAGTTTGTTGGCCTCTTCCCAATCGAGAGCCACTGGTACAGTGCTCCAAGTATGCTTGGGTACAGGGGGAAGGCCGACAAAGGCTGGAAGGCTGGGTTCAAGATTGCTGATGTAGAACCAGCCCGTGTGTCATCCCTTGTTGGAAGATTTCAAGCGAAGAGAGAAGTACTCCTTGCGGAGAGATCCGCGGAGTTGAAAACCCGCTCCACCAACAACGCATGGGTGGTCCTTATTCAGATGCGGTTTGAGGTAAAACATGCGGCGAAAGAGTTGGAAGTGGGGGAGGATGCCAAGGAAAGCCTCACATACATGAATAAAGAGAGCGATGTGAAGCATAGAGTTGGGGTTCAGATGATAGAGTTGAAGACCGTAATAAGCCAGAAGCCCCCTAAAGAACTCGAAAGTAGGGAGGCTGAACCCACAGTAAAAGAAAGAAGTGAACACAACAAGCTCACCGGTGTTCGGGGTGGGGAAATATTCACCCACCGCCGGGCGCCAGCCCACGATCTCCTTGGGGGGAAGCACGCCGTGCTTCACCATCTCCTTGAGGGTGGATTCCCTCACATCCGATGTGGCCCATTGGTCAAAGGGGATTTTCTTTTCATCTGCCATGAGTGTGGTTTGGGTGGGAAGTAGATCTGGCCAAAAAGGATGGGGATTTGAGCAAGGGATCTTGGGAACTGGATGCGGAGGCTAGTTTGTGGCCAAGAGCGAGCTCCTGGGTTGATGGATTCGGGTGCGCGCGAGTCTAGGGTTTTCCGCAGGGAGCTGGTGAACAGTGCTGCGAAAAGAGAAAATTTTTGGGGAGACGAAGTGGCGGGGATGACCTCGAGGCTTTGTAGAAAAATTTGAGGGTTTCGCTAGGTTTTCTCGTGAGTGGGCCGAGCCCATGAGAGACCAGCGGCCCAGCTAAGGTGTGGCCCGACGCGTGTCCTTAGGGACTTAAGTGGATGAGCTTAAGCAGATTTGCCTTGGCAATATGCACGTGTCCGAATGCCCTATACCTTTGGAAATCCTTTCACGCCGCAGTTTGCTTGACTTCATGAGAAGCTAGCACGATGCAATTTGAAAGGTGACCAACAGCTAAGCTTTTTATAGCTGCCTTGATGACAAGGGCTATTTGGTTCTTTAGCATTTGATTAAGTGATTATATCAATGTTATTTTTCCACCTTGGTGAAGATCTTTATAGATTAAGACCGGTATTATGGCAAGAGTTATTTAATAACTTGGTCATATTTTTCATACGATTGAAAAACTTGTTTGCCCATGAAGGACGATTAAAATAATTGTTTCGAAATAACTCGGGCAGATCCACTCAGATAAACATGAGCTTACCGAGTTCTTTCCACCCATGAGGGTTGATTGAATTATTTGTCCCGAGATGACTCGGGCAAATTCACTCGGATGAGTATGAACTTGCCGGGTAATGAGATTTTTATGATTACTTTAGCATAAGCTAAGTATTTATATGAGAACATTTTTTTATAGTTCTTGACTATACGTTTAGTCTGATTTTGACTAACCATATAGTCGGGGGCTACACCTAATTAGGTGCATCAAGAGATGCACCTAGATATTTATTTTTGAGAATTTTTAGATATTTTCCAGCCCTTCACGCCTTTGGAGCCACTGAAGATTCAGCAGAGATGATGGAATCACTGGCGCCGGAAGCACTCGGCCAAAGAGGTTTTTGGCTGCGTGCGTTTTGGTTTGAAGCGAGTTGTCTCGTCGACTAAAAAGGACTCGGGGCTACTGTGGAGATTATGGCAATCGGGTATCTACATGGCAAGCTTATCCGACTGGAGGTAGGGATAGATTGCGCCTGCCATGTCTGTAAACCAAACATGACTTGGGTGTTATGTTGTCGATTGAGATAAGGCAACGGCCTATAGTCATGGTTTGGTAAGATTGAGGAAACCGACTTAGAGTAAGGTAGGGTTTCCGATCTGTAAGCCCGCCTCCCAAGACTATATAAGGAGGGTAAGGGGCGTCCCTTGAGGGATATGCGATAGCAAAGATCAGAAGTTAGATCAGCTTTTAGCTTTCAGCCTTAGATCTTGAGATCAATAAAGACAGTGGATCGAATCCTCCGAAACAGAGTAGGGTATTACCTCACGAGAGGGCTCGAACCATAAAGACAGTGGATCGAATCCTCCAAACAGAGTAGGGTATTACCTCACGAGAGGGCTCGAACTCCGTCTAAATCCCGTTCTCCAATCTAACCCATTGTGCTTGGCGATCTTGACTGCACCCCCAAAATTCTATTGCCGAAACCAAGTTTCGACAATTAGCTCGCGCTACTCCGAGTGATCGTGCTCTGGACGTTGCCAAGGACGTGGGGATGGACGCGTCGTGCGCGCGGTATGCGGACAGTTGGGAGCTTGGTTTCTGTTTCTTGTAATTGCATAATAAAAGGAGATCAATAGAATCAGAAAAGCTGCGTTGTTAAGCAGCACCAAACTCTTGTGTTCTTCAGCGTTCCAGGTGTTCGTGTGAGTCCATATTACGTTTTGCTTATTGTCTTCGCAACAGGGATCTTCGACAGTCAAGTACACCGGCTAAGTTCCAACACGAGCTTCAGCGCCTCCACCAATTCGGCCTCCTCCTCGTCCAACTCTAAAATTCCTTCCATTGCCGCCATCTGAGGAGTTGCTGTTGTTTCCTGTCGCCATGCTTGTGCGCACAACTTGAGAGGAAGATGGCGACACGACGTATTGTGTGGCGGCTAGGGTTTTCCGGTTTAATAACTCAATATTGCAATTGGTTGACAAGAAGCGTGGGGCCAGCTTTCCAGTGCACCGCCGCCTGGAACCGTGTTCCAGCATTGCGCACGGCAACAGCCCCTGTTGTGCCGACCTGGGCCCAACCTTCTTTGAATCGTACTCTTCTTGCACTGGCCCAACCTTCTCTGAAACAGACTTTGGTTGCACTTGTTTAAACCTAGCCTGAACTGGTTGTTTATTGATGGGTCGAGTCGCCGTGGCCGTTGATGAGGAGAGCAAGGCCTCGGCCAAAGCAGTCCTAGTACTCTGCCGTCTCTCCCTTTTTAATTTCACCAAACAATCCCCTAATATTACCTCTGGCGATTCCCTTGGTTTTGGTAACTTGCTCGAGCAAGGTTTCATCGGAATCCGGCGCACGTCTGTCAGAGCGCTCATGATATTACGTACAAGATGCACCTTCATATCCGTCGAGGCCGGAGTTTGTTGTTGTTCTACCCGCCGTCTAACCGACGAGTCCCACAACGCTCTCTCCGCCTCAAAAAGATGTTCCTTTGTAAATCCATGTACTGACGCATGTCGTACCAATTCCGGCGACAAAGGTGACTGAGAACCGACATCATCGCCGGAATCTTCGTCATCCCTCAACGCCCAGAACTTTGATTTTACACCTAAAGGACGGAGGTCCGCCGCATCAGGCAAAAGCCGTATCCCACGGTCACCGATGGACTTCCATCCGTCGCCCTCTTCCTCCGTCCTTTGTTGAGTTAATAGAATCGAATTTCATACCTTAGAATCATTTTCCTGCTGCAAACCTTGCCGAGGTACTGTTTCATTGTTTTCGCCGCGCCTTCGCTCGCCGATCTTGTCAAACATGATCTCCGGCGAAGGCTTGTGCTGAAGAGATAGCCTGTACTGAAGAGAAGCAGTTGCCGGCGATAACTGCCGCCGTACATCGACAAAATCCACCCCCGGACGCCGCCGGCGAGCCGCCGCCGCTGCAGTGTAGACGACCTCCGGCCGGGGCAGGGCATACGTCATGTGGTCGTCGCAGGAAGAACTCCACCGAAGACCAAGAACCAGCCAAACAGAAGCTTGCCCAGCTTGGAACAGAGAAAAGTCACTAGCCACCGAATCGCAATTTTCAGACTTCGAACAGTTCACACTGATCCCACCGGGACCGACGTTGAGACAGCGTTCGTAGCCGGCACAGCCTTCGATTTGCCGGCCGAAGAACAGGAAATGCCACCACCGATCCGGAATTTTCGGAAATTGAACAGCTCTTGCAGATCCTAGCCGGCACCGCTGCAACATTCAAAGAAGAACTCTCCTTCGACTTGCCAGAAGAAAAAAAAAGGAATGCCGCCAAGTGCCGATCCCGGGCTGAATCCGTTCAGGTATGTCCGCAGCCGGAAGAGCAGCCGACGCCGGCCAGACGCCACTCCACCGGCGGCTTTCCTGAGAAATGTCGGAAGAGGAACAGCAAAAGGAGCCGCTGCCCGGACGGGAACAGCAGGCGCCTCGAGCTGACGATCCCGCGCACGAAACGCCCTGGCGAACATCAGCGGTCGGCCACGCCGGCGCCGCCGCCCGCGGCTAGAAGAACAGCCGCCGCCGGCCACTCAGGTTCGTCGTCCCTCAGTCGCCTCTCCAGGAAAATCGGACATGGTAGTTTTGCCTACTCAACAATTTTGTCTCCGATTCAGACACCATGTAAAGATTCCTGCCTAACACAATTCTAGTGTTCTGATTTTCTAGGGGATTGGGCTAAGCCACGAGGCCATGACATTCCTGTTTTTTCATGTTTGCGCGTTTCTTTTGTGAATCATACGTTCTAAAGGAGCCCTAAACCTTATATCACTATGTACCAAAATGTATTAATGCAAGTTCTTAAAAAATAGCAAAATCTTCATAAAATACTATTACAAAATTCTTGTTACTTACTTTTTTCCTCGTATTTATACAATGTCGGCATCAAAATATTATCATATTTTAATTATTTATGAATTTGATGTCCCTTTTTCAAATAATTGACACTGGGAATTTTTTGTTTTTAAACTTTGTCTCTTTAAATATTTACAAATACTGAAAAACATATTATCAAATTGTATGGCGTCTTAAATATAAACATGAAGCTCTCATCCACTGTAAAATATGATCATTTAAGAGTAATTAGCACTCAAAGTTGAAATAGTGATACTCAACATTGACAGTAGCCTCAAACCATCCTTCATTGGCTATCTTGAAAATTTGGAGAGGAAACGTTGACTGAAACATCGTTTTGACTTTTGCGATAGGTTGGGGGCAGGAAATCCGCGCCCTGACCGAGCCCAATCCAAACACGATTTTGCTACATACTTTGTCGACAATTTTTTTAAAAAAATTAACAGATATAAATATAGTATAATCGTAGTGTAATTATGTTGTAATTTATAATAGCTATAATGTAACTTTTATGTAACTACGATGTATATGTAATATGATGTATATGTAAGTACAATGTAGTTTTAATGTAGTTTTGAACTGTTCAATTTGCTTTAAAATTAAATCACAACGCACATGTAAAGGATTCGCCTCATCAGGGTCGGTCCTGATAATTTGGAGGCCTATGATAAGATAAAAATAGAAGCCCTTAATTCTATGAGATTTTTTTATATTAGACCATATGCAATATTTAAGTGTACTTCGTCTACTTTAAATCAATTATCGTTCTGTGTTTGTGTTTGTCCTAAATCAAACATATATCTTCGACCATTAATTTTTAGAAATATATGTAATTTAACACCATTTGAATTATATATCATGAAAACATTTCTCATGATGAATCTAAATTTTTTTATTTTATAATGTAAGATTATATGGGTTTATAGAAACTAATAATGAAAGATTAAAATGTATGACTTATAACAAATCTTGAATGACAAATTATTTGAAATGAAGAGAGTATATAGTTAAGCTAGTTTTTTTACAATTAGTCACACTAATTATTTTTAAATTGCTATTATATAATTATTTTTAAAGTAAAAAATAAAGGTATAATTTGAATAATCCATTTGAGTCAACTTGATATTATTATTTTACCCGCTGTTAAAGAAATCGATTGAGTTGGCATGTTATGGTAAGCATACTTACTATTTTTGAACAACAATATGTATATGCATATACGAGTAGGGCCCGTTGGCGCCAGGGGCCAGCCGCACTACTCGCCTTGTCGTCCCATCATGACCTTTGTTTCACGGAAATAGCACGTCAGCTAGAGATTTTTAAAAGTTACATATAAGTTAAACTAAGTTAATCATGATTATACTATATTTTTAACTGTCAAATTTTCAAATTTTTTAGTTAATTTGATAAATATATAGCTAGCCCCATCCAAACAAGCCTAACCAATCTCAAGTTTCGAATTTTTGGCATTTTTAATTTTTTTTAAAGATTTACAAAAATAACTTCTGAGTTTCGAAAAATACAAAACTAATCTCCTCCCGCCCTCTAGGAGAGCGTGAAGGGAAAAAACGCCCTCCCAGAGGGCGAAATATCCGACGTGGCGACGGCCGTGGGGCCGTCTCGCCGCGCGGTGACATATTTGCATGCGGCCTTCCTTCCCGCCCTTGGGAAGGGCGTTTTTCACCGTGCCACGGGGCCGCCCGCAAAAGGCCGCCCGTCCCGGCATTTTTGCAGGCGGCCCCTTCCCGCCCTTGGCAAGGGCGTTTTTCACGTGCATGGGGCCGCCGCAAAAGGCCGGCCGCCGGCATTTTTGCGGCGGCCCCTTCCCGCCCTTACCAAGAGCGTTTTTCACCGTGCTTACAGGGGCCGCCCGCAAATTACCACGGCCGCCCGGCAATTTTGCAGCGGCCCCTTCCCACCCTCTCGCAAGGGCGTTTTTACCCAGCCGCATATGCCGACTCTCAATCATTTCGACCTCATTTACACCTTCCCAAATCCGTAAAAGAACAGAGAGAGAGGTGAGGAAGAGGAGGAGCGCGGCGAAGCCCCGCCGGATTGCGTACTTCATTGGAGGTAAATGCAATATCTCGTCGTTATTTTGTCTGTTAGTTAGTATGTAAATGAAATATTAGGAAAAATATAAATTTGTAATATTTGAATATGTTTTGAATAATTTTTTATAGATTTGTAAAACAGATGGTTTAATTTAGATCAATTTAGATAATTTAATCGACAGTAACATAGGTAGAATAGATAGATCAACAAGGATAATTTAGTGGACATTAACATAGGTAGAATAGATAGATGAACTTAGGTAGAATGTGTTTGGATCTAAGTGTAAATTATGTGAGTAGATGGTAAGCACTATAGAATATCGTACGTATAATTTTGTTGATGATCAAAATATGTTTAGAAATAAACTACGATTTATTTGAATTTAGTTTATAAATTTTGGCACTGAAATGAACGAGTTACGATTGGCGGTAGATGGAACGAACAAATCGATTTGGGAAAATTTAAGATGTAGACCGAGAACATATTGTTAAAGAAATTAAGTTAGGCACGTAATCATCTAGGCAATATATTCGTAGTATGGAATAAACTCGCTTTCAATTTGTTTGTCGTGCACTATGGCAAGTAAGATCATATTTCAGATAGTTCACGGTGAAGGCAACGTTAGATACGGTCCGTAAGGTGTAGATTTGTCGAATTTAGGATGAAATCAAAGGGCATCGATAGGCTAGGCGAGAAAACATTTGAGTCGGTGTATAGTTGGTTGCTACGTGGATTTAAAGTGGATACAAGAGTGAACACAATGTCTCTATCCGTTGTAGTAAGTCGTGCAAATGTAAGGATATTATTGGGAACTTATGCCTATTGATAACACCGAGTCGTGGAGACGTTATGTGGACATGGCACTTGAAAGGTCCTGGCCCCTTGTTATTTTTGTGGCACGCACGAAATCGATAGCATTAATACAATGCAAACAGAGTACGGCGAAGGTCCAAGCAATGAAGCAAGCTTAGAGGAGGCGATTGGCGTGGCGGACGAGGGGGAGAGAATCGAAGCAATTGTTGAAGAAATGGAGAGGGAGGATTCTGAAAATGAGCAAAGCGAGGGCGATGAATCATCTGACGAGGAAGAAGATGTCATGCCGTCGATTGGGAACAAGCTGATTTCTCTCACTTGTTATCTCGAAGGGCAGCATGTTTCATTTGAATACAAAGATAACGAGGTCATCCAGGGGTGCTAGGTATGCTCATAAGGAAGACATGAAAGAGGCAGTGAAGCATTGGGCGGTGTCTTTGCATAGAGAGTTTAGGGTGGTGAAGTCTACGAACTATGTGTATGATGTGAAGTGTATGAAGGATGATTGTCCGTGGCGCGTTCATGCATACAAGGGGAAATGGAGTGACTATTGGAAAGTGAGCATTGTTGGTGAGCACACATGTCTCTTGCCGGGGTAGATAAGTACCACCGCAACATCACCTCGGCGTTTGTTGCCGGTGAGATGTACACCATGTTGTTAAAAACACGGATTTTGAACCAGGCTCCATTATTAAGCACATTGAGAATAAATTCAAGTATACTATTAGCTATGCGAAGGCTTGGAGGGCGAAACAAAAGATATTGGAGATGAGGTATGGCACATTTGAAGCATCGTATGACAATTTACCTCGTCTATTAGCCACCATTGCTTAGAGAAACCCCAATACCTACTACGACATTCAGACATTTCCATCATCTACTGATTCGAGCAAGAGCGTGCTTCAAAGAGCCTTTTTCTCGATTGGTGCTTGCATCAACGCATTTGTGCACTGTCGCCCTGTGTTGTGCATAGATGGAACCTTTCTGACTGGCAAATACAGAGGTCGATATCGACGGCGATTGGAGCGATGGGAACAACCAGGTATTACCTATGGCGTTTGTATTTGTCGAGAGTGAGAACACGGAAAGTCGGTATTGGTTCTTTGAGAGAGTTTGATGCCAAGTCGTTCGTATGAGGCCCAATGTTTGTCTCATACATGATCGTCATGCCGGCATGCTGAGGGCAATCGACTGCCTTCAGAATGGTTGGCCGGAGAGGGGACTTCCAGCTAGGTGGCATGATGTTCGGAGTAGGTGGTGCATGCGTCATATGGGAGCCAATTTCTACAAACAATTCAAGAACAAGCACCTGATGGATCTATTCAAGAGGCTATATGGTCAAAATCAAGAGAAAAAATTCAATGAGATGTGGAGAAGGTTGGATGAGCTGACAACGAAGCAAACCGACGAGCAATCTCGTTTGCCACAGGTTGACGAGCCTGTTGTACCTCTTGGTCCATTGCATAATGACCCGCCAACAATGAGAAGGAGGTCTCGCACCATCAATACGTAATTTCTCCCACTGGATAGAGAATGAACCGAAAGAAAAGTGGTCTCTGTTGTATGACACCGACGGAGCTCGATATGGTATAATGACAACGAACCCGGCCGAGGTGTACAACCGGGTGATGCGAGGAGTTAGGGGGCTTCCATTGGTGGGTATTGTGGAATTTATCCTTCATGGCACTCGTGCATATTTTAGGGATAGATTTAAGAAAATATCCCTTTTAATGGTCGATAACAAAATTGTATTTGGCAACGTGGTGACGAAATATATGCAAGTCAAAATTCAAGGCTATGAAGCACGAGTAATCCCCAAGGAACCCAAGTTCTTCTACGAGATCATGTGTGTCGACAGGAGAAGGCGAGGCATCAACCGTGTTCAAGCCGTGCAGAATGTGTGCTTCATGCGGATGGTGGTTGTAGCCGCACTGTATGAAGCCGAAGCTTAGACATCTCGCCTTGCTCACACGTCCCTTGCCGCACTGGGACTCGCGGCATAGTTCCGTATATTTATGTGTCACCGTACTACAGAAAGAATCAATTTTTCATATGTGGAAGGAGGAGATATATGGTTTTGGGATATCTGGATCGTACACAACACTACGGCCACAAGTGTTCTACATTCCGATCCATCGAAGTTAAGGATGAAAAAGGGACGTCGTCGCCGAGACGCATCGAAACGACATGGACGAGTCCGAGGCCGGGGAAGGACCCTACGTTGCAAAGCAAATGCGATGAGCGCGGACATACATACAAAAATGTCCGAAGAATTCAGAAACTTCAACCGTCGAAGGTTCAGACTTTCCGGACAGCCCTCCGATGGTAGCCGTCCAACCGGAGAAGGAACAACAACGAGGCGACCACGTCCTAGACGTGCTCGTGCAGCGACTACGTCGTCCACTGGAGATGCAATGGCTTGATTATTTTGTTTGCTCCTTTTCAATCTAGTGGTGATCTGATATTTGTACTATTTGTCATGTTGTTGCCATCTGTCGTGCGTGTAATATTTATCATTGTGAGACGTAAACTGTTTTATTGTTGTTGTGATACTTATATGTTGTGTTTGTTAGTTTAAATTAAGACGTGAACTTTTTTATGTTGAGATATAATGGACCATTTATGTCATGTATTCATGTTGTTTATATTTTTCTTATAAATTGCTTATTGTGTGCTTCATGTATTCATGCAGGTATGGCGGACGATACACCAGCGCTTTTCAGCAGAAAGGTGGACAGGGCGCACAGGTCGTACTTGTCGGCAGTGCAGGGTGCTCAGCTGACCACCTTTCGTCCACGACCGTCGCGCGAGTTGTTGCGTGTCGATCCGCGACACGTCCAGCGGTACGATCAAACTCTTATCACTTATTGCAAGAATACTATGCTTGATACTAATATTACACTATGTGTATGATATGCGTTACGTGAGTCCGGCCCGATCGCTCTCTCGCAGACTTGTTGAGGCGCGTGCCCACGAGCACGACCAGGCCAGACGGTGGGATGCGGACCGGTCCCTGATAGCTGCTTTGGTGGATCGGTGGCGTCCTGAGACGCACACCTTCCATCTTCCTTGTGGGGAGATGGCTCGACGCCGCAGATGTCTCCTACTCGCTAGAGCCGCCACTAGCCGGAGAGGCCGTCGGGCTGTGGACGGTGTTGGTGGATGGAGGGAGGACATCACCGCACGCTTTGCTCAGTGATGAGGCTACCGGGCTCCCACTGCTCGCCGATCTACCCTTACGCGACCACCGGGCCTACGAAGACTTGGATTATGCAGTTCACAGTAAGTTAACTTGAAGACTTCGGTATTTTTCATTACATCTGATGTTTGTTAACATGGTTTTCTCCTTTGTAGGCCGACAAGCTCCACCCCGACGCCGACGAGTACTCCGTGCGACGCTCGTTGGAGGCGTACCTTCTTTGGTTGTTCGGCCGGGTGATGTTCACCAACACGTCGGGAACACTGCAGAGAGGGCCGATCCACTACGCCCGCCGATAGCGGACGCGGAGATAGGCTTCGTGCCTCGGTGGAGTTGGGGTTCGCGGTCCTCGCAGCCACCTACCGTGGGCGTGCGACGCGTGCACGAAGACAGATCCGGAGCGATCTTCACAGGCTATCCCCTTCTCTTACAGCTCTGGGCTACGGAGCGGTTCGCGATCGGCCGACCGGTCGTCGACACCTCTCCGTACGACGTAGCGCCCGCTTTCGAGAACCCGGCCGATGGGCCTACGATGGGTTCGTACTGGTTTCGACGCAACGTAAGTACAAAGTCATATTTCTTTCAAATATTTAAATTGTGTTGAACAAAACTTGTAACCACTTGATTATTTTATTGTCGCAGCGTCGTTACGCCCACGCTCAGTGGAGACGGAGCTACCCGGACTTCGTGTTCGAGTTGGATCGTCTCCAGCCGTACGACGTTGTCTGGGAGCCGTACACGCAGCAGGCGGTCGCCGCTCGGGCGCCTCTAGGCCTCTCGACGTTGTGCACGCGCGACTCGGCCTACTGGATGACGTTGATCCCGATGGTGTACGACATCACCGTCGAGCCTCACTACCCAGCCGAGTGATGAGGCGCCGGATCGCGCTGGGATTCCCGTAGATGTACCGCTGCCGTTCCCACCAGACCACCAAGTGAGTATTTTCTATTTCAAATGTACTACTATTGTGTCAAATTAAATGGAACTATAGTCGACCTTTGTTGTGTACGCAGTTGTCTCGACGGGGACAAGCAGGAGGCTCCCTCGGGAACCACGTATGCAAGAATACGTGGCGGATCGGCCGATAGCCACCGAGGAGGTGATCGGCGAGATCTACGCCCACTCCGAGGAGAACTACACCGCCTACCTTCGGTGGTACCTACCGTGGACGCGTCCGCGAGTTACCTTCACACCGGCCACGCAGCAGCAACACCACCGCAGCAGTCACGGACACCTACCCCAGGCACCGAGACCAGGACTACTTCGTTGGGGTACGTCATGATTTCTCGGCATTAAAGCCTTTGTACGTCATTATGTTTTTTATTGGAGCGAAAAACCTAACTTGTTTTGATTTTTGTAGGCCGACGCCGCACGGGCATTGAATGCCAAAATCGATTCGGTGATGCTGAGGCTGGACGCAGGAATTCACCTGAACGAGGTGGAACAGAGGATGACCTTCCAGCGGATGCAGACGACGGCACGTTCAATCTTGCGGATCTTCTCGTGTCGTTCGCCGTCGACGCGGTTCCTCCACAGGTGTTACAGTCCTCGTCCACGCGGTCCAAGCCCTGATGGTCACCACACGGCCGGGTGCTTCCACAGTTAGTTCCACTCATTTTCATTGTGTCAACCCTAGAACGTGATCTAACAAACCGAATGTCGCCTAGGTCCGACGCTACCGAGTGGGGATACGGCAGCGCGAGTGGATCGTCGATCCCTCGGCCTTTCGCTACTCGGCCCAGCACTGCGAGCTTTGCTGGAGCGAGCGGATCCTCCGTTCCTCGTCCCCTCACTCACCGGGAGGTGAGCAAGCGTCGTCCGATGATTAGTTCACACGTGTTAGTTTAAGTCACCGATGCTTCACATTGCTTACATACGGAGGATTCTACTCGGCGGGGATTTTCCTGGTCGGGGACTTCGTCGACGCAGCGGGCGGGTCCGGGGAGGCGACGAGGGGGGGTCAGGTACGGGCGACGACTTGCGATGACTGGAGGACCCGGATCGGGACGTACTCGCCTCCTCTCGGCTCGGTGGAGCACCTCTACCACGAGCCGGGACCCGCCACGGAGACGCCGCGCCGGATGTCCGTGCTAGTCGTGGCGTGCCCCTGACAGCCGACGTACTCTCGGGGCACGTCGAGCACGCCTAGGAGGGATAGGGGTAAGAGGCCTCGTCGTAGCCGCGTGTGCAACAGCTTTGTACAAATTATAAATATTTATTTTGTGTTTGATGTTTGTATATATCTATGTCTGTTCGTCGCACTCACATGTCACGAGATCCTTCCGTATCGTTCGCGCATGATACTCTTACTAACGACAAAAACTTTCGGCCCAGCTTAGACTCGCACGAGACATCGCTATCGCCTTTTGCCCGTGATAGTCCCGCACGATACGTCGCTATCAACTTTTGCCCCGTGATAGTCCCGCACGATACGTCGCTATCAACTTTTGCCCCATGACAATCCTACATGATACGTCTCGATCACCGTTGCCCCGTGACGTACATAAACGATACATAGATGTGAAACTTCACCTCCCGCACTATATATTGCCAAGATCCGAATACGAGCTCTTCAAATCTGCATTCTCTTTTCTACATTTACTCCCGCAATGAGATCTTCATATCATCCATTCCTTGAGCGTCTCCACCGGCGACTCCATCCTTTGAGCGGTTTTATTCCACCATGGTGTGACCGTCCGTTATGCCATTGTGGAGATGGCTGCATACTTACGTCGTCCCTCCTCGCCGAAACCGGGGAGACGATTTTTTCAATGCGTCAACATTGATCGGTATGGCTTAACCGCACCGCTTTCATCTACAAAATCTTCACGCAGAAAACGCTAACTTGATTGTACATCGTGTTAACACCTCATGCAGGCATATCGTCGGGTGTGCAACTTCGTTGAGTGGATAGATACGGAGAACCCACGAACCGACGGAACACGTTACTACCCACTTAGCGAAACAAGGTCAGACTACCTTCAACGGAAGGCTGAGTACCAACGTCGAGTTCGCGCTGAAGCTTTGGACTGGCCTATGGATCAGCTGGCACTACCCACATGGCGGGAACGTCCAGAATGCCACTGTGGTCTACGTTGCCAGGTGGTAAGATCCATAAGACAAGCAACTAGAGGACAAAGATGCTTCGTGTGTCCCGAGATTGCGGATGACGATTTTGTCGTGAGTATAATTTTTCTTTCTTTAACCTTTTCGCTTGTTCCATTTTTTAACTCCGACCATAAAAAATGTGCAACCAGGAGGATGTACGTCAGTGTCCATACAAAGATTGGATCGATACGGTTAAACCTGCTTCGATCGGTCAGACGGTAACACAACCTGAGTCGACTGAACAATTCATTCAGGCTTGGATGGAGTATGAACGTCGCGTCGAAATCGCAAGCTTAGCTTGGAGGAACAACCCACTGGGTTTCCCTAAATGGTCGGAGCGTCCTATGTGCGGTTGTAGGGATCGTTGCAAGATGGCTACCTCATTTGAACCACGAACATATGGTCGGAGATATTTCATTTGCCCCAACTTAGACAACGACTTCGTTGTACGTCTTTCATTTTATCAATTATGCAAACGTCTTCGCTCTAGTGGCTCTCTAACTGATTACATGTGTTTCTTTACCAGGGCATTCAAAGAAGGTGTGGATTCACTAGGTGGATCGACAATGTCATTCCCCAATATAACGGCCTAAAAGTAACTGAATGTGAAACTCAAAAGGAGTACAACGTCGAGAAGGAAAGAGAAAATTGATGACAAGCTTATCGCCCTTGAACGGTTCCGTAGGTAGCCGAGCCTTGACTCGTGGGGGATGAGTTAGTTGTATTGCATCATCCGTACCTAATGGGTTATGTAACACCGTGACAAACAACCGCTTAACCATTGCAACTAAGTTAACTTGGTTAAAACAATATGTTCACAGTAATGCAAACAACATATGTACGATACCTCGAACATTTACACTTGCAACAATATTTACATTTGCATCCTTACGACGATAACATTTACATTTCAAACAATACGACAAATCACGAAGACGCTTACATTTGCAACAATACCACAAATCCAATGGATTTGTTATATTACACAAAATACAACGATAACATTTTACATCTCAAACAACACGAGAGAGAGAGTGGGTCGATGTCGATCAGGGCAATTAGGATTTGGGCATAAAACGCCCTCTGGAAGGGCGGGAATGGGGCCCCTGTAAGCACGGTGAAAAACGCCCTTGGTAAGGGCGGGAAGGGCCGCCGCAAAATGCCGGGCGGCCGCCTTTTGCGGCGGCCCCGTGCACAGTGAAAACGCCTTGCCAAGGGCGGGAAGGGCCGCCTGCAAAAATGCGAGCGGGCGGCCTTTTGCGGCGGCCCCCGTGCACATGAAAAACGCCCTTCCCAAGGGCGGGAAGGGCCGCCGCAAATATGCCACGGGCGCAGACGGCCCCACGCCCGTCCGCCACGTCGGATATTTCGCCCTCCGGAAGGGCGTTTTTCCTTCACGCCTCCCGGAGGGCGGGAGGAGATTAGTTTTGTATTTTTCGAAACTCGGAAGTTATTTTTGTAAATCTTTTAAAAAAATTAAAAATACCAAAAATTCCTCAAGTTTCAGCTGCCAAATCCGGCCCCATCCCAACTTAGTCCATCACAACACGGGGCGGGGCCATGGCCCATGGGATGGTGGGGTGTCCTGAGGCTGCAGAGCCCATCTGCATTGCAACCTCGCCCAACTTTGCACGCAGATGAACCGTCGTTATCGCGTCACACCATCTCGGGAGTTCTGGACGGTGGACATTGTACAGCGTGGTCCAGACGTCCAGTTCGTTCCCTCCCTGTATCCATGGCCCGCGCGCGCGGCGCGCCTCCCACCGCCGCGCCGGCGAGTCGGCGTGCACCCGCGACCAGAAGAAAAGCTGCCGGATCACGCCCCGCGTGCCGGATCAGTGGCCAACTTTTTACTACGAACAAAAGCCCCTGTATAATAGACTTCCTCCCATGTCCTCAAGGCTCAAACTTGTGCCCGCCCACAAATTCCTGGGTCGATGCGATTCTCCATGGAGACGACTTATTAGCTGTCAGCCACGCAAAGGTCTTAAGTTTTTCGCTAATATGAGTTTTAGGTGAGATTAGCGACAAAGGATGCCGCGTCACCGCGTCAGGGGTCATGACAATTGGCAGGATAAGCCCAGACAAGATCACGTGAGCACATAAACCATTTGCCTTTGGATCTCATCTCATCCATATAAAAATGACAACCGCAAATATGCATGCTTAGCACGCCAATGACGGTTGAAAGATTGCAATTCGCACATGACCAAACCATCAATTATTGGAATAAAGGAGTATACTGGATAGTCATAGTATTTAGAAGAGTTGGATAGTCATAGCAGTAGAAGAGTAAGGATCCGGTCAACTTCGGCGTCTCCCGCCCGCGGCTGCGCGCCATCCCTTCCCATCGCTCGCAGCTGTATCGTGGCAGCGACCAAACCCTCGCGCCCTATAAAAATTCTTCCTTGCCGCGGCGCCTTCTTCACACCACCATTGATCCTTCACTCCCGTCACATCCTTCGCATACGCAGCATGGCACGCGTGTCTCCTCCTCTCGTTCTCGCTTGCACGGCTCTCCTACTCATCCTCTTCGTCTCGGTCTCGCCGTGCCGCGCGGCGTCAGGCGAGGGCCCGGCCGCCGTGCTGCTACCGGTGAGCAAGGACGACGCAACGCAGCAGTACGTGACGATGTTCCGGCAGAGGACGCCGCAGGCGCCCGTGAAGGCCGTTCTGGATCTCGCCGGCGCCACGCTCTGGGTGGACTGTGAGGCCGGGTACGTGTCGTCGTCCTACGCGCGCGTGCCATGCGGGTCCAAGCAGTGCCGCCTCGCCAAGACCAATGCGTGCGCCACCAGCTGCGCCGGCGCGCCGTCGCCCGCCTGCCTCAACGATACCTGCGGTGGGTTCCCGGAGAACACGGTCACGCACGTCAGCACCAGCGGTAACATCATCACCGACGTGCTGTCGCTGCCCACCACATTCCGCCCAGCCCCGGGGCCACTTGCCACCGCGCCGGCGTTCTTGTTCACCTGCGGCGCCACGTTCCTGACCGAAGGCCTCGCCGCCGGCGCCACCGGCATGGTGTCTCTCAGCCGCGCCCGCTTCGCGCTCCCCACGCAGCTCGCCGCCACCTTCCGCTTCTCCCGCAAGTTCGCGCTCTGCCTCCCGCCGGCCGCTGCGGCCGGCGTCGTCATCTTCGGCGACGCGCCCTACGTGTTCCAGCCTGGCGCTGATCTCTCCAAGTCGCTCATCTACACACCACTCCTCGTCAACCCGGTGAGCACGGCGGGCGTGTCCACCAAGGGAGACAAATCAACCGAATACTTCGTCGGCTTGACGGGCATCAAGGTGAACGGCCGCGCCGTGCCGCTGAACACGACGCTGCTGGCCATCAACAAGAAGGGAGTGGGTGGCACCAAGCTGAGCACGGTCACCCCGTACACCGTGCTGGAGACCTCCATCCACAAGGCGGTCACCGACGCGTTCGCGGCCGAGACGTCCATGATCCCCCGTGTGCCGGCCGTGGCGCCGTTCAAGTTGTGCTACGACGGGAGCAAGGTGGGGAGCACACGCGTGGGGCCGGCCGTGCCGACAATCGAGCTGGTGTTCCAGAGCGAGGCCACGTCGTGGGTGGTTTTCGGGGCGAACTCGATGGTGGCCACCAAGGGCGGCGCGCTCTGCCTCGGCGTGGTGGACGGCGGCGTGGCGCCGGAAACGTCAGTGGTGATCGGCGGTCACATGATGGACGACAACCTGCTGGAGTTTGACCTGGTGGGATCGCGGCTGGGGTTCAGCTCCTCCCTCCTGTTCCGGCAAACGACCTGCAACAACTTTCGCCTCGGCTAGATGTGCAACGCAGGCAGTTGCCACCGCAGCTTAGCTTACTATCTCAAAAAATTGTAATACTTGCATTTCTTTGTGCAATCGTGTGAAGTTGTTGGAATAAATTGTTCATCCATTACAACTAGTCAACCAGCTTAGGCATTTGACTTGGATCTACTTATTCTTTACCATATCCTTGATAGGGAGAGGTGGCGTTTGACTGAAACAACAATTTGGGATTGATTGCGAGAGGAAAATTGGGCCCTGGCCTATTAATCCAACTGAAACACAACCCAATCTTCAATTTTCAACTACCAAATCAGCAAACCGGATCCATTACAATGCATGCAGAACCCAGGTGCATCCCAACCTGAGTACTTGACCTTACTTTGTCAGCAAATGTAATCAATCGTCGCTGCTCCTTGCCCGATTTCAGCTCCCCCCTGAACTAGCTTGCGGGATGAGTGGTCCAGCTTGGATGAGTTGGATGTCATCATCTCACCCAGAGATGGTTTGCCTGCCTGCATGCATGCATGCCTGGCCCGCCGTTGGACGCGTCCAAATATCGCACATGCCCAAACCGTCAAATACTAGCCACAAGCAGTCTAGCACAAGAGCAGAGTTCCCTTTCCACTTCGGCGACTCGTACAGTCGTACTCTCGCTCGGCCCGCGGCTATGCAGTCTGCGCTACCACCGCCATCCATCGGCGTTGTATTCTGGGAGCGTGCGAGAGCCGAAAGACCAAACCGCGCATGCGCCCTATAAATATCCTTCCTTGCCGCTGCAATGGTTCACGCCCCATCGGAATATCGAATCCTTCCTCTCAGAAGAATGGCACGCTTTCCTCCTCCGCTCGCTCCCGGCGCTCTCCTCCTGCTCTTCGTCTTGCTCTCACCGTGCAGCTCTGCGGCAGGAGGACGGCCGAGAGCCGTGGTGCTGCCGGTGAGCAAGGACGACGCGACTCAGCAGTACGTGACGATGTTCCGGCAGCGGACGCCGCAGGTGCCCTTGAAGGCCGTGCTGGACCTCGCGGGTGCCAGGCTATGGGTGGACTGCATGCCGGGTACGTGTCCTCGTCCTCACCAAGACCGGCGGCTGTTTCAACAGCTGCTTCGGCGCGCCATCCCCGGCCTGCCTCAACGGCACCTGCAGCGGGTTCCCGGATAACACAGTCACGCGCGTCACGGCTGGCGGCAACATCATCACCGACGTGCTCTCGTTGCCCACCACCTTCCGCCCCGCGCCGGGGCCGATCGCCACCGTGCCGGAGTTCTTGTTCACATGTGGCCACACGTTCTTGACTGAAGGCCTCGCTACAGGCGCCCCCGGCATGGTGGCCCTCAGCCGCGCCCGCTTCGCGCTTCCCAAGCAGCTCGCCCGAACCTTCGGCTTCTCCCGCAAGTTCGCGCTCTATCTCCCGCCGGCCTCCGCAGCCGGCGTCGTCGTCTTCGGCGACGCGCCCTACGTGTTCCAGCCCGGTGTGGACCTCTCCAAGTCGCTCATCTACACGCCGCTGCTCGTCAACCCGGTGAGAACGGCTGGGAAGTACACAAGGGGGGAGACGTCAATTGAGTACCTCATCGGCGTGACGGGCATCAAGGTGAACGGCCGCGCCGTGCCACTGAACGCGACGCTGCTGGCAATCGACAAGAATGGCGTAGGCGGCACCAAGCTGAGCACGGCGTCTCCTTACACCGTGCTGGAGACCTCAATCTACAAGGCTGTCATCGACGCGTTCGGGGCCGAGGCGGCCATGATCCCCCGTGTGCCGGTCGTGGCGCCGTTCGAGCTGTGCTACGACGGGAGCAAGGTGGGGAGCACACGCGTGGGGCCGGCCGTGCCGACAATCGAGCTGGTGTTCCAGAGCGAGGCCGCGTCGTGGGTGGTTTTCGGGGCGAACTCGATGGTGGCCACCAAGGGCGGCGCGCTCTGCCTCGGCGTGGTGGACGGCGGCCCCGCGCTGTATCCGTCGTCGGTGGTGATCGGCGCGCACATGATGGAGGACAACCTGCTGGAATTAGACCTGGAGGAGTCGCGGCTGGGTTTCAGCTCCTACCTCCCGTTGCGGCAGACGACCTGCAACAACTTTCGCCTCGGCTAGCACATAGCAATACTGTCGGCAACCTGGTAGTCGCCATGGACCCATGGACCATGGTAGCTAATACTACCCCATGAACTAGTACCTGCATATCTATTTTGTTGTTAGAATTGCTCCTCAACCAACCGTGGGCTGTGGCTACATGCACTAGAAAACGGAGTGGAAAACTTTCAAATCCAACTATAAGTATTATACTTATAATATAATACTTATATATAAATTAGAGGTGGCAATCCTATCCGTGGATACGGGTACCCGTGGGTTTCATACCCGACGAGCATGGTTATGGATAGTAAAATCTGCCCATGGGTATGTCCAAACTCGAACCCGAAGTTCGCAGGTATGGATATGAGTTCTGTTTTTTACTCGCGGGTTTACTCGAATCCGCGGGCGTACCCAAACCCGCCCAAAAAATACCAAAAACCCTAGGCGCCCAAAATTCCAAACCCGCATCGCAGTCCAGTCCCGCACCTAGTCACCTTACCCATGGTTTTCTCCCAATCCACTTCAGCCTCACGGCGGCGGCGCACGCAACTCCAATCCCTTGAGGCTTGTGCCTAGACTTCGGCCTCCCTCCCGCGCCAACGCCTCCTCGGCCTCCCTCCCACGCCGGCACCCTCTCGGAGAGGCGCTCCAGGCCGGCTCCCTCCCTGCCGCCGGCGCTGCCTTGGCCTTCCCTGCCGTTGGCGTCCCCTCGGCCTCCCTCCCACGCTGGCACCCTCTCGGAGAGGCGCTCTAGGCCGGCTCCCTCCCTGTCGTGGGTGCCGCCTCGGCCTTCCCTGCCACCGGTGCCCCTTCCAGTACTCAGAGTACAAGGTAAAATTCCACTCATCCATATGGTTAGCAATTATCAATACCATTTTCATTTCTGTGAGTACAAGCTAAAATGCCATTATGCCTCAAGTACGAATGTGTGAGGAAATCTTCTATGCATTTTCATTTTTTTAATTAGTACTAGCATCAAAAGTTCATGTGTGTTGCTTTAAGGAATTTAGGCTAAACCCGTGGATACCCGAAACCCGATGAATACCTATGGGTTTGGGTTTGATTTTAAATTTGTGCCCGTGGGTTTTTCGTGGATGGTTTTGCTTGGGTTGATGGTTTAGCCGTGGGTGGGTTTTCGTTGTACCCGCACCCGAACCGTGGGTGCCATCCCTAATATAAATATAAATAATATAATTCCACCATAATTATACCATAACAATAATATAACTTTTATATATAAGTATTAAAAATACTGCATTTGAGACAGGCCAAGGTATGCTCCCGCCCCCACCTCCGTCGGCGCTGGCGCTCCAGCCGGTGTCGCCCACGCGCACCCTCCTCCGCCGACCTACCTCCGTCTCCGTAGCCTCATGGCCATCCCCGCTGGTGTGTTGTTGCCCCAATTGTGCTGCCCCCACTGACAGCCCCTGTTGTCTCATCCGATCTCCCCTCTTCCACCGTCGTTGCCGTTGGCCAGGGCTGGGCGCACCAGCGCAAGCTCCGTCTCGGTGCTCCTGGAGACGCCAGATCCATCGATTGGTGGTCGATGCCGCTCGTTCGTGTAGGTTGTCAGAGGGGCGGTTATCCTGAATTCAAATTCGAGCCAACCCGCTTGGGCGCACTGCTTTCCCCAATCTGGCTTCAACTCGGCATTTATCCCTCCTGTCTGGATCAACCACCGCTCCACTCCCATGTCAGTTCGCCGCGGAGAGCTGGTCCGGGCAGGAGAAGGACGAGCAAAGCCCCTGAAATCTGGGCTGAATCCGGGTGCAAGGAAGGCACTAGTGGAGATGTGGAGAGCATTCAAGGGGCGCCTGTCTACCACCGCATTCAAGCAGATTTCATCCGCCGTCTTCAAGGCGAGGAGACATTGTCCGGCCTAGTCGGAGGTACCTCTCCCCCTCCCATCGGGTTTTTTGGGCTCAGACCAGTGGAAAGTGCTTCGTTTGCCTCTGCCGTGGCCATCGTGCATCTCAGTGTAGGGATCCGGTCTGTTGCTTCCTCTGCCATCGCTCTGGTCACCGCGCGCGCGACTATCGTCGTCATGACGCGGCCCGTGCACACCCGCCGCCCTACAGTGTTGTGACGCGGAACGTACATGCCCGTCGCGCTCACCGCCTCTGCAGCGACACCACGCAGGCACACGCCGCCACTTCGTCACACACCTGACCACCTCTCGGCATGGGCGCTCGTTGCCGCGCTCACCACGTAAATACGTAACTTCCATGGCTCAGCCAATGCTTCCAAAGCAAGGCACCATCCGGCTTTCGCCACTGCCTCCGCGATCGCTCCTGAGAAAAATGTCGCAGCTTGGCAACCCGACCACGCGCCCTGAGAAAGACACATGCTTCATCCCCACCTCGTTTGCCATCGACGAGGAGCTGCACGAGTGGAGCGAGACTGTGGCGGTCTCCTAGGCGACGGTCCGACGACTATCGGACCACACGACTGTTGGCAACTTTTTTGGCAAGAAGACAATCATGATCGGGACACCTAAACGCCTTGCGGTGAAATTGGAGTCGCCAACCACCTTGATCTAGCAAGAACTAAAACAAGATGGGTTTTGTAGATTAAACCGGCTAGCGGAGCCGATTTGAGCAAAACAAAGGATAAACACCCATCTCGTGGGCAAACGGAAGGATTTCGGGACAAACCTACAAAGAGGTGTCGCACTCTCGCAGCGGCGGCGGACGATTTACGGCGCAAATCGATAAAGATGGACAAACTAATTGAAAATAATATGTGTTGAACATCTTGCCAATGGAACCGGCCTTGGCCCTTAAATAGGGGTTGGTCTTGCCTTCTACAAGTCCTCCTTCACATCCAATTCGGGATAGATACCTTAGGAAACCCGAGACATACCTTATGGAGCAAGGAAACCCGAGACCCGACGAAATTCACTTTGGACTCTGATTCTCACGGTCTGACCGGCTACATGCCTGCGGTCAGACCGGCCCTACTAGTTGGTTAGACCGGCCATATACCTGCGGTCTGACCGGCCCTGTGAATAAAACCTGATACTTTTCAAATTTTGGCAATTTTTCTCTATTTCGTCCATAGGTGCCAAATTTGGGTGTAAATACATGCCCCCTGCCTTTTTGATGAACATAGTGAATCTAAAAGTATAGAACACGTTGTCTTAGGGCGATAATCTAATTACCGGCCATAGAACTTCCTAAGCATCTTGCTAAACGTTTGGGAAGTATTTCTTCAAGTATTTTCTTGAAATGATCCCGCTTTCACTCTTTTGTGGTAAGCTTTATCCACACTCTTCTTCTCTTCCAAAGCCTTCAAATGCTTGTCGATCACCCCATCAAGATTGTTTCTTATCAAGGTCTTGTAATCTTCAACCGACAAATCATCTTGCTTTATATATCGAAGAGAACCAAGGTTTACCTCAACCGATAAAATGGCTTCTTGTCCATAGACCAACTTAAAAGGGGTTACTTTGGTAGCACCATGCTTAGATATTATATGTGCCCATAATACTTTAGAAAGCACCTCATGCCACCACTTCGGATGTTCTTCGATCTTTTTCTTGACTAATTTCAACATTGCTTTATTGCTCGACTCGGCTTGTCCATTAGCCCGAGCATAGTAAGGAGAAAAACTCAACAAATTAATACCATAAGATTCGGCAAAACTTCTCACCTCCTTGGACATAAAAGAAGTTCCTTGATCCGTAGTCAAAGTCTGAGGAATGCCGAATCTATGAACAATATGCTTCAAGATAAAGTCAATTACCTTCGTGTGTGTCATATTCTTAAACGGCACAGCTTCGGCCACTTAGGGAAGTACTCCACCGCAACTATCACGAATCGATGCCCTTTTGATGACGAAGGACAAATTTGACCTATGAAATCTAAAGCCCAACCTTGGAACGGCCCCAAGACTAGAATCTTTTCAAACACTCAATCAAAGGAATTCTCTAGTCTTTTTGTGTTTCCTGGGCACAAATGTCCGAATTTACAATAATTCGGTCTCTAAATCAAATGTATCGTGCCCCCAGCTTCCTGTTCAAACCCGATCTGACCGGCCACGCAGTGCCGGTCAGACCGCCACCTCTCATCGGTCAGACCGGCCACACAAAGCCATTCCGACCGTTGGCCACCTACGGTCAGACTGGCAGTGATGCGCCGGTCAGACCGTCCGTAGTGTGTGACTTCACCAATTTTTCCCAAAGAACTAAAATCAAGCACCAGCTTTTCCAGTATTAAGTATACTCCTTTTTTGATATTATAGCCAGATGCTTGCTATACCAAATTATTGGACCAAAATTCCTTCTTTCTAGAGATATCAAAATTATAACATGCAATTAATATGCCTAGATGAATACTAATCCAAGTGGCTTTTGAAACAATAATCATCAAGGCAAAAAAACACTTAGCCACTTGAAGTATGATCAATAATAAATCACCAAAGTCATATGTCTCACATGCATGAATTTCAATAAACTACAAGTGTAAGTAATCGGCTTAAACATGTATGCAAAATATTATAACAATGCCAATGTTCCCAAAGAAAACAACTCTAGAACAAATCATCACATTGATCAGTGGCATTAGCCGGATTCCTAAGAAGCAAAATTTCATGATGCAATAATTATGAAATCTATATTTTCTATGGTGATTCATCAAAACATGCACGATTTGGCTTTTAATAAATATCAAAGACCAACGAGCCAAATCATACTTTAAATAAATTATATGCCAACTTGCCAATTCCACCACTCAGAATTGGCATTTGCAACATGTGTGCATAATATCAATTTGACAAGCAAAACACACATGTGCTAGATAGCAAGCAATGTTCTAACATGACATATGCATACTATAATGATGAGTACAATAAACCCATGCATTGCCTTAGCATCCAACAAACGGCGGCTTAAAGATGTGATGTTGTATCCATCGCCGTTCATCTTTCTTGATTCATGAGCGTATTAAAGTCTTTCCCCCGAGCAAAATTGTCTTTCTTGATTGCACAATTTCGAAGGCAAGACAAACACCGTAGTAGCACCTATAGCAACATATGGAGGAGAGTTTTCCTTAATGACCGAAGATTCTTCTCTCTTCAAATTGGATTTACTACTACTCTAGGAAATCACCGGTCTCTTAGCTTTTACTTTCTTAGGTCTCCACACTTTGCTTACGTGTTATTCGATGTCGACCCCCGTTTTTGAGAACGGGAATCATTCGTGTTCATAGTACCATATCCCTAGATCGAGTAGTTTGGTACCCACGAATACACTTCTGAATTATCAGGTGCAAAGTGCACGAATAATCTTACAACGACTTATTACAATAATAGGCCCGAAGGCAATATCCAATACATAAAGGACCTATGGGTCTGAATTCAACCAAATCAGAGTTTAGATGAGATAAGCAGACGAAAAGCAGCGACATGTCGATTGCCACAGTCAACGACTGGGGACTAAGACCTAGCACGCTCCATTGTCTTCATTCCTCCTGGTAGTAAGCATAGGGGTCTTCCAGTTCTTTGTTTTCTTCATCTGAAGTTTGTGCGTATAGCAAGGGTGAGTACCCAACGTACTCAGCAAGCCGACACGTAATAGTGCACATGACAGGGTCATTCAAAGGATGGCTAAGGTTCATTTGCACAAAGCCAATTTTCACAAATCATTTCACAAGCCTAACATCTAGCCAGTCAAGTTTTAGTTCCAAAATATGTTAAATCGATGACGGTTCTGTCTGCCATCCATCGTGATACCAAGGATGGTTTCCCGTCTCCGGTTCGTCATGGTTTTTCTGGGGAGTCTATCGCTCCTCGCAGGTCGAGAAGTTAAGTCCACTAGCATACAAAATTATTATGCATACCAACCCATCATTTTAAAGTTTAAGAGTCTAGCCACGGGAGAAACTTGTCACGTCGCTCATTAACCGCGAGCACGGCTATTCGAATAGATTGATTGACTCACACTACAGTGGATGTACACTTTACCCGTACTCCGCAACTGCTCATTGAATGAGCTTACATCCCTCTATATGGGACGGTCACGGCAAAGCCTTTCGATAACCTCACTTTGGCAGTACCCGCTCCATGAACTTAAGTCCTCATGCACTCTAGCCGTCATTTCCTAGCACTGAGAGGAGTTCTGGCGTTCCCGAGGTAAGAGAGAAAACTCACTTCATCTTTAAGTCATCGTTAGGTTCAGGTTACTATTCACATAAAGGCCTTTCATCTCATCACAATCATGGGCACACTACCCTTGGTAGGTCCCTAACTCAACACTTACACCTGAACCACTATGCAGGGATACTGCCTCCGCTCGGCTATCTACTCGCTAGGTCTATACCCATTCGAGAAGTACGGTTGTACTTGGTTCGCTCTAAGTTATAAGTCTCATGGCTCGGTCCTTAATTGACCAGGGACGGTACTAGCCTTTCCCGGAAAACCACCCAAATCCATCCATCCACCCCAGTCTGAAAACATTGGTTTGTATTTTCATTTTTCATCAAAGCTATCTCCAACATGATCAAGGCAACGTGGCGCTCATGTCTCCACTTGCCGTGTCTCAACTATCTTCCCAAAGATAGTTGCCCAAGCACGAGGCTTATTTGTAAAATCATGCAAGAATCTAGTATAAGCGTGGCTAAGCATTTTACCAAAGTTAGCCTCCGGTCATATCACATCGAAGGTTACAAAGAATATTTCTAAGGGTATTCAATATCAAGGCAGGGTATACCAAGTGTAGGCACTCATTTGTGTATAGCATGCAATTTGTAATTGAAATCAATATCATTTCGCAAAGTAGGATCAATATGCTCAAAGGGATGTGTAGACTTGCCTTGCTCGCACACTTGTTGGCCAGGGTCTTCAATGTAGTCAGTGCTCGCTCCCTCGGTTGCTATCCGTACGTGCGAAAGATCAATTGAATTCGATCAGAATTTCAATAAAATACTGAGAGATCGAAAAGAACCATAAAAACGACTCCAAACATTTAGCCTAGAATTCTACTCGAGTTCGGACGAGGGTTGTTAGGGTAAAATCCGAGTTTGAAAACGAGTCGATGCCCAAGGGTTTTCGCAAAACGTCGATCGCATTTATTTGAGAAAATAAATTTAGAAATATCAACGGAGGGGTTTTGTACTCGAGGTTTTGAAGGTTCGAGCACTAAAAGAAACATATTTCAAAAGCGGAAAAGAAATAAACAAAATCCGGATTAAAACGATCCAAAACAAAATCTCCGAAAAGTCCGATTTCAATTTTCTGAATTTGCTCGAGAAAAATATACGAGAAAACAATATATTTTTGCCCAAATATTTCCCCAAATCCTTCCAAAACACTTTTCCTATTTTTCCAAAAATTTTCCCCATTTTTTCCTATTTTTCTTTTTCCTTTTTCTTCTCTTTTTCTTTTCTTTTCTTTTTCTTTTCCTCTGTTCACTATTCACTGCCCGCTGGTGTTCGACCGGCCGCTCACTCTTCTCTCTGCGGTCGGTGACCGGCGCAAGCGAGGGGAAAGGGATGGCGGCTCGGCTTACCGGCGACGGCGGCGCTTGGGAGGGCGGTGGAGCTCCGGCGCACGGCGGTGGGGCTCGCGGCGACGGCGGCGTTTGGTGGCTAGGGTTGCGGCGGGAACGGCGCGGGAAAGCGGTGAGGAAACGGCGAGGAGCGGCGGTGATGTGGGGAAACAGAGGGGGAGAGGAGCCATTTTATAGGCGCGGCCGGGAGGGAACGAATGGGGAGATGGGTGGGGTCTGGGCGCAAGACGGCGGGCGCACGCGGCGCGCGGGTGGCGGGCCGACGCGCGGAATGCGGCGCGCACGGGGCCGGCGCGGGACGCATGGCGCGTGGCGAGGTCGCGGACGGGGTCGGGTACGACGGCGATGGGTGGCGGCGCAGCGCGGGGTCCGGACGCGGCGGCGACGGATGACGGGCGCGGGCGCGGGGCCGGTGCGGCGGGCAAACGCGTGGCGGCAACGGTGCACGGCGCGGGCGGGGCGGGCGTGGCGTGGGCGGCGTGCGGGGCATGCGGGGCCGGGCGCGGCGCGAGAGCGCGGCGCGTGGTGCGCGCGGCGCGGGCGGGTACGGCGGGCGACGCGGCGGGCGCGAGGCCGGGCCGGTGCGGCGTCGAGTACCTCGTGACCAATGAACAGTGCGGATTTTGATTTTCCCGATTTTTCAAATCTATTTTCCAATTCAAATTTTTCCTTCACTCTAAAAATTCCAAATAAAAATATAGTATTCCCAAAATTAATTAAAAATATATTTTCAAACTTTTCACCACCTTTTATTTATTTAAAAATATATATCACCATATTTAATTTAATCCTTTTTCTTAAATTCATAAGTCACCATTTTTAATTCCAACTAATTTTCTAGATTTTATATAAATCCCTTAAAATATTTTATTATCCATTTTATTTCCTAATTAATATTCCGAATCACCAATTTATATTTTATTTTTCCAACACATATTTTTATGAATCTACCCCACTTCCTATTTTATTTTAAAATTCCTAACCTTAGACTTCGAGATTTTTCCTCCCAACGTAAATCCAAATCATTTAGTTTTTCACAAACATCGAGATGAATCGTTCACATATAAATTCATGCAACCAAGCTGGCAAATAAGAAGCAATAAACACGATCAAGAAGCAACAAGCAAAAGTTTTTGTAAGTTCTAATTTTTTATTTCCGGTTTTTAAATTCTCGATTTTTAGGGCGTTACATTCGAGGCTTCAAATCATCACATGTCTTGTTCTCCACATCTTTGCCTTCTTTTCCTTTTGACCAATGGCTCGAAGACGTTGTAGCCTTCTCTTTTGAGAGCGAGATAAGCCGTAAGGCATCCACTTCGGCTGTGATTGTTTTCTGGGAGCCAAGCAATGATTTTTGATATTTGTGGTCGAAGTGAGAGCTCATGTGTTGCCCTCAATTTTCTTCCCACTTCATCTCATATGCCCCTGGCCGACCGGCCTCCGGTCCTCGGTCGACCGGCCGTGAGTCGTCTGGCCGACCGCCCGATGGCTCGGTCCGACCGGTCCTAGGCAGCGGTTAGATCGCTCAACTGTCCCGGTCAGACCACCATTGTTGGCAGTCATGATGTTGGCTTCGGTCTTTTCTGCTTGTAGCCTCTTTGTTGCATCTCCAGTAGGCACTTGTACATCTTGAGACTCCTCCTTGATAGTACCGACCCCCGGATCTTTGACTTCTTTTTTCACCCACACCTTCTTCACCTTGTTCACTTTTGATCCACCAGACCGATTCTTTTATGAGAAATGGTCTTGTCTTGATTTAGATGAATGACTTGGTATTGACCTAGGTGATTCTTTCCATTCTTGATGAAACGACATAGGTGGTTGAGGCATCCATGGCATATAATACATAAAAAGATAACCGTATAGTGATATTGAACATGAATACCATGGCATCACAACTGGAGGTTTGTATGGAGTTGACATTGTTGATGGTTCCGATTGCTTTGGCATTTGACCAAATCTCTTTCTAGGAAGCGATCTTGGTCTTTTGCATCACTAGTACGATTATCAAGTCATCGACCAGCCAATCCCTTCTTGTATTTAGCCATAAGAATTTCAAAAGTGAGCTTCGACTTTTTAGTCTTTATAGAACTGGATGACTCATCTTTTGTAACCTTACGATCTTCGGCCTTAGCATTATTGATCATAATTATCTCGGGCCGAGGATCCCTAATAATAATATTTTTTCCTTTTGTAGATTCGGCTTGACTAGACCGAATCAACACTTTCTTATCATCAAAATCAATAGAAACAATAGGAAGAGAATCATGAATAATTCCGATCTTAGCAATAGGTGTAACCAAAATAGTATCATAATTGACCAATGAATTATCAATTGGTCTTTGCCCCATCAAGCTCGCATCCTTAAAATAATCATGAAACTCATGCTCCATTTGTGACCATGTAGAAATTGAATTATGAGCAAGTAAACTAAACCACGTACATGCAAAGTTTGACAAAGAAAGAGGAAACAACTTTAACCTAAGCAAATCATCATTACCGGCCTTACCACATTGATCAATAAAATGACTGATATGCTCCGTTGTTGTTCTAGCATCCTCATCTGTGAATTTTGTGACGTTGGGCACCTCAAATCCTTGCGGGTATGGGACCGAATCTATATGTTCAGGATACGGCCTTTCACATGTATGCAATGTTGCTTTAAACTCTATTTCATCACTACCCTGCAAGACATTGTCACTATCTTTTCCAACATTCACATGACCGATCTGTGACTCGGTCATAGGTGACAATACTATTTCACTATCGCCTGTGATACAATCCAAACCGTCATTTAGTTCGGCTATATTTTTAATGACGTCATTATCTAAGCTAGCTACATAATTTGAACCAATACTTGGTTCAGCTATACATGCATCGTCGTCCAAACTAGTAACACAATCCGAACCATCACTTGGTTCGGTGATGCATGTTATTCTATCATTGTTTAAAGTAGTAACACAATCCGAACGAACACTTGGTTCGGCTATATTGGTTATTGCATTATCATCCAAACTAGCATTTAAGCTATTATCATCCACTCAGCTTTCCTGAGCCAGAGCTTCATGCAACACATGATCAATATCAAGAAATATCTAGCCATTCAATCTATCTTTAATAGAATCAAGCAATCCATTATATACAATGTTAGCCAAGTCTTTTTGAGTTGTGTTTAAACTAAAACATAGGTTTTTAACATCTCTAAACCAATCAATGACAGATTCATCGTGTTCTTGCCTAACCGATGTTAACTTAGACAACCTAAGCTCAGTTTCACCAGTATAAAAGCAATCATGAAATTGCTGTTCTAATTGAGCGCAAGTATGAATAGAATTTGCCGGTAAAGAAGTAAACCATGTAAAAGCAATACTAGACAAAAACAAAGAAAACAAACACAATTTGAGAACATCATTGTGTAAGAAATTGGCCTATGTGTTCCCATGTAGCCCTATTATCCTCATCACTAAATTTAGTGAACTCAGGAACACTATAACCACGAGGATATGGGATATTATCAAAATATTTTGGATACGACTTTTGGTAAACCACAACACGATTCCTTGGCTCAATTCCAAATAATTCTCTAATGATGTTTCAAATTTGCTCTTCCATATTCTCAGGCCTTGGTTGTGGATTTGGCGGCCTAGGAATAGGTGGCGGCACAATATGATTATACTGGCCATAATGCGTGTTTTGTGCCAATCCATCTACTTGACGATTTTGTACCGGCTCATAGCAACTATTGACACAAATAGCATGAGTATGTGGAATAACATGACTAACAGTATTAACAGGTGATGAATAATGATTAAAATCAGTACTGCTAATCATGGTATGAAAACCTGTCGAAACTTCCAGGGAACCGGTCTGACCGGCTATAGATAGTCCGGTTTGACCGGCTAAGCAATCGGCTGTGTTTTTTTATGTGAACAATAGATCAGCTTGGGTATCCAGATCTTTTTTCTCTAGAACATGTATGGACAACAATCTGAATAGGATTGGTTCCTAATTTTCAGACCGTATACAGCAAGCTGCTGCCGGCCTCCTGTCGCTGTCTCCGCAGGAGGGTGAGTGTAGATTGGTTTCGGCTGTATGGCCGAAACACCTGGCTAAATAAGAATCGATGAAGCAACTGCAGCGATTAACGTGGTAGATTGATTTTTGGCCGGTTGAAAAGGCCGAAAAATTCACGTCCCCAGCGGAGTCGCCAAAAATCATGTTGGCAACTTTTTTGGCAAGAAGACAATCACGATCGGGACACCTAAATGCCTTGCGGTGAAATTGGAGTCGCCAACCACCTTGATCTAGCAAGAACTAAAACAAGATGGGTTTTATAGATTAAACCGGCTAGCGGAGCCGATTTGAGCAAAACAAAGGATAAACAACCGTCTCGTGGGCAAATGGAAGGTTTTCGGGACAAACCTACAAAGAGGTGTCGCACTCTTGCAGCGACGGCGGACGATTTACGACGCAAATCAACAAAGATGGACAAACTAATGAAAATAATATGAAAAAGTAGAAGAATGATACAATTGGCTAGATTAGATTGATTGTGTATGTGTTAAACGTCTTGCCAATTGAACCGGCCTTGGCCCTTAAATAGGGGTTAGTCTTGCCTCCTACAAGTCCTCCTCCACATCCAATTCGGGATAGATACCTTAGGAACCCCGAGACATACCTTATGGAGCAAGAAAACCCAAGACCCGACGAAATTCGCTTCGGACTCGGACTCTAACGGTCGACCGGCCACATGCCGCGGTCGGACCGGCCCTACTAGCCGGTCGGGACCGGACATATACTGCGGATCCGACCGGCCCTATGAATCGCCGCGCCGCCTAGTAGAGCCGGTCGACCGCTGAGCAACACCGGTCGACCGCCATTATAGCCGATCGCCGATGTCGATTGCCGATGTAGCCGATCGCCCGATGTCGTACGCCGGTCTGACCGCCGCCTCTTGTCGATCGACGGGATAGAACTCCTGTCTAACCGCGATTCGACCGCCGCACCGAAGAAAATAGCAACACAAAGAATTCTCTAGAAAATTGATCTTTATTGAATCTCTCTGTGTTTACAAAGTGCATGCAAAGCACTCCTCACAAAATCTCAATCTAAACTTGAAACCCTAACTTGAGAAACTCTAAAACTTGAACTCAAAAGCGATACCGAGAGGCCACGCCTCCCCTCACTATTTATACCCAAGATCCGCAGCCAAGAGCCACGAATCCTACTCATACAAGAAGCCCTAATCCACTAGGAAACCTTCCCGTAGAAGAAACGAACTATACATAAACCAACCATGACAAACTCGGTTTTCCTAAAACCGAAATTCCACTTTCCATACGCAACAATATCTCCATTGTATGCCATATGGAAACTTCCCAATTATGTGCACTAATCTCTACCCTTCGACATCCCGCATGATCCCCATCTCGGACGTCACCTTATCTCCAAGTTGACTCTGACTCGATTACCGGCAACACTTTTCCGAGGCGTAAAGAATACGTGCACACAATTAAACAAAGAATGCCATATCCGAGCACAAGCTATCCAAACTTGACTCATTGTTAGCATAAACAACCAGACATGTACATAGGAATACGAAACTTCCATGTATATGCAAGGAAACAAACCAAAACCAAAACTGAAACGAAATCGGCAACGAACTGGGCCTGACTGCCGCTCTGGGCTCGATCAGGCAACTCGCCCGGCCTCGACCGCCAAACACCTCCGGCCGAGTGGCGTATAAGCTCCGGGCCGACCGGCCGTGGCAAGCCGATCAACACCGCTCATCATCCGAAAACCAAAACCACTTTGTCAATAAACTCCAAAGATCAAAACACACAAACCAAAAACCACAGCGACCAATTGTTCATCATCCAATAAGAATCAAACACACTTTGATTTTACAATCTCCCCCTTGATGAACACATTGGCAAACAAATAAAAAGTGTTGTTTTGGTGTTTGGAAAATTAAAAACAAAAATGGTAAAAAGCATTGAGTGCTCAAAAATCAAAGAAAATTTTTCTCCCTTTTGAAAAGAAAGAAAAAGAAAATCCCTTAACCCAAAAAAAACTTGCACTTTGTTTGTCCTCTTGTTCTCCCATGCAAACAACATTATTTTCTCCCCCTTTTGACAATGAATTCATCAAGCATAGGAATTATGTTTATAAATATTCAAGAGCTTAGAACCATACATAAAGCAAGTCATGTTATGTGTTGCAATAAAAGAAGATAAATATATCAATTATATAGCAAATATACACTAGAGTATAATCATGAATCAAATATTTTATAATTAAGTTCAATAACACAATAAAAATTCATGGATTCAAACGATTTATAATGCAACATCTTTACAAGCACATAGGTTGAAAAATAAACCCAAATATATATACCTATTGCAATTTTTATTCTTTCTCAAATTTACCTTTTTGCACATATAATTCAAGATAAAAATTTTTCATTTTGATTCGAGCCATCTTTAGTGCTCATATATTTTTTCCTCTGAATTATTTCGAGTACGTCCTTGTCGTCAAAACTGTTTCCAAGGATTCGGTACTCATTATTTTTGCTCACATCGAATACGTCCTTGTCGTCAAGACTGTTTTCAAGGATTCGGTATTCATTTTTTTCTCTCATAGATAATATTTTATTCTCTTTTCACATTGAGCAATTTGAAAGTAATTTGAGGAATATTAATGTAACATAATATATATATAAGCATTTAAAATCCAACACAAGTACTAGCATCAACATTGCATATTTCTTTAATTCAAGTATGATTAAAGTGTCATGCATTATTTCACTTAAATATAAAATCTAGATCACATAAAAATACTAGAATACATATAAGCTATGCTAGTGACAAATAAACCTTCATAATATTGCTAGCATGCACATGATCAATAATATGTATGGATAAATCTCTCTTTTTCAATTTATTTTAACCATGTAGCTTGATAAAGAGCACAAAAACTCCCCTCAAAACATGCCAAAAGGATGAATGATTCCCAATTCCCCTCGAAGAAAAGCAAAGCGAGAAGAATCCAATGGTTTTGTAAAAATATCAGCAAGTTGCAATTTTGTATCCAAAAATTTCAATTCAACATGTTTCTTATCAACATGATCTCGCAAGAAATGAAAGCGAATATCAATATGTTTAGTGCGTGGATGTTGAACAAGATTCTTAGCAATGTTAATGGCACTTGTATTATCACAATAAAGAGGCATATTTTCAAAAACAAGTCCATAATCTTTCAAAGTAGAAATCAACCAAAGAATCTGTGAACAACAACTTGCAGCAGCAACATATTCAGATTCAACAGTGGATTGAGCTACACTAGATTGTTTCCTAGAAGACCATGCAATCAAAGAAGTTCCAAGAAAATGACATGTTTCACTAGTACTTTTTCTATCTATTCTACAACCCGCAAAATCAGCATCTGAATAACCACTTAAGCAAAGTGAAGATGAAGTAGAATACCAAATACCAAACTCAAGTGTATGACTTAAATACCTCATGATGCTCTTGACCGCTTGACGATGAGAAGCATGTGGAGAAGCTTGAAAGCGCGCACACAAACATACAGCAAACTGTATGTCTGGCCTAGAAGCAGTTAAATACAACAAGGATCCAATCATGCTTCTATACTCCTTTTGATCCACAGCTTCACCATCTTCATCGGGATCAAGAACAGCAGTAGATCCAATGGGTGTTGATATTGACTTGCAGCTCTCCATCTTGAACCTGCGCAAAAGATCTTTGGTGTACTTTGTTTGATGGATAAACGTACCTTGAGGTGTTTGCTTGATTTGCAATCCCAAAAAGTACGACAGCTCACCCATCATACTCATTTCAAATTTCCTACGCATAGTCTCAACAAATTCTACAACCAAAGAGTGAGTTGCACAACCAAAGATGATATCATCAACATATATCTGAACGAAAAGTTGATTTTCACCATGCTTAAGAACAAAAAGCATTTTGTCAATTTTTTCCATTTGAAAACCTTTTTCAAGCAACTGTCATACCATGCTCTAGGTGCTTGTTTCAAACCATATAAAGCTTTTGAAAGTTTAAAAACATGGTTGGGAAAATCAGGATTTTCAAAACCCGGTGGTTGTTTAACATAAACTTCTTCCTGTATAAAACCATTTAGAAAAGCACTTTTAACATCCATTTGAAACAATTTTAAACCTTTGGAAGCAGCAAAAGCTAACAAAAGCCTAATTGCTTCAATCCTAGCAACAGGAGCAAAAGTTTCATCAAAATCCAAACCCTCCACCTGAGTAAAACCCTGAGCAACAAGCCTAGCCTTATTTCGAACAATCAAACCCTCCTCATTTTGTTTATTTTTGAAAACCCACTTGGTTCCAATAATATTATGTCCAGAAGGAGGTTCAACTAAAGACCAAACTTTGTTTCTTTCAAAATTTTCAAGTTCTTCATGCATGGTGTTAATCCACGATTCGTCAGTTAATGCATGAGTAACATCTTTGGGTTCAAAAGAAGCAACAAAAGCGAGAATTCGCTAAATCATGCGTAGTTACCTTAGATCCGGTCGTCCGCTCATTTAAATTACCTATTATTTGTACCGGTGGATGTTGTCGCTGAATGTGCAAAGGTGCGGTGATCTCGAAGTTGATTCACGTTACGGTTCAAGACGGTCATGGTCCCGAAGAATCCTCGTGATTTGAATCAACGGAATCTGAAGGGGTCGGCCCCTGCCGGTCTAACCGGATCTCTGGCCGGTCTGACCGGGCAGGTCGACCTCATCGTCGTCGTCGTCGCTTTCGTCTTCAAAGATTCGACCATACTCCCCCTGAGCCTGTGGCGAGTGTACCTGAAAGATCTGGTCTAGTACCGGGACTAGCCTCATCCAAAGTGACTTCACAAGTCTCAACAATTTTGTTAGTTTCTAAAACAAGTACACGATAGCCACGAGTGTGTGCAGGGTAGCCAAGAAATAAACCATCAGTTGAACGTGATTCAAACTTGTCCAAATTTCTAGATTTTACAACCAAAAACACGCAAATGTGAAACTTTGGGCTAACGACCAAAACGAAGCTCATAAGGAGTTTTGCCAAGTTTAGAACGCAAGAAAATGCGATTAGAAACATAGCAACCAGTGTTAATAGCTTCGGCCCAAAATTTTCTAGGTGTGTGATATTCATCTAGCATTGTCCTAGCTATTTCAACCAAAGAACGATTTTTTCTTTTAACAACACCATTTTGTTGAGGAACACGAGGAGAAAAAAATTGATGTTCAATTCCTTTTTCAACAACAAAAATGTTCAAAAGAAGCATTTTTAAATTCACCACCATTATCACTTCTGATTGTTTTCAAAGAATTGGGAATTTCACAATTTAAGCGAAGAAAAAGACTTCGAAAGTGTCCAAAGGCCTCGTCCTTAGTTGCCATGAAGAAAACCCAACAATATCGAGAAAAGTCGTCAACAATAACTAACACATACCATTTTCCTCCAACAGATTGCACTCTAGCTGGACCAACGGTGTCCATGTGTAAAAGTCCCGTGTATCCGTTATTACAGAAAGAATTGGTGTGTGTGAAGAAGCAACCATTTTACCATGACGACATGGTGCACAAACCAAATCAAGATCCTTTTTGAGTTTTGGCAAACCACGAACAAGATCCAAACCACTTAAACGAGTCAAATGATCAAATCCAACATGACCAAGTCTACGATGCCAGAACATCAAATCTTTGTTGAATTTAGCAACTAAACAAGTAACAACAGGAGAAACAGGGTTTTCAAAATTAGCTTTAAAAACTCTCCCATAACGAGAAGTGTTCAAAACAGAATCACCACAAGAATCAAATATTTTACTTTCAGTTTTCTTGAAATGAACTTCAAAGTTTTCATCAACAATTTGTGAAATTGAATGTAAATTGTATTTTAAATCCTCTACCAAAGCTACCTCTTTCAATTCGAACTTGTCACTTACCTTGATAGATCCGGTAGCGAGAACGACACCTTGTTGAAGCATCCCCAAAGATTATCGATTCCGTCTTGGATGCCATCTTGAGGGAGGAGAACCAATTTTTATCACCGGTCATGTGCCGCGAACAACCGGAGTCCATGATCCACACGTTCTCCTTCCTTGCCACGAAAGCCTACAAAACACGAGATGTCAAGGCCTTAGTACTGGGGTTAGTTAAAAGAAATTTAGGAATCTAGTACTGAGACACACGACCAGTAGATCCAATAGGCACAAAACCACGAGAGAAAACAGTTTTGGAATTTTCGAGAAAAATTCCTTCGGGGCCCGATCGACCGGCAGGCTCTTGCTGGTCGACCAGGCGCCATCGCCGGTCCGGCCGAGGCGTGCCATCGGTCCGACCGGGTGCCAGGGCCGGTCTGACCGGTGGACCAACTGCGGTCTGACCGGCCTTCCCGAGGAAAAACCAGATTTTGGCCACTTTGATTTTGCAAAATTATTTTCTCTTTCCCTTTTCTGTTTTCGTGCTAATCTAAAACAAAAACCAATAAGATGACCATCTTTACCACAGAAAGAGCAAGAAAACTTTTCTTTAGTAACAGATGGTTTTGAAAAATTTGGTTTAGTTTCTTTTAGATAAACAGAAAGGGATGGCAAATTTCCAGCAGACTTAAAAACTGTTTTCATGGTTTTAGGTTTTGTCAAGATTTCACCTTTTCCAGTCATTCCTAAAACATTTGGAGGATTTTTTGGTGAAATAGTCATGAACATCAAAACCTATTCCTTTATTGTCGCTACACACTTTAGATTTGTCCAAAATCATGTTAAGTTGTTTCTTACCATCGAAAATCTTTGCAAAGAACTTTTCAAGTAAGAAACTTCTTTTCCAAGATTAACACAATTTTCACAATCAATTATAACATCTTTGCCTTTGCGACATCTAGAGCAAGAAGCTACCTCATCTTGTTTAACTATTTCTTCCATGTGCTTAACATGAGCTAAAGCATCTTTTAGTTTCAATTCATTAGCATCACAAGTTAAACAAGATTGAGTAGCCAAAACTTGGGAATTATTGAAATTTCTAGCATTAAAACCTTACAATTTTTGCAATTATCATCATTGGGAATCAGAGATTTCAATCTAGCAATTTCAGCATTTAAAGATTCAATCACAAATTCTTGTTTTTTAAACATTTTCTCACATTTTTTATTTTTAGCACTTAAAACAAGAATTGCATCCTCAAGTGAGCAAACCTCATTTTCTTCATCTGAAGAATCTTCATCTCCACGCGTCATGAGACAAACGCCGGAGATGTTCTTGCCCTTCTCCTCCTCACTGTCAGAATCTATGTCGCTGAGTGGCTCAAAAGCGGCATAGACTTGACTCAGCACTTTCTTGATCATCTCCTTGGAGCGCCTACCCTTGGGCTTGTCATCTTTTGTCTTTTCGGTGCTCTTGTCCTCCTTCTTGCTCCTCCCGAGCTTGGGGCAGTTGGAGCGGATGTGATCCAAGGCGCCGCACTCAAAGCAACGTTGGTCCTCCTTTCTTCCTGAACCTAACTCTATTCATAGCTCTGGAAAGTTTGTTGGTAGCAAGAGCCAAATCCTCCTCCTCGAATTGCTCGAGTTGTTGATCGGACATGGCGTTAATTAAAGCAAGAGCATTTGAAGATGATGAAGAAGCAACATCTGAAGAAGTCGAAGGAGAAATCAAAGCACTTGACTTAGAATCCGTTTTTCGAGAAAGAATATTCATCTCATGAGTTTTGAGTTTTGTATAAAGTGAATCCAAAGTAAAATTTGTCATGTTAACAGATTCTTGAATAGAAGTTACTTTCATCTCCCAAACAGACATGTCAAGACCATTTAAAAAGTGGCGAGAAACCTCAGACTATGGATAATTAGTGTCATAAGAAGAATCAACAGATCTAAGATTGCTCAAGATTTTATTAAACCTACCAAGATAGTCATCCAAAGCTTTAGCAGGTTTCATCTCAAATTTTATATATTCCTTTTTAAAAAGATCTCGACGAAGTTCTTTTATGTTTGTAGTTCCTTGATGAAAGTTTTTCAAAGCGTTCCAAATTTCATTTGCGGTTTGAAGATGAGAAACACGATCAAAATCAGAATGTGAAATTCCATTCAACAAAATGTTTTGAGCTTTGCAATTATTATTAAACTCAGTTTTCAAAGCATCAGTATTAATGGCATCGGGTATGGTATAGGGAAGAGCAACCTTTTGCCACACATCATAGTCTTCAGCCATGATGTAAGATTGCATCTTACTACACCAATACGCAAAATCGGTGCCATCAAAAACATACGGTTTTGTCGAAAATTTATCCGACATGATGAAAAAACTTTAGATCGAAGAAAATCCAAAGCAGAAAAACGTGGCTCTGATACCACTTGTAGGATCGAATGCCCAAAGAAAAGCCAACCAGAGGGGGGTGAATGGTTGGTGCACCCCAAAAACAAAGTTTTAGCGGAAATAAAACTTTACCTCGTTCCGAGGTCGGTCGACCGAGATTGAATCGCCTGGCCGACCGCCTAGTAGAGCCGGTCGACCGCTCGAGCAACACCGGTCTCGACGCGCCTTATAGCCGATCGCCGATGTCGATTGCCCGATGTAGCCGATCGCCGATGTCGTACGCGCGGTCCGACCGCCGCCTCTTGTCCTGGCCCGGGATAGAACTCCGGTCGAACCGCTGATTCAGACCGCACCGAAGAAAATATAAACACAAAGAATTCTCTAGAAAATTGAACTTTATTGAATCTCTCTGTGTTTACAAAGTGCATGCAAAGCACTCCTCACAAAATCTTAATCTAAACTTGAAACCCTAACTTGAAAAACTCTAAAACTTGAACTCAGAAGCGATACCGAGAGGCCACGCCTCCCCTCACTATTTATACCCAAGATCCGCAGCCAAGAGCCACGAATCCTACTCATACAAGAAGCCCTAATCCACTAGAAAACCTTCCCGTTCAAGAAATGAACTATACATAAACCAACCATAACAAACTCGGTTTTCCTAAAACCGAAATTCCGCTTTCCATACACAACAATATCTCCATTGTATGCCATATGGAAACTTCCCAATTATGTACACTAATCTCTACCCTTCAGCATCCCGCATGATCCCCATCTTGGACGTCACCTTATCTCCAAGTTGACTCCGACTCGATCACCGGCAACACTTTCCCGAGGCGTAAAGAATACCTGCACACAATTAAACAAAGAATGTCATATCCGAGCACAAGCTATCCAAACTTGACTCATTGTTAGCATAAACAACCAGACACGTACATAGGAACACAAAACTTCCATGTATATGCAAGGAAACAAACCGAAACCAAAACTGAAACGAAATCGGCAACCGCCGGACGGCTCGGCCGGTCGACCGCAGTAATCTCGGTTCGACCGCCAAAACACCTCCGGTTAGACCGGCTGTGGCAGTCGACTGAACACTGTTCATCATTCAAAAACCAAAACCACTTTGTCAATAAACTCCAAACATCAAAACACACAAACCAAAACCACAGCGACCAATTGTTCATCATCTAATAAGAATCAAACACACTTTGATTTTACAACCCACACCTTCTTCACATTGTTCACTTTTGATCCACCGGACCGATTCTTTTATGAGAAATGGTCTTGTCTTGATTTAGATGAATGACTTGGTATTGACCTAGGTGATTCTTTCCATTCTTGATGAAACGACATAGGTGGTTGAGGCATCCATGGCATATAATACATAAAAGGATAACCGTATAGTGATATTGGACATGAATACCATGGCATCACAACTGGAGGTTTGTATGGAGTTGACATTGTTGATGGTTCCGATTGCTTTGGCATTTGACCAAATCTCTTTCTAGGAAGCGATCTTGGTCTTTTGCATCACTAGTACGATTTTCAAGTCGTCGACCAGCCAATCCCTTCTTGTATTTAGCCATAAGAATCTCAAAAGTGAGCTTCGGCTTTTTAGTCTTTATAGAACTGGATGACTCATCTTTTGTAACCTTTCGATCTTCGGCCTTAGCATTATTGATCATAATTATCTCGGGCCGAGGATCCCTAATAATAATATTTTTTCCTTTTGTAGATTCGGCTTGACTAGACCGAATCAACACTTTCTTATCATCAAAATCAATAGAAACAATAGGAAGAGAATCATGAATAATTCCGATCTTAGCAATAGGTGTAACCAAAATAGTATCATAATTGACCAATGAATTATCAATTGGTCTTTGCCCCATCAAGCTCGCATCCTTAAAATAATCATGAAACTCATGCTCCATTTGTGACCATGTAGAAATTGAATTATGAGCAAGTAAACTAAACCACGTACATGCAAAGTTTGACAAAGAAAGAGGAAACAACTTTAACCTAAGCAAATCATCATTACTGGCCTTACCACATTGATCAATAAAATGACTCGATATGCTCCGTTGTTGTTCTAGCATCCTCATCCGTGAATTTTGTGACGTTGGGCACCTCAAATCCTTGCGGGTATGGGACCGAATCTATATGTTCAGGATACGGCCTTTCACATGTATGCAATGTTGCTTTAAACTCTATTTCATCACTACCCGCAAGACATTGTCACTATCTTTTCCAACATTCACATGACCGATCCGTGACTCGGTCATAGGTGACAATACTATTTCACTATCGCCCGTGATACAATCCAAACCGTCATTTAGTTCGGCTATATTTTTAATGACGTCATTATCTAAGCTAGCTACATAATTTGAACCAATACTTGGTTCAGCTATACATGCATCGTCGTCCAAACTAGTAACACAATCCGAACCATCACTTGGTTCGGTGATGCATGTTATTCTATCATTGTTTAAAGTAGTAACACAATCCGAACGAACACTTGGTTCGGCTATATTGGTTATTGCATTATCATCCAAACTAGCATTTAAGCTATTATCATCCACTCAGCTTTCCGAGCGAGCTTCATGCAACACATGATCAATATCAAGAAATATCTCGGCCATTCAATCTATCTTTAATAGAATCAAGCAATCCATTATATACAATGTTAGCCAAGTCTTTTTGAGTTGTGTTTAAACTAAAACATAGGTTTTTAACATCTCTAAACCAATCAATGACAGATTCATCGTGTTCTTGCCTAACCGATGTTAACTTAGACAACCTAAGCTCAGTTTCACCAGTATAAAAGCAATCATGAAATTGCTGTTCTAATTGAGCGCAAGTATGAATAGAATTTGCCGGTAAAGAAGTAAACCATGTAAAAGCAATACTAGACAAAAACAAAGAAAACAAACACAATTTGAGAACATCATTGTGTAAGAAATTGGCCTATGTGTTCCCATGTAGCCCTATTATCCTCATCACTAAATTTAGTGAACTCAGGAACACTATAACCACGAGGATATGGGATATTATCAAAATATTTTGGATACGACTTTTGGTAAACCACAACACGATTCCTTGGCTCAATTCCAAATAATTCTCTAATGATGTTTCAAATTTGCTCTTCCATATTCTCAGGCCTTGGTTGTGGATTTGGCGGCCTAGGAATAGGTGGCGGCACAATATGATTATACTGGCCATAATGCGTGTTTTGTGCCAATCCATCTACTTGACGATTTTGTACCGGCTCATAGCAACTATTGACACAAATAGCATGAGTATGTGGAATAACATGACTAACAGTATTAACAGGTGATGAATAATGATTAAAATCAGTACTGCTAATCATGGTATGAAAACCTGTCGAAACTTCCAGGGAACCGGTCTGACCGGCTATAGATAGTCCGGTTTGACCGGCTAAGCACCCGGTCTGACCGGCCCATGGACCGGTCTGACCGGTGGTCAGTGGTGCGGTCAGACCGGCCGCAGGAGGTCCGATCTGGCCAAGATAAGGCACGGTCTGACCGGCTATGGTAGGCACGGTCTGACCGGCCAATACCCGGTCTGACCGGCACATAGTCCGGTCTGACCGGTGGTCAGTGATGCGGTTAGACCAATGTCATGCGCGTTTGACCGTTAGCTAAGTTCTGCATATAGCCGATTCCTATGCAATCGGCTGTATAAACACCCATAGATCCCTCCATAGCATTATAAGCATATTGTATAGAAGCAAAACTAGAAATAGTAGATGCATCTACACAACGATCATTAACCTTTTGAATAGCAATAGATGGATCGGGCGGATTGGAGGTTACCTCGAATCTAGGAGGAGTTCCAGGCTTAAGAATCACACCTTGATAGGTCTTGATGAGCGATCTTGCCAACATCTCCTCCAATGTGATCTCACTGATCTCGTTCCCGCTTACTGTGTGTATGTAGCAAAAAATTTGGAGAAATCAAAGTTTCACAGAAATAGCCGATACAGTAGTAATCGACTGTGTTTTTTTATGTGAACAATAGATCAGCTTGGGTATCCAGATCTTTTTTCTCTAGAACATGTATGGACAACAATCTGAATAGGATTGGTTCCTAATTTTCGACCGTATACACAAGAAGCCGCCGCCGGCCTCCTGTCGTGTCTCCGCAGGCGGGTGAGTGTGAGATTGGTTTCGGCTGTATGGCCGAAACACCTGGCTAAATAAGAATCGATGAAGCAACTGTAGCGATTAACGTGGTAGATTGATTTTTGGCCGGTTGAAAAGGCCGAAAAATTCACATCCCCAGCGGAGTCGCCAAAAATCGTGTTGGCAACTTTTTTGGCAAGAAGACAATCACGATCGGGACACCTAAACGCTTTGTGGTGAAATTGGAGTCGCCAACCACCTTGATCTAGCAAGAACTAAAACAAGATGGGTTTTATAGATTAAACCGGCTAGCGGAGCCGATTTGAGCAAAACAAAGGATAAACAGCCGTCTCGTGGGCGAATGGAAGGTTTTCGGCACAAACCTACAAAGAGGTGTTGCACTCTCGCAGCGGCGGTGGACGATTTACGATGCAAATCAACAAAGATGGACAAACTAATGAAAATAATATGAAAAAGTAGAAGAATGATACAATTGGCTAGATTAGATTGATTGTGTATGTGTTAAACGTCTTGCCAATTGAACCGGCCTTGGCCCTTAAATAGGGGTTGGTCTTGCCTCCTACAAGTCCTCCTCCACATCCAATTCGGGATAGATATCTTAGGAAACCCGAGACATACCTTATGGAGCAAGGAAACCCGAGACCCGATGAAATTTGCTTCGGATTCGGACTCTAACGGTCTGACCGGCCAGATGCCTGCGGTCAGACCAGCCCTACTAGCCGGTCAGACCAGCCATATACCTGTGGTCTGACCTTGGTGAGGAATCAAACACATTGAGTGACATGAGAGATTCATCCGAGGAGTAAAACTATGTTTTTCCGTTTTGAAAACCTATTGAAAACCCCAAGTCACTTAAGCAAAAGGAATGAAGGTAGCTTAATTGTTCCATTATTCAATAACCCAGGCTAACATGATAGACACATTCAGATTCATAGAAATAGGTATGTTTTGAAATAACTTGTATGTCAGCATTGTACCAAAAGAAGTCCTCGAGGATGGGCAAAGGACTAAGTGGGGGAGCTTGTTTACGGTTTGTAACAACCTGCCCTCTAGAACCACACAACGCAGCCCATCAGACGGGCAGGCCTACTTACACATATCACCCCACTTACATTTTCGTCCTCGCTTCGTGTAAAAGGGTTAAACCGGGAGTGACATGGTTGGAGGGACAAGTCCTTATAAGTTGGTTCCATCCTTGCTAAACGAGCAAGATGGTACTAAACATGCGCACACAGCTCTCGTGGCCCACATAGGCCTAATTCTAATTGGGCCAGGATGTTACATACACCCCCCTCAAAGGACCCGACATCCCCATGAGTACAACTTACCCATGTAGCCACACAGGCATATAGGCAAATGTCCAGGAACACGCCCCCTCTTAGCGCACGTCCGTACGTCCAGTGCCGGTGCCATATTCCATGCCATATGCCTCATACAGAGCCCACATGCATCATGCGCCATATGCCCGCACACTGAGTAGTAATCATGAGCATAGACGTGGTGTCTAGGCTGAACTTTACCTTTGTTTGCCGCGTACTCCATGGGTTGTAGAGGTAGGTGGTGACAACCCTATCCGTCCTTTGTAATCCTTCATGTTTGGGTACGTTGTAGAGCTTGTAGGCCAGAGTCACTCGGTAGACCAAGTGTAAGCCGACGCCCAAAGCAAGTAAATAGAGTAAAGCGATTACCATCTATCTAGAGCTACAACCATAGAAATCCTCTCTATACCCTCATCTACATATTCTTGATGTCCTTGGATGAACCTGACTCTTAGATAATTCACACACATTCCCTGTGAAATTCGATACCTTGAAATACTCCCGGGTGAAGTGCTACAACGGTATTCCAAACACTTGCGGATTAATCTGTGATCTTAAGAAATACCAACAATGCTCGCACTGCGGTTAAGGTCTCACATGCAATCCCTGATCTCGGTCAACCAAAGTGACTTCATAAAAAGGAGAAGCATACACAATAACTTCCTCTTCATGAGAAACATGGCCAGAAGATGCCATCGAATGATACGTGTGATGCTACTCTTGAAATTAGATATTACAAACGTTTTTTACTCTGTGCGCTGGGATTACCTGATGGCCTTGCTACAACACAGGGGTTTCCTGACAAGGTCGATATACTGGCTAGGAGCGCTATTCTCCACCTCCACCTCTCAAGTCCTTCTCAACGGCTATCCAGGACAGCGGATCAAACATGGAAGAGGCCTTTGGCAAGAGGACCCCCTATCACCACTTCTATTCATCCTTGCAATCGACCCCGTCCAACGAATCCTTTCCAAGGCAACAGAGTTGGACGCAATTTTGAAACTACGAGGCAGAATGACTCGTCTACGGATCTCGATGTATGCGGATGATGCCGTCATCTTCATTAATCCTACCCGATGAGATGTAACAGCTTTCATGGACATTCTGGACCATTTCGGCACAACCACTAGACTCATCACCAACCTTTAGAAATTTCAGGTGGCGGCCATCAGATGTGATAGCGTCGACTTGGCAGATGTCCTTGAGGGCGTCCCAGCGGTGAGGGAAAATTTCCCTCTAAAATACCTAGGGCTTCCCCTAGTACTTGGGAGGCTACGGAAGATGGACTTGCAGCCTGTTTTTGACAAAATCTCGAGGAGGGTAGCAAGCTGGAGGGGAAAAACATGGGGTTAGTTGGGAGAACCACGCTCGTCAAATTTGTGCTTTCGGCACAACCAATCTACCTCCTGACCACATTGAAAGTTATGAAGGAATCCTTAGAGCAGCTAGACAAACAGCGACGCCGCTTCCTCTGGGCTACCACGGGAGACATCACTAGAGGAAATTGCAAGGTCAATTGGACAAGGACGTGCCTGCCGACCAGCCAGGGAGGCCTGGGAGTCCTAAACTTGGATAAGTTCACAAGGGCATTGCAGCTGCGATGGTTGTGGCATGAATGGAAAGACCCGACCAAGCCGTGGGTGGGGGGGAGACGCCTTGCGATGAAGTAGACAGGGACCTCTTCGTCGCCTCAACAAAAATAACTGTCAGTGATGGAAACACGGTGTGTTTCTGGGACTCCACATGGATTGATGGGCGAAGACCGAAAGACCTCATGCCACTGGTCTATGCAATCTCCAAAAAGAAAGGGAAATCTTTACGTCAAGGAAAGGAGAACGACGCATGGGTACAAGATCTGACTCCAAGCAAACCCACACTCATATTCAACCTCATCAACCAGCTAGTCGCCTTGTGGGAAGTGGTTCGGGGTGTACACTTGGACATGGAAGAGCCAGACCAGATTGTTTGGATGTTCACAAGCCACGGGCGCTACATGGTCGCCTAGCACAAGCTTCAATTCCTTGATTTGGAAAGCCTGGGCGTCGGGAAAATGCAAATTCCATGCTTGGCTCATCATTCAGAACAGGGTCTGAACCTCCGACCGGCTCGCGATTAGGGGTTGGCAAAACAACGGCCAATGCCTCCTCTGCTGTCGTGAGGCTGAGATGGCCTTGCATCTTGTCGCCACGTGTAGATACTCCAAGAGGATCTGGCACCTCGTAGTTAGATGGGTGGGCTACCAGCAGATGGAACTGGGTGAATGGGAGGAGGCCCAATCAGTCCAATAGTGGTGGGAGAACCTAGCAAATACGCCCAGTGTCCCGAAAAGGGGACTTCGATCCCTGATTCTACTAGTTGTCTGGGAAATCTAGAAGGAAAGGAACCAGCGGATTTTCGACCACAAAGAGGCGGCCACGAGTTTTCTTCTGACGAAAATCAAGGAAAAGGCTAGAATTTGGGGTCTAGTAGGTGCTAAACGTTTGTGCGAGCCCATTCCACACCTTGTATAGTGTATAGTGTATAGCTTTGGTGACCTTACTTTTTATTTACCCCCAGGGTTATATTTTCTCCTGCTCTATTCAATAAAATGGCACACTCGTGTTGTTTTCTGTTCAAAAAATAAATAAATTCTGCATTTCTATGTGCAATCGTGCAAAGTACGTCGGTGCTTGGCTTTTGCAGTCTCTGTTGTAATAAAAAAACATCGCTAAATTTGGCAAAATCATATATACTTTGAGAGAAACTCTTTTAATCCTGAATGTCATGTTGTTTTCTATATGTCAACCAATAATTGTATTTTCTTAAAAAATATAAACAAGCTAGATTAATACGTGATATATCACTTTACAAATATGTATGTTTAAATTTAACTTCTACAAGTTAAAAATAATATGACTGTGACACTATTACAAAAATACACAAAGAAAACGACATTAAAGGTGCCGAAACAGCTAAAAACCGGCACCTATAGACCTTTTCCCACTCGTGCGGGATGAAAAAATATAGAATTGGCACCTTTAAGCAAATATAGGTGCTGGTTCTAATGAAAATCGATACCAATACTGTCGGTGATATAGGCCCGGGGGTATGTCGTGGGCATGGCATTTAAGAAAAAGGAAGGTGCCCTTGCCCACCAAGGAGCGCCAAAGTTATGCCCTGAAAGGCTAAGGCAAGTCTCGGCTACGGGCGGCCACGTGGCCGCCCGAAGGGCTGGCCGGGGGCTGCCCGAGGCCATCATATTTCCAAACGGCGGGTCCGGGTCTCCCGGTTCCAGCGGAAGGGTCCGGGATCACCCGGACCCCCGTCCTCCATCCCGCACCTCTCAGAGAGAGGGGCGAACCCAACTGCCAACTAACTCATTTAATGCTCAAATAGGGGAAAGCTGAGCACCTGTCCCGCCGCATTCAATGCGATGTGAGGCGCCAGTTGCTCCCATCATCACCCCTTTTTACCTATTACGAGGCAAAAGGGGGCTAAAAGTTCTTGACTAAGACCGTGGTATGACCGCGCACCCACTCCGCACACGCCCCTCTCACGCCCTGTCCAGTCGCATCTAATGCACTGGGCGGCTGCGTGGGAGAGAGAGTGCGAGCGCAGGAAGCACGGCGCCTACACCTCCCTATGGAATGAGCCGCCGACCGGTGGGACCCATCGGAGGGGGTAGGCAAACCATCATCACGTCAGCGGCATGGCCATCACGATGACCACACTTTTCCCACCCTCCATGACGCGGCGAACAGGGAGGAGTAGGAATGGAATGACTTCTCCGACAAGACAAGGCAAAAACCACTCCCCCACGTGGATTGAAGTAGAGAAAAGGTAGGACTGCTGTGGTGTTCCCTTATTCTATAAAAGGAGACCCAAGTCCTTCAGAAAAGGGGGTCAGCTCCTTCATATAGACAGAGGGTTCCGTTCCAGATCAAGAAGAGAAGTACACGTTCTGAGAAATAGGCTAGGCCCCTCCAACTAGCCTGCAGAAATCCCCCATCCACCACAAAGTCTAAGGGAGAGGAACGCTCTCATTGTTCTTGGCAACCTTCCCCAGATATTACATACACACAGGAGTAGGGTGTTACACTGCGCTGGTGGCCCGAACCTGTATAAATTCCCGCCTCATCTGCATTATTTCATATTTTATACGAGTTTGAGCCAGGATACATCGCTCCACGTGCCGAACCAAAAAGGGGGTCCCCAGAATCCCTGCGTGTCGACCTACGACATCGACAAATACTATAAGTGTCAGTTTTTTAAAAGAACTGGCATCTATAATATTATAGGCATCCGTTAATTAAAAATCAACACCTATAATATATTATAGGTGTTAGTTTTTTAAAAAAAATGACCAAAAAACCGAGCCAAGCCAATCAACCGACATCCATATCCACTCGTGTCCTTATATCTACCCATGCCCATCCCCCTCTCTCTCACTCTCGCTCTCCCCCGTCCCCTCTTGCCTCCCTCCTCGTCGCCCACTTCTCTATTTCTCCACCGCTTCTTCTTGTCGCCCATGTACCCTCTCGCCTCCCTCGCCAGCAGTGTACCCACCGCAGCGATGGTGATTGTCGATGCGTGTGATCGACACGCGGGGACCCGGGGGACCCCCTTTTTGGTTCCGCACAGGGGAGCGGTGAATAGGGGTTCAAACTCGCCGAGAGATGGATGGAAGGTAGGAAGATGGAGGAGAATCGCAATCACAAAGACACAGAAGAATTATACAGGTTCAGGCCGTTAGGGAGACGTAATACCTACTCCTGTTCTTGTGCTATGTGGATGATGAATTACAAGGGTAGTGTGATTGTTCTTCCCTGGGGAAGCTGGGGGTGAAGACTGAGATGAAAAATGCTCAAAGCCTAAGGTTGAAGAGACTGAGCAGGAGACCAAGTTAGGGATCTAACTCCAAGGTGGCAGAACCTAAGAGCCAATGTTCAAAACCTCAAAACCAATTTTTCAGAACCTCTTCTATGATGGACTTGGGCCTCCTTTTATAGTGCAAGGGGACACCACAGTAGTCCTAACTTTCTATACTTCGCTCCACGTGATGGAGCAGTTCTTGCTCTGTCCTGTCGGGGAAGCTACCCCTATTCCTGTTCCTGTTGCCGCGTCACGAGAGTGGGTGGAGGAAAACGGGCATCGTGGCCGCCGTGCTGCTGACGTGAGGATGGGCCAACCTACCTACTCCAGTGGGGCTTACTGGTCAGTGGCCCTTCCGCCTGGAGAAGGGTCGACGCAACACCCCCAGCACTCATGTTCTTTCTCCCATGCGGCCGCCCAACGCATTTAATGCGACTGGACGGGGCGTGAAGGGAGGCGTGCATGGAATGACCGCGCGGCCAAACTATTGTCGTCGTCAAAGACTTTATACCCTCTCTTCCTCAAGACAGGCAAAAAGGGTGATGATGATGAGAGACTGACAGACGTGCCTCACATCACAATAAATGCGACAGGGCAGGCGTTTGGCCTCTCTCTAGGCATTTAAATGTGGTGGTTGGCAGTTGGCAATTGACCTCGCTCCTCTCTCAGAGAGGTGCGGGGCGATGGACGGGAGGGGTCCGGGTTATCCCGAACCCTGCCCTCTGGAGGGCGGTGGCCTCCGGGCAGCCCCCGAGCCAAGTCCTCTTTGGGATTGCTACGTGGCCGCCCGTGGCCCGGACCCGCAGGAGCCGTTCAGGGCATGTCTTTGGGGTGCTCTGGTAAGCGAAGGCATCTTCCTTCTTCAGATGTCATATTCTTGATATACCCCCGGGCCCATATCACCGACAGTAGCCCCCGGTGTTGACCGGGATCGAGGTCGGGTTTGGGCGCGGTTAACGCCATATTCCTGAGTGGATGGGCTCAGTACTGTATGTGCCGCGCCGTAGCAAGAGATAGGCGCGCGGCAACTAACGCCGTGCTTGATTAGGCCTTTCCAGACGGGGGGCGCGTTATTTGGGCCACGCACATGGGGGCCTATCAAACCGCCTAGCTCTCTCCGTCCCGTGTAGTGTGCCTGGCGGGCATGAAACCCCAGGCGATGTGAAACCCCAGTGGTGCGGGAACCAAAGAGACGCGAAAAACGAAGGGGCGCGGAGCCGAAGAGGCGCGTCACGTGGTAGTGGGGCGAAATTAATGCCGTCGAATTCGAGGGGGCTATGGTTGCCTATAAAAACGGATCCACGAGAGGGGGGATCAGTTTCTACGCTTTCCACAGCCATCGCCTCTCATCCTTCCAGCGCCTTTGCCCTTTCGTCTCCTTCCTCTCCGCCACCAACTTTCCTCTTCGCATTCCGACGCCTGCCTTGAAGATGGCTCGCAACTCGCCCCTGGAGCCCGGGAGCGTGCTCCTCAAGTCCTTGGTTCGCACCGTGGAGGCTCGAAGCTTGTTCAACAAGTACCTGCCGCGCGGCACGCGCAGCGGCGGTGACATTCCGGAGGAGCGGCCCCCCACGAAGATGGTGTTCTTCGCCTCTTTTGCCATGGTCGGGCTGGTGCCGCCCTTCTCTCGGTTCTTCTTCGATGTGCTGGAGTTCTACGACCTTCAGTTGCACCACCTCACCCCCAACGCCGTCTTCTACCTTGCCATCTTCGCCTACACCTGCGAGATGTTCGTGGGGGTGATGCCCTCATTGCATCTCTTCCAACAGTTCTTCCGCGTGTGCTGGGCGGGCTCCTCCGGTGTGGTCGGATACGTGGCGATCCAGCCGCGCAACGACAGGACCGTCGGCATCGTCTTCATCGACATCCACCCCCTTTCCAGGTGGGATAACTGGAGGGCATACTGGTTCTACACCAGCTTGGACGACCACCCCCGCCTTTCCCTTCCGACGGGGATTCCGATGAACCAGAGGAATTGGGGGGCACGGCCGCGAGCCGGGAGGGAGCTAGATGGAGTGCTGGAGCGGATCAACTACCTCTAGAGGAGGGCCCTGTCCAGCCACGCCGTCTTCCGGGACTTCCAGATACGGCGCATCTCGCCGCTGCAGGAGAGGCCGCGTCCCGCCCACATGTACACGGGCTTCAACGACGACGTGCGCACCCATGTTGGCACCACCTTCGACTGGAACGAGAACGACCTCGCGATCCTGGTCCGTCGCACCCTCGATGTTGCAGCGATGGATCTGACGCAGCCCCTTCGGGGTTGGTGCCATTGTGCCAGGATTCGGCGCGCCCGAAGATCCTGCATGCGCTACAGGTGGTGGGCGACGACGTGGGTTCGTCATCAGCAGCGGCAAGCGTCGCCCCGGGGGGTGGGGACGACGACTACGATGACGCCGACGACCAGGTGCCGATCGGGCGACTGGGCCACCGGGGCCCGGGCAGGGAGCGGACCAGGGGCCCCGGACCCCAAGGGGAAGAGGAAGAGGCCATAGCACGACCCAGCACCTCCCCCATCACCACCACGCGGCGACGTCGCGAAGCGCACTGCTCCCCCCGCAGGTCTAGAGGCCCGCAGGCGGTGGGCCCTGCCCCAGGAGCCACCTCGACGAGGGCCAGCACGACACTGTGACGACGACTCCGGTGGCGACCGGGGGTGCATCCACGGCGAGCGCACCGTCGGCGGAGACCGGTCGTGGCTCCCCAGCGGCGGCGGAGTCCGCGGGCCACAGCCCAGTGAGCCCCCTAGCGGCCCGCGAAGAAGAAGCGGGCCATCTCCCGGGTCTCCCGGAGCTTCAACGCCGCCGCAGTAACGCCTTGCGGATGCATACACTTCTTATGAGCCCTGTGTTTCCATTTCAGGCTACTTGTGTTTTGATCTTTTGTTGTGTTTATTTCCGTTCCCAGCCGCGAGCACCAGCATTTTCGCCCCAGGGTTATACCCAAGGGCGGTTCTGCCCCCAACTCAGCGGGGGAGGCGCAGGAGAGGCCCGGGGTGGTGGAGCCCACCGGTCCGGTCACCCTGCGGGTTCGGGCTCGCTGGGTCCAGTGCGGCTGAGGAGGGCCCACCCGGATGCCGGGCGCCGATCGCCCTGCGAGGAACAAGCCGGGGCCCTCCGCCTGGCTGATTCGGGCGGCCGTCCCGACGCGGAGGTGGAGGCGGCGGGCAGCGGAGAACAGCCCTGGGGTCCCCACCGCGGCAACCATCGCCGCCACCACGACACGGCCGTAGCCCGCGCCACGCCATTCAACGCCGTCGCCCCACCGGCCAACACCAGCCGCTGCGGCGCCACCACGATCCTCCAACGCCGCGGCGGCCTCACCGGAGGGCGAGGAGATACCGGCCAGGTGAAGCGGCGGTGGGTGGCTCCGGTCACGGGGCGCCTTCGCCTTCCCGTCCCACGCAGGTGGTCGACCTCGACTCGAGCTCCGACTCCGAATCCGGGAGTGCTCGGTCCAGGATCATGGTCGCCTTGGACACTGAGCCCCTCGTCCGATCGCAGGAGCGGGCGAGGACGATCGTGTCCCAGGCACTAGAGGAGGCCAACGCGGTCTCCCTGGAGGGGCTTCGGGTCTAGGTTCGGGCCTTGGCCGCGGGGAGGTCGCGGTGGCGCGGCGGGAGCGGCACGGGGGCTCAATCGGGTGTTCGAGGACACCGTCGTTGAGCGGCACACCACCAACTTCGTGAGCAGATCGCCGCTGCTGCAGAGGAGAGGATCCGCACCACCGCTGGGGGGTTCATCCGTGACCTCAACAAGCGCGCCCAGGAGCTCAACCGGCGTGAGCGCATCCTGTGCGACGCCGAGGCCGCCACCGCCAGCACCGACGTTGAGCTCCAGGCCCGTGAAGATGGCCTAGCAGAGCGCGAGAAGGCTCTGGAGGCGGCGTAGCGGGCGGTTGGGGACCGGGAGGCCGCCGTGGCCAAGGCCGAGGAGGACTCCGCCGTGCGGGCGGAGAACGCGGTGGCCCAGGAGAAGGCGATCGCCGAGCGCGAGGCCGTCGTGGAGGAGCGTGAGGTGGCCCTGCTAGAGGCCCAGGAGGTGGTCTCCCGATGCCTGAAGGCCATCTGGGAGCTCGAGCAGCAGCTCGCGGCTGCCTCGTACCACCGGCGGGAGGAGCTGGCGCGGTGGGAGCGGGACCTTGCCGCCCGAGAGCAGGCGATCGGCGATGTGGAGGCGCGGGTGTGGGAGCCCCAGCCGGCCCCTCGCTCCAGCGAAGCGGCGCCAGCTTTGGAGGAGGCACGCCGCCGGATCGCGGAGCTGGAGCAGGCCCTGGGTCTAGGGTTCCGGACCGTGGCCTCGTCCGTCGAGCGCCTTCGGGAGGCGGCCCGTGAGGTGGGGGTCGTCCGCCCCCGCGCCGCCATCCCTACCTTGGGGGGGTTGGCCACCCAGATAGACGAGCTGGCCGAGGGGATCAAGAGGGTGCCGAAGGAGGTCGACGAAGTGGCGAAGGAGTCGTCATATGACTTGTCCCGCCAGGTCGCGACGCTGATCCTGGCAAGCTACCAGGCCCGCGACCCCGGCTTCAACCCCTACATCCCCACCGAGGACTTCCCCGAGGGCACCGAGGAGGCTGCTCGGCGCCGCATCAAGGATGTCGTTGACTCCATTATGATCGGCTTTGATGGCATTCCGACGGCATTCCAGCTCGCCTACCGCGAGGACCCGCCGGACGAGGGTGTTAGTGATATGCCCTAGAGGCAACATGGAGATGTTGGATATCATGTCAATGTTTATGTATTTATGAATAAAGTGTTATTCAGTTCCATGAAATAGACATCTTGTACTAATCAATAAGTACGTGACTTATTTATGAGACTCTTTATGTATGAATCTATTTCTAAACGATCCTCGATCATACATCATATTGTTGGAACAAATATGATTCTAAGATCGGCATGTTTATTGATTGATGATCATGTCTCATAGATCATGGGTATGAAGATACCAAATCAATAAACATGGACATATGTGTTGGAGAACACATTGTTGGATAGACCCACCATGAGACACTATAGGAATTAATGTGCCATTAGTTGGTCTCGGGTAGTGTTGGTACAAAGTCCTCGGACCGAGATCACCATGGATTCCAACATATGTAGTAGCCTACTTTGGGACTACCAAACGCTATTCCGTGGCGGGTAGTTATAAAGGTAGTTTTCGGGATTGCTATGAAACATGGAGTGGGATGTGAGTGATCAAGATGGAATTTGCCCCTCCTTTGGAGAGATATCTCGGGCCCCTCGAGGTAATGGATTATGGAAATGCATGGCCATGCTAAGTTGATTGAGGAGTCAATCAACGGACGGATAATCCAATACGGTTCGAGTGAATGGTTAAGCTATTGAAGGGATGGCACACATCTTGCCTATAGCTTAACGGTATCGTGAGGCAAAGGGATTTGTGTACACATTACAGGTTCGAGCCGATATTATTCTTGTATACTATAGTGTCAATATGTGCTGCAAGGCGCCGCTTGTTGGCAGGTCGGCTGAGTTAGACTCGAGCCGACGATCGGCTAAGTTAGACTATAGCCGAAACCGAGTATACCTGAACCTACGGGGTCGCACGCTTAAGGGGATAAGAACAGGGCATTCGAGTTGGACTCGGATACGGCTCGATCGGATAGGGATCCGATCGGATAGAGTCCTATGGGCTTACGACGTATGGGCAGCCAACTCGTGAGATTCGGATAGGATCCGATTCAAAATAGAGTCCTGATCGGCCACTAGTCCCGTCGGCCAACTCTATATAAAGGAGGGAGGGGTGGAGAGCTGCGTTACGTCAATTGCATCGCATGCAACGAAGTCGCCGAGATCAATCTCCACGGAAACCCTCCCCACCTTCGAGGCAAACCCTAGCCTTGCATCGCGTGCTAGCACACGGGTGTACGGCGTTACGTCCCCGGACGTGTGGATACCGGTAGAGCGTTGCTACATTGCGCGGCCGTTGATCGGCTTCGGATCGGCTGCAATCGGAGCGATCGGCTGTGGTGGGATCGGGCGTGGTCGGGCGCATCGGAGCGAGGCGTGAGAACGCGGCCGGACGACTCGAATCGGGCGATTGACGTATCGGCGTCTCCGAGAATCGGCTACACGTTTTCGGATCGGATTGCCACGATTGGCTATTCCGCTGCAGTCTACTCCAATCGGTAACGATCTATCGGCCCTTACTTGCAAGTGTTCCTGGTTTGCGCGGTAGAAAATTTTTGTTTCGGCTAGCGTAGCTTCCGCGTAACCCTTCGATGGTATCGAGCTAATCTTGCTTAGTTCGGGTTTTAGATTGGATCTGGAACAAGTTTTGCACACGGGTTGATTAGATCAATCGGTTTTACGGGATCTGTTGAGGAGAGTTAATGGTAATTGCGTTCCTTGATAGTGTATCGGAACGGCGTAATGTGATTACGTCGAAGCAATTTCCATATAACTCGGTTTGAGTTGGGTTCGAGATAGCGTTCCTTGATAGTGTATCGGAACGGTATAATGTGATTATGCCGAAGCTATCTCGTAGTCCGATCTTGTTAGCTGCCTCGCGCCTACGCAAACCATCTCCCTTGATAGTGTATCGGGACGGCATAATATGATTATGCCGACATGGTTTCCGTAAGCGAATTCATAGATTGGATCTATGAATGCCGTGTGCGTACCCCCTTATAGGTCGTCTCGATGCCGTAGCTCTGCGATAAGTAGAAAACGTTTCTACGCCTAACTTGTTTTTGCAGAGAATGCTTTGAGATGGTATGGCCCTATTGTATGTATGAGATGTATGAGATGCATGTGATGCATGTAATATTCTTTCATATGTGCAATCCCCGTAATATTCTTTCATACGTGCAATGCTTGTAATATTCTTTCACGACCTGCGAGTCGATGTAATCTTCAATTAGAGCTTCTATAGTAGTAGCTTAGTTTGAAGAAATCAAGCATTCGGCACTCGAAAGAACGGTGATGAAGATGGAGATCCTGACACCAGCATGGAGATGGAGATCACCATGTGAAGGGGGCCATACTATTTCACTATATGCTATTCTTCTTGCTTTCATATGTGATATGTTTGTTTGATAGGATAGCATCCTCGCAAAATTAAGTAGTAATGATGCCCTTCCAAATGTTGCACCCGTCACCGTTATGCTCGTCAATGGTGGGTCCACAAGCGAGTGCCATTCTCTATCATAACACGAGGGGTATATGTCGGACATACACACGGAGCATTTGGTTTACTTAACAAGGCTATCAAAACAGTTTTGGGCCTTGGGGCATAGGTTGGCGCCGGGGCATGGAGATGCCACACCAACAACAAGAGTCACATAGAGATGTGATTAGCAAGGTGTTGCTTACCGATGTTACTAATTTTCTAGCAGTGATGCCAAAGCTCACTAGAAAATTATTTAACATGTGGATCTTGACCCAATACGTAACCTAGAGGGAAGGTGGAAAATACGTAATGGGAGTCTAATGTTAAATTGTTTAACAATAGACATAGCATAAACATTGTGCTAAACTTTGCTTTTTCGTTGTAGAATAAATGGCGGCTAATACTACACCCGGTACCTTTAACTTGCGATCTATTCTCGAAAAGGAAAAATTAAATGGAACAAACTTTATGGATTGGTATCGCAACTTGAGAATTGTTCTCAAGCAAGAGCGTAAGGAGTACGTTCTTGAAGTACCCTATCCCGAGGATTTGCCAAATAATGCCACTTGCAAGCGCACGGAGAGCTTACGAGAAGCACACTAATGATGCCCTAGATATAAGCTGTCTCATGCTTGCTACAATGTCCCCGAGCTTCGAAAGCAATATGAGAGCAGCGATGCTCACACTATTATTCGGGGACTGCGTGGCATGTTTGAGAACCAAGCTCGGGCCGAGAGGTTCAACACCTCAAAGTCCTTGTTTGCGTGCGAGCTTGTTGAGGGGAATCTCGTCGATCCGCATGTGATAAAGATGATTGGCTATATCGAGAGTCCGAAAAACTAGGTTTTCCCTTAGCCAAGAGTTGGCTACGATGTGATTCTCCGCCGCTCCCTCCGAGCTTTGAGCCATTCATATTGAATTATCACATGAACAATATGGATAGAACCTTGGCTGAATTGCATGGGATGCTAAAAACAGTGAGGAGAGTATCCAAAGAATGGTCATCATGTGATGATGATGTAGAAGGCTAAGCGCAAACCACCCGTCAAGAAACTTTGCACCAAGAGGAAGTTAACTCCCGATGAGATCGCGAGTGCCTCCAATGCAAAGAAGGGCAAGAAGGGGTCGGCGGCATTAGATGTCGTTTGCTTCTATTGCAAGGAGACAGCCACTGGAAGAGGAACTGCAAGAAGTACATGGAGGATCTCAAAAAGAAGCAAAGTACGACTTACGCTTCGGTATTAATGTTATAGACATTAATCTTGCTACTTCACCTACTGACTCTTGGGTATTTGATACCGGATCGTAGCTCATATTTGCAAATCGTTGCGGGGAATGAGAAGAAGTAGAGGATTGAGAAGGGCGAGGTGAACTGCGCGTCGGCAATGGAGCAAGCGTTGCTACGCTTGCTTGTCGGCACAGTACCACTTCATCTACCTTCGAGGATTAGTTTTGGAATTAAATAATTGTTATTGTGTTCCAACACTATGTCAAAACGTTATTTTCGCTTCATGTTTGCAAGCGGAAGGATATGATTTTAGATCAATGAACAATGGTTGTTCAATATATCTCGAGAGATATGTTCTATTTTCATGCTCCATTGGTGAATGGATTATACGTTTTGAATCTTGAAGCATCTCCCATCTATAACATTAATACGAAAGGCAACTCTCTAATGATATAAACCCCACGTTTATCCGGCATTGTCGCTTAGGCCATATAAATAAGAAACGCATGGAGAAGCTCCATAAGGATGGATTGCTTCACTCTTTTGATTTTGAATCATTTGAGACATGTGAGTCTTGTTTACTTGGTAAGATGACAAAGGCACCTTTCACGGGACACAGTGAGAGAACAAGTGACTTGTTGGCACTCGTACATACGATGTATGTGGACCAATGAGCTCAACGGCCGAGGTGGTTATCAATACTTTATTACCTTTACCGATGACTTTAGTAGATATGGCTATATCTACTTAATGAGGTATAAGTCCGAATCCTTTGAAAAGTTCAAAGAATTCCAGAATGAAGTACTGAGAATCATTTAGGGAAAACAATCAAGTTTCTCCGATCGGATCGTGGAGGGAATACTTGAGCCAAGAGTTTGGTAATCATCGAAAGATTGTGGAATTGTTCCACGCTTGACTCCGCCAGAACTCCACAATGGAACGGAGTGTCCGAACGGAGAAATCGCACCTTGTTGGACATGGTGCGGTCGATGATGAGCCAAAGTGATCTTTCGTTATCCTTCCGGGGATATGCTCTTGAAACAAACAGCGCTCACACTAAATAGAGTTCCATCTAAGTCAGTTGAAAAGACACCATATGAGATATGGACAGGGCAACCCCCTAGTTTGTCTTTTCTCAAAATTTGGGGATGTGAGGCTTATGTAAAACGTTTACAGTCTGACAAGCTCACACCCAAATCTGACAAGTGCTTCTTTGTGGGATATCCTAAGGAAACTAAGGGATATTACTTTTATAATCGGGAACAAGGCAAAGTGTTTGTCGCCCGACATGGTGTCTTCTTGGAGAAAGAGTTTCTTTCAAGAAGGGTTAGTGGGAGCAGGGTGCATCTTGAAGAAGTTCAAGAAACACCGAAAACGTTTCGGCGACCACGGAACCACAACAGGAGGAACAAAGTGTTGCGCCACCGGTTGTAGATACACCCCACGGAGGTCTGAAAGATCACGTCGTGCACCTGACAGGTACACAGGTGCGGAACAACGTGATATATTGTTGTTGGACAACGATGAACCTAAGACCTATGAGGAAGCGATGGTGGGACCCGATTCCAACAAGTGGCTTGGAGCCATGAAATCCGAAATAGAATCCATGTACGACAATCAAGTTTGGGACTTGGTTGATCCACTGATGGTGTCAAAACCATTGAGTGTAAATGGGTTTTTAAGAAAAGGCCGATATGGATGGAAATGTTCACATCTATAAGGCGCGATTGGTGGCGAAAGGTTTTAAACAGATTCAAGGAGTTGATTATGATGAAACCTTCTCGCCGTCGCAATGCTTAAATCTATTCGATTATCCTAGCGATTGCTGCATATTTCGATTATGAGATTTGGCGAGATGGATGTCAAAACGGCTTTCCTAAATGGAAACCTAAGCGAGTATGTATACATGATACAACCTCAAGGTTTTGTCGATCCAGAATCGCTCGGAAAGATATGCAAGCTATAGAAATCCATTTATGGATTGTAGCAAGCATCTCGGAGTTGGAATATTCGTTTTGATGAAGTAATCAAAGGGTTTGGTTTCATCAAAAACGAAGAAGAGGCCTGTGTTTACAAAAAGGTCAGTGGGAGTGCAATTGTATTTCTAATCTTATATGTGGATGACATATTATTGATTGGAAATGATATCCCTACGCTAGAATCCGTCAAGTCTTCATTGAAAAATAGTTTTTCATGAAAGACTTAGGGAGGCAACATATATATTGGGCATTCGGATCTATAGAGATAGATCCAAGAGGCTAATTGGATTAAGCCAAAGTACATACATTGACAAGGTGTTGAAAAGGTTCAACATGCATGATTCCAAGAAAGGTTTCTTGCCCATGTCACATGGCATTAATCTTAGCAAGAATCGGTGTCCTCGGACACATGATGAGCGGAATAAGATGGGTATGGTTCCATATGCTTCGGCAATTGGATCCATCATGTATGCCATGCTTTGTACACGCCTGCATGTCTCGTACGCTTTGAGTGCTACGAGCGGATACGTCGAGATCCAGGTGAAGGTCACTGGATCGTAAAGAATATCCTTAAGTACTTGAGAAGAACTAAGGATATGTTCCTAGTCTATGGAGGTGAAGAAGAGCTCGTTGTAAGTGGTTACACCGATGCTAGCTTCCAAACAGACAAGGATGATTATAGATCGCGATGCAGGTTCGTGTTCTCGCCGAACGGAGGCGCGTCACTGGAAGAGTTCCAAGCGGGATACCGTTGCTGATTCTACAACGGAGGCCGAGTACATTGCTGCTTCGGAAGCCGCAAAGGAGGCTGTTTGGATCAAGAAATTCGTTTCGAGCTTGGTGTGATGACTAGTACGACTGGTCCAATGTCTCTCTATTGTGACAATAGTGGAGCCATTGCGCAAGCCAAGGAGCCGAGGTCACATCGAAGTCCAAACACATACTTCGGCGATATCATCTCATCCGCGAGATTGTGGACAGAGGTGATGTCAAGATATGCAAAGTGCACACGGATCTCAACATAGCCGATCCGCCGACAAAACCTCTCCCTCGGCCGAAGCATGAGGCGCACACAAGAGCAATGGGTATTAGATACTTACATGATTGACTCTAGTGCAAGTGGGAGATTGTTAGTGATATGCCCTAGAGGCAACATGGAGATGTTGGATATCATGTCAATGTTTATGTATTTATGAATGAAGTGTTATTCAGTTCCATGAAATAGACATCTTGTATTGATCAATAAGTACGTGACTTATTTATGAGACTCTTTATGTATGAATCTATTTCTAAACGATCCTCGATCATACGTCATATTGTTGGAACAAATATGATTCTAAGATCGGCATGTTTATTGATTGATGATCATGTCTCATAGATCATGGGTATGAAGATACCAAATCAATAAACATGGACATATGTGTTGGAGAACACATTGTTGGATAGACCCACCATGAGACACTACAGGAATTAATGTGCCATTAGTTGGTCTCGGTAGTGTTGGTACAAAGTCCTTAGACCCGAGATCACCATGGATTCCAACATATGTAGTAGCCTACTTTGGGACTATCAAACGCTATTCCGTGCGGGTAGTTATAAAGGTAGTTTTCGGGTTTGCTATGAAACATGGAGTGGGATGTGAGTGATCAAGATGGAATTTGCCCCTCCTTTGGAGAGATATCTCTGGGCCCCTCGAGGTAATGGATTATGAAAATGCATGGCCATGCTAAGTTGATTGAGGAGTCAATCAACGGACGGATAATCCAATACGGTTCGAGTGAATGGTTAAGCTATTGAAGGGATGGCACACATCTTGCCTATAGCTTAAGCGGTATCGTGAGGCAAAGGGATTTGTGTACACATTACAGGTTCGAGCCGATATTATTCTTGTATACTATGGTGTCAATATGTGCTTGCAAGGCGCCGTTTGTTGACAGTCGGTGAGTTAGACTCGAGCCGACGATCGGCTAAGTTAGACTATAGCCGAAACCGAGTATACCCGAACCTACGGTGGTCGCACGCTTAAGGGGATAAGAACGGGCATTCGAGTTGGACTCGGATACGGCTCGATCGGATAGGGATCCGATCGGATAGAGTCCTATGGGCTTACGACGTATGGGCGCCAACTCGTGAGATTCGGATAGGATCCGATTCAAAATAGAGTCCGATCGGCCGCTAGTCCCGGTCGGCCTACTCTATATAAAGGAGGGAGGGGTGGAGAGCTGCGTTACGTCAATTGCATCGCATGCAACAGAAGTCGCCGAGATCAATCTCCACGGAAACCCTCTCCACCTTCGAGCCAAACCCTAGCCTTGCATCGCGTGCTAGCACACGGGTGTACGGCGTTCTGTCCCCGGACGTGTGGATACCGGTAGAGGCGTTGCTACATTGCGCGCTGTTGATCGGCTTCGGATCGGCTGCAATCGGAGCGATCGGCTGTGGTGGGATCGGCTGTGGTCGGGCGCATCGGAGCGAGGCGTGAGAACGCGGCCGGACGACTCGAATCGGCTGATTGACGTATCGGCTGTCTCCGGGAATTGGCTACACTGTTCCGGATCGGATTGCCCTGATTGGCTATTCCACTGCACTCTACTCCAATCGGTAACGATCTATCGGCCCTTACTTGCAAGTGTTCCTGGTTTGCGCGGTAGAAAATTTTTGTTTCCGGCTAGCGTAGCTTCCGCGTAACCCTTCAGAGGGAGACCCGGAGAACGCCCCCAGCAACCCGTCGGCCGCCTAGGACTCCCCTGCTTCTTGCCTCCCTCCTGTACTTGAAAAAACATTGTAATATTATTTATGTTATTAATGCACTTGCCTTTGTCATACTGGATTCGCATTGTGGTATCCCATCGTTGCCATCTCTGCAAATGATGATTCATATATGTATGTATATATATTGGGAGCCCCCGGCCAACTTGGCGCACACACAGTGGCGGTTAGTTGGCCCAAGCCCTTGCTTGTTCGTTTTCCTACAAAGGCAATCCACTCTTTAGTTAGTTTAGCCGTTGTAGGAATATGGACAGTATGGTTTCCTGCCATGATTCATCCCATGTAATTGGGAGCTGGTCCGGGTTTAGGCAGCGTGCATCGGCCGGTGGCTGGTGCCTTTCTCGGGGCTCCGGGTAGAAGCGAGGGCATCAAGGGCCAGCGGGGGCAGCAGCAACGGGGGGTTCGGGACAGGCGTGACAATACGCACCCGAGCCCCCAGGCGTTGACTGCCCCGGGGCACTTGTATGCAGCGTCGCTCTACCCTCGACACCCTTAGGGCTCTCAGACTAGGGCGGGCCGGGCCAGAAGACCACTGGAAACTAGCATCCGCAGTACATGTTTCGGCACATGGGGGAGAGAAACATACTGCAAGCAAATATTTTGTAAGGGAAAAACACAAAGAGTATAAAGGGGCGAACTCCTTGTTCATGTCAACTGGAGGTAGTGAACATGCTTCCATATATGTTTCAGCACACCATGCGGCTTATGGGTAGAACCTGCGCAGGTGGGAAATGTTCCACGGGTTCGGCAACGGAGTGCCGTCCTCTGTGGCTAGGCGAACTACTCCTGGACGCAGGGTGCCGATAAACTTGTATGGCCCCTCCCACATCGGAGATAATTTGCTCAGCTCCGCACGCGTTTGCACACGCCGCAGGATGAGATCATTGATTTGCAGCGCTCGGGGGCTGACTTTGTGTTGATGATAGCGGTGGAGGCTCTGCTGATAACGGGCCGTGTGAAGAGCTGCACGGCGTCGTCTTTCTTCTAGGTAGTCCAGGTCGTCGCGACGTAGCTGTTCTTGATCTGCTTCGGCGTACATTGTGGCTCGAGACGATCCCAGGGTGAGCTCGGAAGGCAAGACCGCCTCGGCTCCATACACCAAGAAGAATGGTGTTTCCCCGGTGGCACGGCTCGGTGTTGTCCGGTTGGCCCAAAGGACCGCTGGCAGCTCGTCAATCCACGAGTCCCCATGCTTCTTGAGGATGTTGTAGGTCTTCGTCTTGAGGATGTTCAATATTTCCGCATTTGCACGCTCGGCCTGACCGTTGCTTCAAGGGTGGGCGGGCGAGGCGAAGCAGAGCTTGATGCCCATGTCGTCGCAATACCCGCCAAACAGCTCACTTGTGAATTGGGTGCCGTTGTTGGTGATGAGCCTGTTGGGGACCCCGAACCTTGTCGTGATGCCTCTCTTGAACCACACAGCCGAATGCTTATCGATGACGCTGACTGGATAGGCCTCGGGCCACTTGGTGAATTTGTCGATGGCGACATATAGAAATTTGCAGCCGCCACATGCCTGCTTGAACGGGCCCAAGATGTCCAGCCCCCAGACCGCGAACGGCCACGGGAGCGGGATGGTCTGAAGGGCCTGGGCTGGCAGGTGCGTCTGCTTGGCGTGGAATTGGCATGCCCGGCACCGCCGCACGAGGTCTGCTGCATCCCCCAGCGCGGTGGGCCAGTAAAAACCTTGAGGGAATGCCTTTCCTACCAAGGTTCGGGAGGCTGAGTGCGCTCCACATTCTCCCTCGTGGATCTTGGCCAAGAGCTCGAGACCTTGTTCCCGAGCGATGCATTTCATGAGCACTCCATTGGCACCACGTCGGTAGAGTGTCCCTTCCACCAACACGTACCTTTTGGAGGTGCGGGCAATGCGCTCGCTTTCCTCACGTTGCTCGGGCAATGACGCATCTTGCAGATACGCCTAGATTTCCGAAATCCATGTCACCTGGCGCGTGATGTTGGTCCCGGCAGGACCAGGCTGTGGTCGGCCTGCCGGGTTCGGGACGTTGGGACCGGCCGACTCCTGCCCTCGGGGCGGTTCGGGGCACGCCGACAGCTCAGTGAGTCTTTCTTCAAATGTGCCTGGCGGGACTGGGGCTCGCGTGGACGCGATCCTAGATAACTCGTCCGCCAGGGTATTGCCTCTTCTGGGAACATGGCGCAGCTCGAGGCCATCGAAATGTCGCTCCATACGTCGAACTTCCCTGACATATGCTTCCATCTGGGGGTCGGTGCATTGGTACTCCTTGGAAACTTGGTTCACGACCAGTAGGGAGTGGCCAAGGACTAGCAGACGGCGAATGCCCATGCCTGCCGCGGCTCGCAACCCCGCTAGGAGTCCTTCGTACTCGGCCATGTTGTTGGTTGCTCGGAAGTCAAGCCGAATGATGTACCGGAGTACGTCACCTGTCGGGGAGGTTAACGCAACGCCTGCCCCAGCCCCCTATAAGGTGAGTGAACCGTCAAAGTTCATCACCCAATGCATGGTCCGTTGGCCGTGATCCTCCGCGCTCTCGGGTTCACCCGGGGGTTGATCGCTTTCGGCCGCTGGCGTCCATTCTGCCACGAAATCGGCCAAGGCCTGGCTTTTGATCGCGTGGCGGGCTTTGAAATGCAGGTCGAACTCTGACAATTCAATAGCCCACTTGACTACCCGTCCCGTGCCCTCTCGGTTATGCAAGATTTGCCCGAGAGGGTAGGACGTGACTACTGTTACCCGATGCGCCTGGAAGTAGTGGCGCAGCTTCCTGGAAGCCACAAGCACGGCATAGAGTATTTTTTGGGCTTGCGGGTAACGTGTCTTTGCGTCCCATAGCACCTCGCTGATAAAGTAGACTGGCCGCTGCACCTTGGTGCGGGCCTTAGCTACTTTAGCAGGGGCAACAGGCTCGGGTGCACCGGGGCGGGTTACCTCAGTGTCCGGGGCTGCCGGGCCATCCCCTTCCCCGAGGCCCTCAGAGCCACTCTGGGTTGAAGAGGCCTCGGGAGCCCCCGGACTAGGGGGCTGGGTGGCTCCCTGGGGCTCGGGGGGCCAAAGGCCGCCTCCGGCTCCGGGTGCTTCCTCAGCCAACACCATTCCAAGGTCTCTTGCCTTCGGGCGCGGTGAGGCTGGGGGCGTCTGAGAGACTGGCTCATCATCACGCTCCACAACCAACGCCGCACTGATTACTTGGGGGGTTGCCGCCAAATATAAAAGGAGGGGTTCTTCTTCTTGAGGTGCCACCAACACGGGCGGCGAGGAGAGGTAACGCTTGAGCTCGCTCAAGGCTTTCTCTGCCTCGTCCGTCCAAGTGAAGGGGCCAGTTCGTTTTAGCAATTTGAATAGACGAAGCGCCCGCTCTCCCAGCCTTGATATAAAACGGCTCAGGGCAGCTACACAACCAGTGATTTTCTGCACGTCCCTGAGCTTCCTAGGGGGCGCATCTCCTCTATCGCCTTTATTTTTGCAGGGTTGGCCTCGATGCCTCGGGCAGAGACCAAAAACCCCAAAAGCTTGCCTGCCGGTACCCCGAACATACATTTTTCTGAGTTCAGCTTCATGCGGGAGGACCGGAGGTTATCAAATGTCTCGGCCAGGTCCGGGAGCAAGGTCCTTTGGTCCCGGGACTTGACCACGAGATCATCGACATACGCCTCAACATTGCGCCCTATTTGGTCTTTCAACATGATACGGACACCGCGTTGGAAAGTAGACATGACATTCTTTAAACCAAAGGGCATAGACATGTAGCAAAAGGTACCCACAGGGGTGATAAAATGCAGTTTTCTCCTCATCCTCTACAGCCATGCGAAATTGATGATAGCCAGAGTATGCATCCAGGAAACATAAAAAGGTCGCACCCCGCAGTGGAGTCGACTATCTGGTCTATTCGAGGTAGAGGATAAGGGTCTTTGGGACATGCCTTGTTGAGGTCGGTGTAGTCGATGCACATGCGCAGCTTGTGGTTGGCCTTCGGGACAACCACCGGGTTAGCCAACCACTCCGGATGCAGCACCTCCCGGATGAAGCCGGCCTCCTGGAGCCGTGCCACCTCTTCACGGATGAACGCCTGTCACTCCGAGGCCTGTCGCCTCACATTCTGCCGGACCGGTCATGCATCCGGCCGCACTGCAAGTCGGTGCTCGATCACCTCCCTGGGAACTCCGGGCATATCCGACGGCTTCCAAGCAAACACGTCGGCATTCGCCCGCAGGAAGGAGACGAGCGTGTCTTCCTATTTGGGGTCCAAGTTGCCGCCAATTCTGGCGGTCTTGGACGAGTCGTCGCCCAGTTGAATGGGCTTGGTCTTCACCTTGTCGGCGAAGGTGATGTGCTATTTGGGGGCCTGAGAACCCGAGGCCTCCCCTTGAGGGCCCTCGAGTTCAACACGGTCAGCTACCGCAATATCATCCACGCGTGCCTCCGCGCAATCTAGCATGGTCTTGATATCGGCATGGATGGTGATGGGGCCTTCGGGGCCCGGTATCTTGAGCTGGTGGTAGGCGTAATGGGTAGCCGCCATGAACTTCAGCAACGCCGGCCTCTCGAGCACAGCGTTGTAGGGCAGGTTAAGGTCTGCCACATCAAAGTCGATCCGCTCAGTGCGGAAATTGGTTGGGCTCCCGAAGGTGACCGGCAGCGCGATCTGCCCGAGGGGCCACACCTTCCCGGGCATCACCCCAATGATGGGATAGGATGGCCCGAGCACCATCCCTGGGGCCTTGATCGTATCAAAGGCCTTCGGAGATAGTATGTTGAGGGCCGCACCCCCGTCAATCAAGACTTGGGCAACCCTGACGTTGCAAATGGTGGGGGAGGTCACGAGGGCCACGTGGCCACTACGTGCGACACTCCCAGGGTGGTCTGCCTGGTCGAAGGTGATTGGCACCTCCGCCCAGTGCGACTTCCGGGCCGCCTCATGGGACGGCTCAGCCGCAAGGAGCTCACGCCTCATAGTCTTGAGGCTCCGACGGGACACCTGGGCACTTGCCCCTCCGTCGATGGTGCCGACGACGTGCTTGGGGTCCTAGTAGCCCACATCATCATCCTCGTCCCCGACGGGGGCCGCACTCTCGGCCTCCTCTCGTCGGTGGTCCAAGCATTCCGCCGAGGCTTTACCCTTGCGGCGGGCTTCCTTCTCCCTCTTCCTCCTCTCCTGTTCGTACTTTTGCACTCGCTCGGCCAAGTTCTTGACCGAGTGGCACTCGGAGAGGTCGTGGCGGGAGGTTTGGTGCACCATGCACCACTTGTCCCCGTCCTGGCCCTGGGGGCGAGGGTCCGGGGTGCGCCTACGGTTGCCCGCGGGCTTGCCCTTCCACGAGGGCTTCTCAGCACCGTCGACGGCGAGGACGTGGCCTTCCTCACCACCGCGCGATGGCTTGCGTTTCTGCCGCTGCTCACGTCGTTCCTCTCGGGACGCGGAGGGGGCAACGTTGGTGGAGGCTGGAGCAGGATTCCTAGGGTTCCATACCCGAGCCTCCTCCTTGCAGGCCACCCGGTCAGCAAGCTCGAAGAGCTCGGTGGTGGTCCGGGGGGCCTTGGACTCGATCTTCTCCAGCATGATGTCGTGGCATACGCCACTCCGGAAGGCGAAGATCACTGCATGGTCAGCGATGGACGGGATGGTGTTGCGTACCTGGCAAAAACGCTTGATGTATTTGCGCAGGGACTCGTCCTCTCCTCGCCGAACCATGTGGAGGTCAGCCTCCACTCCCGGCCGCGGATACGTGCCCTGGAAGTTAGAGGTGAACTGTCAGCATAAGTCGTCTCACGAGGTGACCGACTGGGCCGACAAGTTCATTAGCTAGGAACGGGCCTGGCCCTTGAGCGCCATGGGGAAGAAGTTGGCCATGACGAGCTCATCACCTCCAGCACCCTCGATGGCCGTGGTGTAAATCTGAAGGAACTTGGTGGGATTCACCGAGCCGTCATACTTCTCCGTGAGGGCCGGCCTAAACTTGTTAGGCCAGCGCACATTACAGAGGCTGGAGACGAATGCTTGACAGCCGTTGCCAGCTGGAGGGGGCGACGAGGGCTGGGGGGCCCCCTTGGGTGCCGTAGAATATCCTGCTCACGGCTGGGCCACCACAGTGGCTCGCCGTCCCCTGGGGGGTTCTCCCTGAGGCGAGGCCGCTGCGGCCACTCGCCGAGCGCTTGCGCCTCCCGACGAGGAAGCGCAGTTCTGAGCCCGCCCCATGCGACGCTCGTCACGACGCTGCTCAATACGAAGACGGGTGTCCCGTTCTGCGTATAGCAGATCCCGAGGCGCCTCTGCTTGGGCCACGGCCGGGAGGCTCTCTTCTTCCCTCGCGGCGGCTGCTGCCCTTCGGGCTCGTCGCCGAGAGGACGAGCTGACCGTGGTATGCGAACCACGCGGTCGATGACTTGAGAAAGCGAGGTCGGCGGCCAACTGACGTTGGGCCGTGCCAACTAGCTTCGCCACGTCATTGAACCAACGCTTGGCGTTGGACCCCTCGCCCGGTGTTACCGGGGGGTGACGCAAGAGCGCCTCCGCCGCCTGGAGGGCACCCTCAGGCGTGCCAAACTCCAGTCGACGATGGACGTCGCTACGGCATCGGCTCACCGATACGTCCACTCGGGCGTAGCCCGGATCCTGCAGAGGCATTGGCGACCCTGGGGGGCGCCTGGCCTCCTTCGCCCACAGCCGCTGTCTCAGCGGGGGGCAGGGGAGGCGGTACAGCTTTGGCCGCCGTCGCAGCCATCGGAGGGGGTGAGGGGGACAATGGTCCACCCCCCCTCCGAGCGGAGATGTCGGAAGTTGGGGCTGTGCTCGCCCGTGTCGACCTCCTTGGCCGCCTTGTTGGCCAAGTCACACTCGCGGGTAGCGAGTGAGCCGGACGCGGACCATAGGACGTGGCCGTGGACCATGGCGAAGATGGAGGCAGGCGGTTCCGGCAGGAGATGGAAGGAATATGGAAGTTTAAACCCAAATGTAGCGCGCTCCCTCTACCTAGCGCGCCAGCTGTCGATGCGTGTGATCGACACGCGGGGACCCGAGGGACCCCCTTTTTGGTTCGGCACAGGGGAGCGGTGAATCGGGGTTCAAATTCGCGGAGAGATGGATGGAAGGTAGGAAGATGGAGGAGAATCGCAATCACAAAGACACAGAAGAATTATACAGGTTTGGGCCGTCAGGGAGACGTAATACCCCCACTCATGTTCTTGTGCTATGTGGATGATGAATTACAAGGGTAGTGTGATTGTTCTTCCCTGGGGAAGCTGGGGGTGAAGACTGAGATGAAAAATGCTCAAAGCCTAAGGTTGAAGAGACTGAGCAGGAGACCAAGTTAGGGATCTAACTCCAAGGCGGCAGAACCTAAGAGCCAATGTTCAGAACCTCAGAACCAATTTTTCAGAACCTCTTCTATGATGGACTTGGGCCTCCTTTTATAGTGCAAGGGGACACCACAGTAGTCCTAACTTTCTATACTTCGCTCCACGTAATGGAGCAGTTCTTGCTTTGTCTTGTCGGGGAAGCTACCCCTATTCCTGTTCCTGTTGCCGCGTCACGGGAGTTGGTGGAGGAAAACGGCATCGTAGCCGCCATGCTGCTGACGCGATGATGGGCCAACCTACCTACTCCAGTGGGGCCTACCGGTCAGTGGCCCTTCCGCCTGGAGAAGGGTCGACGCGACACCCCCAGCACTCGTGTTCTCTCTCCCACGTGGCCGCCCAGCGCATTTAATGCGACTGGACGGGGCGTGGAGGGAGGAGTGCGTGGAATGACCGCGCGGCCATACTGTTGTCGCCGTCAAAGACTTTATACCCTCTCTCCCTCGAACGGGCAAAAAGGGTGATGATGATGAGAGATTGACAGACGTGCCTTACATCACAATAAATGTGATGGGGCAGGTGTCTGGCCTCTCTCTAGGCATTTAAATGTGGTGGTTGGCAGTTGGCAGTTGACCTCGCTCCTCTCTCGGAGAGGTGCGGGGCGATGGACGGGGAGGTCCGGGTTATCCCGAACCCTGCCCTCTGGAGGGCGGTGGCCTCCGGGCAGCCCCTGAGCCAAGTCCCCTTTGGGATGGCTACGTGGCCGCCCGTGGCCCGGACCCGCATGAGCCGTTCAGGGCATGTCTTTGGGGTGCTCTGGTAAGAGAAGGCATCTTTCTTCTTCAAATGTCATATTCTTGATATACCCCCGGGCCCATATCATCGACAGTGATATAATCTAGCGGTCCTTTTTCCCCCTCTCCCTCCGTCCCCAAGCTTCTCCAGCAGCGGATCCAGCGGCGATGACAGCGGCGTCGACAACTCCCGGGGAGGATCCGATGACGGCAGCGACGGCAGGGGTGGCTCTAGCGGGTGGATCTGGCGACGACGGGCAGATCCAACAGTGGGAGAAGTTCTTGGATGATCTTCAACGACAATGTTGTTGTTGTTCTCCTTTCGTCTTTGTTTTTAGACGTTGTTGTTGTTGTTGTCGTCGTCGTCGTCGTTGTTGTTGTTGAGTCGATTTTGTAACTTGTGATCTGTGACGGCGACGATGTGGATTGTTGTTGTTATGTCAATTCTGTGACTTGTGATCTTTGATCTGGATTGATTTTAGGGGACAAAGTGTGGCTGATTTTAGGGGCGACGCGGGGTGGATGCGCTTGGGGCATCGGCTCAATTCGAGCCGATGCATCAAGTTGGTTTTTTTTCATCCCGGTAACCTTAAAGGTGCTGGTTCCTATGAGGAGACTCAAAGCTGTCGCCTACTAGGTGTCGGTTAAGAAATCCGATACCTATGACTGGTCCCCAACCGGCACAGAAGTCCATTTCTATGCTAGTGTGAGCACATGTATACTATTTAGAGTTATATCTGTTACAACTTGTGAAGGTTAAATATAAAATTAAACTTGTATGTTTATGGAGTCATATAGCACATATTATTTTATCTTTTTATTATTTTTTATAATTATATAAAAATGACATGTAAAAACGATGGGACATCCCCTCATGGACTTGGAATCCATTTCCCCACCTTAGACATCTTTAAATTTTACAATCCAATGTTTTCTATCAAACTAGATAATACTTGTGACGTTGATATAAATATTTTTAAAAAAATAGTTCATTCTATATAATTTAAAGCCTCTAAAAAAGTTATTCCTATTATCTACTATATCATATAGCAATGAAAAATTTTATAATAAAGATATTCAATTAACATATTTTCTTGTGAGGGTCTTTGCTCGTGTAGACAGAAAAATGTAAAATCTTCTATCATTTTCTAGCCTCACACGATAATTGAGGATGATAATGACATAACCACCATCACTAAAAAGATAGCATAGATTATCACATTACTATAAATTTATGATTTTGTATCAGAGAAATACTAAATTTAAGTTTGAGACTTCGCCAGCTTGTGCAACACCAATTGTCGCCAACCAATAAGTGGGTCCCGCACTCTGCTGTAGTCTACAGAAAATGATAGGTTTTGACGGAAAAAACTATATATTTTACATGTATAACTCACCTTTTTTAGCAGCTCATGTGAGATGGAGCTCTAAAACTATGGCTAAATTTGAGTGTAAATTTTTTTTCTCCGGTAGAAAACATCGAATGATAGTTTAGCAAAGTTTATGATATTATGAAATTTACTCATTTTTTTCATGTGTTACAGTAAGCATAGGCATTTGACTTGGAGGTTGTACCTTCCACTGTAGCAGTAGCGCGTCCTCGAAACACCCCACGCTTTATCAGGATCAGTTTCTTACTCCTATCATGGCACCTTTTCGACTAGTGCAGTTCCAAAAATTCGCTTCGATCGTTGTAGCGTAAAAATCGATTTGTGAGATCCACGTAAAGAAAATCTCAATCTCACCTTCGTCCATCCTTCCTCTCGCACGACCTTATGACAGAAAATATTTTTATTCGGTTAGGCTCGGTCGGATCTTTTCGAGGTTCGATTTTAGTCTCTCACTGTAGCTGCTCTTACGCACAAAAGCCTCTCGAATAGTATACTTGACTTTCTTGTTCCTCCTATAGTCTCTCTCTTCAAGCCCACTGATAAAATTCCTATGGGCGAGGCAATTCCCAATTCAAAAAACAGCTAGTCAGCGGCGACGGTATTAGGTTGGAGACGGCGACAAATGGTGCCCTATCATGGCAGGATAAGCTAGCCCTGGAGGACAAGATCACAGTAATGCATGCTTTTGCTTTGGATGGGTCAGATCTCACACCCAAAAATGGCAGACCCCTACAACGGTTGCACACGGTTCGTGACAAAGCGACGATGACGAAGCCGTACGGACATGGTAACTAACAGGCAAGCTCTTATAATCCCTCGAAAAAATATCCTCTCGTTTATTTTCATATATCATCCAAATAGTTATAATTTTATTTATAAAAATTGATAACGTAAATTAGTATGTGATATGTTATACAAGTTTAATTTAATTTCTATAATTGCAAAAAATGACTATGAAAATATGTATACAGATTATAGTTGAATTTATTATTTTTGTTACAACTTGTGAAGAGCAAATTTAAACTTAAAGTTGCATACTTACATATTTGTAGAGTTATATATCATATATTAATTTATCTTATCATTTTTTAAAAAAATTAGACTATTTAGGTTTGTTTGTTTTGTAGGAAAAACAAAAGATTTGAATTTCTCAGGATTGATTCCTCAGTCCCGTTCGTTTTGTAGGAATGAAGTATAGGAAATCCAAATGATTTCCTTCTTTCCTATGAGTTATAATAAGAAAATATAAGAAATTTTTCACCCACTCAAACTTTTTCGATAAAAATTCTTATGGATTGATGTGTGTATCATGTATGTATTCCTATTTCTTACTTCTCCTATTTCTATGGATTAATTTTTTTTCAAACCAAATAAACCTTTAAATGACATGTATTAAGGTAACATCTTCTCGAGAGAATAAAATCTATTTCCGTAACCAACGTTGCACTGCTGGAGAAAGGCTCAATAATCTCGGTTGGTAACCCCCAGTAGTCCCAGTTATCAAACCGAGACTACGAATCCGGGATTAGAGATCGCTATCTCTAGTCCCGTTGAAATAACCGGACTAGAGATGCATCTTTAGTCCTCGTTGGTGGCTCCAACTAGGATTAAAGATGGCGGAGCCACGTGGCTAGATCCGTCATCTTTAGTCCCGATTGGTGGCTCCAACTGGGACTAAAGATGACGAAGCCATGTGGCCGAATCCGCCATCTTTAGTCCTAGTTGGAGTCACCAACCGGGACTAAAGATTTTTTTATTTTTTTAAATTTGCTTCTTTTAGCAGTGATGCTGCCTATATATTACACACATATATTATATTACACATATACATATTTTACACACATATATTTATACATATATAATATATATATGTATAAATATATAAGTTACACACATATAAATGAACTTAAGAAATGAAATATATACATATAATATATTACCAAAATATGTACGCATATGTACAATATCCACATATATTTCGTATGTTATAAAAAATTATCTATTTTGTGGATCCGGTGGTTAAGTTACTTAAATTGAAGTAGAACTTCCTCACAGAATCAATGATCTGCTCATTTATAAATTCCATCAATTCTTTCTGAGCAGTTTGTATGAAAGTCTCGTGGGGAGGTTGTCTCTTACTCGCATAAGCTGTCATTAATTCGAATAAACAAGAAATAAATATATGAAGTGAATAAGAAATCAAGACGTAATGTATGAATGGTTGTTATACGTACATCTATATCGTCGATAGTTGTGACATCGGTCACAAAGCGGTGAATGTAGTCGCAGACGTAGTATCCGTATAAGTTGGTGCCATGCGACTGTTTTGCATAGTAAAGGAGAAACGACGACAGATTTAATATACATTTCATATTTTACAACAAAGTAATGATTCAAAACAACTTTAGAGCATGTTAATCACTGGAAAGATCATCCTCACGGAGAGCTTATCTTTCCAATTTTCGTGAACATTAGCCCGAAGCCGTTCCCATGCCCTACGTGGAGTTGAAAGTTAGCTAGTAATTATTCGAGAACCGCATATATGCAATAGCAAGTAAGATGTCATTATCTGTTTAGCAGTTCAAATATCTTTGCGTACGTGGACTCTGGTTTATCCATTGAGTGAAAGACATGGATCCGTGAGTTATCCATGTCAATTACTAACAGAACCCAGTGGAATCTGCAAATTGGTTTAGATGACACATATGAAAATTTATGTATGCACACGGGATTAAAATCGGTACGGAAGGAAGAAAATACTTACGCAGTGTTGTAGGGCAGAAGGATAAACGATCGAAAGTGGTTTATCACCAACGCATTGTAAATGTTGTCCCCTGTTGGATCAAGAAATTGATCAACCAATACGCCGTTGATTTTGCGTGGATCCATGAATCCATGTTTGGTATAGTCGTGCTTGTTGCAGTATTGGATCGCCATTCTACAACGGTTAAAAAGAATTTTAGTCAACTAAATACAAGGAGGTAAGAAACGAAATAACAGAACGATACTTACAGAACCCGCGTGGCTAGAAGTGAGACGTCGACGGCATCAAGCTGGTACAGGTCGAATATGTCTTCGAATCGGATATAGAAGTCGTCACCTCCATCGAAGAAATGGTCCAGTGAATATCTGTCCGTTACCATCTCTCTACCCTTGCTGGATTCTTGCATGTACCACTTGTGAAAGCGGTACATCTGTGTAGGTAGATTTTTCACTTGATCTGGCTTTACAAGAGGCTTTTCAAGTTTGAACTTGTATTTCAGAAGGAAGTCGGAAAGATCATCTCAAAGCTGACAAGACATTGGACCACATCATTTTCAAAGTCTTCTAGTCTGTTTGGATCGATGATCTTCTGTGAAATTGCGTTCAGGAAAGCACATAGCTTCGTTATTGTTGCCCAGACATTATCGAGAAGGATACCTCGAATTATAACGGGAAGCAGCTGTGTCATCAGCACGTGGCAGTCATGGGACTTTAGATTTGTGAACTTCTTATCCTTTTTGCTTATTATTCCTTTTATATTTGAGGAGTATCCAGACGGTACCTTGATGCTCTCCAGGCATTCAAACATTATTTTCTTCTCTGCCCTGCTCAGAGTGTAGCTGGCTGGACTTAGGTATTGGGCTCCTTTCTTCTTTGATTGCGGATGAAGGTCGTCGTGTTGTGCCATATGTTTTAGATCGTTACGTGCCTCAAGTGTATCTTTTGATTTTCCGTATACACCTAGGAAGCCAAGCAGGTTGACGCAAAGGTTCTTGGTGAGGTGCATCACGTCGATTGCGTGGCGGACGTCCAAGACTTCCCAGTAGGGCAACTCCCAAAAAATTAACTTCTTCTTTCATATCGCCGCGTGACCACCTTCACTTGCTATAGATTGGTTGTCGAATCCCTTTCTAAATACTACTTTGAGGTCTTTCACCATGGCAAACACGATCTTTCCGTTGCGATGCTTTGGTTTAGTACGATGGTCTGCCAGTTGATCAAAATGTTTCTCTCTTCTCCAGACAGGGTGGCTTGCAGCAAGAAAGCGACGATGACCCATGTACACTACCTTTTTACAATGTTTCAGGTACGTACACTCAGTCTCGTCCATACAGTGGGTGCAAGCGTTGTACCCCTTGTTTGACTGTCCGGATAGGTTGCCAAGTGCAGACCAATCATTGATGGTAACAAACAGCAACCCTCGTAGGTTAAACTGCTCCTGTTTATCTTCATCTCACACGGAAACATCTTCTTTCTTCCACAGCAGTTTTAGATCTTCGATCAGCGGTCCCAAGTACACATCGAAGTCGTTACCAGGTTGCTTTCGGGCCTTGAATAATAACCGGCATCTGAATGTACTTTCGCTTCATGCATAGCCAAGGCGGGAGGTTATAGATACATATCGTCACAGGCCAAGTGCTATGCCCGCTGCTCATCTCTCCAAAAGGATTCATGCCGTCCATGCTTAAGCCGAACCTTAGGTTTCTTGCATCCTTGTCGAAGTCTTCAAATGTTCTATCGATGTTTCGCCACTGTGACCCATCGACGGGATGTCTCAGCATGCCGTCTTGTAGGCGTTCTTACGCGTGCCAACGCATCATTCTTGCATGCTCCTTGTTTCTGAACAGACGCTTCAGCCGTGGTATTATAGGAAAATACCACATCACCTTAGCAAGAACCCTTTTCTTCGAGAGTCGTCCATCAACTTCGCCTGGATCATCTCGTCTGATCTTGTATCGAAGTGCTTTACAAACCGGACATGCTTCTAGGTTCTCGTACTCCTCACCGCAGTAGAGGATACAATCGTTAGGACATGCGTGTATCTTCTGTACCTCCGAGTCCTAGAGGGCAGACTAACTTCTTAGTCTCGTACGTTGATTCTGGCAATTCGTTTCCCTCTGGAAGAATGTTCTTCACGAGTTTTAGTAACTCGTCAAATGCCTTGTCACCGACACCATTTTTGGCCTTCTATTGCAAGAATTTCAGCGTGGTACCCAACTTTTTATGCCACTGTTCATAGCCTGGGTACAAGGACCTTTTGTAGTCCGCCAACATACGCTCCAATTTCTGCACCTCCTTTACGCCTTCGCAGTCCCCCTATACGTCGTGCAACATCTGACCAAGGTCATCGGCACCGTCGTTTTCTTCAGCATCCTCGCCCGCCTCGCCCGCTGTATTCTCTTCAAACCCACCGTATTGACCATAGTCCGGAATGTTATCGTCATCTTCTTCATCTTCTTCCATTGCAACCTCCACCTCTCCGTGCGATGTCCAGCAATTGTAGTGAGGTATGAATCCCGACTGAAACAAGTGGGCATGAATAATTCTTGATGTAGAATACTCCTTCTCGTTTTTGCACTTCGCATGGACAACGTATGAAACCCTTCGCTTGTTGGCATCGGCCACACTCAAAAAATAATGCACGCCTTGAATAAACTCTCTCGATCGTCGATCCGCGTTATACATCCATTGCCGATCCATCTACATGGAATGCACAAAAATCGTAAGAAAATTCCATGAAATTCAAATCATTTAAATATTATTACAATAATTATATATATATATGTAATCAGACAATTATTATATACTAATCCAACATACGTAATGTGTTGTTCTAAAAAAATTAGAATTATTTTTAAAAGGTCTTTTAAAGTGATAAACATAAAATTAATTAATTATTTTGCATCTATTTTAAAAGGTCATTTGTCATCTATTTTATAATTTTTTGTCCAAAAGATTCTCTCTCATCATTTTCCATAAACATTTTTTGAGATAAAATTATACGAGACTAAATTCCTAGAAATGTAACGTGCTAAGCATACTTTTCGTTCTCTTTATTTTTTCTAACTTTTTTCTCAACACAATATAATGTGCTTAGCAAAATAATTAGTCCAAACAAACTTTCTCTCTCCTCATGTTTAAAAAAATTAGAGATGAAAATGTATAGAAAACAACCGTAAAATGCGAAGTGCTAAGCATAGATCATAAGAGGAAGAAGTTGCTAATCTTGTAGATAGCAAAGATTTGTGTATTATCATCAAAACAAAATCACAAAAAATTTTGACAGCACCTCCCCTCTAGCTAGAGAAAAATTTTGAAGACAAGTCTAGCTGGCTCGGGCTGAAGGAGGAAGGAGGAGTTTAAAAAGGAACCACATCTTTAGTCCCGATTGGTGTTACCAACCGGCATTAAAGATGGCGCCAGAGGCTGTCAGAACCTGTCAGAGTACCAGACATCTTTAGTCCCGGTTGGTAACAAAAATAGCATCTTTAGTACCGGTTGGTGTTATCAACCGGGACTAAAGATGTCCGGCGCTCTGACAGGTTCTGACAATATTTGAATCGGGACTAAAGATGATCTTTAGTGGTTCTTGTCATGAACAGGGACTAATGTTTCTTAAAATCCGTAGACTTTTTAAACCAGACTAAAGATATTCTTTAGTCCTAGGTACAACTTAAATCGAAATTATTATAGATTTTGATACTTCAATCGAAAATGGTTTCTGCAGTAGGTACGTCTGGATTTTGATCCTGAACCATGTTAAAAAAATATACTCCGTACATGCAGTACAGACCTAGGCGTGCGTGCATGCATGCGTGGTCCGCCATGGACGCGTCCAAAGATCGCACATCTCCAGACCGTCAAATACAACTAGCTAGTACCAGAACGGCAGAGTTCCCTGTCCACTTCGTCGTCTCGCCCCGCGGTTGGCAGGTTGCGCGCCACTACTGCCTAACCCTCGCCGTGGTATCGTAAGAGGTTGAGACGGAGAGACCAAATCGCTCGCGCTGCCCCTATAAATGTCGTTGATTGCCGCAGCATTACTTCACATCCCCATCGAATCCTTCGTTTTCTGACACTTCAGCATGGCACGCTTGCCTCCTATTGTTGTGGCTTCCGGCGCTCTCCTCCTGCTGTTCGTCTCGGTCTCGCCGTGCCGAGCGGCGGCAGGCGGCGGGCCGAGCGCCGTGGTGCTGCCGGTGAGCAAGGACGACGCGACGCAGCAGTACGTGACGATGTTCCGGCAGCGGACGCCGCAGGTGTCCGTTAAGGCCGTGCTGGACCTTGCGGGCACCATGCTCTGGGTGGACTGCGACGCCGGGTATGCGTCCTCGTCGTACGCCGGCGTGCCGTGCGGAGCCAAGTCCTGCCGCCTCCTGAAGAACGCCGGCTGCGCCATCACCTGCCTCGACGCGCCATCCGCAGGCTGCCTCAACGACACCTGCAGCGAGTTCCCAAAGAACACCGCCACGAGCGTCAGCACCGCCGGCAACATCATCACCGACGTGCTGTCGCTACCCACCACCTTCCGCCCCGCGCCTGGGCCGCTCGCCACCGCGCCGGCGTTCTTGTTCACCTGCGGCCACACGTTCCTAACCGAAGGCCTCGCGGTCGGCGCCACCGGCTTGGTGTCCCTCAGCCGCGCCCGCTTCGCGCTCCCCACGCAACTCGCCGACACCTTCCGCTTCTCCCGCAAGTTCGCGCTCTGCCTCCCGCCGGCCTCCGCGGCCGGCGTCGTCGTCTTCGGCGACGCGCCATACATGTTCCAGCCCGGGATGGACCTCTCCAAGTCTCTCATCTACACCCCGCTGCTAGTCAACCCGGTGAGCACGGTGCCGTACGGCAGGAAGGACAAGACCACCAAGTACTTCATCGGCGAGACGACCATCCAACTGAAAGGCCGCGTCTGGAGAGAAAAGCCAACCGATTACTTCATCGGCTTGACGGGCATCAAGGTGAACGGCCACACCGTGCCGCTGAACACGAAGCTGCTGGCCATCGACAAGAAGGGAGTGGGCGGTACCAAGCTGAGCACGGTGTCCCCCTACACCGTGCTGGAGAGATCCATCCACCAGGCGGTGACCGACGCGTTCGCGAAGGAGATGGCCACGATCCCGCGAGCACCGGCCGTGGAGCCATTCAAGCTGTGCTACGACGGGAGGAAGGTGGGAAGCACCCGCGTGGGGCCAGCCGTGCCGGCCATCGAGCTGGTGCTGCAAAGTACGGCCGCGTCGTGGGTCGTGTTCGGGGCGAACTCCATGGTGGCCACCAAGGGAGGCGCGCTCTGCCTCGCCGTGGTTGACGGCGGCACGGAGCCGCAGACGTCGGTGGTGATCGGTGGGCACATGATGGAGGACAACCTGCTGGAGTTTGACCTGGAGGCATCGCGGCTGGGGTTCAGCTCCTACCTCCCGTCTCGGCAGACCACCTGCAACAACTTCCGCCTCGGCTAGCGATAGTTCTTTCTCCGTCCCAAAATATTTCTGCCTCGGCAAGCAATAGGATGTTCTTCCTCCGACTTGAGATTGCTACATTGTCTAAATTCATTGTCCTAAAATGTATTGTTCTAAGATGTAGCAGCATGTAGCAATCTCAGGTCTCAGACTCCCAAAATCTGCACCTGCATTTTACAGTTGTGAAATAAATTGCCCATCCACGTACGGTGAGTACAGCTGCACAGGAATTGTACTTATCCATGGTTTCCAGTGTTAGCGACAGCTGTGTGCATGTGTTGAGCTATATGACAAGGAAACATGCACAATTGTAATTGACTCAATCTCTGGTTGTTAGGAAATCACAGCTAGCTAGGAGATACCATATATATGCTTTCCATGTTTGTTGTAAACGCTGGATAAGAATAGCAACCAGAGATCCAATCTTGTACGCCACGGGAGAGGCTCTTTCTCCCCTATATTAACACACGCGGCTCCTACGGGAGTGAATACGCTTCCCAAATATTTTCACATGGTATCAGAGCCATCCTCTAAACACATCTACTGTCCTCATCTCATCCATGGCCGGCCCCAGTGCCATCATCCCGGCGGCATTCGCCGTGCCGGTCACGGAGAAGCTCAACAAGAACAACCACGCCATCCGGAAGCTTCAAGTCCCGCCGGCAATCCGTGGTGCTCAATTCGTCTCGCTACATCGATGGATCATCTCCGGCGCCACCTAAAGAAATTGATGGCGCAGGGTGCAAAGGAAAAGAGCCTAAAGAAATTGATGGCGCAGGGGGCAAAGGAAAAGTGCCCAACCCGGAGTATGCGACGTGGCTAGTCCATGATCAGCGGGTATTCAGCTACCTCGTTTCATCTCTTTCTAAAGAAGTTTTGAAACATGTCTCTACGTGTGAGACTGCTGCCCAAATCTAGAGCACGCTTGAGGAGTTGTACGCATCCCAAACTCGGGTGCGCGCGGTGAATACACGCATCGCGCCGCAACCACGAAGAAGGGAGCAATGACCATTGATGAGTATATCGCCAAGATGAAGGGGTACGCCGATGAGATGGCGGCGGCGGGCAAGCCCTCGACGACGAAGAACTCGTGTCCTTCATCCGCACGGGACTCGACCTCGAGTACAACTCCGTCGTCACCAGCGTCCTTGCATGCACGGAACCGATCGGCGTCGCCGAGCTCGTCGTCCAGTTGCGGCCTTCGAGCGGCGCATGAACCTCTACACCGGCGGCTCCTCTTCATCGGCTCATCGGCGAACGTTGCCTCTCGTGGCCGCGGTGGTGGGCGTACCAACCGTGGCCGCGGAAATCGTGGCCGTGGCAACTATGGTCGCGGCCGTGGACGTGGAAGTTTCGGCATCAACTCCAAGTCCAAGGAGAAGTGCCAAATCGCAAGAGGGACAACCACAACGCCGTCGACCGCTACTATCGTTACGATGAGGACTACGTCGTGCTCGAAGAGAGGAGCGCCAACAACGCCAACTATGGCGGTATGGCGTAGACTCCAACCGGTACACCGACACGGGATCCACGGATCATATCACCGGCGAGCGGACAAGATGCACGTGCGTGATCGGTACCATGGCGGAGATCGATTCATGCTGCAAATGGATCGGTATGGATATTAAGCATATTGGCCATGTTGTTTGTCACACGCCCGAAAGAAAATTGCTTCTAAATAATGTGCTCCATGTTCCAAGTGCTGCAAAGAACCCGATCTCTCGTCCATAAATTAGCCACGATAATAATGCATATCTTGAGTTTCATCCGAACTCCTTCCTTGTTAAGGATCGAACAACGAAGAAAACGCTCCGGAAGGGGTGTGTAAGGGTGGACTCTACCCTTTCCCTGCAGCCCTCGAGAATAAACAAGCTTTCGCGCTTCGGTGTGTCATCGGATAGGAAACCTTCCATAGAAAGGTGGCATCATCGTTTAGGTCATCCCGCTTACAACATTGTTCATCGGGTCATAAATAAAAATAAGTTGCCCTGTTCGTCGAGTCTAGATCAAGTTCGGTTTGCAATTCATGTCAAATGGCCAAGAGCCATCACCGCCTTATCAAAGGTCGTCCGGTCGAGTCAAGTTCTCCTTTAGAACTCATATATTCGATGTTTGGGGCCAAGCTCAAGAGTCCTTTGGTCGCTACAATTATTATGTGAGTTTCATTGATGATTATAGTAAATTTGTTTGGATCTATCTCTTAAAGCACAAGTCCGAGGTGTTTCGGCGTTTTCATGAATTCCAAAATCTAGTAGAGCGGCGGTTTGACAAGAAAATTATTGCCGTTCAATCTGACGGGAGGAGAGTATGAAAAATTAAACTCCTTCTTCACAAGGTGGGCATTGCTCACCATGTCTCCGTCCACATGCCCATCGGCAAAATGGGCGCGAACGAAAACACCGCCATATCGTTGAAGTTGGCTCTCTTTGCTTGCGCAAGCTTCCATGCCACTAAAGTTTTGGGATCAAGCTTTCTTGGATCGCAACCTATCTTATTAATAGAACGCCAAGCCGTCTCCTCAATAATTCTACTCCCATAGAAAAGCTCCTGAATCTACGGCCGACTACACTATGCTTCGTACGTTCGGTTGTGCATGTTGGCCAAACTTAAGGCCATATAATAATCACAAGTTGGCTTTCGGATCCAAACAATGCGTTTTTCTTGGCTATAGCAACTGCACAAGGGGTTCAAATGCCTTGATATAGCATCCAGCGCATTTATATCTCTAGAGATGTAATATTTGATGAGCATATCTTTCCCTTCTCTAAGTTGCATTCAAATGCTGGTGCTAGATTCACCTCGAATCCCTTCTTCTTCCAGTTCATCAGCTGTGCAAACACATGATAATGTGCCTAATACCATGCTGCGGTGCTACTAATCAAATTGTGACTTTTCGGGAAGAAATTGATACAAATTCCAGTGAAAATGGAGCTGAACCAGGGAGTTCAGAGCAGCAAGGGGCTGGTGCTGATTCTGGAGTTGATCACGGCACGGAATTTCCTGCAGTTACATCAGTACAAGGATCCGATCGGCGGGGAGATACGCCGGCACTAACATCGTTCCAGTTCAATCAGCTCACCACATGATCTTGCCGAATCTGGTGCATCCGATGCGCCGCATGAGGCCGGTATGTCCGAATCGATGCGGCCTCCGTGCCGAGGATCAAACTGCAGCCTCACTGTGCATCCACGTACACGTCTTCAAGCAGCGTGCGCAAACCCAAGATTTTTACGACGGCACGGGCGATATGGACTCCTTGCCGATGTTGGTGAACCCGAAATCTTGATGAAGCTATTGACAACAGTAATTGGAAGAATGCTATGGACGAAGAGCTCATGGCCTTGCATAAAAACAAGACTTGGAAGCTTGTACCTCCTCGTCCAGGAGGAATGTTATTGATTGCAAATGGGTCTATAGAATCAAAAGAAAATCGATGGGTCAATAGAAAGGTATAAAGCCAGCCGGTAGCAAAGGGATTTAAACAACGATATGGCATCGACTATGAGGACACATTCATCCAGTGGTGAAAGCAAGCAACTATCGACTTATATTGTCAATTGCTTGTGTCACGGGGATGGAGTCTTCGACAGTTAGATGTTAAGAATGCGTTTCTTCATGGCGTTCTAGAGGAAGAGGTTTACATGAAGCAACCACCTGGGTATCAAAATAAGAAATTCCCACATTATGTGTGCAAGCTTGAGAAGGCATTATATGGTCTAAAACAGGTGCCACGTGCGTGGTACCATCGGTTAAGCACCAAGCTTCAACATCTAGGCTTCTTGTCGTCCAAGGGAGATACATCTCTTTTCTTCTTCAGAAAGGATGACCTAGTAATGTTTGTGCTGGTGTATGTAGACGACATTATAGTCGCTAGCTCCCAACCAGAAGGTACCCAACGACTTCTCAAGGCACTTGAGTCTGAATTTGCGTTGAAAGACTTAGGACAATTGCATTATTTTCTGGGTATTGAAGTATCCAAGATAAGCAATGGTATTGTGCTATCACAAACAAAGTATAGTAATGATATACTTAAAAGAACAGGTATGCTCAGCTGCAAACCAAGTAACACACCAATGTCAACAACAGAGAAACTTTCGGCCTATGAAGGAGTACCACTTGGACCTGAGGATGCTACTCGGTACAGGAGCCTTGTTGGTGCATTGCAATATCTCACTCTCACAAGACCGGATATCTCTTTTGCTGTCAACAAGGTGTGTCAATTTCTGCATGCACCAACCTCAGTTCATTGGAAACCAGTAAAACGAATTCTGAGATACATCAAGCATACTCTCGGCATGGGTCTGAAGATTACAAAATCTCCATCAACTTTGATCAGTGGATTCTCCGATGCAGACTGGGCAGGCTGTGTGGATGATAGGCGATCTACTGGTGGCTTTGTTGTGTTCCTTGGAAGAAATCTCATCTCCTGGAGCGCAAGAAAGCAAGCCACCGTATCAAGATCAAGCACTGAAGCAGAATACAAGGCAATGGCTAATACTACTGCAGAAATCATTTGGATACAATCACTCCTCAGAGAACTTGGGATTCAGTCACCAATGGCTGCAGCCCTATGGTGTGATAATCTAGGAGCAACATATCTGTCTGCCAATCCAGTCTTTCATGCTAGAACCAAGCATATAGAAATTGACTATCACTTTGTTCGAGAACGAGTGGCAAACAAACAACTTGACATTCGGTTTATAAGCACAGGAGATCAAGTTGCTGATGGTCTCACTAAACCACTTGCCATTCAGAAGTTTCAAGCATTGCAAAACAATCTTAACCTTGGCATGCCCGGTTGAAATTGAGGGAGGATGTTAGCGACAGCTGTGTGCATGTGTTGACGTATATGACAAGGAAACATGCACAATTGTAATTGACTCAATCTCTGGTTGTTAGGAAATCACAGCTAGCTAGGAGATACCATATATATGCTTTCCATGTTTGTTGTAAACGCTGGATAAGAATAGCAACCAGAGATCCAATCTTGTACGCCACGGGAGAGGCTCTTTCTCCCCTATATTAACACACGCGGCTCCTACGGGAGTGAATACGCTTCCCAAATATTTTCACATCCAGAAAACCGTGCATTGCAACCCCGAGTGCTTGCTAGATAGGAGTACACTAGCAGCCGACGAGACAGAGACGAAAAGTCTGACGATATAATTCAGGTTTTAAGCACACGGGCAGACTGGCTAGCTATGAGGAAGATTTGAAGAGTGGTGTAAGAAATATGACATTGAAATCCACAAGTTCTCCATGGTCTTAAAACCAAGAAAACCATGCATTTCTACGCAACACCGTTTTGCTTGTTGCTGCTGAGTAGCCTGCAACTTCCATGCTCGCGCTCATAGGCTCATATACGTAGAATGTATGTAGAATGGATGATTGCAACTGGCGTACCTTGTTTCTGAAACCGGACATGTAGATTTCCTTGGCGCGGCACTTCATCGAACTGGTGGAGCTCATAAGCAAGCACACCACATTGCCCCAACGCTTAGACCATCTTCAAGAGTTTTCTATATTTTTCTCTTCAAATCCTGTTGTTTTGTAACTCTCTAAAAGATATTAGGAGAGAAAAAAGAGGCAATCTCTAAGAGTTTTCTATAAATAGTTTTTAAAAAATCAAATTTGGGTCCATAGCCGTTTTTCTGTTGTATTTGAACCCACAGCATCAAGTGTCCTCTCTGTTATGAAAAAAGGCCCTAATTCTGCAGAAGCATCGAGAGCAAATACAAGGACACTTTTCCTAATTCTGGTGTGCTATATATGTAATTTCGACTGAAAACTTTCAGGATACACACACAATTTGTTGATTTAGTCCTGCATTAGAATGTCATTGTATAAGTTGTTCCACTGTCAATAGAGTGAAAGCTTCTTCTGGAATGTATATTGCCGTATGCAATTCTTCCTCCTGAATAACCACATCAGATAATGTTCTCCTGAAGCTATCAATAGCATCCTCTGGATGCCCTTTCGCAATGGATGCCTGCAATGGCGTTGATAAACGCTAGCAAATAACCTATCAAAGACCAAAACTAGAAGTACAAGAGCCAAAGTTTAGGCACTGTAGATGATGCGAAAAATTCAGACATACCAAATGCATTTTATCAATCTTGAAAAGCCAAAACCTCCATTTCCTAGCCTCCTCTCCATCAATACAGAGAGAAATATTAGTCCAATTCATATGGTGGAATTCCAAACGTTGCAACCCAGATCCAACGCCAGCACCTGTAGCTTTCACAAATGCTTCTTTAAGACACCAGTACCTACAACCGTTATTGAATTTGGGGAAATGTTAAGTAACTCCACAAATTTTGGCTTGCAAACATGATCAGCACCCTGAATTTGTTCTGAAAACAAGACCTGAACAAGAACAAATTCATACCTGTAGAACTCAATTAACATCTCATCATGACTGCCTGCAGTAGCAATGCAGTGCAGCTCATGATCTGTGAGATAGGTAGTGAAGTTGTTGATGAACTCCAGGGCAGTTTCTCGTTGAGGCTTGGAGATGCTCACAGGGGATGTCGACGCAGGCGGAGGAGGTGCAGACGCAGGCGGCGGAGGAGATGCAGACCCAGGTGGCGGAGGAGATGTCGACGCAGGCGGAGGAGGTGCAGATGTAGGCGGCGGCGGAGGTGCAGACGCTGGCGGCGGAGGAGATGGAAGATGTGCTGCGGCGTGGGAAAGAAGGCTTGCGACGCGGGAAGGAGGGATGCGCGCTCGGGATCGAGCGCGTATTTATCCGTTGCTGATTTTTTTTCTAGCACTTAAAGATGGGAAATAGATATAAGAAACTGTTGGATACTAATTTTTTTGTTTTCTCCAAAATTCAAAGGATAAAAAAGGCATATGAGAAACCTTCCTCTGTCTCCCTTCACCACATCGCCCCAACACTTAACGGTATTAATTCTATGATAAAAGGACATATATACCCTTGCATTTTGCCATGAAAATATGCCCCCCTTTTTTTTTTCCAATTTTCACAAATTTCAGGTCTGAATTGGCCATTATACATCAAATGGCAGCACCGGAACTGGGGCAAATCCAAGGCCCAACTCGCCCCAACTATCACAAAAGCATTCAGATCAGCAGTTCAGTTTCTAGTTTTCTACAACTATCACAAAAACATTCAGAGCAACGAATTCAGCATATGACACTGAAAAGGAAGCCCCATTCCTCTTCCAAATATCTTCCCGCATCAGAAACTAGTGCCAGCATTCGATGAATGGACATCATCATGACGATGTGAAATGCAAACATGGACAGATTGGACATGGTTGTAATTGAACTTAAATCCTCGATGCATTATAAGTCAACAGAGTATTTCGGGAAAAATATACTTAAGAATCACATATGTACAAAAGGCTCTTCTTTTGGTTTTTTAGGCTGCCGCCTCCGTGTGTTCCTTTCACTAGGACAGAAACTTTCAAAGATGCCGGTTAGAAAACCTTCTTAGGTGCTGGTTTTTCCAACTGACACCTATTGGTCGACACCTATAGAAAAATCAATAGGTGCCAGTGTAAGAACCGGCACATTTAACATTCAAGAATTCAAAAAAAAATCCGGTTGCATCACCTCATCCATCCACTGTCGGCTCTCCAGATCCAATTCACAATAATACATCCACAACAACACAGATTAATTATTCCACATATTATTCATTCCACAGGTCCACAGATCAATCCCCACAAATCACAAAACAACCATAGATCAATCCAAGAACAAAAAAAAATCCAGAGAACCTCTATCCCTCCATCGTCGTCGTCCGTCGCACAGCTGCCGCCGCGTCGTCTTCGAGCCGTCGCGCAGCCGCCCGTGGAAGCATGTACCCGACGCCGGCCACCTCCGCCGCCACCGGCGGCCTTCCCTTGCCAGATCCGGTGGGGGGGAGGGCACCTCCACCGCCGTCTCTGCCTCCCCTCGCCAGATCCGGTGGGGGAAGGGCACCTCCACCATCGGCTCCGCCTCCCCTCGCCATATCTGGTGGGGGGAGGGCTCCTCCACCGCCTTCTCGTCGCCTCCCGCCGCCGCCCCGGCCTCCCACCGCCTCTCCTCCTCCCGCCACTGCCCCAACGAGATCCAGCCTCCCGCCGCCTCTCACCGCCCCGGCCTCCCGCCGTCTCCCGCCGCCCCGGCTGAGATGAGAGTGAGAGGAGTGAGAGTGAGAAGAGATAAGGGATGAGAACCGACGGTCAGTTTATAGGACTCTGGCTTGGCTCGGTTTATAGCTGTCGGTTTTATTAAAAACCGACACCTATAATATATTGGAGGTTTCGTTTTTTTAAAAAAACCAGCACTAATAGTATAGGTGTCGGTTTTTCTTTAGAACCGACACCTATAATATAACATAGGTATCGGTTTTTTAAAAAAACCGACACCTATAGTATATGTGTCGGTTTTTCTTTAGAGCCGTTATCTATTGTTTTAATAGGTATCAGTTTTTGTTGAATCGACACCTATTAGACTGACACCTATGCATGTTTTTTAAGTAGTGTTTGTTGTCTTGCTATGTCCTCTCCGTTTGCCCGATGATGGCCACAGGCCATCTCGGCCAGGCCCAGACACACCCCGTGCCCCTATCTTCGCCTTCGTGGTCGGCCGCCTCCTCTCGATTTCGAGTCTGCAATGCTTGCTAAGTACCACTCCGGCATCACTGATCCGATCAATCCTGCATGCTCCTCTGTCTGCTCGCTCATGGCCATCGTCGAAACATTTGGCATCACGCTTTCGCCGGCAAGGCTCGCTGCGCTTCTCGCCGATTGGTTTGGCGGCATCCCACCCTGCTTTGTGGTCAAACTTTCAAATTTGAATCGCAGCCAATTTTGTTTCTCTATGGCATGCACAGGGGTTGCGTATGAAATCATCTTTCTCAGCTCTGCTAGATCAAGCTGCATCCTTGTCTCATTCCACTTTCCTTAGCCTAGCTCTACCTTGTCTTCGGCTCTGCTCCTACCGGCCCAAGCCCAAGCAACCTCCTACAATTTTTTAAGGTGACCAATAGCATGCTTTCATGGCTTTTATAAACTAGGCTTCTTTTTCATAAGACTCAGATGCTATTTGGTATTATTTTCAAAGATGCGGTTGGCCTAGTACTATGCGCATTCTATACACGATTGGCCTAGCGCTACGTGATTATTTTTTAAGGCATAGTTGGCCTTCTATACACATTATATTTTCAAGACATGGTTGTCCTAAGGCTACACACATTATGGTCTTATGTCGCGGTTGGTCCAGAGCTATACGCATCATATTTTATGCAGTTGGTATATCACTCGGGTCATATTACTCAAGAATTCACATTGTATATGCTATAAATTAATATTAAACCACTTGGCTGGCTAAAATTTTATGTCTAGTTGTTTCCCAACTAAGCACATAGTTAGAGACTACACCTATTAGGTGCATCTATTCGATACACCTATTTATTCATCTATTCGATGCACCTGTTTATTCATCTATTTGATGCACCTATCTATTTAATATATTTGGCGAGCCCTCCACAGCCTCTTTGCAAGATACCAAAATAAGGACTAAAAAAGTAAGTAGTCGAGAAGCCTTCGCAGAGAAGATTGAAGCACTCAGTATTGGTTGGGAACCACAGAGAAAACTGCAACTCGACTATGAAGATCTCAAGGGCTACTGTGGAGAATATGTGTACCGGGTACCCACACGACCTACATATCGGACTATCTGTATTATGTAATAGAGTAGGACTCGGCCACAATATTGCCTTGTATTCTATAACAGGGCTAAAGTCTCGATTGAGTACTAGCATATAATAAATAAGAAAACTAATATCATATCCGGCTAGGTTTTTCTCTTTGTAACCATATCCTCCAACCTATATAAGGTGGACAGGGAGTCCTCCAAGGGCATAAAAGCAATAACTATAATTAGATCGTCAGATCAATATACATCCGGCGAATACAATCCACAAACAGGAGTAAGGTATTACCTCTCATTGAGAAGACTTGAACCTGTCTAAACTTTTTTTCACATCCATTTAAAGTCTCGTGTGCTTGTTGATTTTTAGAATCGACAAGCCAATTTTTTCATGTCGCAGCTACCATAAACCACAAAAGAAACAAGATCAAAGTTTTGATGGACAACGGGATAAAATACTATGAGACCCCCTCAGAAGATGCAGATTGCAACATCTTTCTTCCAGAATATCTTCGATACCTCCCAACCTTCTGACACAATTCATTCACCAGACTTATACCCCAGCCAGCAAAACATGGCAGGCCTCTCAAGGAATTTTACCAGGGAGGAGATCTCAAACGCTATTCTTCATTCCCCACAGAATAAAAGACCTGGCCCAGATGGCTTTACCAACAAATTTTATAAATGTTTCATCAACACCATCAAGCCAGATTTGATTTCCTTCTTTAATGACTTCTCCACTAATCAGGCCAACCTGTCTGGTGTAAATGTTTCCTATATAACCCTTCTTCCCAAAAAGAAACACCTTCACTTATCCAAAACGTCAGACCACTTCACTTATCCAAGACTTCAGACCAATCTCTTTGCTACATAGCATTCCCAAACTTCTTAGCAAAACGCTCACCAACCGTGTTCAAGGAACAATCGCGGACGTTATAGATCCAATGTTTATCAACGGTAGATCTATCTCTGAAAATTTTCTTCTAGCTCTGACCTCGTGCAATGCGCACTTAAAAGGAAGAAACCAACGATAGTGCTCAAGCTCGACTTTCACAAAGCTTTTGACACGCTGGGAATGTCTCTACACGGTTAACTGGGAATGTCTCTACGTAGTGCTTTCTCATAGGGGTTTTGACTCTACATGGATCACATGGATTAGTAAGCTGCTAGAAACAGGAAAAGTACACATTCTGATCGATCAATGGAGAAGTGGGAGAATCAATCACATATAAGAGAGGGGTACTCCAGGGGGATCCGCTCTCCCCTTACCTCTTAATTCTTGTGGCTGATGTGTTACAGCAAATGATGCAACAAGCCTACCGGGATGAACAACTGATGCACCCGCTTGGTTTACAATCTCCACCACCCACATTGCAATACGCCGCTGATACCCTTATCTTAATTAAAGGTTCTATTGCACAAGCCATAATACTCAAAGATACCCTATGCTCCTTCGCAGAATTTCAGGGTTACAAATCAATTATCACAAGATAACGTTCGTCCCAGTACACATGGAACAGTCAGAAGCAGCTGCTGTCTCAGATCTATTGCACTGTCCTATTAGCCCCCTACCATGCAATTACCTGGGTCTTCCACTTTCAACTACAAAAATATCACACAAGCTGTTATCACCAGTCATAGACAAGATTGACCGGCGGTTAGCAGGCTGGATCCCTGGCTTACTTTCTTAGGGCGAGAGGTTGATAATGATCAATGCAGTAATGTCAGCTATTCCAAACTACTTCATGGCTTGATGGCCCGACAAAAGCATTGAGGCAATTGACAAACTGAGACGAGCTTTCCTTTGGAAAGGTGACAAAAATGCTAGAGGGCAATGCCTAGTAGCTTGGCCGACAGTTACCCTACCAAAAAAAAGGAGGCTTAGGCATTCTAGACCTTAAGGCTCACAACTCTGCCTTACTCATGAAGCTAACAGGTAAACTGCTCTCAGGCTCACCTAAACCATGTTTCCAATGGTTACGTTCGCAGCATATACGTGGCCAAATACCGACCAAGGCAAGACAGTCCGACACACCGGTTTGGAAATCAATTTCTCCATGATTGAGCCAGTGATTGCATCAACAAGAGTTTCGGTGGGCTATGGGAGTTCAACGCAGTTTTGGAAAGATCATTGGACTACCACAGGAAGATTCTACATTGTTTATCCAACGTTGGCTTCATTCGCGATCGACATCAACTGCACAATCCCAAATAACATTTATGGTCTCTGGCAGCCTTCATTTGGATCAAAGCAATCCCAAATACTTGCAATATCTTCATGTGGTTAGCCTTCCGTGATAGGCTTTAACACTAACAGCAACAGGGTTGGCAAGAAATGGACCTCCGACCCACACTGCAGCATCTGTCCATGCAGACCCCCGTTTTTTTGAGGATGGGAATCATTCGTGTTCATAGTACCATATTCCTCGAGTAGTTTGGTACCCACGAATACAGTTCTGAATTACCAGGTGCAAAGTACACGAATAGTCTTACATCGAAATTATTACAATAATAGGCTCAAAGTCAATATCCAATACATATAGGACATACTGATCCGAATACAACTAAAAGCAGAAATTAGATAAGATAGCAGATGAAAGGCAGCGGCATGTCGATCGCCTACAGGCAACGACTGGGGACTAAGACCTATGCGCACCATTGTCTTCGTTCCTCCTCGTAGTATGTGTACAAGTCTTCCTCATCTCCTTCATCTGGAGGTTTGTGCGTATAGCAAGGGTGAGTACCCAACGTACTCAGCAAGCCAACACGGAATGATGCACATGATAGGGTCATTCAAAGGATGGCTATGGTTTATTTGCGAAAAGCCAATTTTCACAAATCATTTCACAAACCTAACATTTAGCCAGTTCAAGTTTTAGGTCCATAGTATATTAAGTTGGCAACGGTTCTGTCCACCATCCATTGTGATCCCAAGGATAGCTTTCCGCCTCCGATTCGTCATGGTTTTCTGGGGGTGTCTTCCCCCTTCTCTCATATAGAGAAGTTGGTTTCCCAACACATAAAATTATTATGTAATCCCACCCATCATTTTAAAATTTATGAGTCTAGCCACGGGAGAAACTTATCACGTCGCTCATTAACCGCGAGCACGGCTATTCAAATAGATTGATCGACTCACACTGCAGTGGATGTACACTTTACCCGTACTCCGCAACTGCTCATTGAATGAGCGTTCATCCCTCTATATGGGACGGTCACGGCAAAGCTTTTCAATAACCTCACTTTGGCAGTACCCGCTCCATGAACTTAATCCCTCATGCACTCTAGCTGTCATTTCCTAGCAGTGAGAGGAGTTCTGGCGTTCCCGGGGTAAGAGAAAGACTTGCTCCATCTTTGTTCTTTCAGCCCGCATGTCCTTTTCTTCATGTCCTTATTTCTTCATGTTGGTCGTATGCCCAATTTCTGCCCAGGTACCAACCAGCGGTGCACCCCTATCGGAAGGTCCTTAACTTTCGTCCAGACACCCCTAGTGGTGAGTCCCCACCGGTAGGCCCTTACCTCAACGCCTACACCTGAATCACTACGCAGGGATACTGCCTCTGCTCGGTTATCTACTCCGCTAGGTCTATACCATTCGAGAAGTACGGTTGTACTGGTTCGTTCTAAGTTGTAGTCTCATGGCTCGGTCCTTAATTGACCAGGGACAGTACGAGCCTTTCCCGGAATCCACCCTAATCCATCCATCCGCCCCAGTCTAAAAACGTTGGTTTTTCCTTTTTGGTTTTCATAAAAACTTATTTCATCATGTTTTAGGCAATGTGGCGCTCATGTCTCCACATGTCGTATTCCAACTACCTTCCCAAGATAGTTGCCCAAGCACGAGGCTTATTTGTAAAATCATGAGTATGCAAGAGTCTAGTATAAGCAGGGCTAAGCATTTTACCGAAGTTAGTCTCCGGTCATATCACATCGAAGGTTAAAAGAATAATTCTAATGGTAATCAACATCAAGGCAGGGAATATCAAGTATAGGTACTCATTTGTGTATAGCATACAATTCGTAATTGAAATCAACATCATTTCGCAAAGTAGGATCAATATGTTCAAAGGGATGTGTTGACTTGCCTCGCTCGCCCACTTGTTGGATGGGGTCTCCCGCGTAGTCGACACCTGTTTCCTCGGATGCTAATCATACGTGCGAAAAGGAAGGATTGAATTCGTTTAGAATTCAATAAAATCTAATAAAAGCCAAGCAAATTGCAAAAGCTGCTCTTGAGACGAATCTATGGCATTAAATGAATTTACGTTCGAGTTTGGCTAGAATCCGAGTTAGAATGAGTGAGTTATAATAGTTTGAAATTTTGCGATCCATCGATTTAATTTATTATGTGGTGACAATGTTCCGTGTTAATTCGTCTTAAAATTTTTGAAATGTTATGGTCGGTGATCCAAAAATGTATACCAAAAGAAAATTATGAAATTCATAGTTTTATCCTAATTTATCGGACCGACATGTCCGGGTTTGAACCATTTTAAATTCCAAAAATAACTTTACCCTAGAGTTTGTCACTATTTGAAATTTTAAATTTTTAAAGAATTCATGAGCTAGAATTAATGTTTAGTCACAAACCAAATTATATTTCAATTTCAAAAGTGAATATCAAATAAATCGGGTTATGTGACAATTAATATTTTACTCTTTAATCGGTTCCAAAATAATAAGAATATGCATTTTTGCTAACAACTCTTCCCAAGTATTTCCCCAAAAATTATTATTATTTTTTAAAATTTTATATTTTTATTGTTTTATTTTTTTTCTTTTATGCTCTTTTTTCCCTTTTTTTCCTACTCTTTCTCTCGCTTTGTTCTTCTTATTTCTCTCCTTCGGCTCAAGTGAGCCGACGCGAGGCGAGGGCGGTTGGCTATCGGGAAGGGGAGAAGAGGAGAGGGGGATCACCGGCGGCGAGGTCGGCGCAAGGCGGTGACGCGGGAGCAGCGACGACGAGGGGAACGGCGGCGTGCTTCGGGTGGCACAGCGACAATGGCGCGGCGGGCGGCTACGTGGCAAGGGGGCGCGGCGGGGAGCGAAGAGGAGGAACAGGGAAGAGATGTGGTGGGGAAGAAGGAGTTCGGGCTCCCCTTTTACTGTGCTCGGCGTGGCGACAGGAAGGGGGGTCCGGGCGGCGCACGACGTGAGCACGCGCGAGAGGGCCGAGCCGCTAGGTAGCGCGCGACACGCACGCGGTGGCGTGGGCATGGGCGTGGGGCGCGAGGGCGGCGGTGGCCGGCGCGCGCGCACGGCGGCCGTGGGCGGCGCAAGGACGGAGGCGCACGTGGCGGTTGCGGGCGGCGCGGACGGGTCGGTGCGTGGCGGCGCGGCCGACGAGCGCGCGTGTGCACGCGCGGTGCGCGCGTGCGCGCGGCGTGGCGCGCGGTGGGGACGGCGTGGCGCGACCGTGCGCGCGGCGCGCGCGCGCGGTGGCGAGGGGTCCGGGTACGGCGCGGCTCGGATCGAGCACTTGACGCCCAATAAACAGTGCACTTTTCCTTTTTTCGATTTTTCTCCTTTTTCTTTTTCTTTTTATTTATAGATTTTCTTTGTTCCCTTTTCCCTTCTACAAATAAGGATATAACTTGCCCAAATAAATTTAATTAAATTTTGCATTTTAATCTTGCCCAACTTTATTTATAGTTTCATTCTTTATTTAAAATTTAGTAATTTATTATTTATTTATTTAATAATTTTTTTTCAAAAATGAGATCTTGGCCCAATAGTTAACTTTTATTAAACCCTAGCATTTCCTAGTTATATCTTTTATAATTAATTAATTTTGTTTTGTTTATTTTGAATCTTTATTTTGAAATTTCCTTTCTTTTTGGATTTCGAAACTCGCTCGGCTTTTCATTCTTTAAATAAATTTTTATTTTATCTATATTACACGACAAAACTTGTAGATAAGAGGCAACAAACACGACGAGATGCAACAATACCAAAAAGTTTTGTAAGTTTCAAATTTTAAATTCCTGATTTTAAATTCTTCGATTTTCGGGGTGTTACAAACCTACCCCCCTTAAAATAAATCTCGTCCCCGAGATTTGGGTTGGGTTGTGGTTGGAAGTCTGTTGGTTCATATAAGACTGATCTATTTAGGACTTCATCCCAACAAACGATGGATAGGAGAATTGTTTATGATGAGGCGGAAATCTATCACAGAGTTCTTAAGGTGATCCCTACTGTGTCTTTGCAATTCTTTGTTTCAGATAACTATGTTATCTTTTTTTTAAAAAAACCTTTCTAGGTACTCTAGACTTAGTGGTTCTATTAATCTAATATTTCCGTAAGGAATCTTTTGATGTGTGTCCTTGCTTCATTTATAAGGAAAGGGGAGAGAGAGGTGGCTTGTCTCTCACACTTGTCCCGGCTAGCAGATTGGAGAGTGAGTGGAGGCGAAGTAGCTCGAGTGAAGGAGGGATGGAGCGAGGGCTTCATGACGAAGGCGAAGTAGAGCGATGGGTTCTTGGCAGAGGCGGACTTCGTCGGCGGTTAGGGCTTGCAGTCGCAGGGTCTAGGGTGGAAGGAGATGTTTCCTCATCGGTTCAGGCAATGGGTGGATTTGTCGCCGAAGACGATGCTCGGAGGATAGTGGTGTCGAGGTTCTTCGGTCGCGGAGGCTGCATTCTGGCGAAAGGGGTTGCTGCCTGGCGATGGGTGTGGGCAAAAGTGTGGTATGTCGGAGTGGCTATTAGTACTTTACTGGCCTGGGTGCTATACCCACTGGTTTTTGTTTGGAGGTTGTGGCGGGATGCGACGGAGGATGGTCACCGGGATTTCCTTTGTGAGGCGGTTTGTCTTCTCGTCGTGTTGGCACCGATTGTTTTTCTCTCTTTTGGGGTTACTAATAGATTAGGTAGTCAATGGATGGTTCCTAGAATTTGTCCCCTTATGTATGGATCTGGCGGCCACTGCCTGAATCTCTCTTTTGTCTTTATATCAGGAGCACATTGGATGTTTTGTCTAAACTGGTGCTCGGGTGGTTTAGGTTGTTGTTGGGTTTTGCTTGTCAGAAGAGTGGTTGGATGACATTGATTGCTAGGATTGCTACTTGCATTCCAACTAGTATCCCTTGTAAAGAACATGTAACTAATTATGTTTTGAGAAAACTTAGATCTATCTACACCTTGTTCTGCTGAGATTAGGCGTAATGTCTAATTGACTAACAGGTGGTGGTGTCTGTCTAAAGAACGATCTTTCAAACATACAATATTTAGTATGTCTATTGTTAAGCTTTTCTTAAGTTGTATAATAGACTTGCTACTCCAAAATTTTAGAGACCTTTATAGCATAGATGAGTAGTGACCTTATATGGTATGATTGTGATCCAGGGTATGGTTGACGGAAGACCATCCGAAGAAGGTTTGGTTTCATCTAGCTACAACATGGGACACAATTTAAAGATCCATGGTCATGTCACTCTACCTCCCTTAAATAAATTTTAAGCTTTGCTTTAGGCATAATCAACAAATCCTTAGGAAATCTGTCCGGGTAATGCTGATCTTACTGCATACCGGTCATGGTAGTAGGGTAAATAATCCCGTCGCTCGCTCACGCAACATCGAGTTTCGGTCCATGTTTATGCTTGTCGGTGAAGTCCATGGGGTGGACAGGGTGACTATCTCTTGGTCACAGTTTATAACTCTCTTGTTCTCAGTCAACTGGTCCATGTTAGAACGATACTGAGGGTTTGTGGCGGTATTATGACTATAGACCCCCGTTTTTGAGGACGGGAATCATTCGTGTTCATAGTACCTTATCCCTGGATCGAGTAGTTTGGTACCCACGAATACAGTTCTGAATTACCAGGTGCAAAGTGCACGAATAGTCTTACATCAAAATTATTACAATAATAGGCCCGAAGGCAATATCCAATACATATAGGACCTACTGGTTCAGATACAACCAAAAGCGAAAATTAGATAAGATAGCAGACGGAAGCAGCGGCATGTCGATTGCCACAGGCAACGACTGGGGACTAAGACCTAGCACGCTTCATTGTCTTCATTCCTCCTGGTAGTAGGCATAGGGGTCCTCCAGTTCTTCGTTTCCTTCATCTGAAGTTTGCGCGTATAGCAAGGGTGAGTACCCAACGTACTCAGCAAGCCAACACGGAATGATGCACATGATAGGGTCATCCGAAGGATGGCTATGGTTTATTTGCGCAAAGCCAATTTTCACAAATCCTTTCACAAGCCTAACATCTAGCCAGGTCAAGTTTTAGGTCCATAGTATATTAAGTCGACGACGGTTCTGTCCATCATCCATTGTGATCCCAAGGATAGCTTCCCGCCTCCGATTCGTCATGGTTTTCTGGGGGTGTCTTCCCCCTTCTCTCATATAGAGAAGTTGGTTTCCCCAGCACATAAAATTATTATGCAATCCCACCCATCATTTTAAAATTTATGAGTCTAGCCACGGGAGAAACTTGTCACGTCGCTCATTAACCATGAGTACGGCTATTCGAATAGATTGATTGACTCACACTGCAGTGGATGTACACTTTACCCGTACTCCGCAACTACTCATTGAATGAGCTTACATCCCTCTATATGGGACGGTCACGACAAAGCCTTTCGATAACCTCACTTTGGCAGTACCCGCTCCATGAACTTAAGCCCTCATGCACTCTAGCCGTCATTTTCTAGCAGTGAGAGGAGTTCTGGCGTTCCCGGGGTAAGAGAAAGAATTGCTCTATCCTTGAACTTTCCACCTTCATGTCCTTTTCTTCATGTCTTCATTTCTTCATGTTGATCGCATGCCCGATCTCTACCCAGGTACCAACCAGCGGTACACTCCCCCTGCCGGAAGGCCCTTAACTATCGTCCAGGCACCCACCAGTGGTGCACCCCACCGGCAAGCCCTTACCTCAACGCCAACACCTGAACCTAGTATGCAGGGATACTGCCTCCGCTCGGATACTTAATCAACCAGGTATATACCCATTCGAGAAGTACGGTTGTACTGGCTCGTTCTAAGTTGTAGTCTCATGGCTCGGTCCTTAATTGACCAGGGTCGACACTTGCCTTTTCCGGAATCCACCCAAATCATCCAGCCGCCCCAGTCTAAAACATTTGTTTGGTATTTTCAGTTTTCATCAAAACTCATTTGATTATTCTCATGGCAATGTGGCGCTCATGTCTCCACATGTCGTATCTCAACTGCCTTTCCCAAAGGTAGTTGCCCAAGAATGTAGCTATTTGCAAAAGCATGAGTATGCATGAATCTAATAATAGCATGGCTAAGCATTTTGCCAAAGTTATTCTCCGGTTGTATGTATCACATCGAGGGTTACAAGGAATAATTCTAAAGGTAATCAATAACAAGGCATGGCATAACAAGTATAGGTAATTCTTTGTGTATAGCATGCATGTTTAAAGTTTAAAACAACATCATTTCGCAATTGGGATCAATATGTTCAAAGAGTGTGATGACTTGCCTTGCTCGCACACTTGTTGGTTGGGGTCTTCCGCGTACTCAACGCCTTCCTCGGACGCTAATCGTACGTGCAAGAAATCAAATTTGAATTCGATTAGAATTCAAATAGAATCCAGTAAGATCCAAAAGAAAACCAAGTAAATCGCAATAGCGGCTCCTAACACTAGGCTATGACTCTACGTGAACCTAGGCTCGAGTTTCGACGAAATCCGAGTTAGAGCGAAAGGGTTATAAGGATTTGAAGTTTTGTAATGAATCCGATTTTGTTAAGAAGGGGGCGATATTTATTTTAATATGCTTAAAGTTTGAGAAATACTAGAGTTGATGATTCAATTAACAAAAAGGAAGTGGTTATCTTTAAATTTTATCAAAAATATTCGTTGGGTCGAGAAGCCTAAGGTTTATAATAATCAAGATTAATTGGTGTCGCGGTCTCCGAAAATGGGTTGGGAAGGATTTAACATAAAACATATATCTCGAAAAAGGGTTGATCGAAAATTATGAAGATAGTTTATAATCCTTTGAAAAGATTATTGTTTTATGAATATGACCTAAATGAATGAATGGGCCCCTCCAAGATATATAAACATTTTGGAAATTTATCGGATTAAAAGTTTCAAGTTTAGGTAAATATAAACTCCATAATTATTTGTAAAGCAATTTAAAAGTAAATAAATAAACTCTTTTGAAAGATGCAAAATCTTTGTGAATAAAGTTTTAGAAGAGTTTAAAAGAATTTAAATATTTTCCTAGGATTTTTACCAAGCTTATTCTATTTTTTTAATCCCTTCTTCACTCCTTTCTCTATTCTCTGGCTCTCTCTCTGGTTGCTGGCTGAAGAAGAAAAGAAAAAAATGAAAAGGGTGCGGGAGTGGGGTTCGAACCTGAGACCTCATGCTTCTCTCTCTCGTTTCTCTCCACTGCACCAAGCAGCTCTTCTCGTTTCCTTCTCTCCTTTCTCTCTTTTTATTCCCTTCTTCATTCCCTTCTTCTTCTCCACGAAGCCGACGGCCATGGCATAGCCGAACGACGACGAGGGGAGGGACCAGAGCGCGGGGGCTAAAGGGCAACGCACCATCTACGTGACACGAGGGTCTCGTTCCAAGGCACGGCCGGGCCGGAGAGACGGCGGATTGGGCCGACGACGGCGAGGCGGCCATGGCGACGGCGACGCATGTTGCGGTGGCTAACCGGTGACGGAACGGACACGGAGAGGGGACTGGGAGCATCAACAGGGTACGGAGAAGCTAGCTAGGGGATTTGTTCGGTCGAGGAAACGCTATGGCGAGCTGGCACTGTGCGCATGACGGCGTCCGAAGCAGGGAAGGCACGGCGGGCTCGTCGTCGGCGAACTTCGGTGGCTAATCGGCTTGGGAAACATGGGGAAAATAAAGTTTATAGCACGGAGATCGTGGAAGTACCTTCAATTTGGGAAGAACTCGACCGAGGGCGACGAATTTTGGATTTTGCCTCGGGTGGCCGGCGCTAGGGTTCTTCGACTCCACGTCGGGTTCCTTCAAAATTCGAGCGATACGGTGGAGGAAATTTGGGGGAAACTTGGGGGAATTGAAGGGGAGTGACTCACGAAGAAATTTTATATGTGAAGCTTGCTCTGCGGGGCCTTTTTATAGGCGTTCCGTGGCGATTTTAGCTCGGGCGAGGCCGACGGCCATGGCACGCGCGCGCGGGGGCATAGCGACGTGTGGCGGCGCGGGAGGGGCTGGGGTGAGGAGCAACGCGTGGCGGCGCTCGAAGGGGGCTGGGCGCGGCGAGTGGCGCGTGGGCGCGAGGGCAGCGGGGTGCGGGCGAGAGCGCGGCGCGTGGTGGCGCTCGGGCGGGGTCCGGCACGGGCGTGGCGTGGCCGACGCATGGCGCGATGTGGTACAGTGTGCGCGACGTAACGGTGTGGTACAGTGCGGCATGGGCATGGTATGACGGCGTGGGGCGCGGTGTTGCGAGCGCGACGCGCGGCGCGCGGTGGCGAGGTGGTCCGGGGTCCGGAGTACGGCGTCGAACACTTGGCGTGCAATGAATAGTGGACTTTCTGAATTTTCCGATTTTAATTCCTAATTTCCCAATTCTATTTCCCTTCACCCCTAAAATCCAAAATAAAATATAACACACCCAAAAATAAGTTGTAAAATATATTTTCAACCTTTTCACCCATTTTTTATTATTCAAAATATATTTTTCCTTTCTAATTTTCTTTTCTTTTAAATTCAATAAAGTAAGACCTTTGGTTAAAATCAATTTTCTAACTCCATATTTTCTTTTCAAAAATATTTTTATCACCCATATTTAAATAATATTTACTTTTACATTATTAAATTAGAGTTTAAACCAAGAGTATATGCTTTTCAAAGTGACCTTTATAAATCCCCAAATCTTAATTATTTATTCCCTCCAATCTATATTTTGAACCTTTTCTCCCATCTGGGATTTCAAAACACTTGATTTTTCTCCAACCTCAAATTAAATCATTTCCAAAAAAAAATTATGCAACCAAGTCAGCAAATAAGAAGCAATAAGCACGATCAAGAAGCAACAAGCAAAAAGTTTTTGTAAGTTCTGATTTTTAATTCCCGGTTTTAAATTCTCCGATTTTCAGGGCGTTACAATGACATTTGAAGAAAATACTATGTCTCTACTTCTGATGGGCATATTGATGCCGGCATGGGGTACAACTATATTTTCCCCGGGTTGAATGTACTAGTATAGGTTTCTTAATGTCTACCTGACGTAGGTTATGTTTTGTGCCTATTCTTGAGGGTATGAAGGAATGTGAAGCTCCAGAATAAAAAAAAACTTTAACTAGTGCAGAATGGATAGAGAACGTACCCATCAGCATGGCCTGGTCCTCCTGGGCTTCTTCCGCACGCACGTGGTTCACTTGGCCACGACGAAATCCGGTGACAGCCTCCTTGGGTTGTGGCGTCCCGAATAGTCTGCGTCCAGGCACAGGGGTAGGGGTTCCTTGTATGGTAACAGCGTTGGCTCCAGTTCGAACGGGGGTGTTACGCGGCTTAGGGCAGTGATTGGCGAAGTGTCCAAACTCCCCACAGTTGAAGCAGTTTACATTCTTAAGTCTTGTGGTCACCAAGGTAGGTGACGGGGTACGGAAAGGGGTGGCAGGTGGTCTGCTAGCATTGCTGGGTGTAGAGGGGTGATTGGTCGCCGTGATGGCTGGCTTCCAACTTGACGATGTTGCTCCCTTGGGTCGCTGAGATATCCCTTGTGTTGGACGGACCAGAGCAAGCCTTCTCTTTCGGTTGTTTTCAACCGTCCTTTGGTCATGCTCAAGCCTCACGACCTTGTTGATGAGGCTTTGGAAGCTGGCGTGGTCCTGACCGATTATCGGTCCTCTCAGCTCGTCGTTCAGTCCTTCGATAAATTTATTCATCTTTTCTTCTCCGTCTGCCAGGTCGCTTGTGGCGTAGCGGGCAAGCTGCGTGAACTTGTTAAGATATTCTTGCACCGAGGTGTTGCCTTGGCGCAACCTCCTAAATTCATTCTTCTTCATTCTCATAACCGCGGTGGGTACAAAATTTTCACGGAAGGCGGCCGTGAATTCCTCCCAGTTGTTTTTCCCAAGATCTTCACCCGAGTCTCTTTGTAGGTGTCCCAGCAGTCACTTGCGGGACCTTCCAGCTGATTGGCGGCGAAGATGACTCTGTCAGCTTTCCGTACTCGGACGAGAGTCAACTTCTTCTCTATTACCCTCAACCAATCTTCAGCATCCATGGGTTCTTCTGCCGTGGAGAAGGTAGGCGACTTGGCTCTCATAAACTCACCTAAGCTTGATCCTCCGCGTTGTCCTTGGTTGTTGGCAATGGCATGAAGCAGTTGGGGTTGTAAAGCCATGACTTTCGCTAGGGTGGAGGGGTTAGGCTTCGGCGGGTTTTCGTTGGTTGATGAGGCTCTGCGACGGTGCGCCATCTGAGGAATTTAGATGGGTAAGAGATTGGATCGACTAAGGTCATGGTTCTAATCGATTTTTCAGTGATCTTCAAGTTTTTTTAAGTGATCTTTTGCACACAACAAGCATGGTGGAATAAACTCATTTAAGACATAACATGGAACTTCATAGTTCATAGATGTTACATCATGGGGATACATTGGACATGTGTAGTCCCATGTACTGTTCTTTACTCCATGTCCTTGTTCCATGAAACCATAGCGAAGATCAAGTGTTTCCTTCCATCCTAATGGCGGGTTTGGTGTTACCGCTCTCTGTGGGCTTGACAGTATACTTGCGGGAGACATCAGGGTTGGTGACGGAACGTACTGACGTTGCTCTGGGTACCAACCTTGAGTTTGCATCTGTTGTTGTTGGAACAGTAGTTGCATCTGTTGCATCGTCATGACCATTAACTGTGTCTGGTTAGCCACTACCTGGGCTAAGGTCGGGTTCACAGGGAAAGGAGGTGGAGTGTCCACACGGTCGCTCTGGGATCCATGAGACTGTTGGGATCTTGATTTACTGCCCTTGGTTTTTCCCACCTATTGTCAGAGAGAAAGAAAAAAGTAAAGGTTAAGTTGTGGATGGGGCCTTATTCTGTGTACTCTCCTTGTTTCAGTGGGTTAAACAATCTCCCAAGTTCCAACATGGTCATAGTCTGACATCTATTTTTGAAGATAGATTAGGGTTAGAGAAAGGTAGTGGTAAAATCAAATGTTTTGTAGATAAATGGGGTCAAGGGTGTAAGGAAAAATATGTTTGTTTTGTAAAAATAGTCTGTATTTTCAAAATAATCCTATATAGAGATATTTCCCTTTAACCAGCTACAAAGGGGGTGGGGCGCCAGTTGGTCTTATCCTACAGTCGCACGGCTCTGATACCAGCTCTGTAGACCCCCGTTTTTGAGGACGGGAATCATTTGTGTTCATAGTACCATATCCCTGGATCGAGTAGTTTGATACCCACGAATACAGTTCTGAATTACCAGGTGCAAAGTGCACGAATAGTCTTACATCGAAATTATTACAATAATAGGCCCGAAGGCAATATCCAATACATATAGGACCTACTGGTCCAGATACAATCAAAAGCAGAAATTAGATAAGATAGCAGACGGAAGGCAGCGGCATATCGATCGCCTACACGCAACGACTGGGGACTAAGACCTATTGCGCTCCATTGTCTTCGTTCCTCCTGGTAGTATGTGTACGGGTCTTCCTCATCTCCTTCATCTAGAGGTTTGTGCGTATAGCAAGGGTGAGTACCCAACGTACTCAGCAAGCCAACACGGAATGATGCACATGATAGGGTCATTCAAAGGATGACTATGGTTTATTTGCGCAAAGCCAATTTTCACAAATCATTTCACAAACCTAACATCTAGCCAGGTCAAGTTTTAGGTTCATAGTATATTAAGTCGGCGACGATTCTGTCCATCATCCATTGTGATCCCAAGGATAGCTTCCCGCCTCCGATTCGTCATGGTTTTCTGGGGGTGTCTTTCCTCTTCTCTCATATAGAGAAGTTGGTTTCCCAACACATAAAATTATTATGCAATCCCACCCATCATTTTAAAATTTATGAGTCTAGCCATGGGAGAAACTTGTCACGTCGCTCATTAACCGCGAGCACGGCTATTCGAATAGATTGATTGACTCACACTGCAGTGGATGTACACTTTACCCGTACTCCGCAACTGCTCATTGAATGAGCGTTCATCCCTCTATATGGGACGGTCACGGCAAAGCCTTTCAATAACCTCACTTTGGCAGTACCCGCTCCATAAACTTAAGCCCTCATGCACTAGCCGTCATTTCCTAGCAGTGAGAGGAGTTCTGGTGTTCCCGGGGTAAGAGAAAGACTTGCTCCATCATTGTTCTTTCAGCCTGCATGTCCTTTTCTTCATGTCCTCATTTCTTCATGTTGGTCGTATGCCTGATTTCTGCCCAAGTACCAACCAGCGGTGCACCCCTACGGGAAGGTCCTTAACTTTCGTCCAGGCACCCCCAGTGGTGAGTCCCCACCGGTAGGCCCGTACCTCAACGCCTACACCTAAACCACTACGCAGGGATACTGCCTCTGCTCGGTTATCTACTCCGCTAGGTTTATACCCATTCGAGAAGTACGGTTGTACTGGTTCGTTCTAAGTTGTAGTCTCATGGCTCAGTCCTTAATTGACCAGGGACGGTACTAGCTTTTTTCGGAATCCACCCAAATCCATCCATCCGCCCCAGTCTAAAAACGTTGGTTTTTGCTTTTTGGTTTTCATAAAAACTCATTTCATCATGTTTTAGGCAATGTGGCGCTCATGTCTCCACATGCCGTATTCCAACTACCTTCCCAAGATAGTTGCCCAAGCACGAGGCTTATTTGTAAAATCATGAGTATGCAAGAGTCTAGTAAAAGCAGGGCTAAGCATTTTACCAAAGTTAGCCTTCTGTCATATCACATCGAAGGTTACAAAGAATAATTCTAATGGTAATCAACATCAAGGCAGGGAATATCAAGTATAGGTACTCATTTATGTATAGCATGCAATTCGTAATTGAAATCAACATCATTTCGCAAAGTAGGATCAATATGTTCAAAGGGATGTGTTGACTTGCCTCGCTCGCCCACTTGTTGGACGGGGTCTCCCGCGTAGTCGACGCCTGTTTCCTCGAATGCTAATCGTACGTGCGAAAAGGAAGGATTGAATTCGTTTAGAATTCAATAAAATCCAATAAAAGCCAAGCAAATTGCAAAAGCGGCTCTTGAGACGAATCTACGGCGTTAAATGAATTTACGTTCGAGTTTGGCTAGAATCCGAGTTAGAATGAGTGAGTTATAATAGTTTGAAATTTTGCGATCCATTGATTTAATTTATTATGTGGTGACAATGTTCCATGTTAATTCGTCTTAAAATTTTTGAAATGTTATGGTCGGTGATCCAAAAATGTATACCAAAAGGAAATTATGAAATTCATAGTTTTACCCTAATTTATCTGACCGACATGTCCGGGTTTGAACCATTTTAAATTTCAAAAATAACTTTACCCTAGAGTTTGTCACTATTTGAAATTTTAAATTTTTAAAGAATTCATGAGCTAGAATTAATGTTTAGTCACAAACCAAATTATATTTAAATTTCAAAAGTGAATATCAAATAAATCAAGTTATGTGACAATTAATATTTTACTCTTTAATCGGTTCCAAAATAATAAGAATATGCATTTTTGCTAACAACTCTTCCCAAGTATTTCCCCAAAAATTTATTTTTATTTTTTTTAAATTTTATATTTTTATTGTTTTATTTTTTCTTTTATCCTCTTTTTCCCTTTTTCCTACTCTTTCTCTGCTCTGTTCTTCTTCTTTCTCTCCTTTGGCACAAGTGAGCCGACGCAGGCGGGGCGTGGGGCGGTTGGCTATCGGGGAAGGGGAGAAGAGGAGAGGGGGCTCACCGTGGCGAGGTCGGCGCAAGGCGGTGACGCGGGAGCGGCGCGACGAGGAACGGCGGCGTGCTCGGGTGGCACAGCGACAATGGTGCGGCGGGCGGCTGCGCGGCGGCAGGGCGCGGCGGGGAGCGAAGAGGAGGAGCGGGGAAGAAATGTGGTGGGGGAGAAGGAGTTCGGGCTTCCTTTTAGTGCGCTCGGCGCGGCGAGAAGGGGGTCGGGCGACGCACGGTGTGAGCACGCGCGAGGGGACGGGCGCTAGGCGGCGCGCGACACGCGCGCGGGTGGCGTGGGCATGGGCGCGGGACGCGAGGGTGGCGGTGGCCGGTGCGCGCCACGGCGGCGCACGCGGCGTCTGCGGCGGCGCGGGCGGGTCGATGCGTGCGCGGCTTGGCCGACAGAGCACGCGTGCGCGCGAGCGCGGTGACGCGCGCGTGGCGCGCGGGTGGGGGATGGCGTGGCGCGACCGTGCGCGCGACGCGCGGCGCGTGGTGGCGAGGGGTGGTCCGGGTACGGCGCGGCTCAGATCGAGCACTTGGCGCCCAATAAACAGTGCACTTTTCCTTTTTTTTTTATTTTTCTCCCTTTTTCTTTTTATTTATAGATTTTCTTTGCTCCCTTTTCCCTATATAACTTGCCCAAATAAATTTAATTAAATTTTGCATTTTAATCTTGCCCAACTTTATTTATAGTTTCATTCTTTATTTAAAATTTAGTAATTTATTATTTATTTATTTAATAATTTTTTAAAAAAAATGAGATCTTGGCCCAATAGTTAACTTTTATTAAACTCTAGCATTTCCTAGTTATATCTTTGATAATTAATTAATTTTGTTTTGTTTATTTCGAATCTTTATTTTGAAATTTCCTTTCTTTTTGGATTTCGAAACTCCCTCGGCTTTTCATTCTTTAAATAATTTTTTAAATAATTTTTTATTTTATCTATATCACACGACAAAACTTATAGATAAGAGGCAACAAACACGACGAGGCAACAATATTCCGATTTTAAATTCTCCGATTTTCGGGGTGTTACAGCCCAACCATTGAAACAGCAGATCACATCATATTACGATGCAATCTGACAAGCGAAGTCTGGAAGAAACTAAACCTCTACGAACAAGCTATCCAGAGCACAGATATTCTGCACTTCGGCCTTTCCATCAAAAAACTTTACATTATCGAAGTTTAGATATATCACATATATATCACATATATATGAAGTATTAAATATAGATTTAAAAAATAACTAATGCAATCTAATTTACAAAACAAATAAGTGCTATAGTAACACTTGTGCTAATTACGAATTAATTAGGCTTAATAAATTCGTCGACGAACTCTGTAGTCTGTTTTATTAGTATAATACCATATGTAACATCCAATGTAACATCAAAAAACTTTATTCCAAAAACTTTATTCGTTGCGCATATCATTACAATAACACCGGCCCAACTCCAACCTGGCTGGCTGGTCTGCTTTGCTGCCTGCTCACACAACCTATGGAAGGCACCCAATCACAGAACTTTTCAACAAGGAGCCCCTACCACAGCAAGCCTTCTGCATCAAATCACTGAAGCCTCGTTCGGCTGGTACAATCAGCCGACTTATCAGCCGTTCAAACAATATTTTTCTCTCACAGAAAATCAGTTGGCTTGTCTTATCAGCCAGCTTATATCACCAGCCAAACACGTCCTGAATGTCTGGACTAGTGGGAGAACCACATCAAGCCACGCCGCCAAACTCCCACTCGCAGTTGGACAACCCGGCTTAGGATTTCTACAAGTTTCTTCTTTTTTTCTCTTCGTTTTTTCTTTCCTTCTCCTTTCTTTTCTTACTTTGTCTTCATTTCCCTGCTCTTCCTTCGTTTTCGTTTTCATGTTTTTGCTGGTCTTTCTTTTCCTTTCATTCCCCAGCTGCCTTTTGGCTTTGTATTTCCTTGACCACCATTAATAAAATGGTTACAAGATAGAATCTCTCTACCATTTTGCGTAAAAAAACATATGTACAAATGTCAGGTGAATCATTACTGGTGTTCGATTTATGCGTGCGTGTAGGATTCTATCTCCAGGACCCAGGACCCAGGTTCAGATTATGGTGCCTATAGTTACACATATATAGTCACACAGATGCACTTTCTATATAAATAAATTGGAGAGAGCAATAGAACAGATGGATATGTATAACCCATAGTCGAGCATTTTAAGAGCCTGCGCTCTACCAGCATGATTCATGTAGAGGGCAGGGAGTATTTTTTTTTCCTGCTTTATAGAGGGCAGGGGATGGCTGTCCTTGGCAGTCAACGGCAAGGAGCATCAGCAGCAGACGCCTGCCTTTTGGAACCACTGACCTTGCAGCATTATATCCTTAAAATTGACAAGGTACCGATAATGAAATTGGTGAATATCCATTTCAAATCATCAGCAATTAAAAAAATGCACATTTCAAAACGTGAATTGCTACTCTGTGAACAAGTGAATAATGTATTTGCCACTCAAATATCCAGCAAAAACGCATGCATAACATGTACCACTGCTTATTAAAAATAAAGTTAAGAATCACCATTCAAGATGAGGCTAGAAACTTTAACAGTCTTCTTACTTTTAGGAATAAGTTTCAACAATCATCAAATAGAAATACTACAAGCATGAAGAAACAAGACTAACTTTCCTCCAAGTTCATGGAAAAGCAATATGTATAAGATCAGGAACCATATTGGAGCTAAACTAACATGTGGTTTGGAGATCAACAAAGCCTCAAGTACTCAGATGGCGTGTAACAGTTCCGACTATTGATATACCAAGTACGATTGGTATGCCATCAACTCTCAACCAAATGGATACTCATTCAGGACCTAAAACTTCCAGTGAACATCATTGCGGACACTTTCAAACTTCAAACAAGTACGTCACAAAACTTTATAAGTTCTAATGCCTCATGAGAACATTACAAAGGCTGCTTTGATTAAATAAACTTTGTTTTGCTATAAAATAAATTAATAGCAAGCCCTAGCCTATCAACATGAATAAACGGGGGGAAAAAAACAAGACAATGGACCTGCAGTTATTTCATGTTTTTTGAAGACTTAATAAGTTGAGAGGGCGAAGAAATTCTGCAGAAGGATGATATTTCATAAACAAGAACTTCAGACATGACAAGAACTTAAGAAAATTGTCAATTCCATTGGGTGAAACAAATTCTGTATGGGGAGGAGATGCTTCACAAATGAAAAAAGAGGAATTTTCGAACTTGATGGGGTCTTAACTCTAAAAAGGAGTTGTCAGTGTCATGATATTTCACAGAACCATATATACTTTATTTGAGCAGTATAACTTAGAAGTGCGATTTGAGATCAAGTTCCAGTGAAAATACTATGGTCACACCATAGTTAGGAGGGGAAAATTGGCTCATTCAGTACAGGCAGTTGAATAGCTGGTTATCCATACATGCATACATGTTAAATGCAGAGTCCCTTTAGTGAAGACTAAGGTAAGAGCAGTTGTGTCCCTAGGTGCATATACACCACAAAGTTACAAAATACAGAGGCCAAATAACATGTCAAAACTTTGGCATTCTCATCGTGATACCCCCTTCGTCCCAAAATATAACAACTTCTAGCCTTCCAAATTTGTCCCAAAATATAATAACTTATCCACCCACATTCTCTTCTTAACCAATCACAACTTTCCACCATTCAAATTCCCTACCTATCTCCTCCTCCCAACCAATCACAACATTCCCTAATTTAATTCGACCAACTTTCTTAATACCCGTGTCCAACTCTAAAACTTATATTTTGGGACGGAGGTAGAATTAGTTAAAATTGCACTACAGCAGCAAAAGTGATCCAACATACAGTATATGAGGTTGCATGGCAAGACAATCTAAAAATGTAATGCATTAATTTGACGACAAATTTAGCCTTACTTACTGGCTACAGAGAATACACCCTGGAAAGCTGGTGCCTTGGCTTCAGCATAATCAAACATTGACATCCTAATCCATGAATCCTGTAAACTTGATCTTCCCCTCGTACGCTTTTACAACATCTGGCACATCTTTCTCATACCTCTTCACAAATCTCTCAAAAAAACTTGCATTGCTACGCTGCAACGGTCTGAACAAGTCCATCTCTCTCCCATCTCTCTTAATCATCCCCTCCCTCAATAGCACATTCAGCACGGCACATTTAGGTATGATGTTCTTCTCCAAGCTGAAAGTCAAGAGAAGAGGTCGTGCAATCACATCTGCCGGCGCAACCTTCACCTTTTCCTGGTAGAAACAGAGCTTCCGCTGGATAGTTTTAGCTGTAAACACTAGTATACCGGGCTGCTCCCTGAATGCCTTGAGCAACTCGCTCCTGGAAATCCCAAATCTCATGAACACGGACATCCGTTCCTCCCATGTCCCCCTCTTGAGTCTGGACAGTGCCCAGAAGCCGTACACGAAGCGCGAATGTGAAATGGGCACCTCGAGCGCCTCCAGGTCCTCAAAGATCCCGTTAATACGGTCGGGTGACATCGTGAGAACGCTGAGATTGATGACGACAAGCTTGGAGATGTCCGCCTCAGCAAGGCCGTGGTGGCGAAGGGATTCCACGGCGGGGCGCATGTTGCTGTTAATGTCGGACCAGAGTGCCCAGGGGTTACGAGAGATGGCCACGCAGAGGTTGGCGTCGGTGCCGACGACGCCGCGGAGGAACTCGACGCACGGGACGAGGTGCTTCTCCAGGCTGCGCGCGAGGATGGGCGCGCGGGACAGGGCGGGGGCGGCGACCCCGAGGGAGGCGAAGTACTCGAGCTTTGGCCTGAGGATCTTGTCGGGGTTAAGGACGAGGAGGCCCGGGATTTTGGGGAGCACCTGCGCGATGTTGGCGTCAGAGAAGCCGTGGCCGCGGAGGAGGGAGACGACGGCTTCGGCATCGGCGTTGGAGCGGAAGCGAGCCTTGCGGGAGATCCTGGCGGCGGCGGCCGGGGAGAGGCCGACGGAGGCGACGAGGTAGGAGGCCGCGGCGGAGGCCGCCTCAGGGGTTCTTGCTAGGGGGGACGAAGAGTAGCGATGGGTGAGAAGCATGGCGTGGTGGTGGTGATTAGGGTTTGTGCCGCCGGCGGCGGCGGCGCCCGCCGCGCGGCGGATGAGGACGAGGAGCCGGCGGCCGCCGGCTGTGGGAAACATGCCTGGGATTTCGGAGCGCTAATGCGAGAACTTGAGATTTAGGTTTAGGGGGCGTTTGTTCTTATGACTAAACTCTAAGCTCCGTCGTATGGGATGGTTAGATATAAATTTAAATGATTAAACTAACTATAAAAATAATTACAAATTCAGAGAATAATTCGTAAAACAAATATATTAAGCCTAATTAACATAAATATTTACGATAGTATTATATCGTTAAATCATGACATAATTAGATTCGTTAGATTCGTATCACGAATAATTCATCGGTTATTAATGAGTTTTGTAAATAATTTTTATTTAATATTTAAAAGTATTTAAATATTTGATACAACGAGGACTAAACTTTAATCCATCAATCCAAATGTTTAATCCATCAATCCAAATAGAGCCTTAGTCATCGCAAAATTTACTACAAAGATCCAAGTTTATGGCTTTGCTGTGTGGTACATCGAGAAGAATGAGTATTTGCCGCAGGATACCATTGCTTCGGTTTTAAAATATAAAAAAGTTTAGTTAGATTGAACACGTCTAATCTATAATATTAAAATGTGTCTAATTTAATAAAAAATTAGATTGTAGAACGGAGAAAGCAATAATTAGTTGTTAGACATTGAATAAATTTTATTATATCCTATGCAAATGAATAGAGAAACTTTCAGGAAAAACAAGTTTGCCCATGGAGCTTGTTTCTTTTTAACCTTATAGGTGTAGTTCGAAGTCGAACTGAGATCAGGGCAGTGAGAATGGACTGGATCTCGTTTGAAATAGACCCAATCGGATGGACGCATGGGTAAATTGGTACCTTTCATATTGTTTCTTTTTCCGTTTGCACTTAAAAGTTTGATATGGAGTTTTTTTTCATTACATAAAAGACACACACTACTGCACGCATAACACCATACTCACATATGCTCATATTGTTTCTCTCTCCATTTGCACTTAAAGTTTGATTTTGAGTTTTTTTTTCGTTACACAGCATACACACAGTACTATACATATCACCATACTCATATCTTTGTAAATATGATCCCTAACATATGCTCTACGAAATAAAAATCAGCGACACATCCCTTGATTTCATTAAAATTTTGTTAAAATTTTATTATATATGCATAATAATATTCAGGAACATCAAAATTTAAAATTTACTCTACCATTACGTCAGCTTTCTCGGTCTCTTATTTTAAACTGTAACTGACTTGGACAATTGGGGGGAAGCATGTCGTATTCTGCCCTCTACATTTGTCTCTCGCCATAGTACCATTTCTGAAATGCAATAATATCCTCATCCATATGCAGCTTAATTAATAGATAATTAGTTAACGAGATACCTCTAAACTCTGAAAAAAAAGATGCATCAAACATGTTTGTAATCGAATTCAGTTCTTAATGCATTAGAGTCAACATTAGGTTTTCTTTTCGCGAAAGCCGACTCGAAATTTGCGGTTTTTGTCCGGTTCACGGAGGTGCGGCACGGCATTCCCACGTTTTCGTTTAAATAATTTCGTGAAAATTCAAAAAAATTGAAAAAATTCATTTTAACACAATATATATTATAAAAAAATATAAATTTCGCGATGTTTGCCGCGAAAACCGTGGTATATGGCGTGGTTTGAGAGAACCGCGGGACGACGTTGATTTAGGTTTGGTTCAAATTTAAATTATGGTTTTCATGGTTTCCACGGTTTTCGCGTGTTTTGTACGATTTTCGCGATACATACGAAAGCGTTCAAATTCAAATTTGTTACTGTTTATCACCGACGGTTTTCACGGTTTTTGCGGTTTTCGCACGAAATTCGCCGTGCCGGCGAGGGACGACACGACATAGCCCGACGGAAAGGTGAACCCTGGTCAACATAATATAATAATATATAGGGAAATAATTATGCAAGTAATATAAGTGCTAGGGGAAGTACAAAAGTGTGGAGGTAGGTAGAGTCGTGTGTAATAACACTTGACTCAGAGTTTAAGTTCTTAGGCCTATAATCACGTTCACACTAATCCCAAGTGTCAGCAAAATCTCAAATAGCGGAAGCGCAAGAGGTTTGATGGTAGAGTCGTGCTTATACTTTAATTATTACATTAAGGCCCGTTTGGCACAGCTCCGCTCCTAACTCCAACTTACCTAGAGCGGAGCGTGCCAAACGATCTAGATTCAGGAAAATTGGAGCAGAAGCGGTGAATCGCTCCAGAACTTTGTACAGACGTGGTGGAGCGGCAAAAACGTGGCTCCACAGCTCCACTCCGAAAAAAATTATAGCACTACCCATCCTAACCGGTGCAAGGCATAGCGCGAGAGAGAGAAAGGAGGAAAAGAGAGAGGTGGACGAGAGAGAGAAAGGGGGAAAAGAGAGAGGCAGCGACGACTGAGTGCGCACGACGACGGCGTAGCGCGCAGCGACGGCGCAGCGTGTGGCGGCCTCGTAGCGCCCGGCGGCGGAGAAGCGCCCGGGCTCATCTGTGTTTGAAGATTAGACAGCACGAGCAAGCTAGATCTCCTAGGTATCCCCAAAAACCAGTGGATGGATTTGCTAGATCTGTGAACCGAATTATCTCATATTGTTGTGCATAGACTCGCTAGCTTGAGAAGATGTTCAGGTTCTGTTATAATCTTGAATCTCCATGCACATCGATTTCAACTGTTCTTTTGTACAGCAGCACCTGCCTTGCACAGTCGTTTTACCATTTTTTATTTGTCAAATGTCAATAAGCAAATGTTTTATTCATTGTTCTGAATGCATGAGTCTAAGTTCCCACTATTACCGCCATATAGGATTAGAAATAATCAGTGCACATTATTGGACTTAATTTATAATGTGCCATTTTTTTACCAGAAAAATATGCCATTTGAGACAAGGAACAAGATATATACTCTAGTAAAAAACATATGACATTGTTATGTATTGAACCTATGATGTTAGTATTGAAAATAGGATTGGTGTGAGTGAGTGGATGACAGGCATGGCTCAAAATGTGCCTTCGAAGGGTGTTAAAATGCCCATGGACTTTGCTGATGGGAATGACTACAACACTAGAGTTGTCTGTGAGATTTTTGTTGACCAAGTAGCTGCGGGTAATCGTCCAAATACCCATTTATCTCATCCTGGATATGATGAAGTCATTGAGAAATTTGCAGCAAGAACAGGTTTGAGGTACACTAGGCTTCAAATTAAGAATAAGTGGGATAAACTTAGGGCTGAATACAATTGTTGGAAGAAGTTGATATCTCAAACAGGTTTAGGATGGGATAACACAAAGAAAACTGTTACAGCTACTGCAGAACGTTGGAAGCAGCTAAAAGCAGTAAGTATTTGATAATAATGTGTTACATTGATAACTATTATGCCAAAATAATTGTTCTAACTCATTTTGTAATGCCATGTTATTTAGGATATACCAGATGCACCAAGTTTATGAAAGCGGCTTGCAAAATGAAGAGTTACTACGAAAATGTTTGAAGACATTCGCAATCGGTGCCGACCATTGGTCTTTAGGGCAAGGCACCATACCAACACCTACCAATGATGCAATTCATATTGCTGATGATAATGAGATCGATGAAGAGACAGATGAAGATGAACCAAGTGCAAAACGAAAGAGAGGTGGTGGTTCAAAGGTGGATAACTCCAAAAAGACCAAGAGTGGATCCCAAAAGATGGTAGAGGAGATGTCAAAGAGTAATGAACTCTCTGCACAAACTTTATCATCCATTCAGTCCTTCACTAAAATAAGAGAGGATCCTCCGGGTTGCTCTATAAAGGATGTTATGGCCTTGGTGGAGGAATGTGGTGCTGTTGAAGGGACAAATGAGCATTTCATTGCAATATTTGTCAAGAAGGAACAAAGGGAAATGTTTGTTAATTCTTTGCGCACTCCTACAGGTCGTTTGGCATGGCTTAATAAGAAGTATGACGTGAAGTACGGAAATTAGTTGAATGTGGCGTGACCATGAATTGTATCTCTTTAATTAATATCTATCAATGAATTTCAGAACTATCATGTGTTTGAGACATATGTTTGTATGGGTTAAATTTAATTCTGAACAATTTTCGACTTGTATCACCTTGTTTGTTTGAGTTGTATTCAATTATGAACTTATGGCACTGTATCACCTATGGCACTGTGGTTGGCTAAAATCACCTACGAATGTGAGCTTATTTTCACCATTTGTGTTCTAATAATAATATTTTTTTGCTTTAATGTGTAGATGTCAACTGAGAGTGAAGATGGTTCATCGGATGAAGAATATGAATTCGATTTGCTTGCCATGGAATTGTTTGAAACTATTGCAGGCAATTTTTCTACAACTCGAAGAATTGCAGAGAACTATTACTCTCTATACTTGGATAAGGCTAAGCCTAGGACATCACGTCTCAGTGGAATGGGATGGGTGCAAGAAACTTTGGCCACACCAGGTGAATGTTACAAGATGCTTCGTATGAATGGCCACACCTTCATTGCATTACATGATCTTTTGGTTAGTAAATATAAGCTGGAACCTACTGTACACATGCATACATTGGAGGCACTTGCAATTTTTCTCTACATACTAGGTGATGGTTCATCAAACCAAGGGGCACAAAACCGTTTCAAGCATTCTGGTGAGACAATTTCAAGAAAATTTGAACAAGTACTTTGTGCCGTGGTGGAGTTGGGACGTGATATTGTACGTCCAAAAGATCCAAACTTTCCTAGTGTCCATGACAGAATTAGGAAAGATCGTCGCATGTAGCCACATTTTAAAGATTGTATTGGAGCGGTTGATGGTACTCATATCCTTGCAGTAGTACTAGATGATGAGAAGATTAGATATATCGGTAGATCTAGATCAACAACTCAAAATGTGATGGCTATTTGTGATCATGACATGAGGTTTACCTATGCATCTATTGGGCAACCTGGGTCAATGCATGACACAACTGTGCTATTTACTGCACTTCAAACTGATTTAACTATCTTTCCTCATCCTCCACAAGGTAATTATCACTTGCTTAATTATCACTTGCTATGTCATGGTTTTTATTTTTATCAAAAGAGTATATAAATTGATATATTTCTATATATTATTGTTATAGGGAAATATTATCTTGTCGATGCTGGCTATCCAAATCGTCCAGGGTACTTGGCGCCATATAAGGGACAAAGATATCATGTCCCGGAATTTCGAAGAGGTAAAACACCGAGTGGTGACAAAGAAAAATTCAACTTCTTACATTCAAGTCTACGCACCATCATTGAGAGATGCTTTGGTGTATGGAAGATGAAGTGGCGGATTCTACTCAAAATGCCTAGCTTTCCAATGTGGAAACAGAAGATGGTTGTGGCGGCAACAATGGCATTGCATAATTTCATTCGTGACCATGATGCGCCAGATAGGCATTTCCACAGGTTTAAGAGGAATCCAGATTATGTGCCTACCATTCCATCTAGATTTAGGAGATATGTGCTTTCTCAAGATGCATCTGATACATCCACTGAGGGTCAAAGTGATGTATCCATGGATGCATTTCATGATGACCTAGCTGGTCGTATTGCAGGATGAGGGACATATACCATATTTTATGTTATTCCGTGGTCTTCCATGGAAATGTTTCTAGTAATTATTACTAGACATTTATATTGCTAAATATATGTCATGCAACAACTTTTTCGACTATCAGTTTTTTGAATTATTTTAGAATTACTACAACATGTTCAAATTATTAAGGAATATGAAAAAATTCACCGTGCTGAGATTATTATGGACAATTATATATTATTAATCCCACATAAAAGTAAACAACAAGGGTAGTATTGTCTATCTACCCCCTATCCTCTCTTTTAGGATTTCTGGAGCTGAGCAGGCTAGCCAAACATTTTCAGGGAAAAGGAGCTAGCTCCCACTGGAGTTGGAGTTTGGAGTTAGGATCTGAGAGTTGGAGCTCTACCAAACAGGCCCTAAAGTTCAAATTCTTGCGCTCATAATCGCATTCACATGCATACATTTTCAATATAAATTTAATGAGGTTTATGGATTTATCGTTATGCCTCTACCCTTTTAAACTTGTGTTATAAAAGGGTTGTGTGCACCACAGAAAGGATTGAACAGTGCATTCACCTAAAGCAACAGAGGTATGTACATCAAGCCAGTCGAGCGTTTCTCTACCAGCATGTTTCACAACTTCATCTATCTATACATAAAATAAAATTTTGTCTGCTTTAATAGACGGCACGGAGCATCACTTGACGCCTGCCGTTTGGACCGTTTGTTCGGAACCACGGTTGCAGCCTTGATCCTTAAAAATGAAAAGATGTCAAGATACCAATAATGAAACTGATGAATACTCATTTGTCATTGCTTGTCATTATGCATCCCAAATCATTAGAGGGAAAATGTCACATTCCAAAACATGAATTACTACTGTATGGATAACTGAATCATGTATTTACCTCTCAAGTATCCAGTGAAAACGCATGCATAACATGTAATACTGCTGTATCAAACGTAAAGAATCACCATTCAAGATGAGGCTAGAAACTTTAACAGTGTTCTTATTTCTATCTAGGAATAAATTTCAACAATCATTAAGGAATAAGTGTAGGCTAGAAACTTTAGCAGTGTTCTTATTTCTAGGAATAAATTTCAACAATCATTAAGGAGTCTACAAGCACGAGGAAACAAGACTAACTTCCTCCAAGTTCATGGAAGCTATATGGATAAGTTCAGGAATCATACTGGAGCAAAAAATAACATGTGGTTTGGAAATTAACAAGGACTCAAGTACTCAGCTGGTGTGTAACAGTTCAGACTATTGATATAGTACCAAGTATGATTTGTATGTCATCAACTCTCAACCAAATGGATATCCCATTCTAGGACCTAAAACTCCCACTAAGCAGCATTAAGGACACTTTGTAACTTTGAGCAAGTTCCTCACAAAACTTTACAATACCTCACGAGAACAGTATATCAAACCAGTTCAAAGAAGTCACTGTAACTCTGCATTCACAATTCCAAGCAACGGCAGAGCCAGGATTTTTACATGGGGTATGCCGAACAAAAAATGACAAGGCAATCTACCATAATAAATAGGAGACCCTAAGCCAATAACAAAAAACCAAATCCACTTATATGCTTGAATATTAATGGTAAAACCAATCCATCCATCCCTCAACGGCATTTAACCAAACACCTACTGGGCACTGAGTCCATCCATCCCTCAACGGCATTTAATCGAACACCTACCGTGCACATTACAATACATGCATCTATACTACTTAATAGAAAAAAAGGAGTGAACTGCAGAGGAGCAGAGACTGAATGAACCGTTGTTTCTCAACTGTAATTGCAGCTGGAGGTCGTTGCAAGTACTGAACCAACCTTGCAAGTATTGAAGGAACGGAAAGAGGATTGAGCGATGCTTACCTGGCTGGCGGCGCGGGGGTGAGGAGGCGCGATGGCGACCGGACGGTGAGCGCCGCACCGGTGGGGGATCCGTGGTGGCAGTGCCGGGAAGGAGCTGGGGCCGGGGAGCCACCGCGCCGGGAAGGAGCCACGCCCGGGAAGAGCCACCGCAATCCCCAGTTCCGCACCAGAGCCGGACCGGAGCCGCCGCCGGGATGGGAGGGGAGAGCGAGCCGCACGCGCCGGGAGCCGCGCATGCCGCACCGCCAGGGGATTAGGGTAAGGTTTAGTCGTGCGCACGGAGTGGCCGAGTCGGGCGTAGGCCGAAGGCAGGGGAGAGGTTTTTTGTTTTTTTTTTAATTTTTCTTGCTTGTTGGGCTGGGCCTAGGGTATGCAACACCATACCCATGCAGCCTACTGAAACCACCCCTGATTCCAAGACTATCAGACATTGAACATTCTTATCGATCATACAACAAAGACTTGTAGATGACAAGTCCTAAGCACATGTTAGATGCAGGTTATTGTGGGTGGTTAGAACCAGGCAAACTTCAAGAGCAGTACAGCATGATTACTGCAGTGTAATCTTCAATTAGAATATAGGGATAAATATATGTTTCTTCTCTTATGGTAGCAGTAGAAAGAGCTCATTTCATCCTGCCATCAACTAAGTTTAGCATTGACCTGCGTATCAATATGCTAGTTATTAGTTTTCTTCTGATGTTCTTCACTCTACTATGTATTAGGGAGTAAATCCACTTATTTAGTGATCTGGAGAGCAAGGCTTAGAAGCTTAGTTCTGTGCCTTAATAGGCATTGCAAGCCATGCCCTCATGCCACTAGCTGTAATTTTCCACTAAACTTGTTTTATGATGCTCTCATGCCACTAGCTATAATTTTCCACTAAACTTGTTTTATGATGCTCTCATGCCGCTAGCTATAATTTTCCACTAAACTTGTTTCCTCATTGCACTAGCTTGCACTTTCTCTAAACGACCATTCCAGATTTACACGAAAAGCTGAGCGATAACCTCATATAAGGAAACTCTGAAGTCTGAACACTCAATAATCTACACAAACAAAGCACAGATATTTCAGGTGAGTTGTAGCAAGAACTGCTTGAAAATCACAAATTAAGTTCATTTCCAAGATTCGTTTGGAATCAGAAAATGATGGAGGAATTGGCCTTAAAGGCATAACCAATTTAATGAACTAATTCACCATTCCAGATCAAGCAGATCCAGTAACACTACAATGTCATGTTTATATATTTCCCAAGGCCAGAATACTTCAAAATGGAAACTGCTAAACTACAAATATATGATACTAAGTAACCATGGTCCAACAACAGAGAAGTCCCGCTCCATGAAACAGTGTTAGAATTCAGAATCATATGCCTTGATCTCAATGGCTCTAAAAGAAAAACAGATAACCCAACCTGAAGTGATTCTGTTCCAGAAGAATAGCCTCTTGGCTTCCGTGAACTTAAACACTCTGACCCATGAATCCTTCGAATTTGATCTTACCCTCATATGCCTTAACAACGTCTGGCACATCAGCAGCAAACCTCTGTACATACTTCCCCGAGAATGTCTTGGCACTGCCAAGCAAAGCATGAAGCAACTGGATATCTGGATTAATCTTTCCCTCTCTCATCAACACGCTCAACACGGCACACCTTGGCAGGATGGTCTTCTCAAAGCTATATGCCATAACAACAGGATGCGCCATTACCTCACGCATTTCAAGCTTTAGCATGTTGCGGAAGAACAATGCCTTCTTTTTTATGGTCTCATCAGCGCCAAGCAGTGACGTGGGCTGCTTCTTGAAGGCCTCGAACACCTCACTCTCGGACAGACCAAAGCTCCGGTACAGCGCTACCTTCCGCAGCCATGTCGCCCTCCTCATGCTGCACATCGCACGGAACGAGTTAGCAAAGCGCCCGTCCGTGATGGACATACCCATAGCCTTGAGATCCTCGAAGATTTCGCCGATGCGGGCCGGCGATAGCATGAGCACGCCCAACTGGAGGACGAGGACTTTGGACACGTCCTCGCTGCTGGTGAGGCCGTGCCTGCGAAGGGCTTCCACCGCGGGGCGCATGCAGTTGTCCAGGCTGACCATGAGTGCGCGGGGGATGCGGGAGAATCCGCGGCGGATCTCGTCGTCGGTGCCGATGACGCCGCGGAGGAACTGGATGCTGGGGACGAGGTGCTTGTCGAGGCTGCGCGCAAGGAGGAGAGGCGCCGTGGCCAGCTTGCTGGGCTCGAACCCCATCGAGGCGAAGAACTCGAGCTTGGGGCGGATGATCCGGTCGGGATCGACGGTGAGGAGCAGCGGGGCGCCGCGGGCTATCCGGGCGACGTCCGCGTCGGAGAAGCCGTAGTTGCGGAGGAGGGAGCAGACGGCGTCCGCCTTTTCGGTGGATCGGATCCGGAGGCCGCGGGTGTTGGCGGCCGTGTGACGGGCGACGGCCGGGGAGAGGCCGCAGGAGACCAGGCAAGAGACGGTGTCGGGGCACGGCTCGGAGTCGGGGCCGCCGGCGACGGCGGTCGTGGAGTAGCTGTGGAAGAGGAGGGCAGCCTGGGGGTTGGACTGGACATGATATGCGCCGCCGCCGCCGCCGCGGATTTGGGGGAGTAGGACGGCGAGCCGGCGGCGGCAGATGGCGGCGAACATGGTGATGCAGAACGGGGAAGGAAGAGTTATGGACTGACGAGGGTTTAGCCGTATCCCTTTTTCACAGTACTCGGATTAGGGGGATTTATTCCGAGTACTTCCTTTTTTTTAATTGGTAAATTGCTGTTGGCATAGACTTGGGGTTCTAAGGTTCTTACAATTTTCTAACTTAGGATTTGCTCTGTGGTTCATGCTATGGTGACCCTAACCTCCTTTCCCTCCAGATTCGACAATCGACGATGACCCGACAAGTTAGGGTTTAGAAAGAGGAGAAGATCGACAAGCTTAAAGGATGGTTCTAGGAGATAACCACCCGGCAAAGGGCAGTGGACATGGACGAGCGGCAAAACTAGAGAGCCGTGGGGATTAAGGAGGATAGCAGGCCAACATTGGTGGCAGAGGTAAACTAGATTTTGTGGTTAGGACGGTGGGTGGTATTGGCGGATCCAGCTTGAGGAGGAGGAGGAGGAGGAGAGTTGAGGAAGGGGGAGAAGCCTGGCTAGGGGTGCCTCACTGGCACCTTTCGCCCAGCACTCAAGCCAGGTGCTAGCATGGTGGGATGGTAGCTATGCATGAGGCGGGGCATCGAGTGTTCACTTGACTAAGTTGTAGCAGCCGTGGGAGTTAGGAGGGAGGAGAGGAGGTGTTTGGATTATGAGTATTGCATGAATCTCAAAGCCATCCACGGTGTGGAATTGCAAGATTTTCTATGGTGTTTTCTGTCAAATAGTTGAGTGATTTTCTTTTCTTAAAGAGTAAATATCACAAAACCCCAAGTTTTGAGACACATCTATCACAAAACCACATGTTAACTAATTTTTATCAGGAACCCATCCTTTGGGGCATACTATATCATACCACCCATATTTTCGTTGCTCTCGTCTTGTGCGTCATTTCGTTTGCAGTTTCCAAGATTTCGTTCTTGTTTCCGCTATGATGACATACTTAAGCGGGGACCCTCTCCGCATCGTCACTAGGTGCTATAGTTGGCCAAACGGGCTTGGCCCAGTGGGTCGGCCCGAGCCCGATCCAAAAAAGCACGGTCCTAGCCCGGCCAGGCATGGCCTGGGCCGTGCCCGTGCCTGGGCCTGGCAACCGGCCCGTAGTGCCGGCACAGGCACGACCCGTTCCAACGGGTGGCACGGCGTCGGCACGACCGTTGTATCGCCTAGGGTTTTTTCTCAGCCGTTGGATCGTCGATCGGATTAGGGTATATAAGGCAGCGCCGCGCCATCTGCTGCACACACCCGAAAACCTAGCTCATTTGGCCCCTCGGCTGCCGAATCATGATCTGGATCTTTCTCTCGCTTGCTCCTCTCCCCGGAAACCCTAGCTTCTCTTTCTCATTCCTCTCGCTGTACGCCGTCATCGGCCGGCCGGAGGGCTTCCGGTGGCTGGCTGGTTGAGCGCCGCTATCCTCTCTCTATCTTGGCTTGCTCTCCTCTGGTGGCTGGTTGAGCGCCGGTTCCGCTCGGCTCTCCCGCTGTCTCGACTCTCCCACTTCATTGCCCTAGACAACAACATAGTACATAACTTGATCGATACCCAACGAAGGATAAAGGAGACCCGTGGAGGGAGCAGATTAGCCTAGTTATGAACTTTGCAACTAGTAAGAAACTAAGAATGCCTTTTCCCCACTTATTGACTGCAGATTTGGCTTGCTAAATGAACCCTAATTTTCTATATGGATGATGGGTTTGAAATTTCCCCTCTAGTTGCTGGACCTGTGATAATCTTAGTTGGATAAGACAATGTTACAGCAGATTCTTTTTTTTGTTGGGGCAGCCTGGGAGCCGACCAAAACTTTAAGATTGAAGGAATAAAGCAGTTACAAACAACGACACAACGGTGTCGCAGTAGGCCAAGCGATACTCAGCCCAGTTCGACACAACGGTGTCGCAGTAGGCCAAGCGATACTCAGCCCAGTTGTTGTAAAATGAAAACAGAGATGAGATAAGGAACTGTACAAGGAACGACAAAAAACGCTACTTTCCTATTACATTAAAGATCCCCGTCTCCACCCAAACCTTGATTTCTTCGTTTATGTCATGAGCCAACTGCAATGTCGTTCTCTCTTTGTTCTCAAAAATTCGCCCATTACGTTCCTTCCAAATCATCCAACAAATCAACATGAACACAGTATCAAAGCTTTTCCTGTTCACGAACCAAAAACGGCGACGAGTAACCAACCACCAATCCTCCAGGCTTCCATTGAACTCCACTGGTGTGCGAAAATTGATCCCAAACCATTGCCTCAGCTTCCCCCACACTATCGCCTAGTAGATGCAGGCCACGAAGAGATGGTGACCATTTCAGCCTCCGTGCGACAGAGCGGACAATGCTCATTGTGAGGCCAATTCCTTTTCTGCAAATTGTTTACTTTTAAACAACTACCTTTCAGCATGAGCCAGGTGAAAAACTTCACTCTCGACGGCGCCCCTGCCTTCCAGAGCAACTTGCCAAATTGGTAATCTTCGGATGCTTGGAAAAACAGAGCATATGCAGACTTCACCGAGAAAGATTCCCCTGCCATCGGCAACCATTGAACTCTATCCACCCCTTGCCGTAAGACCACTCCCCGCACCTCGTCCCGAGGCTAAGAAATTGCACCAGCGCTTCAGCTGACAAGGACCCTTGCAGCCATCTGACCCATTTGTGACCTGTTAGCCCCTCTGCCACTGACAGCTTCGCTTGCCGAGCAAAGGAATAGAGGATTGGCCACCTCCACACAAAGCTTCCATTGCTAGTCCAATTGTGTGTCCAGAATTGTGCATTCCTTCCATCCCCAACCCAGAAACGTGCAACCAAGTTAAAGATTTGCAGTTCTTCCTTGGATGCTGCATACCCCACCATCGACCACGGTCTGTCTCGACATTCAATTTCCTTCGCTAGCCAGTGCAGCCGCATAGCCTGCCCATGAATCGAAATGTCTTTGATCCCCAAGCCTCCTTTATCCAGCGGGTAGCAAAGTTTCTTCCAGGCAATGAGGCAATGCCCTCTGTTCACCTCTTTCTTCCCCTTCCAAAGAAACCCTCTACATTTCCTCTCAATCTCTTTTACAGCCCATCGCGGAAGCGACATCACCCTTGCAAAATAATTTGGTAGTGTCATAAGCACTGATTTAACTAGACACACTCTGCCGTCTATTGACAGTATTTTAGGTATCCATCCCGCCACTTTCTTGGCCGTCTTGTCCATCATAGGCTGCATCTCCGTCTTAGTCGGTTTCCTCGTTCTCGGCATGCCCAAATAAATGATTGGCAACATTTGTACCTCGCAGTCTAGGGAGGCTTTTACCAAATTCACTTGGTGTTCGTTGCAGTGCATTGGGGTGATAGTGCTTTTTGTAAGATTAATCTTCAACCCTGTAACTTCCCAAAACACTTGGAGGATTCCTTTTATCACTTGGACCTCTTGTTGCTTTGGGCGGAAGAAGATGGTTGCATCGTCAGCATACAGAGAGATATGTGACAACCTCTTTCTTGAATTCAAAGGTGACAGAAGGCGCTGTGTCACTGCCTGAGAGATGAGAGCTTGCAAGGTATCCATCACTAGCACGAAGAGTAGAGGGGAGAGAGGGTCCCCCTGCCTCAACCCCCTTGACGGCTTGAAGAACTGCGTCAGTTCCCCATTAATCTGTATCGCCGTCTCAGCCATCAAGAAGATCGACGATAACCACCTTCACCAATTGGGACCGAACCCCCTGTATTCTAGCATTCTGAGTAGAAAACTCCAAGAAACAGTGTCGAACACCTTAAAGATATCCAACTTTAGCATCACCATTGCCTTCTTCTGTCTATGAAAATGTTGAATCAGGCCCTTGACGAATAGAAATTATCATGTATTGATCTCCCTTTGATGAACGTCGTTTGTGAAGGAGGGATAAACTCTTCCATACGTGCTGACAATCTTTTTGCCAAAATCTTCATCGCTAACTTTGAAAAGCTGTGTATTAAGCTTATGGGACGATAATCCTTTAACAAGGAGGGATTTTCTTTCTTCGGCAATAGTGTGATCATGGCCTTATTAAGCTTGTGAAGATTTTGATTGTTCCCTGAACAAAATTTTGCCAAAGTGGCCAACAGATTATCTTTGATGACGCCCCAACATCTTTGATAAAAAAATACCCGTAAATCTGTCTGGTCCGGGTGATCTCTCGGCTAGTGAATCACGGATTGCCGCCAGCACTTCTTCCTCCATGAAGTTCGCTTCGAGGCCTGACAGATCTGCTTTGGCGATTGGGATGCGATGAAAAGACAGAGCCTTACCATGAGTGTGGCAACATCCCATTAAATCCGCAAAGAACTCCTGCGCCAGCTCCAGAATTTCTGGCTGAGAAAAAGCCTCTTGTCCTTCATGCTCAATTCTTGGTATGAATAGCTTCCACCTCCTCGATTTTATCTTCAGATGGAAATAGGTCGTGCTTGCGTCACCTTTCCTCAGGTTTCGCACTTTAGCTCTCTGCATGAGCCGAATTCTTTCAAGGGATGCTAGGGCTAGGCTGCGGCCTTTACAAAGTGCTCTGAGCTTCCTTTCATCATCTGAGAGATCTCAGCATATTCTTTTTTGCTAAATTGTGCTTTTAGTCATTGGTGATTTTCTTGATCTGATAGGATGGAGGATGACGTTTGACCTTGAATTTTTTCTGTGATGGTGCTGTTAATGGCCCGATGCATCTGCAGAAAAAGATGGGCAGAGATATCATTTGCTACTTCAATTTGGTTGGACTGATCGTGAGCATTGGCTACACATAATGTGATTTTATCTACTATGGCAAGAAAGATGGGAGGGGTGTAGCTAGCATGCTTGCTATAGAAAGTGATTAGCAAGTGGATGAAATGTGTAAGCGGTTTGAGAGTGAAAAAGTTGCAAACTTGTACATCATGCAGAGAAAAGGTGTATCTTAGGTCAAGCACTCTGCATGGTCCAAAGACTGAATTGGTTACAGACTTGGGTGATGCAATTGCCGAGGTGGATGACTTGTGTGTTTTGGAAAATGATGTCGTGTCAGATAGCTCAAATCCATCATCAGTTGATGAAGATTTTCTACAACTGTACAATAATGATTTAGAGGAGAAGTTGAAGGAGATTAAGAGGCAAAAGGAGGATCCATATTGTTGAATCAAATGAGTTTGATTTATATTTTATGTGATGAAACATTAGATTTGTGCTTTCATTCGAATGTGTGATATTTCGTGTGGCGGTTAGACCGGCCAGACACGACCAGTCAGACCAGTGTGTGCACACGGTCTGACTGGAGGTGTGTGTGCGGTCTGACCGGGTGAGTCCGACTCACAGTCGGTCAGACCGACTTCGACTCGCGGTCGGACTCCGACTCTTAGTCGGTCAGACTGGCGCGGTCTGACCGGCCGACTCCGATTTCGGTTTGATTTCTTGATTTTTGGATTGTTTCTTCGTGGATTTGATTTCTAGATGATCTCTATGCGTATGGTTACTGTTGACAATCTAATGTGAGTCAATTTTGGACAAACTTATGCTCGGTATATTGTTTGTTTGTCGTATGTGTGCAGGTATCGCTTGAGGCCTCAAATAGTATTGCCAATGTCAGATCGGAGTCGACTTGGGAGAAGTAGACGTCCAGCACGCAGGATACTAAAAGGCTAAAGGATAATGCACATGGAAGATGAAGAATCATCATGGCATACAAGAGGGATCGTATGCAGAGTCGAATTTAGAAAGGAGTCCAGATTCGAAAAGTTACATTGAATGAGTCCTATTGGGAATAGGAGTTCTACTTCTACTATGAGTAGGAGGTTGAGTCCTATTGTAAATAGGAGTTCTACTTCTACTCTGAGTAGGAGGTTTTTGTGGTATAAATTGAGAGGGAGGGTATGCCTCCTAGACATCGATTTCAAGAGAGAAATTTGTGAGAATAGCTAGGGTTTCGAGTTAGGTCGAGATTTTGGTGAGGAGTGCTATTGTTGCACTTTGTAAACACTTTTAGATGCAATAAATTTGAAATAGTTTGATCTACTTCTTTGAGAGTTCATCTTTCGGTGTTTTCTAGATCCCGACGGTCTGACCGTAGGTGTGCACACGGTCTGACCGGAGGGTTGTGGCGGCGGTCCAACCGGAGGCTAGGCGACGGTCTGACCGACTAGGAGGGGTGGTCTGACCAGGCCAGGTAAGGTGGTTTGACTGGCGGCGGCTTCAACAGTTTCTGTTCGTTGTCGTTTTGTAGATCGGTCTCATCGGTAAGAGGTAAATATTTTAATTCCGCAAAAGATTTGGTTTTTGGTTTTCCCTACCATTCACCCCCTCTGGTAGGTTTGTTTGGTCTTGTTCGATCCTACAAGTGGTATCAGAGCCTCGTTCTTGATTTGCTTTTCGATCTTTTGCCATGGTGAAAAGTTTTCAAACAAACCTCATGTTTTCAATGGAACCGATTTTGACTATTGGAAGAAAAAGATGGAATCTTACATAACATCTCAAGGTTACGACATTTGGCTAAAAGTTTCAGAATCTTATGACATTCCCGATCGCATTGATACTCCTACTCTCAAATTGGACTTTGAAAACAATTGCAAAGCTCGAAACATTATTCTTAATGCAATTTCTCGCTTCGATTTTGTTCGTGTTTCGCATCTTGCTACTACTAATGAGATTTGGAAAGCTTTGAATGATTTTCATACTGGTTCTTCAAACATTAAAGAGTTACGAAAAGATGTTTTAAAAAAGGAGTACATCAAATTTGAGATGACACATGGGGAGTCACTGGATGACTATCTAGGTCGTTTTAACAAAATTTTGAGTAATCTTAGATCTGTTGATTCTTCTTATAATGATAATTATTCTCAATCTGAGGTCGCTCGTTATTTTATGAATGGTCTGGATATGAAGGTTTGGGAAGTTAAGGTTACCTCAATTCAGGAATCTGTTGATATGAACAACTTGACTTTGGATGTTCTTTATACTAAATTAAAAACCTAGGAGATGAACATTCTTTCTAAAAGGACTGATTCGAAATCTTCTGCCTTGGTGTCTACCTCTGCATCTTCTGATTCTTCTTCACAGTCGATGTTTGCTTCTTTCTCTGCTATGTCCGATGATCAACTGGAAGAAATCAGTGAGGAGGACTTGGTATCGCTTGCTAATCTAATTCCTCGAGCTGCGAATAATGTCAGGTCCAGGAGAAGAGGAGGACCAATCCGATATTTTGGCTGTGATCAACCAGGACACATCCGCTCCCAATGTCCCAAGGCTGGAAAAGGTACATGGGAGGAAAAAGCTCAAGATGGATCTAAGGAAGCTAAGCAGAGCAAGAAGCAGGCCAAGAACATGAAGATGAGGAAGTACTACCAGAAGGCCTTGGATGAAGCTTTTGTAGCTGTGCAGGGATCCAGCGATGTTGAGTACTCAGATGATGATGAGGAAGACAAAGGGAAGAGCATCGCTAGAGTTTGTCTCATGGCAAACAGTACTGAAGATTCTGATGAAGAAAATGAGGTAATAAATGATCCTAGTGTTGAATATCTTCAAGATGTGATTGCTAGACTTGGTTACAAGATTTCTAAATTTGAAAAGAAGATTAATCAACATGAAGCAGTTATTAATTCTCTTAAAACTGAAAATAATAGATTAAAATCTCTTGCTTCTGATGATAATTGCAAATCATGTGAAGTTTTATTTGCTGAGATTAATTCTGTTAGAGAAGTCAATTTAACTACTTGCAAAAAGCTTGATGTTGAATCTACTAAATCTAGAAAGCTTGAATCTTGTCTTGCTCTTAGCTTTGCCATGAACACTAGATTGACTCATGAGTTGTTTTTAACAAAAGAAGGTTTAAAGAAATATCAAATTGCCTTGTTTGCTAGCTCTATGTTTAATGCTATGAGCGCTAAAAAGTTGAAACAATCTAGTGCAAAACCCTGCTCATCTTGTCTTGCTTATGATTTGAGATTAAAAGATGCCTTAGGTCGTGTTAGGCATATAGAAGAAACTGTTAAGTAAGATGAAGTGCTTTCCTGTCAAACTTGTAGAAAACAGAAAGGTCTTTTGGATGCTTGCAAAAATTGTGCTACTTTGACTCAAGAGATTTCTTATTTAAAAAGTTCTTTGCAAGGTTTTTCTGATGGTAAAAAGAATCTCAACATGATTTTGGATCAATCAAAGTTTAGCACAGACAACCATGGTTTAGGTTTTGATCCCTATATTCACTTTTCTAAACATCCTCCTGCTGTTTTGGGTATAACTGAGAGAGGCAAAATTTTGACTAAACCAGATCCTAAACCCATTGTTTTCAAATCTGCTGGCATTATGACTTCTTTGAATGCATCATGTTCTACCAAGCCTGTTGTTAGTACTAAACCTGTGTTTGTTGCTAAATCTGATGTTAGTACTAAAAACACTCTTAAAGCTAAGCCTGCTGTCTCAACTTGTTCTTCAACTCATCATAAAAAATATGTTTGTTCATTTTGTGGTAAACATGGACATCTTGTTGGTTTCTGTTTTAGACTTGCTAGAAAACAGAAAAAGAAACAGGAGGTAGCTTTTGCAAAACTAAAATGGCAAAAATCGGTTTTTCCCTCGAGGCAGACGGTCAGACCGCAGATGAACCGTCGATCAGACCGGTGCCACACCCGGTCAGACGGAGCTATACCTGGTCAGACCGGCGATATACTTCTGGTCAGACCGGTGTGAAGCCTCCGGTCAGACCGCAGGTACAGCGACAGTTAGACCGGCCTCGGGCTAACTTTTCTAACGAGAAACGTGTTGAATTTTCTACTGGTTATATTCCTGTTGGTTCTGGTCGTGTGTCTTAGTATTGGATTCCCAAATTATTATTATCTAACCCCAATACTGAGGCTTCGACATCTACTTATGTTTATGCCCTTTTGGCGAGGAGGGAGAAAGTGTGAATCATTGATTTCGGTTGTTCGCGACACATGACCGGTGATTAAAGTTAGTTCTCCTCCCCCGTAAAGGCATCAAGGAAGGATTCAATCATCTTCGGCGATGCTTCTACTAGCACGATCACTGCAACTGGATCTGTCAAGGTAAGTGACAAGTTTACATTGAATAATGTCGCTTTGGTTGAAAATTTGAAGTACAACTTGCTTTCCGTTTCTCAAATTGTGGATGAAGACTTTGATGTGCTTTTTAAGAAAAGTGGTAGTAAAGTTTTTGATTCATCTGGTGATGTTGTGCTTAATGTTTCTCGATACGGAAGAGTTTTTAAAAGCGGATTTTGAAAATAGCATTTCTTCTGAAGTTACATGTCTTGTTGCAAAATTTTCAAAAGATGTGATGTTTTGGCATTGTAGACTTGGACATGTCTGCTTTGATCATCTCACTAGGATTAGTGGTTCGGATTTTGTTCGGAGTTTGCCTAAACATAAGAAAAAACTTGAATTAGTTTATTCACCATGTCGTCATGCTAAGATGGTTGTTTCTTCGCATACTCCCATATTTTCTGTGATGACGGATGCACCAGGACAACTGTTACACATGGACACTGTTGGTCCAGCTAGAGTGCAATCCGTTGGAGGAAAATGGTATGTTTTGGTCATTGTTGATAATTTTTCTCGATATTTTTGGGTTTATTTTATGGCAACTAAGGATGAAGCATTCGAACACTTTAAAAGTTTGTGTCTTCGTTTGGCTCTTGAGTTTCCAAAATCTTTAATAACTATTCGAAGTGATAATGGTGGTGAGTTTAAGAATGCTTCTTTTGAAAGGTTTTGTGATGAAAAAGGTCTTAAACATCAATTTTCGTCTCCTCAGGTTCCTCAACAAAACGGTGTTGTTGAAAGAAAAATTGTTCTTTGGTTGAAATGGCTAGGACTATGCTTGATGAATACTCTACTCCTAGAAAATTTTGGGCTGAAACTATTAACACTGCTTGTTATATTTTCAATCGTGTTTTCTTGAGATCCAAACTTGAAAAAACTTCTTATGAGCTTCGCTTTGGACACTCACGAAGATTTCTCACTTGCGTGTTTTTGGATGTAAATGTTTTGTGCTCAAATCTGAAAATTTGGATAAATTTGAATCTCGCTCTGTTGATGGACTTATGTTGGGATACTCTGCGCTTTCACGTGGTTACCGCATACTTGTTTTAGAAACTAATAAAATTGTTGAGACTTGCGAAGTCACTTTTGATGAGGCTAGTCCAGGGACTAGACCCAAAATTTCAGGTACCCTATCATAGGCTCAGGGGGAGGATATTTTTGTGGAAAGCAATGACGAAGACGACGAGGACGCGTTGGCCGGTCAGACGGGAATGGCACCAGTCAGACCGGAGGCACATCGGCGGTCAGACCGCAGGCAGAGGAGCGGTCAGACCGGCCGAGTGGTTCTTCAGGAGCTTCGGGTAATGATGCTAATAGACCTCCAGAAGCTTCAACTTCATCCGAACAAGCTACAGAAGACGAACAAACTTCAGATGTAAGTGCTCTACTTCATATTCAACGACGACATCCTCCGAAACAGATAATAGGTAATTTGGGTGAACACACTACAAGGTCTAAGGTAACAAATCATGATTTTTTATGCAAATTCTGCTTTTATCTCTAATTTTGAACCCAAAAATGTTACTCATGCACTATCTGACGAATCGTGGATTAACGCCATGCATGAAGAACTTGAGAATTTTGAAAGAAACAAAGTCTGATTTTTAGTTGAACCTCCTGTTGGTCATAATATTATTGAAACTAAATGGGTTTTCAAGAACAAACAGAATGAGAATGGTTTAATTGTTAGAGACAAAGCTAGACTTGTTGCTCAGGATTTTACTCAAATAGAAGGGTTGGATTATGATGAAACTTTTGCTCCTGTTGCTATGATCGAGGCAATTAGACTTTTGTTGGCTTTTGCTGCCTCGAAAGGTTTTAAGTTGTTTCAAATGGATGTTAAAAGTGCTTTTCTTAATGGTTACATACAGGAGGAAGTTTATGTAAAACAACCACCAGGTTTTGAAAATCCTGATTTTCCCAACCATGTTTTTCATTTGTCAAAAGCTTTGTATGGTTTCAAACAAGCACCTAAAGCATGGTATGATAAACTTAAAAACTTTTTACTTGCAAAGGGCTTTACAATGGAAAAAATTGATAAAACTTTCTTTGTTCTTAAGCATGATGATGATCTATTGTTTGTTTAGATTTATGTGGATGATATCATCTTTGGTTGTTTATCTCACACTTTGGTTATGGAGTTTGCTGAAACAATGCGCAGGGAATTCGAGATGAGCATGATGGGTGAATTGACTTACTTTTTGGGATTGCAAATTAAGAAAACACCTCAAGGTACGTTTATTCATCAGACAAAGTACACCAAGGATCTTCTACGATGCTTCAAAATCGATGATTGCAAGCCGTTGACTACACTAATAGGAATTACTACTGTTTTGGATCCCGATGAAGATGGTGAAGCTGTGAACCAAAAGGAATACAGGAGCATGATTGTTTCGTTGCTCTACCTCACTGCTTCAAGGCCAGACATACAGTTTGTTGTGTGTTTGTGTGCTCGATTTCAAGCTTCTCCAAGGGCTTCGCATCGACAAGCTGTGAAACGCATCATGAGGTATTTGAAACATACTCTTGAATTTGGAATTTGGTATTCTACTTCTTCTTCTATATGCTTGAGTGGTTATTCTGATGCGGATTTTGGAGATTATAGAATTGATAGAAAGAGTACATGTGGTACATGTCTTTTTCTTGGTACTTCTTTGATTTCATGGTCTTCTCGAAAACAATCAAATGTTGCCCAATCAACTGCTGAGTCTGAATATATTGCTGCTGCTAATTGTTGTTCTCAGATTCTTTGGCTTATTTCAACCTTGAGAGATTATAGTCTTACTTTTGATAAAGTTTCTCTCTTTTGTGATAATACAAGTGCTATAAATATTGCTAAGAATCCTGTACAACAGTCACGCACCAAGCACCTTGAGAGATTATGTTGAAAAGGGAGACATTGAATTGAAATTTGTGGATATAAAGTTGCAACTTGCAGATATTTTCACCAAACCTTTGGATTCTTCTCGCTTTGCTTTTCTTAGGGGAGAATTAGGTGTTATTCATCCTTTTGGCATCAATTGAGGGGGAGAGTTGTTGGTTTTTTGTTGTATGCATCTTTTCTTTCTTCTTTTGCATTCATGTTTTAATTCATGCATGGTGTGATAAAAAAGGGAGAAAAAGGAAAAAAATAAAAGATGGATGAGCTATGTCTTATATCTTTAGTATATTCTAGTGCTTGCTAGCAATACTTGTTAGATAATTTGATTACTATATTAACTTGTGTGCATTTTAGTAATTACTTGAGCTTTTGATATTGCTTTTAAGAGATATAATAAATCACACTTAATTCCTTTACTTGAATTAATGAAATATGCAATATTGAAACAAGTGCTTAGTTTGAATGATTAATGCTTTTATATATGCTTTATGAGTTGCTATTTCTCATATTAATCCTTTTGTTCCAATCACCGCAAGAGTACATAAATGCTTATTTATATGAGAGAAAAAAATAAATACCAAATCCTTGGAAATAGTCTTGACGATAAGGACGTATTCGCGGTGAGATAAATAAAAGGGGTACCGAATCCTTAGAAATAGTCTTGACGACAAGGACGTACCCGCCATAATTGAGAGCTAAGTATAAACAAAGGTTTCAAAAAGAATGAGCTAAAAGTTCTCGGTTATTTTTGGAGAAGGAATTAATTTGAGAAAGAGTATCAATGTCATAAGTATATATACTTGAGTTTTTCTTTCAATTTTTGCACTTGTGAACATGTTACATTTTAAATCGTTAAAATCATGAATCATTAATGTTGAATTGATCTTAATTGTAATATTTTATGTTCATGTTTTTACTCTAGTGTATGCTTGTTAATTAGCTAGTCACTTTTCTACCTTGTTATTACGAAACTTGAACTTGAGTTACTTTTGATATAATGCAAAGCTCTTCCATGCTTCCGATAATTGATGAACTCATTGTCAAAAGGGGGAGAACAAGGAAACAAAATTGTGCATCATTTTCTCATATTCAAAGATGAATTTTCAAAGAAGAATTTTCTTTTTTTTGGGTTGCTTCACAAAACATCACACAAATTGATTTTTGTTGGATTTGCCAATGGTTTCATCAAGGGGGAGATTGTTGAATCAAATGAGTTTGATTTATATTTTATGTGATGAAACATTGGATTTGTGCTTTGATTCGAATGTATGATATTTTGTGTGGCGGTTAGACCGGCCGAGACATGACCGATCGACCGGTGTGTGCACACGGTCGACCCGACTGAGGTGTGTGTGCGGTCTGACCGGGTGAGTCTGATTCACAGTCGGTCAGACCGACTTCGACTCGCGGTCAGACTCCGACTCTTAGTCGGTCAAACCAGCACGGTCTGATCGGCCGACTCCGATTTCGGTTTGATTTCTCGGTTTTTGGATTGTTTCTTCGTGGATTTAATTTCTAGATGATTTCTATGCGTATGGTTACTATTGACAAGCTAATGTGAGTCAAGTTTGGACAAACTTGTGCTCGGTATATCGTTTCTTTGTCGTATGTGTGCAGGTATCGCTTGAGGCCTTGAATAGTATTGCCGGTGTCGGATCGAAGTCGACTTGGGAGAAGTAGACGTCCAGCACGCGAGATACTAAAGGCTAGAGGATAATGCACATGAAAGATGAAGAACCAATATGGCATACGAGAGGGATCGTATGCGGAGTCGAATTTGGAAGGGAGTCCAGATTCGAAATGTTAGATTGAATGAGTCCTATTGGGAATAGGAGTTATACTTCTACTATGAGTAGGAGGTTGAGTCCTATTGTAAATAAGAGTTCTACTTCTACTCTGAGTAGAAGATTTTTGTGGTATAAATTGAGAGGGAGGGTATGCCTCCTAGACATCGACTTCAGGAGAGAAATTTGTGAGAATAGCTAGGGTTTCGAGTTAGGTCGAGATTTTGGTGAGTAGTGCTATTGTTGCACTTTGTAAACACTTTTAGATGCAATAAAGTTGAAATAGTTTAATCTATTTCTTGGAGAGTTCATCTTTCGGTATTTTCTGGATCACGACGGTCTGATCGCAGGTGTGCATGCGGTCTGACCGGAGGGTTGTGGCGGTGGTCGAACTGGAGGCTAGTAGGCTGCCCTATGACATGGTAAACACAAGGATGCAAGTACTCTGCCATAAAAGTACTTATTTATATCATGTAGCATTCACTAAGCTATATTAGATAACCATTCACTCGTTTACATTCAGTTCATCATGTTGTGGTTCATTGACAGTGAGTATTTGCCGTGAAAACGAAATGACGACGGGAGAGAAAAATGGCGAATGGAACGGTGCATGGGAGGAGAGCAATGGAATATGAGTTATATGATATAGTATGCCTCAAAGGGTGAGGTTTTTTGTGATAAAAATTAGTTGACTACGGTTTTGTGAGAGGTGTGCCTCAAAACCTAGGGTTTTGTGATATTTACTCTTTCTCAAATATAGAACCCAACAACTTTTATGTTTAACTTAAGTTGTATAGTTTTACATCTTTACTGCTCCATACATCTCAAAATATAAACATTTTAAAATTTTCACGGAAATTAAGGAGATAGATGAAACTAAATGAGAAATGATCTTGATTGGTCGAGATAGAAAAGTAGATAAAAAATTAAATAAAACATGATTGTGATTGATTGAGATAACAAAGTTGTTGCAGAAATTGATATATTTTCTTAAAACAATCAAAAAGTTATTATATTTTAGGATGGATGTGGTACAATTCTTATTAGACCGAGTATATCGTAATGTTCTTTTTTTAAGGAAATTGTGAACGTTAATGTAACAATTTTATCCATAGCTTTGATAGATTTGCTGCTCTCAATAGAACAAATGCAATATATTAGTCTTGTATATATTTTTGCCATCTCTTCATATTTTTCGTGGAACATATCATTTGTGATCTTTTAAGGACCATGCATACATACTGGAAAGAAATTTTGCTAGCACGAAGTATCGGAGATCAACTGAGATAGGCTGCAGAGATATGGTTCATAACTTGCAGACGTCAATACTAACACCTTGTCTTAGGTGTGCAAAAAATTTCAGCCTTCCTGCGTGTCTGGAAATGGGATTTAAAATGCCTTTTTTGGATTTTAGAAAGTTGTCATAAGAACAAAGTGGCAACTTTTTTCAATTGGAACGCAGAACATTTGTCCTGACCTAAATTATTTCTCCCTAAAGTGTTTGTTTTCTTTAAAAAATCAGGAAATAGTTAGAGTTTTTTCTCTATTTCAAAAAACTACTATTAACTTGAATAAATTAGGGACGATATAGAACTTGTCAGTTCAGAAAGAAAACGAAAACGAGGGGAGGGGAGTCCATTCAGAGGAAGATATCCCTCCTCCAATGGCTCCATCGACGATTCGGTCAGCCTGCCCTCTCTACTCTCTTGTCTTTACGGTCTCTACCCCAGGGCTCAAGTGGGCCGAGCACCCATTTTCTCATCTAGAGATGGCAACGGGCTGGGTCATGTCTGACCCGACACCCATGTGCCCATGCCTGACCCATGCCCTCAAAGTTTATCGGGCAAAACCCATTCCCGTGCCCATGCTTGTCGGGCACAGGCATACCCCGACGGATATCCATTGGGTATCATAGTAAATATTTCAATCCATAGATAATTTTAACGAAACTAAAGAAGCACAAGTTGTACACAAGCTAGCAATATTTATCTGTTCAACACTTAAAAACATCCACGTCATGACATCAACAAAATCAAGTGTTTGAGTGCTACACTTTCAAGGCATTTAGCCATCTAGGCTCTAGACATCAACACAAGTCACAAGCGCTCAAAGATTAAAGATACATATTATAGTCATCCAATCAAAAGTAATTCATATTACAGTCATCCAACCAAAGGACGGAGTAGGCGGGCTTGCCTGCCTACGTCGCCTCCTGCACCTATGTGCCACCACATCGCCAGCCGCCGCATGCTCTCGAGCACGCCGCCTAAGCGTCGCTTCGCCATCCACCACCATGCTGCTAGCCACCGTCTACGCCCGTGCGTCGTCGCGTCACGCTGCTAGCCACCAGCCGCCTCCTGCTTTCTTCCCGTGCACCGCTGCCGCCGAGTGTAGACATTGGAGAAGAGTAGAAGATCGAGAGAGTGAGAGGTGACGGTGGGAAGGAGGATTTAGGGATTTTCAGGCTAGGATTTCATTAAGTAATATATATACTATTGCATACAAATAGGCTATTGGACCATGAGAGAAGGTTAAACTATTGAAGGCCAAAAAAGGATATACATGTGCTAAAATTTTTTTGAGTTGGGTATGAATTACTAATTTTTGAGTTGGGCATGAATTACTCCCGGGCGAAATATAAAACCCCTCTGTGTTCATTAAATTCGTGGGTATCGAATCGAAGAATTTTTAACATTTTTAATTTTATTTTTTAAAAGATTTGAAAAAAAACAGGGGAAAAAATGCCCATCTCCGTGCCCATTGGGTCAGGTATCCACAGGGCAATACTGCCACCATCCTAGTCTCATCGCCCCAAACCCCCTCCCCTCACATCTCTTCCTCCTCTCGCCAAATGATGAAGTCCCTCTTCCTCTTCTCCGCCCACCCCAAGCCGCCTCTCCCCCATCCCCCCACCTCCGCAAGCTCCTCCGGCTCAGCGCCTCCGCCTCCACATCCGCCTCCTCCCCGCCCCGCGCCGGCCGCTCCCGGGGCCCGCCCATGCCAGGCCCCGTCCCAGCCCACGCCCCTCCTCCTCCTCCCTCTACGCGCGTCCCAGCCTCCTCGACATGGAGCGCGGCCGCGTCGCCCGCCGCGCCGACGTCGACGCGTTCCTCGCCTCGCTTGGCGTCGACCCGGGCGAGCTCGCCGGCCTCGAGCTCCCCGCCACCGTCGACGTCATGCGCGAGCGCGTCGAGTTCCTGCACTCCCTCGGCCTCTCCAACGAAGACCTCGCCGCGTACCCGCTCGCGCTGGGTTGCAGCGTCCGCAAGAACATGGTCCCCGTCCTCGACTACCTCGGGAAGCTTGGAGTCCGCCAGGACGCGCTCCCGGACCTGCTCCGCCGCTACCCGCAGGTGCTCCACGCCAGCGTCGTCGTCGACCTTGCCCCCGTCGTCAAGTACCTCCAGGGCATGGACGTCAGGCCGCTGGACGTGCCGCGCGTGCTGGAGCACTACCCCGAGCTCCTTGGCTTCAAGCTCGAGGGAACTATGAGCACCTCTGTCGCCTACCTCGTCGGCATTGGCGTGGCAAGGCGGCAGGTTGGCAGCGTCATCACCCGTTTCCCTGAGGTGCTGGGCATGCGGGTGGGTAAGATCATTAAACCTTTCGTCGAACACCTTGAGGGCATTGGGTTGCAGAGGCTAGCGATTGCAAGAATCATCGAGAAGAAGCCATATGTCCTTGGTTTTGGGTTGGACGACAAGGTGAAGCCTAACATTGATGCGCTTCTGGAATTTGGAGTGCGGAAGGAGGCGTTAGCATTCATTGTGGCACAATACCCAGACATCCTTGGAATTGAGCTGAGAGACAAGCTTGTTGCACAATTGAGCTTGTTTGAGTCAAGCATTTTGGTCAGCAGCGAGGATTTTGGTAGAGTGATAGAGAGGATGCCACAAGCCATTAGCCTCGGCCGAACTGCAGTTCTAAAGCATGTTAATTTCCTTACATCTTGTGGCTTCTTGCTCTCTCAGGTCAGCAAGATGGTCGTAGCATGCCCACAGCTGCTCGCATTGAACATGGATATAATGAAGATGAGCTTTGAGTACTTTCAGAATGAGATGGAGAGGGATTTGGAGGAGCTGGTTGAATTCCCTGCATTCTTTACATATGGCCTTGAGTCGACTGTAAGGCCACGGCATGAGATGGTGGCGAAGAAGGGATTCACATGCTCTCTTGCATGGCTTCTAAACTGTTCTGATGCCAAATTCGATGAGCGCATGAAGTATGATACAATTGGTATTGAGGAAATGGAAGTTGATAATTCTTTTGACACGATCAATTTGTCGGAGCGAGCAGAGGATGAGGTGGAAGACGAAGATCTGGATGATGATAGTGATTATGACAGCACCGATGATGAGTTTATCGAATAACGTGCTTCCTAGGATCAACTGTTTGCTGACGAATTTGCATGTAGGTCTTCAGCTTTATGCTCTGTTGTATATGGCCATGAATGATGCAGTCATGCAGTTCACTAGATGCCATTTTTGAAGGATTGGCTTGATAAACAAATGTTGGATATAATAAAATTGTAGCTTAGAGGTCCAATGTATTCAAATATTCTCGAACCAATGAACATTCAGTGGTGTACGGCTCATGTTTGTTACTAACATACTTCGCATTTCCATAAACATTCTCCGGAATATGGAACTTCATTTTTACCCGATTCTTGTCAGTGCATTAGGAGTTCACATTTATTTTCAGAACTTGGACAGATTTGCTCTTCTTAATAGAACATTCGGTGATCATGCACAATTGGAATGCACTGCTTTTGCCATCTCTTGTCATTTTACCATTTGTGTATGGTTTTCGATGGGAGGATCATGCCTACATACAGGAAGAAGATTTCTCCATTAGGAAGTGCCGGGCTTAAATTTGAGATACGTTGTGAAGAGATGAGCTAAATCCATATTCTGCAGGTGTTAATACTACAATCTTGTCTTAGGAGACGAGCAACAAAGTAGCAGCCTTTCAGCTTTCTGCATTTCTGGGAAAGGGTATTTCAGATACGAGTTTACAGGTTTTATGTATTTATAGAACTTGTCACAAGAATCAATTGGAACGCAGGATTCTTTTTCTAGATATTTTCTTCAGGAAATGGTTGTATTCCCGGAGGACGGTATGAAGTTGTCCAGTCACTTCGCTTGCACAAGAAACCTTATCAGATATCTCCCCCAGAAAACGAAAAGGACACACGTGTACTACGGACTGCCTGAGAAGGAGGAGACGGAACAAGCCAAGGAAAAAATGGGCGTCCAGCATCTGCTCAAGCTGAGGATGGCGTCGCCCCACCCCCACCCGCACCCCGGCGCGCCGCTCGTCGCGCGCCCGCTCTCCGCGCTCGGCTCCTTCTTCCTCGCCCGGCCTTCCTCCACCGCCGCGCCTCCTCCTCGGCACGTCACCCTCTCGTGCTCGCGGCCGCACTGCAACCAGTGGGCCGCCAGCCAGTGCCGCGGGACGGCGGGCCGGCGGCGGCTGCAGGGCTTCGTGGCGATGTCCTCGTCGGCGCCGCCGCCTCCGGGATCCGTGCAGAAGTCGGAGGAGGAGTGGGAGGCCATCCTCTCGCCGGAGCAGTTCCGCATCCTCCGCCTCAAGGGCACCGAGTAAGACGTGTTTCTTCCCACTGTCTATCCATTTTTTCCCCCTTGGAATAAAGAATAGTAGCGTAGAGTCATTGCTATCTGTTTCTGTTTCTGATCACGTCAAATTCTTAAAAACTTTGAATCAGTATATACTCGGATCATGTATGAGCATGTGTGGAACTGCGCATTTCATTGCAAGGGCTCATTCAGAAATCGCAGGAGAGCTGCATATCATTGTATTAAAGAAGAAGAGAAGGGGAAGAAACCCCGAGTACACCCACACACCTCCACACCAAAAGTATCGTTGATTACATCTGCCTGACACCTAAAAACACAACGACCACAAACAAAACATAACCACTAGAAGCTAGGGCAGTCAAGAGGGTGATTCCTTTAGCCCTCAGCCAGCAGCCATGCTAGGGGCATCGCCATTGAAAACACAGCGGTTTGGATCTTCTAAAGAGTCCAATCACCAAGAACCACCAAAGATTTAAGGCCCTTCTGCACCTGACCATTAATAGGATCATTCTGTCTCTTTATTAACCTGCTCTTTCAGAAATTACTTGCCTATTCATGGTTACTGGCTGGACAGCCAACCATCCTGTCCCTTTGTTAACCTGCTCCTGAGTTTCCATCTTTGATTGCCATGTGTCAACAGCTATAGTATTATCTAGTTGCATTTCTGGGACATTTTGCATGCTGCAAATGTTTTTAGATCCGCCAATGCCTTTTAAAGTGGTTATGATTTGGCCCTGCTCAGCTCTGATTTTTACGGCTGTGGCTGTCGGCTGCAGCAGCTGCAGCACACAGCTAAAGCTACTAGCGGCAGCCACAAAAATGATAGCCGACCAGGCCTATTGATTTTATCTAGCAAAAGAAGAAAACACAAACTAAAATGCTTCTCCATAACTCTAATCTGAATGACTGAATGTACGTTCTCTTTGAAAAGCATGTTTTCTTATTTTTGCATTTTGACGACATAATGATTTTTTGTGCACACAATTGTTCATAACTTAAGTACCAGCTGTGGTTATCAAATGGTAGAATTACATATGGGAATTCTTGTGTAACAGTATCTGATATTTTACTCCGAAGACAAAATCTACCAGTTTATCAGCACGTTACTATTGGCTGTGTATATCCACATGTGGATATAGAGGCCGGATTTCTATCCATTATCCCAAAAAAATCAGCCCGTTACTATGATTCTGTATTGAAATGTTAATTTCAGGTTTGTCTCTAGACATATCCTCTTCATCTTGACCAGGATTTAATCTTGCTATATAGACATAGTACTAGTGCATGAAGCTTTTGTCAGTAATATTTCTTTTGTCATTCTACCAATATGTCATTGGACACAGCCGCATATCATGAAGTGCAGAATGTTAGCGAAAATAGCTCAGCCAAAATTGCTAAAGCCAGGCCACTACAAAAGCCTGTTGGTTGTAACCAACTTACCATCCTGTGAGCATTGTTTTGTTCCAAATCTAGTCTACAGGGCTGCAGGGCTGTAGTCCTGACTATTGAGTAATGGAGCAAAACTGTAAAAAGATAATTCTGGACAAAGCTGCAGGGCTGATCCTATTTTCATAATCAACATTTATGTTGCCCCCACAGTTAACTATAGTTACTGGTGTATGACATGGTTGGTTTGGTAGTCTCTTGAACTAATAACAGTGTAATTTATGATGAATTTTGATTTGATCATATGTTTCTTTCCAGGTATCCTGGAACAGGTGAATATGACAAGCTCTTCGCTGAGGGTGTTTATGAATGTGCTGGATGTGGGACTCCATTGTACAAATCATCTACAAAATTCAACTCGGGTTGTGGTTGGCCAGCATTCTACGAAGGATTTCCTGGAGCCATTGCACGTACGGTATGGTTTTGTCTTCTACATCGAATGGCAATGAATATATATGGTGTTTTGTTTCCACTTTCGGTCATTTCATGCTCTCCTACTGATGCTGGCACTATTTTGCAACTTCAGCCTGATCCTGATGGCAGACGAATAGAGATCACCTGTGCGGCTTGCGGAGGACATTTAGGTCATGTGTTCAAAGGCGAGGGGTTCAACACGCCTACAGATGAGCGGCATTGTGTTAACAGTATCTCACTCAAGTTCATCCCAGCCTCAGAAGATAGTAAGCTTTGAGCGGATGAGCATGAAAGTAGAACAGTCTGCACGGAGTCGGAGTAACATATGATTACAAAAGGGCATCGGATTTTTCAGAAAGTTATTGTACTCTGCAGTTTGTCAATAATGTGAAATACCAAGTCTGATGATTGTCCATAACTTTTGGCTGTGACTTATTTACACTTCCAGTTCTACTTTTCCTGGTAGCTGGAGAAGTTCATATCCCCACATAATTGAACACAGAAGAAACTATCCGATGGAGAAAGCCACCGAGAGAATGGCAGGAATTGGTGTGCACAGGCTGCAATTGCCGTTGCGGCACTGAAGACGCTGATTCTGTCGGTATGTTGTAACTTGCATAGGCGAACCATGTACGACCCAAAACAAGCCAACACAGGTATTGGAAAAGCCTAAAGGCAGCTCAGCAACAATGATAATCTTAAGTTATTGACTCATTTTAGCAGTTATTATCCCAAGGCACATTTTGATATTGTCTTATTGCATCAAAGTTTGAATAAACAACAACTGCGGCCAGAAATATTCAGGCAAATTTCAGTTAACGTGGCAAGCTCATCCTGTGTCTTTTCAGTCGAAAGCTAACTACAGGTTTTTGAACAAGAAGTTAACTACAGACTATGATGCTGTAGGCCTTCTCCATCAACAGCAAAGAGCTCTCAACACGTTGCCTATGATGTCGCCATCCTCGATGAAGAATATGAGATATCTTCCAAATGCAGACTGGTGAAAACACATAAAGTATTCAGTTCGATGCTGATTGCAACAGCCATAACATAATATTTGAAGAAACACGTCAGTTGATTTCAAAACTCTTCAAACGGCTTTAGCCAACTGCAGGGATTTGTAATCATTAGTAGTATGTGTAATTTCTACTTGCCTGGTAATAGTGCCGACTGTCACAAAAATGCTTTATTTTGATTCACTTTTGTTTCTCTTTGCCTCACATGCTTTCAAGGCTTGAACATCTGCCATAAAAATTAAATAAGGGAAGCGACACAGGTATTGTTAGAACAAAGTGAGAGAATGCCATGAGATGAAAACCAGAATCCAGCTTGTAGAGAAGTTTCTTTATGCAGAAACTACTAAGACAGCCTTAGACAGATATGGATGTAACCATCATAGCTACCTTATTTTTAGAGTAAATTGCGCAATGTACCGGGTAAAGTGTACCTTATTTCACTTTGCACCGGGTTTAGTATATACTTTCACTTTACACCAGTTTCACTTTGCACCGGGTTTAGTATATACTTTCACTTTACACCAGGGTATATTAAAATGAGTTTCACTTTTCCTTAGGTGTGGTATCATATATTAAAGAAAAATCTTGTAAAATATGATTAAAAATTATAAAACCTTTTTGAATTTAGACCATGTTTGATGAGGGTTTATTCAAAATTTATGAAATGTCATGAAAATCCTTATATCTTTGATGATGTATCTCGGTGTTAAGTGAAACTTAAATCAATGAATCAATGAACCCTGGTGTAAATTGAAAGTATGTGCTAAATATGGGAAAAGAATTTGAAAATATATCTTTTTTTCATTGGTTTTACATAAATATACACGTATAGAAGAGATTAGCAGAAATATACCATTGTCGCGGAATGAAAATGCGAAATCACGTGTTAACGCACGACTTCGTGCGTCGGGTGTGCGACACTGCTCGGCCTCGCACGGTGAAGACGCGAGACCACGACTTCTCATCCCTAACTATCACATTAATAGATTAATTAGCGTCATTAACAATTAATTAATGTTTTCTTTAATTAACATCATTAGTAATTAATTAATCACTAATCGGCGTGATTAATCATTAATCATACCGCGCGGTCTCACGCACCGGCTGTGTGAGACCGTGGAGGGTCCCGCGCTCTCGTGGCCCTACCATGCGAGACCGCGACCATCGACGTCGTCACCCATCATCATTTTCGCCCAACGGTTCAGCGATCATGTCGTTTCGTACTCTCACTCAGCGACGACGGTATATTTGCACCAAAAAATGTGCATCCCAAATATTTCTGCTAAAAAAAAATAAACAGTATATTTCAAATTTAATTCCTAAATCTGGTGCAAAGAGAAAAGGCACACCTTACCCGGTGCAATGTGTAATTTTCTCTTATTTTTATCCTCAAAGAAATACTACATTTAACTCAGATCACAATGCAAAAGGCATCTTAAAATTGCAACATCTCAACCCAGGGCTAGCCCCTGAGCAAAAATTAACCTAATCACAGCAATTGTACAGACAAAAGACAAAATCAACTGTGGCTGTAAGTTATCGATTTTGGAAAGCAACTAGGATACGATGTGTGACCAAACTGTGCAGTGCTAGGAGATTAGTGCTATACAGCAAAGTTGGATCTGCATGCCTGGTATTGTTACTTGTTATGGGCCTGCGACCTGTGAGCTAAGCCAAATGTGTACGAATTGCCTCATGGATCAGCAACTTCCTTTTAGAAAATTACCCGCTAATATTGCACATGTGCAACATGGTTGTAAAGAAGCGCTAGTAAGTGATGAAGCACGTTCACATCCTGATTTGTCTTGGATGGTTCTAAGTCCCTTTCTAGCACTTTTTAAGCTATTGAAGGCCATATCATGCTATTAAGGTCCTGTCTGTAATGCAGGAATTTCATAGGAATCAATTCAATCCCCAAAGAAGCAAGAAAAATTTCCCACATTTCATATGGGGCCTAAGAGTGTGATGTGATAAGCAAGTGAGCCTGCAGATAACTTCTACTCTACCATAAACACACACTATTGAAGAAGAAAAAACCGTAGCATTCCTGAGTTTACGTTAACACTTGATAAACCAGAAATCATTCATATGTAACATGAGGCGGTTCAACCTGAATATTCAACGCAACACTACAAATCCAAGGTTTTGCCTAATTCCAAATCATTTAACAACAAATTCTGTTCCAATCTATCAAGCAGTCAGCAAGGTTCACCAACTCACTCAGTTCACCAATAATCACGCGAAAAAAAATTGCAAGGACTAATAGAGAATGAAGGGGAAAAAAGATGACCAATTTGTCGCGATGCTTACGTGCTTGGCAGGCCTTCCAGTTGCGGTTGGACTCCGCGAGGCAGTCCTGCAAAGGATTCAAGCGAACGGCAAGATCAGGAACAATAAGTCAGGAAAAGATTTGCGCGAGGAAGCAGGACAGGGAGCGCCTGCGCCTTCTCAACCAAGACGAGGTGGGGGAAGAGAACGCAAGGCGAGGGGGACGGGAGCGGAGGGAATGGTGCCTGGAGGGAGAGGTAGAGGGCGGCGCACTCGCTGAGCTGCTTCACGTTCTCGTCCTCCTCGTCCGCGTCCATCACGTGGAGTGGGTGCGGCGGCGCGGGCGCAGCCGGAGGAGGCGGCGGCGCGGGCGCAGCCGGAGGAGGCGGCGGCGCGGGCGCGGCCCGGCTGTTGCTCGATGAGGAGCCCATGGTTTTCGCCTTGTCGCTCTCGGTGCCGCCGCCTCACCCGCCCTCTTGCGTTGGCGTCGAATCGGTCGACGCAAGCCCGGACTCTGCTACTCCAGCGTGGAGGCTGCTACAACGATATGTTTCCGTTCCATGAAAGCGTAAATGAGTACTACGTTTCCGAGATACGGACATGGAACCGCTTAGGTCATGGATAAGCACGTTTTCCAGTCGCCAAAGCGGGAAAGAATCAAAGCACAAGCGTGCTTTCAGACATGGTTTTATTTTTTTTTGCCAAGACGACGAAAGACTCGCCGTCCAGATTATATTAAGATTGAAAGGAAAAAACAATTGGAAATCGACTCTATACAAGTCGAGCCGCACCGACTGCAAATGATCAGTGGAAAAACGACACCAGCAGCTAAAACACTAACTGAAAACAACAAACAAAGGTATAAAGACTCAGGGCTTCCGGCCACTAGCTGTCATAGCGGTATAACTGTACCCCGTCCAGCACTGCTATTCCTCACCCGAAAATAACAGAGAAGCCCTGCGTCCTCCTCCTCAGGACTGGATCATGTGGATTGCTCTAAGAAGATCCCTGCCTCCTTCCAAACAGCTATGTCGTCATTGATTTCCTCAAAAAGCTGTCTGAAAGTTTTATACTTCTGCTGAAAAGTTCTTGTATTCCTCTCTTTCCAAACATTCCAAGTAATCTGCATAACCATCACATCGAAATTGGTTTTGTCTGCCTTCCTGAATCGCAGTCGTTCAGACACCCACCAATCAGCCAGCCACACCCCACTGTCTGCACGAATCGTAAAGCCCAAGCGACTCCATGCTTGTAGCTGCCTCCATACTTCCGCCGTAAAGGTGCCCTAGAACTCCATAGAATTGTCCCAAAACTGCAATCTTCTGTTGCCACGAAGAACACGCCATAGGTTGAAGAAGCCAAAAAAACCCCATTTGCGGTCCACTTCCATCTTATCTGATCTTGCGATGGTTGAAGGCCAACTCCTTGAAGAAGGTCCCAAAGCTGAAAGAATTCACCCATTGCCTCATTTGAAAGCGCACCATCCAACCTCCTCACCCAAGCGTTTCCTGTCAGTGCCATGGCAACTGTGAGTTTCTTACCTGTCACGCCCGATTTTCGATCAAGATTAAAAATCGTTAAATAATGCATTTCCTAGAAATTAAATAAAAAGAAAAGTAATTAATCAAGTGAATTTAAATAAGGAAATGAAATTTTTCTTTAAAAATCATGGATGGAAATATTTTTGAAATATTCTCCATGCCCTAAAATACTCTCTGAAATTTTCCGTGAAATTTTGGAGCTCCAGAAATAATTTTAATAATACAAAAAAATATTTAAGTAATTATTTAAATAAATTATTTAATCAGTAAATGGATTGATTATATCTTTATTAAATACTCTGGATGCCCATCTATTTCCATGATTTTTCTTAAATTTAATTGAGCATTGAAAGTATTTATAAAAATACAAATATCATTTATGAAAAACAAATTCAAATGTCTTTCCCGCCTTGGGCCGCCGTTGGCCCAATCCTTTGAAAAGTCTGTATTTCCTCCCCGTGGCCTTCCTCTCTCTCCTCCTCGACCCGGCCCGAGTCGACCCACTCCCTTTTCCTCCTTTGCGCCTTCGCGAAAGTCCACATTACCTCCCGGCTCGGTTTCTCTCGTTCCTCTCACCGACCGGTGGGACTATGGGCCCCCACCTGTCAGCCCTTTCTTCTAACTCCGATCATCCCGGGCCGAAAACTGTCGGCCGTCGGTCTCGCACCATAATGGTCACCTACTTCACGCGCGCATCCCGACCGCCTCGCCCACTCCGTGTCCGGCCAAATCGCGCGGCCTTTTCCCCCACTCCCCGCGAGATTCACCACCAGTCACTGCCCACATTCCCGCACCGGTTGCCCCACTCTGCCGCCAATTTCGGCCGCCCTCGATCTCCGCACCTATAAGAGGCATTCTCGAACGCCCCTCGTGCTTTCCCCTCTCTCTCTCGAAGCCGTCGCACTCCCCATTTCCCTCCCCATGTCAACCCACATTGCCGCCGCTCGCCGGTCGTGTTCGGCCGCGCGTTGTCGCCGTCCTAGCCGCCACCGAGCCGCCCCGCTTGCACCACCGGCTTCTTCGCGCCACGCCGCAACCCGACCTCCATCCCGCTTCCTCCTCCGCCTGCCGTAGCACCTGTTCCACCGCAATCCCGAGCCGTCGCCGAGTTCCTTCATTCCGGCCGCCCAATTCACACTGCTCGTCGCTCGCCGCTCTAATCCAACTCCACCGTCGGCTTTGCCGCATCATGCCGAACCCCGGCCACCCCTCCTTTCCCTCCAATCGCCGTTGGATCAAGCCCTCCACCACGATACCGAGCCGCCACCACCCTTTGCGCCCTCGGCCACCCGTTTCACGCAATCCGCCGCTCGCCACTCCAATACTCAACCACCGCCGGCATCGCCTCGCCGCGCAGCATCTCAGCCACCCGTTTTCCCTAAAAATCCATCGCCCAATCCCCTCGCGCTGTCGTCCCCTTCGTCGTCGGTCGGTCTCCGGTGAGCATTTCCCTTCGCCCTCCCTCCTCTCTTTTTCTCTCCAGTAGCCGCCTCTCCCTCTCGAGCTGAGCCATGCCGCCGTCTCGCACCCGTGCGTGTGAGTGTGCACCCTGTTCCGCTGCCGAGCACCGCTCCCAGTCGATTCCCTCTGTCACGCGCCGCCTCTGTTGAAGCGTTGCCGCCATCGGTCTTATCCGGACCCACCATATTGCGCCTTGCTCGTCCGCGCCCGCGTAATTCCTCCGCCACCCTCCGGTGCGTGCCGCCTCACTGATGGCCACCGCCGGCGACCATCGGGCCGCGTGCTCCATCGCTGCACCGCCTCGGCCGATCGCCCACCGACGCCCCGTTGCATCCGTGCCATCCGATTTGTCATCGGGTAGATCGGGACCGTCGATGTGGCAGCCCACATGGCAGCCACGCGGTGCCTCGCTGGCGCCACGTGTGTGCCACATGGTGCGCCGGTCCTTGGCATCGTGGACTCGGTCCATGGTGGACCGGCCTTTCCCCCTCCCTCCCCCTGCGCACCCCCGACGTCGCCCACGGTCGGCAACGCCTTTTCCCTTTGTAAAATAATTAAATATTGCGCAATAAATTGAATTAATTTCTAGAATTCAATTGAATGGCCTAAAAACTTCTAAAATTCATATCTATTCCATGCAAACTCCAAATTAGGCCATTAAAATTTCAAAATTTATCTAAAATTTAGTTCTACATATTTGTTTACTTTTCATGTACTGTTTATTTGGTTATTATTAGTTTTTTCCTCGTTTTGTGTGTCAGCGTGTAGACTTCGCTGTTTCGGAAGTTTGCGGTCGCGAAGAGAAAAAGATCCACTGAAGAAGCAAGACAAGTCACATTCCTCATTGATGCATATTTATCCTAATTTATAAAATATTTTATTGTTTGCAAATAAAATGGCATGTTTTGCTAATTACACGGGAATCGGGACTACCCATCGATCGCTTGTGCTGTATCTAATTGTTATCCATTCATTGTCAACCTGGGTGATTAATTTGACTAGCTCGCATCACTTATGTGATCTTGCTATGATTATTTACGCTTACCCTCGCTTAATTAAACTAGCTCACCTAATGGGAGAACTATATTAATCATTTATACTCACATGAAATGATGGTTTCAGACCTGAGATATTGTGGTACGAGATAATTGTTAAATAAAATATGAATTAATGGTAGGCTATGGGTTCATAGTTTTGCTTATCGCACCCATGGTAATTAAGGACCGGTTCATGGAAAACCCTGGAAGATTTATAGTACTTACCACAAGCCAACATGGACAACGGCTGGACTTGTAATGTAGCTTTTTCCTGGCCGATGCATCCAAGCAAGGGTGGGAGTGATGAAGTTTGGATGGACCGGAAAAGGTCTATGCGGCTGCCGGATTCACTTAGGCACGAGAGGGGGGTTGTCTACCTTGGATATAAAGGTAGGGGCGAAACCTGAGGTGTGGTGTCACTTGGTCAAGGGAACTTATGCGAAGGGTCTTGTTACGATTTCCCCCTTGCAGTATCATAGTGGTGCTTCGGGGCATGGCAACATGTGTGGAATCGTGTCTTGTGGGTACAGTTGTACACCTCTGGCCAGAGTAGAACTATTCGAATAGCCGTGCCCGCGATTATGGGCGATCAACTTGATTCACCATGATTAGTCCCACCTTAATAATTTGACTTAATGGAACTGGACTAGTTCAGGTGGTTTGGTTGGACCTGTTCAACTTGGAGATAGCGTTATTTAGTGGAAGATTAATTTTGACTTAATTGATCAACCTTTTTCCTACTTTAAACTAGAAAGGTTTTACAACCGCATTTACGCAAAATAGCCCAAGCCACTCTTGTCTCCCCTTGCACGTCTGCATTTCTCCGTGCGGTTTGTTGAGTACGGTGGTTGTACTCAGCCTTGCTATTTTCCCCTTTTCCCAGAAGTGTAGTGCTTCTGAGTCGAAGACGGTTTTAGAAGACCAAGGCTCAGACCCCAGTTGAGTTTGCCTGTGAAGTGGAGCTGAAGCTCCGCTAGGGTCGCCTTTTTTCGCTGCTGCTGCTTTCTTTCGGGTGTGAGGACTAAGTGTCTCTTCTATAAGTTTACGTTTGGATCTGTTTATTGATTTGTTATTTTGTGTACCCTGGCTGATTCCTGGATAGAGATTTAATACACAAAATAGTCTAGAAATTTGACTAAATTTCTGGGTGTGAAGTTGGTATCAGAGCCATCTCGACTGTAGGTTGAGCCCAATGGTCAAACCCTAAGGACAAGTTTGTGAAAACCTTATTTGTGAAAATGTCTCTCCCCTTCCTCCGGAGTTCTTTGCAAAATTATTTGTCAAATTTCTCCTCTTCCCTCTCCAACTCTTTAGTTGTTAAGCCTAGAGCGCCAGCTGAAGCTTCATGGAAGATAAGCCAAGCCCTAAGCTTCAAGTAAGAAGGTCAAGCCGAGCAGTCCTGAGTTAGCGCTTCTCGAGGTTCAAGTGCAGCCTTTCCGGAGTTTACCTAAAACCCAATCTTTCCCTGTGGAGTAGTGTCGTTAGCTGTTAGATCATGTGATTGTTTGCTGTGTGCAGGTGTATGGTTCACATCAGTGGTGGGGATGTGACCATACTAGGTTGTTTGCTTAATCAACTTGAAAAGTAAAAAAACATACCCACATCAGATCAGTAGGAAAGTGGGTTAAGGTTTTATCTTTAGCAAACTCCCTCTCCCATCCCTTCTTCTGGGCAACAGTTGGTCAGTTCTAAGGAAGATGTTATCAACCGCAACAGTACCAGCGGCAGTGAGTTGAGGTCAGGAACCTTGGGTCGGATCAGGTCACCATCTATAGCACGCCGAAAACCCCTCTCTTGTTCGGTTCGGTTCCCCAGGTCGATGATGAATGTGCAAGCGGTGGATGCGGATATAAAGTCAGATACGGAAGACGTAGCAGTGGTACCAATGGTAGCAGATACAAGCTCAGAATCGGAATCAAGATTAAACCCAGTACATTCCAATACAAGCAACTACGGTTACCGTCAGTATATAGCAGTGTCCCCAGCAGACCGACACATGTCAACCGTCAACAACCTCAGAACCAACAAGTGCTACCTAAGAAGGTTATGGTGTACAAGGACAAATTTTGCAGAGTGTTCGACCGCGCTTGAAATTTGTATGCCAAGACACCGACTGATGATGAGGTCTTAATCAGAAGAGAAGTGAATGCTTTGATCAACTACTCGGCAAAAGTTTTGGTGCACTGCACTCCAACCCGATGAAGAGTAAAGTCACAAGTTTCTTGTGTGAGGGAACAAGTCATGTGCTTAAGGACCGTGTTAATGCTAGCAGGGCCAATGGAAGACTAAAGGACATCTTTACAACCCGTCCGTCAACTCCTGGTCAACAACAACAACAACAACAATAGCGATAATTTTTGCTCTCCAACCAACTCCAACTGCAATGGCGGCCAACAGTGGTAAAGCAACATTGTTAACCCATTTCATGAGTCTCTACATGTTCTGGTTCCAATGTGAGCATGCACGACTAGAAGAATATACCTCGTGGTCAATCAAGGCTGGATTGTTTCAATGGTCCTGAGCTAAGACACCGCCACAACAAATGTCCGTTTCCGGAACCAAGGAAGTATGTCCTCTACTATTTCAATTGTGGGGAAGACAAGTAATTTCTCAAAAGGCAGCCCAATGCAAAAATATCAATGTCGACAAGTTACTGACACAGTCTATCAATGCCTCAACTCCCTTAGTCGTCTCACCCCAGCACCGAGTGGTCAAGTTGTAACATCCTGAAAATCGAAGAAACTGAAATCGAAACGTAAAAATCGGAACTTTCAAAAACCTTCGCTTGTTGCTTCTTCCTCGGGTTGTTGCTTCTTATTTGCCAGCTCAGTTGCATAAATTTAGTCGTGATCAATTCCCTTTCGGTGTTTTTGGATGATTTGGAGTTTGTCGGAATGAAAAATGCGAAAGATCGTATTAGGGATTTTTGAAAAGAAATCGGAGAATGAAGTGCGGATTTATGGAAATACGATTTGGGAGAAAAAGAATAGTAATTGTGGTTGGGGAGGATAAATTAGGACACAAAATAAATAATAAAATATTTGGGAGTCGTACTCGGAATCTGGAAAATTTTTGAAAAATAAAATAGGGAATTATGAAATTAGGAGAAAGGGATTTAAATAAATAAATATGAAAAATAAATGTGGGAAAATAAAAGTAGAGAAAAGTTGAAAATATTATATTAAAAATTATTTTTTAAATATAGGGATTTATTTTGGAATTTTTAGAAGAGAGAAAAATTGAAATAGGAATTAAAAATCAAAAAATCGGGAAAATTGATAAATGACACTGTTCATATTGCGCCATGTGTTCGACGCCGTACCGCGCCCGCCGCGCGCGCGACACGCGCGCCGCCGCTCCGCTCGCCCGCCCCCGCCTCGCACCACGCGCGCGCGCCCTACCCCGCGCGCGCCACGCGCCACGCGCAGCGCGCGCCGCACTGCGCGCGCACACACACCCGCGCGCGTGCCCGCCGCGCCTCGCGCCGCGCCGCGCCACACCCGTAGCCCGCCGCGCCTCGCGCCATCGTCGCCGCGCCGCGACCCGTGCCGGCCCGCCGCCGCGCGCCGCGCGCGCACGACGCCGCACGCGCCCCGCGCCGCGCGCGCGCCTTCCGCCACGTCGCGCGTCCGAGCCGGCCCAAGCCCTAGCGCGCCGCCGCGGCACCCAAGCTGCGCCGGCCCCCTCCTCCATCCTCTCCTCCCGGCCGCGCCTATAAAGGGCGGCGACCCCGCCTTGCCGCACCGCCGCCGCCCTCTCTCTCCTCGCTTCCCCGAGCGCCAACGCCGTCGCCGCCGTGCGCCAAGGTCCCCGTGCCCCACCGCACCTCCCAGGTCCGCGTCGCCGGTAAGCCCCGCCGCCACCCTGTTTTCCTTGCGCGCCGCCATGCCGCCACTCTGTTTTGATGCGCCATGGTCGAGCACCTAGAGTGCAATGAGCAGTGCGCGGAAAAAGAAAAGAAAAAAATAATAAAATAGGAAAAATTTGGAAAAATTTTAGAAAATTTGGAAAAATATTTTGGGAAGATTTGAGTAAAATTTTGGGCAAAATTAAAGTATATTTTTGTATGTTTTCTCGGTACGAAAATTTGGAAATCAAATCCGGACTTTTTCGAAATTCCGTTTTGCGTCGTTTTTGAATCCGAATTTCGTTTAGACCTTTTGAACGAAAAGGATTTTCCCTGAGATGGTAAATGAAAACGATTAGCCCCATACGAGGTTTGGGAATAAGTGGAGAGTTCGATCCTGGCTCAGGATGAACGCTGGCGGCATGCTTAACACATGCAAGTCGAACGTCGCCATTTTAATATGTTTCTATTTTGTGCTCAGACCTTCAAAACCTCTAGCACCAATCCCTCCGCGGATATTTTCAAATCCGTTTTCTCGAACAGATCGCGATCGTCGTTTTGCGAAAACTCTAAGTCGTCGATCCGATGTCTAAACTTGGAGTTTTCCGGAGCAATCGTAGTACAAACTTAAGTAGGGATTTGGGCTTAGCGCTTGGAATCGTTTCTAAGGCTTTTTCGGATCTTTTCGACCTTTTGGTGTTATATGGGAATCTAATCGGAATCGATTGATTTTTCGCACGTACGAGTAGCACCTGAAGAGACCGGCATCAACCCCGTTGAAGACACCACTCCACAAGCGTGCGAGCATGACAAGTCATCACACTCTTTGAACATATTGATCCTACTTTGTGAAATGATGTTGATTTCAAATTACAAATTGCATGCTATACACAAATGAGTACCTATGCTTGATATACCCTGCTCTGATGTTGATCACCATTAGAGTTATTCCTTGTAACCTTCGATGTGATATGACCGGAGGCTAACTTCGGTAAAAATGCTTACCCTGCTTATACTAGATCCCTGCATACTCATGATTTTACAAAGAAGCGTTGTGCTTGGGCAACTACCTTAGGGAAGGTAGTTGAGATGCGGCCTGTGGAGACATGAGCGCCACATGGCCATGAGATTGATGAACTAAGTTTGATGAAAATTGAAAAGTACTATACAAATGTTTTAGACTGGGGCGACCGGATGATTTGGGTGGATTCCGGAAAAGGCAAGTGCCGACCCGGTCAGTTAAGGACCGAGCCATGAGATAGTCGGAAACGAGCCGGTACAACCGTACTTCTCGAATGGGTATAGACCTAGGCGACTAGATAGCCGAGCGGAGCGGTATCCTTGCATAGATGGTTCTTTATGATGTGGTTTGTGTGATGAGGATGAGGCTGCGGCCTATGTTGTGAATGGTGGAATTAAATCGACATTAATTGAACTTAAATATTGAGGAAATTTCCCTTACCCCGGGTGCGCCAGAACTCCTCTCACTGCTAGAAAATGACGGCTAGAGTGCACGAGGGCTTAAGTTCATGGAGCGGGTACTGCCAAAGTGAGGTTATCGAAAGGCTTTGCCGTGACCGTCTCATGTGTTGGGACGTAGGCTCATTCGTTGGGCTGTCGCGGGGTAAAGTGTACATCCACTGCAGTGTGAATGAATCAATCTATTCGAATAGCCGTGCTCGCGGATATCGAGCATCGTGACAAGACTTTCGCTTGGCTAGACTTTAAACTTAAAACTGCTGGGATGGGTTTGCATGATGATTTCAATCGCTGGTGGATCAACTTCTCGGGATGCGAGAAGGGGTGGATTCCCTAGAAAACCATGACGAATCGGAGGCGGGAAGCCATCCTTGAAATCACGATGGATGGTAGACAAAACCGTCGCCGAATTAATGAACTATGGAACTAAAACTTGACTTGGCTAGTTGTTAGGCTTGTGAAAAGAATTGTGAAAATTGGCTTTATGCAAAAGAGCTCCAGCCATTCCTTGGATAACCCTATCATATGCATCACTTTCGTGTTGACTTGCTGAGTACGGTTGGTACTCACCCTTGCTATACGCACAAACCTTCAGATGGTGGGAATGAAGAATCGGAGGATCCTTACGCTTACTACCGGGAGGGTGAAGAAGGCGATGGCGCTTACTAGGTCTTAGCCCCGGCGTTGCACAGTGGCAACGACATGCCGCCGCCTCATTCCGCGCCGTATCTAATTTACGCTTTTGTGTTGTATTCGGACCATGAGGTCCGTGTGTTGAACATTGCCTTCGGGCCTATGGTTGTAATAACTTCGTTGTAAGACTATTCGTGCATGCGCACCTGATTACTCAGTACTGTATTCGTGGGTACCAACTACTCGATCCAGAAAAATGGTACTAAGAACACGAAAGATTCCCGTTCCAAAAACGGGGGTCCACACAAGTCCAGCCCCAGGACATCAAAGAAGCAAGAGATACCAACTACCACTAGAATGTGAAGTTCCATCACAACGATTTGTCATTGAGAGCACCAGCTGAGGCTCTATTGTTCCACCGGCAACAGCCCCAAAGCTACGGAACCAACACCAGCAGGGCCAGCAATCAGAAAACAGTTGTTTGGTCCAACCGCAAAGAAGATGGTACAATTCTCCAGCCACACTAGCCAATCAATACCTCGAGCAACAGTTCAATATTCACCTAACTGTCAACGACATCAGCCATGTAAACCCAGGTTGTTTCAACTCAACAGCCTAGCAAGTACTCACAGTCAAGGGTGGGCGTGACATTACCACCAGCATATGAGAACAAAATCGGCCAGCGCACACAAAGTTGGTGCCTCCTAACCAATTGTTCGTCCAAAACTGAGTACACTCTCCGTTTCCAACGGTCAATTCCGTGGTTGAGCAATAAAGATGCTCAAAATCTCGGCCTGCATCAAACCCAACCATAGCCCAAGGTCTATCGCAGTGCTCAACTTCTTTTACCTTCCATTTCAGTCTTAAGGCCTGCCCAAAGCAACCTAGCTCTTTGATCCCGAGGCCTCCCTTCTCTACTAGTGAAGCTACTTTTCTCCAGGACACAAGATAGTGCCCTCCACTAAATTCCTCTTGACCCTTCCAAAGGAAGCCCCTACACTTGCGATTTATCTCTTTGATTGCCCAGCTTGGCAACTGAAGAACAACCATGAAGTGCACCGGCAGAGCCATGAGAGTTGATTTGATCAAACTCAATCGGCCATCAATTTACAAGAATTTTGGTTTCCAGCCGCCCCACTTCTTGGCAAACCTGTCAACGGTTGGTCGGACTTCAGCACGCGTGGGCTTGCGAGTGGACAAAGGGAGGCCAAGGTAGACAATTGGGAACGACTTCGTTTGGCACTAGAGGATTGATTCCACCATTAGCAGCTGCTGCTCAGAACACCTAATTGGGGTTAATGTACTCTTAGCAAAGTTCACTTACAATCATGTTACATCTCCAAACAGTTGTAGAATGCCCTTGATCGTTTAAGCTTCAGCTTCCACCAGCTTGAAGAAAATAATAGCATCATCTGCATAGATCGAGATAGCCGGGATATTGATACGGTGGTCCAAAGGTGACAGGAGCCGAGCTCTTCCAGCTTGCGCAACAATTGCCTGCAATGCATCCATAACTAGCACGAAGAGCAGCAGTGAGAAAGGATCGCCCTGGCGCAGTCCTCTACCTGGACTGGAAGAATCTGTGAGTTCGCCGTTGATGAGAACTCTCGTTTGTGAAGTCAGAAGCACAGTTGAAAGCAGTAGCCGCCAGCTAGCTCCAAACCCCCTGTACTGAAGCATGCTCATTAAGAAAGACCACGACACCGTATCGAACGCCTTGGCAATGTCAAGCTTCAGAAGAACCATTGGTTTATTTTGGTGGTGAAACTTTTGTGTTAGTCCTTTCACGAAAATAAAATTCTCATGAATGTTCCGCCCTCGTATAAAAGCAGTTTGAGATTCTAGAATGAGCTCTTTAATCCACGGAGCTAAACGTCGTGCTAAGATTTTGGTTGCTAATTTGGCAAAGCTATACACGAGGCTTATTGGCCTGTAGTCTTTCACCAAAGTTGGATTCTCCTTCTTAGGAAGCAACACTATATAAGCTGAGTTCAATAGCTTCAGATTCTGACTATTTCCTGAATGAAGCTTATTTAGGGCATTTAGCAGATCTTGTTTGATAACATCCCAGCAAGTCTGGTAGAACAACGCTGAGAACCCATTGGGCCCTGGCGATTTTTCTGTCGCCATTGTGCAGATAGCATCCAACACCTTTGTTTCGGTGAAAGGGGAGTCGAGCTCCGAGAGGTCTGCCGCCGCCATCTGCACACGATCGAACCGCAATGCCTTGGTAATGGCTTCAGGTTGAAATACCTGTTGGAAGTAGCCTTTGGCCAAAGAAAGAAGATCCTCTTGAGTACTGGCAATTCTCCCCCCATCTTCCAGCAAAGGGATTGTGACTTTCCTCGTCTTGCTTTTATTTTCATGTGGAAGAATGGCGTTCCTGCATCGCCTTCCCTGAGGTACCACACTTTTGCTCTCTGACGTAGCCTAATTTGCTCCGAAGACGCTAAAGCCAGACTTCTAACTTTACAAGCCGCTCTTAGACTTCTTTCTTCCTCCAAAAGTGCCCTCTGTTCTTGAGCTATATCCAACCTAAGAATGACCTCGTTGGCGATAGACAATTGCAACCTACACTTACTTATCTTCCTTTGCCCCCAGGAGGTTAACTTTCTGCTCAACCGCAACAGTTTGGTGTGCAAAACCACAAACGGGTCCTCGGAAGCAACTGATTCCTGCCATGACTCCGCAACCAATTCAGAGAAACCTTGTTATTTGGTCCAAAAGGACTCAAAGCGGAAGCATCGTGTTCTCTCTCCTCTGTCACCACATGACATCAATAGCGGGCAATGGTCTGACGCCGAGGAGCTGAGCACCTGCAAGAATAATTCGGGGGAAAAACTCCTCCATACTTGAGGTAAGAACCCGATCAAGCTTGACTAAAGTTGGATTCGCTTGTTCGTTGCTCCAAGTGTACCGCGGCCAAACAGATACACATCCCTTAGCTTGAGCTCATTCAATTTGTTCCTGAACGCATTCAACAAGCGTCTGTTCACTCTGGCATTGTTCTTCTCAGAGACGTTTGCAATTAGGTTAAAGTCGTCTGTTCACTCTGGCATTGTTCTTCTCAGAGACGTTTGCAATTAGGTTAAAGTCTCCTGCCATCATCCATCTTTCCAAGCAGCATTCTTTTATTCTAGTTAATTCCTCAAGAAAAAGCATCTTATCCCCTTCTGTTTGAGGCCCATACACAGATGTTAGGGTCCACTGATTATCTGAGGAGCCCTGCTGTAAATTAACCGAAATCGACCAATTGCCCCTGTGTATCTCATTCCCTTGAAACACTGAGCTTTTCCAGGCAATAATCAACCCCCCCTCTGGTGTTCTCGGTTGGTAGGGAAACAAAGCAATCGAACTCCGAGCCACAAACATCTCTAATTAAAGCAGAAGTTACAACCCTCAATCTTGGACTCTTGCAGGCACACAATAGAGACACCACTGACCCCACAAGACATCTGACCACATTTCTTTTGGCTGCATTATTCAACCCCCTAACGTTCCAACACAACAAGCTAAAGCTTAAGAAAGACAACTCCACTACGTTGTGCTATGAAATTAACTGGGTAAGAGAACCTGATATGGTCAATTGATCATAGGAATGAGATATGTGCAGTTTGATCTTTCTTCCATGAAAGTATTTGCCCCAAATCAGGCACTGAACCATATACATGTTTTGATGTTGCTACACACTTGCATCTGCTTCGCTTTTTGGGGCTACAATTGACAACCGTTTCATGGCAGGCGCAGACATGATCTACTGGGAAACCACAACAGGTTGAGAGATGCCCAGTTCCTAGTCAACACTAATGTTGACAATTTAAGGTACATCTACATAGCAAGCTTGTTTACACTCCACGGATGTACACAAAACTAAATCTATGAAAAATTGATCAACGCATGTAGCGTGCCCTCCAAAATTCACTTAAGCAAAATTTGCTGTTCAAATGCTCCTTCCATCAGGAAATAGTTTACTCTGACCTTTGCAGCCATCCAAGCTGTGTAGAAATGAATTTTGTTAAACATTAGACAGCAACTGACTGAATATTGGAATTTGAAGGAGCAGAGAACATTTAGCACGAGGAAATACCTTCCATGCATACATCACAAAGAACGCAACCGTATCTGCTGACCAGACAACAGCAAAGGATTTCACGAAGAATGGGATAATCACGTTGATCAGAGGGACCAGTAGAAACAAGTAGTTGAGAGCCTCTTTCTCCTTGTTTGAGCAGTCACGGGCCCGAAGAGAAGGTATAGCTGCAGAAGTAGGTAATTGATTAGTTACAGCATCACAGACAATGTTTCTAATTCAATGCATCAATTTGAATCTTACTAATATCAAGAAATTCAGACTGAACAATTGATATTGAGATACGGATACATGGTTAATTACTTGATATGATAAACTCGAGAATTTTTGTTACAGGTTCTTGGCAAAGAGAAGGATATGTCATTCTCTTTTTCCAGTCAGCATATATGTATGGGTAGAACAGCTAAACAGACACCGTGGCAGAAAGAAATAAATTATTGGTTGCTTTTAGAACTATTCCTATAACTGAATAAACTTCAGTGTAAGGTTTATATCAAGTGAAGCACTAATTCCCATCTTGTGTCAGTTGATTCATAATGTTATAGCACTGAGCACTTCCAGTACATTTTTAGCCACTGCTTCTGTTGAAAAGAGATTAATGGCTCGGTTGATGCGTGGATGGATCATAATCCTTGCTACTGATGGGGAAAATTTACAAACTTTTAAACTTATTGCACAACGACAAGTACCACAAATTAAATTCTTACTTACTGAACATCCAGATGGACCACATTCCCATCAGCCTCCAAATGTCCGGCTCATTCGACGGGAACACGAGATTGAAGGAAAGGGCTCCACCCAACAGCATGGAGGCATATCCCTGGACCTCAAAGATGGTGTACAGAGCTGTTCCAGGCACTGCAGGGTTCTTTGTGGCGGTTGACGCCCTCGGTGCAAATGTTGCCGCAGTCTTCTGAACTGCCTGCTCAAGAACACAGCAGAATCATTTGTTGGTGACCTCATGTAGTTTGCTGTATCAGCACAATCTTTAGCATTTATACCTTTTAAAAGAACATTTTAGAGTTCCTTTGTGCATATGGGCCTAAGACCAAAACTAGAAGGCAAGGTAGGAACTTCTCTCCCTCGCACACAAAACAGGGTGTCTCATAAGTACATAATTAATTAAGTATTAGTTTAAAAAACTTGAAAATGAATTAATATGTTTTTAAAGTAACTTTCTATAAAAAATTTTGCAAAAAAAATTACAATTTAACGGTTTAGAAAGCATGCACACGTAAAACGAGGAACGATGAATAGAACACCAGTAGGACTGCAGGAGTAGAAGGCTACAATATTTCTGATGGCTCAAATCAGATTTTTTTTCCCGAGTAAAATTTATAAAAATCTCACCTATTATGGTTCAGGTCGCACAAAACCATCTGAATTTTGGTACCACAAAACCATCTGAATTTTGGTACGTGACACTCAACCCTAGGTATTATGATCGTAAAGTTTTACAAAACCACGTCGTTAACCAATTTGACATATCCCTATATCAAAATTTTAAAAGGCTATACTTACATGGATGTAACATTTGTGATTGCAGAACTCAAAAGTACAGTAAATGTCAAAATGTGGTTTTGCAAAACTTTATAGCCATAATAGCCGGGGTTATATGACACGTGCCAAAACCCTTATGATTTTGTGCAACTTAAATCATAATACTCGTGGTTAGGTGAAATTTACTCTTTTTTCCCCCTGCCATTCTTACTCGGCTACTATTGAATTGTGAGGTTTTCAAGTGTTTCGAATTCTTACAGTTAGGCTAGTATTTTTGGAGGACAATTATCTCGAACAAGCTGAGTGCTTAGTGCTAAGGGACAAAGAAAAGAACCGACCTTCTTGAGCTCCTTCTCAATCTTGGGATCAACGGGGCCCGGCTTCTTCTCCGCCGACGACTCAGCGGAAGAACCTCCGCCGACGGCTTCCTCCCCTTCCTTGCTCTCTCCCACGGCGGAGGCCTCGGCCGCCACTGCACCAGCGGTGGCACCACCGTCCGAGCCATCCGAGCTCGCCCACGCAACAACCAGCCGCGCGGGCCTCCTCCTCCTCCTCCTGCCCGCGCATATCCCGGCGGGGAGGGTGGACGCCGGCAACCGCGCCGCGGCCGCGGCCGGAGGGAAAGCGGAGCTGGCCGCGGCCGCGAACGCGCAGCCGCTGCCGAGAGGGCTGTACATTGTTCGCGTGAGGTTTTTTCTTCGGCGGGGGAGACGGTGGAAGGAAGAGATGGGGAATGGAGGGTCGTCGTCCTCCCGCCTTCGGTTTGTGCCGACGTGGCCGCTGCTGCAGCTTCCGTGTTTCGCAGAGGAGAGGAGCGTGACGTTGGTTGGTCGCTTCCTACAGTAGAACTATGATCTCAGCAATACACGAATATCCATCCAAATATTTTGACACGACTAAAAAACACCCATATATTACAACAGATAAATATAATTTTAATAGAACATATTAAATCAATTTGTATGGACGATTTTAAGGAATATATTGTGACACATTTAAATACAACTATGTTGTACAATTTTGTAGCCATAATAAATATATTTTTCGAACTTAGTTAGGTCTTGTAATGCACTTTCTATTTGTTAATTATTTTATTCAAAATTTTCAGTTATTTAAAAACTTTAGTTTTAAATTTGTCTCTAAATTCACTAAGGCTTTTAAAGTGTACTCTTGGGCTACCACAAAACAAATATGTTCATATATTTTAATTTTGAGCTAACATTTTAACATTTAATCAGAGATAAGCTGATGAATCCAACCCTGAACCTAGAAATCTAGTGCCACCAAAAACCTTACACCGCCATCCGGCCCACCTTCGTCTTCCTCTCCGGCAAGTTGTAGGTAGAGAGGAAAAGCGGGATCCACCATTTTAGGCTCCAGTAGATATAGTGGTCTACTTAGGTTTTTCTTCAAATAAAGTTTTTGTTTGTCTGATAATGAATCTTCTAGAATTGGTCTCATGGTCATCTTGTATCGGTGGTTTCTTCCATGGTGTCATGATTGGCTATGGGCTTTGTGTCCATGACATCGTTGCATGTGCGAAGATGATAACAGTGTTCTTTAGAATAACATCCACCATTGGTGGTCCATCTGGCACTGGTGAAGGGTTTGTGAGGATTATGGTTGCATCGATGGATGATGGCGCATAAGCAAATCTTGTTTAAGATTGTGACATGACGTTGTCAATATTTTCTAGCTGTTATATGGATCTGTTCTTCCGAACAAAAAATTATATTTTGATCTTCAAAAGTCACTTTACAATTGCGATTTGTTCAGATTTTGTCAGTTTTTTTTGTCCTTTTTTTTGTCTGTGATAGGATGATCAAGTGGAGAAGTGGAGCAACATATATTGGCCATATAGTGGCCATGGTTACTATGGGTGGCCTTGTCAAATTTGATTTGATTGTAAGTTTTTTCTTTGACACGATCTTCGTGCTTGTTCTTGTTTTTTATTAATATAAGTTAGGTATACTATGCTCTAGAGCGTCTTTGTTAATTAAAAAAATGAAGAAAAAAATAGACCGACCAGAAATACTTACCAAATAATACGCAAAATTAGAACAGTTTATCCCTCAAATCAAAACTTCCACCACTCTAATCATTTGCATGCATGCACAGGTAATAATAAATAGAAAACTGACCTTTAAAAACAAAGGTAAAAAGATTACCCATCATCTAATTAATACCCCTTAATCTCTCCTATGCGGCGGACATTGACTTCCATGCTCCTGATCCTTACATCCTCCTTGTCACCGAGAGGCTGTGCGAGTGCGCGGCGAGCAGCGGTGCATGGCGGAGATGCAACCTCCGGCAGCAGCAGGGCGGCTCATTGTTAGGGGAGCGTGACGCTGCTCCAGCGACGGCCCATTTAATTAGGGACAGTTCTGGTGTCATACAACGAGAGTGCTAATCTATGTTTCCATCCCATAATCCGCGAAGCAGAAGCTGCCATCCAGCCGGCCGGTGCTATCAGCTGTCTCTAAGTCGATCTATGCCAGCAAGCAAAACGTTGTTTGGATATGGGCCGGCAAGCAGCTGCCGGCACCGCTAGATCTTTGTGGCACTTCCCGGCGCGTCACGCGGGACTCGTCGCACTGCCGCTAGGTCGGCGCCTAGAGCTCGGGATCGATCGTTTGGTGTCATGGAATGCGCGGCGGCGATCCGGTTTCGCCTGCGCACGGCTAGATCATGTGATCCATCTTTAATCGCTAGTTCGCTACATATCCTTACTCATGATTGGTTGAGGTAACCGAACAGAAATCAGGCCGCGCGCGATGAAGAGTCATGTGAAATCCCCATGTATATATGCTACCGATCGATGACGGAGAAACGGCGAAAGCGAAGGGAATCTGTACGGGGCAAGGACTCGCGACGATGGAAGAAAGAGCAATACGATATGACGGAGGGCGATAAAAGTTTAGGTGTCATTAATTTGGTTTTGATGATTAATGATAAATTTGATTATATAAGAATAATATTTTTATAGGTATTTTTGTCAGCCTCATGTGGGATATGAAAGTGAAAATTGTGAAATGTGTGATTTCCGGACTTGATATGAGTTGAGATAGAAATATACGTTGATCGAGTTATATGTATCATTATTTCTCTTCATGCATATGTTTATATGTTTGTATATAATATTTTTATATGATTGACATATGCATGTGAGACTAATGTTTTGTTTGAGCCTTATCTCTTGTTTAGTCTCTTTACATTGAGAACATGGAGATGATGTCTATATTTGATAAATGACGACTTTCATTCTTATATAAGATAAGCTCCTAATGTTTCATCTCTATTTATACATACTCTTGCATCACACAAATATTTCGTATACATACATTTAGGGGAAGCAAATTCTATACGTTAGTTATGCATGTATTTGATCCAAGTTATTCACTTTTATTTAATTGGGATCTTTACATTTGAGTACATGACACTTGTTGTGTTGATTAATACTCATCATTTATTCATATCTTTTATACATGTGATCGGTTGGTCAATAAGTGAAGATTGATAACTGAATTATTTGGACTAACAATTTTATTGAGTTGAATAAGAGAAATATGTCCCAAACATTAAAAAGATGTTAATGCTCAAGAGATATCATGACATCTAAAGATATTAAGGATGGCAAAATGAAGATATTGAAGATGTGAGGTATGAAGTGGCTACTATGGTAAGATGGTAAAAGGCAAGCGATGGTCGGCTGCGATAGACCATGCGGTGCGGTGATGAAGGGCAAGCAAGGGGCTTGGCACTAAAGGACCAAATCCAGTGGTGAAGGGCAAGTGACGGTTTTGTCGTGATGAATTGTGTGAGGCCATTTGAAGCTACAAAGAACCTGCATCAATCATTTTAAGAATATATGGTGAAACGGTTTCGACGTTGACATTCCTTAACAAAAAAAAAGGAGATGGAATGAAGGCATTCTTATTGGTATAATTCTTTTTCTATTTAAATTTGAGTATAGGAATGTCGTACTATCAAGAGGGATGCAACATCAATGTATTTGAGTATGTCTCGGTGCTCAAAGTGACCTATCCTAGTGCTACCTTGAGAGAAACCCAAGCTTTAACCTATCTTTGGAGTGATTTTAACCTTGCTTTTGGTTGAGTTGGATAGTCCTCTGAGTAAGCTTTTCATAGAGTTTAAGATCATAAAAAATGGACTTCCAAGCAAAAAGTCACTCTCATCTGTGAGAGAAAGGACTTCGAGAGGCTTACACCAAGTGACATTCTTAGGAGAATTGTTGCTCATGAGATGTTAGAAGAAGAAGCCAAGGAGGTCAAGCAAATAGCCAAGAATGTAGCAATGATTAAGAACAAGGAAGTCGCTTTGAAGGCCTCAAGTGATCAAGTTTCATGTGAAGATGAGAGTGATGATGAAGACATGGCCCTCATAGTCACTTCATCGCCGAGTGTCCAAAGAACAATGAAGCCAAGCCAAAGATGGTCAAGAAGAAGGTTGGGCGAGCTCACATTGGAGAAGTGTGGTATTCCGGTGATGAGGCAGATCCCAAGGAGAAGGATGAAGGTGATGGAGGAGTTGCCACCATCGCAATCAAGTCGTCATCACCCACCGAGGAGTGCCTCTTCTCCAACTTGAGTGATGACGACGAGGGCTACACCAACCCCTCTTGCTTCATGGCTCATGGGCGCAAGGTAATACCCTCACCCAAGCTCTCTATTGATGATGACCTTGAGAGTGATGAGAGAAGTGAGGATGATTTGAATGATGTGATTAAAAGCTTTAGCAAACCGGCAATGCAACATGTGGCTAAGCTAATGAAGACATTGGACTACAAGGAGAAATCCCTCGAAAGGCAAGAAGACTTGCTCATTCTTGAAAAGAAGAGAAACCTTGCCCTAGAGGAGGATTTGGCTAAGGAGCGAGGGAGGATTGAGAAATTGACCGAAGAGCTCTCTTTGGTCAATGGATCAATGGCTAGCCTAAAGGATATCAATGACACACTCCAAGAAAAGCTTGTGACATTGGACCAAAGTCACAAAGTGCTTGAAGTTCAATTTGATACTCTTTAGAAAAGCACCTCTTCCTCCAATGAAGCCGCTAAGTCGTCCAATGCCGCCTCTAGCAATGGTTGTGCTAGGTGGTATAGCTTTGATTTGGATTCCTATGCAACTAACCTTGAAACTATAGCGGAACTCTAGAAGAAAAATGAGAGGTTGGGCACTTTGATAAAATATAGATGTTTGAAAAATTTTCACTCAAAAGACGTCCTCTACAAGACCATAGCCACCCATGTCAACAAAGCTGGGCATGGTCTTGGATTCTCTGAAGAAAGCAAACCCTCAAGAAGGGCAATTGTGAACAGGAAGCCGTGCTTGAAGTTTGTCAAAGAAGGAGAAGCCCACAAGCAAGCAAGGCAAGCTGTCTCCTGGCTGGTCAGTGTTCCAGAAGTTCCGGACTGGTTGAGCAGATGTTCCAGGCAAGCAGATCTCTCGGACAGAGAGAAATTCCCAGAAGTTCCGGTCGGACCAACCAGAAGTTTCGGACCTCTACCAGACCCAGGAAGCTGGCAGGAAGTTTCGGGCCCAGAGCCAGAAAGTCCCGGCCAAAAGGTATATACTATGATTCATTTGTGATCAGCAAGAACCACAATGGTAAGGTGGTTGCTCATTTCAATGGAGGTCACAATGATGAGTATTGTGCTTGTGTGTGGGTGCCCAAGACGCTAGTGGCTAACATTCGAAGATCCAAACTTCGACAAGTTTGGGTACTTAAAACCCTAACGTGACTTTCTTTTGTAGACATACTCCTCAAGTGGATCAAGTTGGATGGTGGACAGCGGATGCACCAACCATATGACGGTGGAGAGGAGTATGTTTACAAGTCTTGACGAGGAGGAAGGAAATCACGAAAATATCATTTTTGGAGATGACGGCAAAGGAAAGTGTAGACCCCCGTTTTTGAGGATGGGAATCATTCGTGTTCATAGTACCATTATTCTGGATCGAGTAGTTTGGTACCCACGAATATAGTACTGAATTATCAGGTGCAAAGTGCACGAATAGTCTTATACCCAAAGTATATTACAATAATAAGCCCAAAGGCAATATCCAACACATATAGGTCCTCATGGACCGGATACAACCAAATACAGAAGGTAGGCAAGGCAGCGGAGTGGAAGGCAGCGGCTTGTCGATTGCTATAGGCAATGACTGGGGACTAAGACCTATTAGGCACCTTCGTCTTCCTCACTCTCCTGGTAGTAGGCGTACGGGTCTTCAGGGTCTTCATTATCTACATCTGAATGTTTGTGTGTATAGCAAGAGTGAGTACCAAACGTACTCAGCAAGCCAACACAGCAAAGATGCATATGATAGGGGATTCTCGAAGGATGGCTGTGGTTCATTTGCACAAAGCCAACTTTGTAAATCTTTTCACAACCTTAACATCTAGTCTGGTCAAGTTTTATTACCATAGTTCATTAAGTCGGTAACGGTTCTGTCCACCATCCATTGTGATCCCAAGGATAGCTTCCCGCCACCGGATCGTCATGGTTTTCTGGGAAGCCTACCCTTCTTGTATCTCGAGAAGTTGGTCCACCAGTACATAAAAATCATCATGCTAACCCATCCCATCATTTTAAAATTTAGAGTCTGGCCAAGAGATAAACTTGTCACGCTGCTCATTATCCGCGAGCACGGCTATTCGAATAGACTGATTTACTCACACTGCAGTGGATGTACACTTTACCCGTACTCCGTGACTGCCCAACGAATGAGCCTACGTCCCAACACACGAGACGGTCACAACAAAGCCTTTCGATAACCTCACTTTGGCAGTACCTGCTCCATGAACTTAAATCCTCTTGCACTCTAGCCGTTATTTCCTAGCAGTGTGAGGAGTTCTGGTGCTCCCGAGAAGGGAAAAACTCACACATTCTTTAAGTTGTGATTAAGTCCAGTTTTAGTTCTAGTTCAGTTACCCACCGATGGTTACCCCATCTGTAGGCTTCCCGCCCTGTAGGCTTCCCGCCTATTCACACACCCAAGTGAACCACTATGCAGGGATACTGCCTCCGCTCGGATATCTACTCCGCTAGGTCTATACCCATTCGAGAAGTACGGTTGTACTGGCTCGTTTCATGTTATAAGTCTCATGGCTCGGTCCTTAATTGACCAAGGACGGTACTTGTCTTTGCCGGAATCCACCCAAATCATCTAGCCGCCCCAGTCTAAAATATTTGTTTGTTTTAGTTTTTCATCAAAACTTATTTTATCATTCTCATGGCAATGTGGCGCTCATGTCTCCACATGCCGTATCCCAACTACCTTTCTCAAAGGTAGTTGCCCAAGCATATAGCTCTTTTGTAAAAGTATGAATATGCATTGAATCTAATCATGGCATGGCTAAGCATTTTATGCTGAGGGTTTCCTTCGGTCACATCATATCGATGGTTACAAAGAATATAACTAAAGGTAATCAACATCAAGGCATAGCATAACAAGAATAGGTATTCTTCTGTATATAGCATGCACATTTTAATTTTTGAATCAACACAAGTTCGCAATAGGATCAATATGTTCAAAGGGAGTGATGACTTGCCTTGCTCGCGACTTTCTTGACTTGTGTCTTCAGCGTACTCAACGGCTTTCCCGGATTCTATACATACGTGCGAAAGATCCAATTGAATTCGATTAGAATTCAAATAAAAACCATCAAAACCAAATGAATCACAAAAACGGTCCCTAAGGCGAATCTATGGTTGTAAATGGATTTGGGTTAGAGTTTCGCTAAAGTCCGGGTCGTAACGAGTGTGTTGCATGAATTTTGAACTTTTAGGTTTTCTTTGATTTAATTTATACCTAGTAAATTTAAGTGTAGAGGAATTATAATTGATGGTCCACCGGAGACCCGTCACCATGGCCTCGTCGTGGAAACGGTATAAATAGGCCTCGGTAGATGAGCTCCAAACACCAAACTTGATCACCTCTTTTCCCTCTCTAAAACCCCTCAAAAATCCCCAGCTTCCGTAGTGCACTGAGAATTTCGTGAAAAATGGAAGCCCGGTCGGAATAACCCTAAATCGGCCGCTCGAAGCCCACCGGCGACCCAAAACAGGGGAAACGCGGCAGCCCACCGGCGATGGGTCTCCGGTGACAATTTGGTTCGAGAAAATTAGGGGAAATGAAGCTCTTGACGTGAGGATTGTAATAGTACCTTTAGTTTGAGAAGCAATCAACCGAGGACGACGAATTTTGGAGAATTACTCGGTGCAGCTCAACCTAGGGTTCTTCAATGTTTCTCGAAATTGGTGGGCTGTGGTTAACGGATTTTGGGGAAAATTGGGGAGGAGCTAGATGAGGCTATTAGACACAATTTTTGTGTTGTGAACTTCGGCCGCGGAGTGCTATTTATAGCCGACCGCGCGAGCTCGAGCTCGGCGGCCATGGCGGCAGTGCTAGGGGTGACGTGCGCGCGAGTAGGGGAAGAGGAGGCCGACGCATAGCGGGCATGGCTACAGCGCGGGCGGCATGGGCACGGTGGTACAGCGTGGCGCTATGGATGACGCGCGCGGCGTGGGCGTGGCGCTGTGGATGACGCGGCGGCATGGGCGCGCGTGGCGTGGCCACGTGCGGCGGGCGTGGCGCGGTGACGGCGAGACCGGCGTCGAACACTGCGGGCTATGAGCAGTGCGTTTTCGATTTTCTCTAATTTTCCTTTTTCCATTTCACCAATAAAATTTAAAAACAACATTTTGGTCCCAATCATAAATGTAAATTAAATTCTAAAGTTTTAATCTTTTACCCAACTTTATTATTGTCATTATTTATATATTTTTATTTCTTTATTTACAATTAAATAATTGTTTTATATTTTCCCAAAAATAAAATTTTGATCCCAAAAGAACATGTTATCAATCTCAGCTTTTTCAATTGTATATTCATAATTTTTATTTTATTTCTATTATTTATTTTGTAATTTCTTTTCCTTTTAGGGTTTAAAACTTTTTCGACTTTTTCGACTTTCATATAAATATTCCTTTATTTATAAAACACAGTAAAACTTGCAAATAAGAGCCAAATAGCACGACAAGATGCAACAACCCAAAAATTTTTGTAAGTTCCAATTTTTTAGACTTTGATTTTTAAATTTCTGATTTTCAGGGTGTTATAGAAAGGTAATTGGGTTCGGTAAAATTGCTATCTCAAATGATCAATCCATCTCCAATGTCCTCCTTGTCAAGTCTTTGAGCTATAACCATCTTTCCGTTTCACAATTATGCAAAATGAGTTACAATTGCTTGTTCACCGACGTGGATGTGACCGTTTTTAGGAGAGATGACTCATCCGTTGCCTTTAAAGGAAAGTTAAAGAGTGATCTCTATTTTGTTGACTTTGACATAGATAGAGTAAACCCCGAAGCTTGCTTAATGGTAAAATCCTCCATGGGTTGGCTATGGCATCGAAGGATAGCCCATGTAGGAATGAGGAATTTGTCAACTCTCTTAAAAGGGGAGCACATTCTCGGTCTTACTAATGTAACCTTTGAGAAAGATCATGTGTGTAGTGCTTGCCAAGCCGAAAGCAAGTTGGAAACCCACATCCCATCAAGAACGTCATGACCACCTCAAGACCACTCGAGCTTTTTCACATGGACCTATTCGGCCCTGTGGCTTATCTAAGCATAGGAGGTAACAAGTACGGTTTTGTGATTGTTGATGATTATTCCCGTTTCACTTGGGTATTCTTTTTTCATGACAAAAGTGAAGCTCAAGAAGTTTTCAAGCACTTCGCTCGACAAGCTCAAAATCAATATGATCTCTCCATCAAGCGAGTGCGAAGTGATAATGGAGGAGAATTCAAGAATACACAAGTGGAGGAATTTCTTGATGAAGAAGGCATCAAACACGAGTTCTCTGCGCCATATGATCCACCTCAAAATGGCATCGTCGAGAGGAAGAACCACACACTCATTGAAGCGGCAAGGACGATGCTTGATAAGTACAAGATCTCTGATGTCTTTTGGGCGAAGGCCGTGAGCACCGCATGCGATGCCATCAACCATCTCTACCTCCACAAGCTTTTGAAGAAGACATCCTATGAACTCTTGAGTGGTAAAAAGCCTAATATTTCGTATTTTCGTGTCTTTGAGAGCAAGTGCTTTATTTTGAGTAAGAGACCTCGTTCGTCTAAGTTTACACCTAAGGTGGATGAGGGTTTCTTACTCAGTTATGAATCAAATGCCCATGCCTATCGTGTTTTCAACAAAACCTCCGGTATTGTTGAGATCACTAGGGATGTGACATTTGATGAATCTAACGGCTCCCAAGAAGAGCAGATTGTGGTGCATGTTATAGATGATGTGGATCCACACAAAGCAATACGAAGGCTATTGGCGACATACGACCAGTTGAGACGCAGGATGATCAAGTGAATGGTGATCACCTCAGTTGTCGACAACCAATAACTCTTCACCAAGTCAAGATGATAATGCCTCGGAAGTTCCGGTGCCCTCAACCCGGAACATCCGGCCCGATGCTCCGAGCCCCAGGGGTCAGAACATCTGGACCTCAGGACGACCGGATGTTCCGGGCCCAGCAGGCCAGAACCTCTGGGATTCTGGACCTGAAGGCGTGCCTCCGACACAAGTGGATGGGCTCAACGCCGAGGACGCTCAAGAGCTAACTGATTAGGCTATAGTCCCCTCGGTGCACCATCCAAGGATATATCATACCGTTCAACGAGATCACCCCATTGACAACATTCTTGGAGACATTCAAAAGGGGGTAACCACTCGATCTTGTGTTGCAAGTTTTTGTGAGAATTACTCGTTTGTCTCTTCTTTGGAACCAGTTAAGGTGAGGAATGCGCTTGGTGATCCGGATTGGGTGATGGTCATGCAAGAAGAGTTGAACAACTTCACTCGCAATCAAGTATGGTCATTGGTGTAGAGACCTAATCAAAACGTGATCGGCACCAAGTGGATCTTCCGCAACAAACAAGATGAGAATGGAGTAGTCACTTGCAACAAAGCCCGGTTAGTGACACAAGGGTTCACTCAAGTCGAGGGCCTCGACTTTGGTGAAACCTTTGAGCCGGTTGCTCATCTTGAGTCCATTCACATTCTTTTAGCCTATGCCGCTAACCATGATTTCAGATTATATCAAATGGATGTCAAGAGTGCTTTCTTGAACGGACCAATATCCGAATTGGTGTTTGTTGAGCAACCACCTGGCTTTGAAGACCCAAAATATCCAAATCATGTGTTCAAGCTTCACAAGGCACTCTACGGGCTCAAGCAAGCCCCTAGAGCATGGTATGAGTGCCTTCGGGATTTTCTCCTCAAAAATGACTTTGAGATATGCAAAATCGACACTACTCCACTAATAAATTCAAAAATAATTTGTTTGTATGCCAAATTTATGTCGATGATATAATATTTGGTTGAACTAATGTCTCATTTAGTGAAGAGTTTAGTAGGATAATGACCAAGAGATTCGAGATGTCAATGACAGGTGAGCTCACATTCTTCCTTGAGCTTCAAGTCAAGCAACTCAAGGAAGGGACCTTCATCTCTCAAACAAAGTATTTGAAAGATGTACGCAAGAAGTTTGGGATGGAGGATGAAAAGCCCATCAAGACGCCAATGCCTATCAATGGTCATTTGGATCTCGACGAAAACGACAAAAGCGTGGATCAAAAGATATATCGATCCATGATTGGATCCTTGCTTTATCTTTGTGAATTTAGGCCCGATATCATGCTTAGTGTGTGCATGTGTACTCACTTTCAAGCGGCACCCAAAGAATGTCATTTGATTGCCGTTAAGAGAATCCTTCGATATTTGGTGCACACTCCTAACCTTGGCTTGTGGTATCCTAAGGGTTGTGCCTTTGAGCTTGTTGGCTATTCCGATTCGGATTATGCCGGGTGTAAGGTTGATCGCAAGAGCACTACTGGCACGTGCCAATTCCTTGGACGATCCCTTGTTTCTTGGTCATCAAAGAAGCAAAACTCCATTGCCCTGTCCACCGTCAAAGCCGAATATAGCCGCTGGATCTTTTTGTGCTCAACTCCTTTGGATGAAACAAACCCTACAAGACTTTGGCTATATTTTTTCCAAGATTCCTCTCCTATGTGACAATGAGAGCGTCATAAAACTAGCCACCAATCCTGTCCAACACTCAAGAACCAAGCACATAGACATTCGCCACCATTTCTTGAGAGACCATGAGGCAAAGAGTGACATTGTCCTATCCCATGTGAGAACCCAGAATCAACTAGCTGACATTTTCACCAAGCCCTTGGATGAGAAGAGGTTTTATGAGCTTAGGAGTGAGCTCAATATCTTGGATTCTCACAACATTTGTTGAGGATTCATTGGCTAATCAATAGTCAAGCATGAATAAAATTGAGTGTAAATTGAAAATTGAACCTTTGTATCTTGAGATCGCTTCTTGGGTAGAAGTTGGTTTTGATATGAAAATAAGGTTCAAACATTTCCATCTTGCCCCAAAACCATTTCCAAAATGTTTGTGAAAATTGTTGTGTGCTTGTGATTGTTTGCAAAAACTTGGTTTTTGGTCCTTTTTGTGATGCATTGTGACCATTGTTATGTAATGATTGCTTGTGTACTGGTCACGTGCATCGCATTTGTTTACATGTCCATCCATCTCTAGACTCCTTTCAGCTTCTTGTCGGAAGTTTCGGACCCCAGCCAGGAACTTTCGGTAATTTCTCTCTATCTAAAATTCGAGGCCGGAAGTTCGGTCATGTCCGACCAAAAGTTCCGGTGCTCAGGGTGTTAAGTTCCAAGGGTGGCTGATGGCAAACCCTAACTTCCTCACTTCTCCACCGTCACCATCTCTCTCCTCTCTCACCCCTCTTCCGGCTATTTCTTGTCTCCAAGGTGAAATCCCTATCTCTTGATTGTTTTTCGAGTGTTTTTGGTCGAGGATCGATGCCCCGCGCTTGCTTTCAACTTTCGTTTGCCCCGAGGTACTTCGTTTGATCCCTCTCCCTAGTTTCACCTTCTTTTGCCCTGATCTCTCAATTCTTGGACCTAGGGAGTTTTCCTTTCGGTTGCAAATCAAATTAGTACCTTGTAGGTGGCCGATCTGTGCATTTTGAGGCAATGCGCTTGATTTTCGGTGGGGGGGCGACTACCAGGCACACCGTAAGTTCCGGTGTACTTGGACCGGAACTTTCGATCCCTGTGCAGCCTGCCGCAACCTCCTTCTCCTTCACCCCGTTTTGTCACTGCATCTCCCTTATCTTTGCTTGTTCCCTATTGCAGTGATTCCATGGCTCGTGAAAAGCGCCAGAAGGCTCGTCAGGACGTCTCGGGGGATGACGATGACAATAGTCCCCCCCGTTCGAGGTCCTCGAGGACGTCTCAGAAAAGAAAAGGTGGTATTTGAGGACAGGCGTTGTAACATCCTGGCCCAGGGCTTAATAGGATTAATAGAATGCTCATACCAACAAGTTGCAACTTCTTTTCCGGAAGCTCATCTCCAAAGAACTCTAAGGTTAAGCGTGCTTGGCCTGGGGTAATTTGGGGATGGGTGACCAACCGGGAAGTTCTTCCTGGGTGCGCATGAGTGAGGACAAAGTGCGCAGAAAAGACTAGTGTTGGTCTGTGAGGGCAGTCTAAGATACTAGAGAGCTTCCAGATATAGGCGGGCCCATCCCACTGTATCCTGCTCAGGTTTATGATGTTGACCCCGATCACCACACTGGGTGCCAAAGGATTAACTATCTCAAGTAGATAGCCTGGTGTGGTCGCGATCGCCAGGATCGACCTTCTTCCAGCTCAACTGGTACAACTCCATCTTTCTCTCCCAGACCAATCGGGTTGTGGAGATAAAGTGGCTAGACTGGGGATATCTTCAGTCGAAGAACAATGCATACTTCAATGACTTGATGCAAGTATGCGTAGCCAAGAACCTCAAGGATGTCCTCTGCCTCGACTACTCCTGGAACACTGAGGTTAAGTGCGCAGAAAAGACTGGTGTTGGTCTGTGAGGACAGTCTAAGATCCTAGAGAGCTTCCAGATGTAGGCGGGCCCAGCCCGGGAAGGGTGGGACGTTACAGGCGTAAGGATCGGTCTCCTCCCAAGCCGTCCCGTGCTACTCGGAACCGGACCTTGACCATTCGAGATGTCGGAACCGCGGCAGCAGGAGGTTCTCAAGCTGCTGGTCCTCCACCCCGTCCGGCTCAGTGTTCCACTGCCACCCGTCCTCAGCCAGATGAGCTGGGTCCCTTGGGAAATCCCATCCCACTGTATCCTGCTCAGGTTTATGATGTTGACCCCGATCACCACACTGGGTGCCAAAGGATTAACTATCTCAAGTAGATAGCCTGGTGTGGTCGCGATCGCCAGGATCGACCTTCTTCCAGCTCAACTGGTACAACTCCGTCTTTCTCTCCCAGACCAATCGGGTTGTGGAGATAAAGTGGCTAGACTGGGGATATCTTCAGTCGAAGAACAATGCATACTTCAATGACTTGATGCAAGTATGCGTAGCCAAGAACCTCAAGGATGTCCTCTGCCTCGACTACTCCTGGAACACTGAGGTTATCAGCCAGTTCTATGCCACAGTCTTCTTCAGTTCCACTAAGAATGGGGTTTTCTTCTTGAAGTGGAGGACAGAGGGACGCCCCTACAAAGTGTCTCTACCTCAGTTCGTGAAGATTTTGGGGTTGGATCAAGTTGATCTAAACCGCCCCAACATCCACACTGAGGATTCCATCCCCGTAGTGCGCACCAGGTTCCTCTACGCACCAGATGCTTCTTGTGACTGTCTTGGGACCACAAAGGGGCTTCTACCTCAGTACAAGCTTCTGTACTTCATCTTCAGGTCTGATCTGTCCCAGTTTCCATTCCTCTTCTATTTTTGGTTCCCTGTGTCAAGCTTCTGTGTTTGTCTCCATCTTTAGGTGGACCCTGCTGCCAAAGGCCGGGGATGCGACAGCACTTCCTGCGCGTCATGCGCATCTCCTGAGTCACATGTGGTACAATCAGACGTCCTTCAGCGTCTCCAAGCTCATCTAGTTCGAGATATACAACACCGCCTATGATCCCAAGCGGGGGTGTGTGTATGCTCCATACATCATGAAGATGATCAACAATGTGACCGGCTTCTTCTACACCTGTGACTCTTCTCACAAGCTGTTTCGCCCTCATGTGTCGACTGCTCCTAGGATTCCTCCTTCCCGTCCTTCTAGCTTGGCATCAGGTGCTGGTCCTTCCTCAGCTCCTTCACGCCCTTCGGGTTCGAGCTCCAGCTCGCCCATCAAGAAGGTGTTGCGCTCGATCTTCTGTCTCTGCGCCAAGACCGCCTCCAAGGTCAAGAAGATTGAGCGGCGTTAGAAGATGCTTCTAAGGGAGGCCGGTCACACAGTCTCCGACGACTCCGAGGATGAGGTCTATGAGGACCCCTTCGCAGCCTACGAGCCCGCTCGCGATGTTGCTGCCGGTGAGGGAACTTCTGCCTCTGTTCCTTACGCCTTCCCTAAAGTGTCTTCACACTCTGAGGGGGACGAGGAGGAGGACGACTCTCCTGCTGTGGCATCGCCAGTTGCTGACTCTGGTAGCGCCACCGACATTGCCGAGGCCTCCCCTTCTCCCGGTGGTGGCGACGACGACATTCAGAGTGGCGACACCGAGATCGTCTCCAACTCCGATGACTCCGAGTGACTTCCCTTCGCTCTTATTCCTTTTTGGTGTCTTGATGCCAAAGGGGAAGAAGATTGAGAAAGAGGGGGTCAATTATCTCTTTTATGTGTTTTTGTGCTTCCTTGTTGGCCTGTTCCTGTCAGTCGACCGGAAGTTCTGGACCTTTCCACCAGAACTTCCGACCGTGCAACTATCTCCTAGGACTTTTATCTTTTCGCTCTCGTTTGGACATGTGAACTCTATGTGTGCTAGGATATAATGATTGCTAGACCATATGATATTATTAGGCTTTTTTGCATGATCACTTGTTTGCTTTGTGAATGATGATTTGTTGTTATTAAATTTCTTTGTGTGCTTGCCATGTCATATGCTCTTAAAAATTATTTCATTTCACCTTTGTTGCACCCCACTGAGTAAGATGAGTTGGTTAGAAATTCCCTAAACTCCTCTATCAAAAATGCATATTAAATTCACTCTTATTTCACACTATGCATATATTTAGGGGGAGTTCTATCTAACCCTTCTTACTCAAAACTTCACTTACTCTAATCTTTTGTAAGCTTTAACCAAATTGTCATCAACCACCAAAAAGGGGGACATTGAAAGTGCATCTAGCCCCCTAAGTGGGTTTTGGTGGTTAATAACAATTTGGTTAAGGGACTAATGTGTTTAATTGAGCTGTGTGCAGGAGAATTAGTCCCTAGATGCTTAGTTGTGTAGGTTTTGAGAAAGAAGAACCCTCAAACATCAATTGCAAAAAGGAGAAAAGATCCGATAATGACTTATAATAGTTTTTTCTTAAATGTTGAGTTTTATGAAAAACCGTACTATTAAGGGGGGGTAAAACTCATGCCATGAGATGATCTAAGTGCTCTTAGTCATCCTTGAGTGAGAATTTTTGGAGTTATTTTTTGAAAATTCCCCTTTCCTCGACAGAGAAAGCCGATCGGAAGTTCCGGGATTCAAAGCCAAAACTTCTGGACACCTTCACCTCGCAGCAAAACCCTGAGAACCAAGTGTTGGCCGGAACCTCCGGTAGTCCCAGACTGGAACTTCCGGACAGTATTCCTGCTGAGTTTGTGAGTAACGGCTAAGTGACGCAAGCGTGTACCTATATATATGCCACCTTGTCCCCAGCTCACTTTTGGCCATCCCACTTTCATTTTTTAGTCTCCTAGCCTCTCCCATGGTGTTCTAGCTCATTCCAACTTAATTCTTGAGCCACATAACCAAATTTGTGAGAAGATTGAGTGTTGGAGTGATTATGAGAGTGAGAGAGCTAGGTGACTTGAGCACTTAGTGATTCTTGCAGGGCTTTGGAGTGGTGCCTATTACTCTTGGAGAGCAATCTCCTAGACAGTTAGGTGTCTCCCGCGAGCTTCCAGAGAATTGTGGATTGGCCTGGGAAAGTTTGTGAAGGATCACCTGTCCTCCGCAAGGAAACAAGGTATGGATAGTGACAAACCAAGCTGATCTTTTAGAAGTTATCTAGGTAGAGCAATTCACGTTTGTGGTTCACGCTAGAGGATCGAATTTGGATCTTTGTGGTCAATTTGATCTCTAGGTAAGAACCTAGAAACGTTGGAATTGAAGGCCGTATACTTCTTCCCAGGGATTTGCTTGGTGAGGCAAGGGGTTAAGTGAGACCCAACTCTACGGAGTTCCTCAACGGAGAGTAGGATTCTTTGAATCCGAACTTCGGGTAAAAATCCTTATGTCTCATGTGTTATCTCTTTACCTACTGCTATTTGTCTCTATTGCCTGTGTGTATCCTCATGTTGCTAGCAATAAAATCGTATTGGAATTGATTAAATTTGAGTTCAGATCCTGTTAAGTCACAGAACACCAGAAGTTTTGGACTGTAACATCGGAAGTTTCGAACAGCTTGTGCTGACCGAAAGTTCCATGGTTTAGGTAGGGACGTTTTGGTGTCTGGGTGTTCTAACCGATGTATTTTTGAGAAAATTTCAGGATCGCCTATTCACCCCCCCTCTAGGCGACATCAACGGGCCTTCAATAGTATGCCACGAAAAGTTTGTGAAGGTTTCGATTTCGCCTCCACAAGGGAAGAAATCAAGTGAAATTGAGGAGTGCATTTCTGCAACCTCATGAGGAAAAGGGTTGAAAGAGACCCAACATTTTGTGGCCCCTCAATGGAGACGTAGGATCCGTGGATCTGAACTTCAGGAAACAAATCACGTGTCTTCTCTCTTGGTTTGCTTGTCCTTGTTTTCTCTCATATTGTGCTTGAGCTTGTTTTTACCCGGTCTACTTGTTTGTTTAATTAACATGGTTGGTGACATTCACTACTGGAGAAATCATCATTTGTTGAAGTGGCAAAAATCACACTAGAGATCATCTCTAGTCCCGGTTTAAAAATTCAACACCTCACTAGGAACTTTAGTCCCGGTTTGTGTCACGAACCGGGACTAAATATCACCTCTAGTCCCGGTTCAAATGTTGTCAGAGGTTGTCAGAGCGCTGGGCATCTTTAGTCCCGGTTGGTAACACCAACCGTGACTAAAGATGCTATTTTTGTCCGATTGATGTTACCAACCGGGACTAAAGATAATTTTGATATTTAGTGCCGGTTGGTAACACCATGAATGCGTTTATTTTTTTAACGAACCTAATAAAAATATACAAATTTTGCTACATGATTCAAATGGTATAAAATTAATTTGAGGGGATTTATAATTTTAAAGAGTGTGGTGTTGTGTGGGGGTGGGTGATTGAAGATAGAAGGAAGCTCTAATTTAATCATTACATTGTAATTACATATTATCATATTGTTATTAACTAATGATTCTCAATATATAAAATCTTTTGTAAAATTATTTTGGTAATAATATACAAATCGGAGGGATGTACAATATTGATAAGAACATTCAAACCCGGGCCGTCACGTCTAGTTTATGCGTGTGTAACAAGTTTTACGCGCATTGTTCCCGTTTCGTCCTCTAACTCGGAGTCGGTTTTTAAAACAGCCATAACTTTCACATACGGACTCCGATCAAGACGTTTCATATATGAAAATCGATCATAAAAAATTTCGGATGCGTTCCTTCGCAGCTTCATCGCGTTCGGCGATTTTATTTTGCCCAAAAAGCCTCGAAGGTTGCCTTTTTGAGCCCAAGTTTTTTTCCAATTCGAGAGTAATGAATTTTCCACAGGCCACGTCTTTTCCTTTTTATGCTCAAATTTTCTGTGGTTACCTCTCGTGTGCTCCTAAGTCCATAAAAATATAATAAAATAAAACAAAAAAGTTGAATTTTTCCAAAAAAACAACAACTTCAGATGAATATGAAAAATAGAGAGGGGCAAAAGAGGAACACTATCTAAAAGGCACATTAATGTCTAGAATTATCTATGTTTGATTAAATTTTAATATTATTGTTTTAATCTATATTTAATGAATTTAATTTGGCCCTATTTACTAATTATTTAATTGTTAACCCTAGCCGGGACCAAATAAATTTAGAAAAATAGCGGGAAATTATCTTTAGTCCCGGTTGGTGCCACCAACCGGGACTAAAGATGAATTAGAAATAGCGGGAAATTATCTTTAGTCCCGGTTGGTGCCACTAACCGGGACTAAAGATGAATTGGAAATAGCAGGAAATTATCTTTAGTCCCGGTTGGTGCCACCAACCGGGACTAAAATTCCAAGGCTATATATATCCCAGGCGCGCATCGTCTTCTTCACCGATCCAACACTTAGTTATTTTCTCCTCTCCTTTCTCAGCTCTCTCTCTCCCTCAGCTCTCTCTCCCTCTCTCAGCTCTCTCTCTCTCCCTCAGCTCTCTCTCCCTCTCTCAGCTCTCTCTTGCTCCAGCGACGGCGGTGGGACGTGAGGAGGTGGGAGGGGAGGTGGTAGCGGCTCGAAGATGGCGGTGGCCCAGCGGCTCGGAGGTGGCTGCGGCGCAGCGGCTCGGGAGGTGGTGTCAGTGCCTCCTCCATTTCCTCCTCTTTCTTGTCCTCTCCAGGAGCGGCAGCAGCGACGGATATGGAGATTTTTGGAGATTTTTGTGATGTTCTAAATTTGATATATATATATATATGTATATATGATGTTCATTACTCTATTTGTGATGTGAATTTATGATGTGGATTTGTGATGTGAATTTGTGATGTGAATTTGTGATGTGAATTCGTGATACGAATTTGTGATGCGAATTTGCGATGCGAATTTGTGATGTGATTTGAGGATGTTAATTTGATATGTGAATTTGATTTCGGCAACAAAAAAACAACGAAAAAACAAAAAAAACACATATAAACAAGCAACAGGAGGAAAAAAATAAAAAATGCTTTAGTCCGGTTGGAGCCACCAACGGGACTAAAGATGACGGAGCCGACCACGTGGCTCCGCCATCTTTAGTCCCGGTTGGTGGCTTCAACCGGACTAAAGATGCATCTCTAGTCCCGGTTATTTAACCGGGACTAGAGGTCGCCCATCTCTAGTCCCGGATTCGTAGTCCCGTTTTGACAACCGGGACTACTGAGGGTTACCAACCGGGACTAGTGTGGCTTTCTCCAGTAGTGATTATATCTTGCTTAGATACTTTGTTTGTCACCTTTTGATTCATATACATGTTGTTTGTTCCAGCTACAAGTTCATAGCTAGTGTTTTATTTCATTATCCACCGAACTTTTTGGGTGAGACCGGAACTTCCAATCCCATCCCGAAAGTTCCATTTGAATCGAAAGTTTCCTTTATTTTAATATGCTATGATGTTGTGATAATTTTAGGAACCACTACGTCAGCACCGGCTATCTCTAACGGGCATTAACCCTCATCTCTATCGGGGTTGGCCCCCCGTCACTGTGAAAAGGTCACTGATGTGAGAAAATATCTCTAACGGACACAAGGCCGTCACGGATGCACATTATCTCAATTGGGCCATAAAAAATGCCCGTCACAGATGAGTTTCAAGGTCAAACCAGTGGGGTTGAACGCCCATCACGGATGACACATCTCAGTCGGACCTATTTATAAGCCCGTCATAGATGACAACTCATCTCTAACGGGCCGTGGTTACCGGGCCGTCACCGATAGGGTTGACCAAACACGAGGTCAAATAATGTCCTGATTTTTTGCCCGGCACGGATGACATATCTCTAACGGGCTTAAATAGCCTGTCACGGATGTCCTATCTATCTCTATCGGGCTTTTAGGTTGAGACCGTTACGGATGTCCTATCTCTATCGGGCTTTTCCACAATGCCCGTCAGGGATGAGTTTATTATCCAAGAAAATAAAATTTATTTTTTTGGCTAGCCTCATGCCTTTGCTAGCCATGCCCGCTGCAACAAATGGATAGATATCATCACAGCCCAGCCCCAGCCCCACAATTCATCACAGCCACAGCCATATCCATATCCATTCGCATATATATTCATCATAGCCACAGCCATATCCATTCACATATATATTCATCACATATATATTCCACAGCCACAGCCACAACAAAATAACAAGTGTACTAACCCCAAAAAATAGAAAAAAAAGTCAAGTATAGATGGCTATTTATTTATTGCAAAAAAGAACATGTGTAAGAACCGAAAAAAAGGAACAAGTGTACTGCTTAAAAAAAGACAAGTGTAGATTGTCTGTTTTGTTCCAAAAAGGAACAAGTGTAGTTCTAAAAAAAAAGAAGTGTAGTTCCAAAATGGTCTTTACTTTTTGCTCTCAGAACAACTAGACTATATATGTAATAGTATGAGGTGTTGTGGTAGCTTAGGTGGCTTCCAAAAGATATCCGTCGTGCCCTGTGACACAAGGTTTGATGCGGATATCTTCGGAAGCCACCCAGACTACAACACACCTAAATAATTTGAACCGTGTTTTGGATGTTGCAATTTGCAATGTCTGAACGGCTCCAGTTCATCATCGAGCGAACTTGAACATTGCCGCTGAAAACAGAGAAAGCACACATCTAAATCAGGGATACCAGCGGCAGCGGTGGCGGCGGGAGCAAATACATGAAGCAAATCTCACACTCCAATAAGTCGGGATCAATGAAATAGCTTATCTTAGTCGTCTCGTCCGTATCCGTATCCAGCTGCTCCTGATGATCCGTGGAGAGGCTCCGACGCCTTCTTCCTACCTTCTTCACCGATCTTGATCTCTTCAACATGTCATGATCCATCGTAGTAGCCTTCTTCACCGATCTTGGTCTCTTCAACATGTCGTGATCCGGATCACGGTCTTTCTCTTGCTTTTCTCCCTTTGCTTCATAATCTTTCTGTCTTGCTCTTTCTTAGAGTACGGCGTAGCAGTACTCGTGTATCTCCATCAAACTTTGAATAGCGAGAGATATGGCAATAATTGGATAGTGCGGCTATATATGGCAATGATGGCTTGCCTCCCCCGTTCCCGTCTCAATGCCTCGGCGACGCCCAGGAAGCCGCCGGTGACGCCGCACGACGGCGGACTACCTCTATCCGCCCGTCGTGATCGAGCAGTACTACCTGCCGCCGCCACCGCAGTCTTTGCTCCCGCCGCCACCACTACCGCTGGTCTCCCTGATTTAGAGGTGTGCTTTCTCTATTTTCAGCGGCAATGTTCAAGTTATCGTTGCTAATGTCTTCTGCCTTATTCTCGTGAATTGTCACATAAGCATTAGCTGTTAGAGCATTATTGTCCTGACCACAAGTTAGGATCTTCTATGAGTATGGAGCATGTCGACGGCCACCCTCCTCCTCCGCTTGTAATTCTCCCTGAGGACTTTTACATATTACTAAACTATTGGAAGGTGAAAGTATTAGATGTGGCCTCAGTTTTGCTCAGAAATTATGCATTAATTACAATCATTTGCAAGTATAGATCCAAAAAAAGAACAAGTGTAGATAGTCTGTTCTTATCAAAAAAACAAGTGTAGTGCCATCCAAAAAAAGAACAAGTGTAGATAGTCTGTTCTTATCAAAAAAAAAGAACTAGTGCCTCCCAAAAAGAACAAATGTAGATGGTCTGTTCTTATAAAAAACAAGTATAGTTCCCAAAAACAAAATAACAAGTGTAGAATATATATGTGAATGGATCAATTTGGTTGTGGTTGTGATGAATATATATCTGAATGGATCAACTTGGCCTCTTTTTTTTGCAAAAAAAGAGGAAGTGTAGTGCCCCAAAAAAAAGAACAAGTGTCCATGGCTGTTTTTTTTTCCAAAAAAACAAGTGTAGATCCAAAAAACAAATTAACAAGTGTAGATGTTCTGTTTTTATCAAAAAAACAAGTGTAGTTTCCAAAATCAAAATAACAAGTATAGATGGTTGTATTTTTGCTAAAAGAACATTTGTAGAAACAAAAAAGAGAACTTGTAGTGCCCACAAAAAAAGAACAAGTGTCCATGGCTGTTTTTTTTAAAAAAAACAAGTGTAGATCCAAAAAACAAATTAACAAGTATAGATGTTCTATTTTTATCTAAAAAACAAGTGTAGTTCCCAAAATCAAAATAACAAGTGTAGATGGTTGTATTTTTGCTAAAAAGAACATTTGTAGAAACAAAAAAAGAACCTGTAGTGCCTACAAAAAAAGAACAAGTGTCGATGGTCCGTTCTTATGGTCTGTTCTTGAGCATTCATCATTGGCCAGGAAGAGGAGAGAAGAAATCCAGAGGAGTGAATAGAAGAAAGGTGAGGAAAGGAACAACACTTGAAAAGAACAAGTGTAGTTAAAAAAATCCAAATTAATGTAATATTAACAGATCCAGTGTACTGCCCACCAAAAAAGAACAAGTGTAGATGGTCTGTTCTCATGGTCTAATGTTGAGCATTCATCACTGGCCAGGAAGAAGAGTGGAGAGAAGAAAGGTGAGGAAAGGAACAACAAGTTAGAAACTGTATCATGACAGGCTGCGGCCAAAATGAAAAATAAGTCCCCAACTAATTGACATGAACACAACTAGATATATAAACTACAGCATAGAAAGTCAATAAATATCAAGGAAATGGAAATATTCTGTGCATCATGCACATATGTACATGTCAGAACAGAAGTACAGCATTGCAGATATGCGGATGAATGTCCAGCCATCAGTTAAACATTAGTGCTAAATACACTACTTGCCCTCCTAAAACATGTGACGTTATGTATCTTCCTATTGCTATGCTATTTGCCACAATGATCATGAAGCTCATAATAAATTAGTGAATGTAGATTGAAAAGTCCGAAATGCAAGAAAACCTCATGGGTTTGGTTCCAGTAACAGGATCCCAGGATGGGATGGTTGGACAAAATTTGTAACTAAAATTACTACTAATATTGTCAATTATCTAATTGATCTAGCCAACTAACACAGGGCACAGATTAATTTTCCAAGCATCCAATCCAAGCATAAATTTTCCATAAAGTTAACAATCATCCAAGCATGATAAATCTAACCGTATCATCAAAAGCATCAAGAATATATGTATGTAAATCATCTTTAGCATCCATAAGAGCAACAAAAGAGCAATGGAAGATCAACTAACCGGTGAGCAATGGAAGAGCAATGGAGGAGGAGGCGGCCTGCGAGAAGGAAGGCGGCGTGGAGGAGAAGGCATGTGTACTAACCGGTGTGGAGGAGGAGGCGTCCGGGCTCAACGAGGAGGCGTCTGGGCTCGGCTAGGCGAGGAGGCGTCCGGGCTCGACGAGGAGGCGTCCGGGCTCGGCTCGGCGAGGAGGCGTCCGGGCTCGGGGTTGACGGGGAGGCGGCCGGCGTGGAGGGGAGGAGGAGAGGAGGAGGCGGCGTGGAGGAGAGGATGAGATGACGTGGTGGCGTGGAGGAGAGGATGAGAGGAGGCAACGGCGTGGAGGAGAGGATGCGGCAGTGTGGAGGAGAGGATGAGAGGAGGCGGTGGCGTGGAGGAGAGGAGGCGATGGCGGCAATGGCATGCGTGGATCTGAGAGGCGGCGGCGCGGGAGGGGAGGAGGAGAGGAGGTGGCGGCGTGGAGGGGAGGAGGAGAGGAGGCGACGGCGATGGCGCGCGTGGATCCGAGAGGAGACGACGGCGTGGAGGCGAGGAGACGGCCGGGCTCGGGTCGGCGTGGAGGCGAGGAGAGCGGCGGCGGCGTGGATCCGAGAGGAGGCATGAATGGATCTAGATCTACGGGATTGACTAATGAAACCCTAGTCAACGTCATCTCTGACGGGAGCACTATTAGGGCCTGATACGGATGAGTCATCTCTGACGGGCCCTTGTAGTACGCCCGATACGGATGACAATCATCCGCATCGGGCATTAAAACTACGCCCGATAAGGATGACTGTCATCTGCATCGGGCGATGACAGTAGGCCCGATACGGATATGTGTCATTCGCATCGAATACCTTATTAAATTAGTTTACAGCTGGGATTATATTTTTAAAAATATTATAATTAACGGATGAATTATTTATATAGTGTACATTTAGCATTAAATTTTTAAAAAACCATGATAAATTAAAATGTTCCTTATTAAATTAGTTTACAATTGCCATTATATTTTAAAAAATTATTATAATTAACAGATAAATTATTTAAATAGTGTAAATTTGCCATTAAATTTATAAAAATCCATAAGATATTAAGGCATGAAAGATATGCAGATCATTCATTAAGGCACCAGTACAAAATACTTTGTCACATTTATCAATTTACAAATTATATTATTACAAAGACTCTATTTACAAGGATATGCCTTCCAAATGGTCTGAGCGAGCGTATGCCACTTCGTCTTCGGGATCATCGTCAAGTTCGACCTGAGGTCTCACATGAAGATTCTGGTTGTATTCTTCTTCATCGACGACGTTGTCAACCCCAACAATTCTTTGTTTGCCATCCCTAACAACGTGCAGCTTCTTGTTTGCGGGGTCTTTTATATAGAAAATCTGCTCGACTAGCTTGGCTAGGACAAATGGTTCGTCTGTGTATCCAACCTTGGCCAGATCCACTAAAGTGAATCCTTCCTTGTCAACTTTAACTCCGGTTCAAATATTCACCTAGCTGCAACAAAACAAAGAGACTTTGAAGCTCTTGTAGTTCATCTCCCAAATCTGCTCTATGCGGCCATAATATGTGTTCGATCCAGCTTTATCCTGATATGCATCTATACGGACTCCACTATTCTGCACTGTGCTTTTGTTATCTTGTGTGACGGTGTAGAATGTGTATCCATTGATATCATACCCTTGCCATGTGTCAACATTCCAGGTTGGGCCCCTTGCCAACCTTCGTATTATCTCAGTTGGGTCATCGGTCAATCGTGTGATACGATTATTGAACCATTCATTAAAGCGAGTAGTATGTCCTCTGTTGATCCACATGTCTGATTGACCCATATTGTCCTGTCGGACTTTCGCTAGATGCTCCTCAAAATATGGAGTTACTTCAGCCATATGTTGTAGCACAGCGAAATGAGCCTGCGCATAGGTAGCTTGATCGGGAACAATTTTTTTTCTTCCACGTTGTGCCAAGGCCTGCTAACCTTCCTTCGTGGCGAGATGCAGGAACTCCGATAGGATCAGTCTCGGCCATAAAGTCGATGCAGAACTCAAGAACCTCCTCCGTCGTGTACCCTTCAATGATGCTCCCCTCTGGTTTTGCTCTATTTCGAACGTACGACTTAAGAACTCCCATGTACCTCTCGAACGGGTACATCTCCCTTAGAAAAGCTGGGCCACATATTTTTGTTTGCTTCACTAGATGAACAGGGAGATGAACCATGATATCAAAGAAAGATAGTGGAAAATACATCTCCAAGTTCCGTAAAACTTTTGTCTGTCCATCCACTACTTGCCTTCAGCTTCATTAGGTCCAAGGTAGCTGATAATTTGGTGTGCTTTGCCTTGCATCCGGCATATAGAGGTGTCTCGGAGTCACTGACCAAACGGCTGAAATTCAACGAATCTCTCTCGTTGTGAGCTTGCTCCTCAATATCACGTAACATCTCTTGCAGCATATCAGGATCCACATCAACCATTTCACCGCCCAATGGAGATGGAATAAACATGTCACGCTCATCTTCATCTTCATGATTGTCGGCACCGATGTTGTCTGCAGCTGCACCATTATCCGATTCTGTCTCTCCATGCTTCACCCAACATGCGTAGTCCTTCATGAATCCTCGTTGTATCAAGTGAGAGTGTACCTCCTCTCCGCTAAACAAAATTTCATTCTTGCAATCTCTACATGGACAACACATGTATTTGCTATTTCTTCTTCTCCTATCCTCCTCCGCGACGTTCATAAAACTTAAAACGCCATCTCTATACTCCTTGCAATGACGCTTTAAAGTTGTCGCATTCATCCAACTTCGATCCATCGCTATAAAATTTAACAAAACATTAGTTATCATACTACTAAATTGTACAAAAGAATCAACCTTTATACTTACTTCTAGTATATTCTTGTTTTTTTAAATAACAAAAATTCGTCCCCTCACTATATCTCAATCGGGCCAGTTAAACGACATCTGTAACGGGGTACAGACATCTCTAACGGGCGTCAATGACAGCCCGACACCGATATGAGTCATCGATGACGGGCTATAAATTCATCTCAATCAGGCCTTATTTTTGAGCCCGTCACCGATTACCCTCATCTCTGACGGGCTTAGTACTATGGCCCGATTGAGATATCCTAGGTTATCTCAATCGGGCTTACAGTTGGGCCCGTCACAGATGTGTTTCATCGCTGATGGGCTATTTGCAATTCGGCTCCAGGCATATTTGGGCCCGTTACGGATGGAAGGTTCTGTACTAGTGAATGCTTATTGACCCCCTCTAGGCGACATCGGATGACTTCTTTAGAACGACGACGATGCGTGACAGATGATATTGGACGAAAGCGGACGCCCGACGTACGAAAGCATAAAAGGACAATGCGAAAATTACCAATCTTTTAAGTAGGTTAGATTAGATTAGATTAGATAGTAAACCAAGAAAACAACTTTTAGCGGTACAATATATTACTAATACTTCCTTCATTTTATATTATAAGTCGTTTTGATCTTTTTGTCAAACTTCTTTAACTTTGAAACATCTACAACATCAAATTAGTTTACTACTAGAGAAACGATCTTTGATTGATCCACCAAAATCCACAATAGTCTCGATTTCAATAGGAACCGAGACTGAAAAATATTTTTAGTCCCGGTTAAAAAATGCAAGGAGACTTTATGATCTTTAATCCTGGGTCGTGTTACTAACCGAGACAAAATATTATTTTTAAGTCCCGGTTCAAAAAATTCTAGACATTGTGTCACATCCCCGTTATTTTTAGTCTCGGTTGGTAACACCAACCGGGACTAAAAATCAACATTTGTCCCGGTTGTTTATATCAACCGGGACCATTGAAAAAAAATCTTATCTCCTCTGTCGTGCCTGTCTCCTCTCACCCTTATCTCCTCGAGCTCTCCCTCTCTCTCATATCTCTCCCTCTCCCTCTCTCTCCCATCTCTCCCCTCCCCTCTCACCTCGATTTGGTGCTCTCCCCATTCACGGGCGGGCATGGCGGGCGTGGGCGACGACGGCGGACCAGGGTGCGCGGCGGTCGGATCCGGTGCGACGGCGGCCGAGCGGGCGTGCGGCGGCGCGCGGTCGTGCGGCATCGGCCACGGCTGCGCGGCGCGGGGGCGGAGGCGACGACGGGGGCGGCGGGGAGGGCGGGTAGGCACCCTCCTCCTCCACTCCCTCCTTTCCCTCTCCTCGGCGCACGGCGACGGCCGCCGCCCTCCTCCCCCTCTCCTCCCTCTCCTCGACACGGTGGCGGGCTACGGCGGCGTGCGGCGCGCGTAGCTCATCGAGCCGTCGGGATTTTTTAGATTTTTGTGATTTTGTATTTGTTGATTTGTGACTATGATATTATATTTGATGATATGTTATTTTTATCTGTGATGTTGTAATGTTGATATGTGATTTTGTCATTATTTTTATCTATGATGTGAATTTTTAGTTGTATTTGAGTTGTGTCTTGAAACAAAAAATAATATGCAAGCAAAAAAGAATGAAAGAAAAAATAAAGAAAAAATGTATGCCATATGACACTTTAATCTTTAGTCCCGATTGATACTAGGAACCAGGATTAAAAATAGATTTTTTATCCCGGTTATTTTACCCGATATGGTTTCGTAGTCTCGGTTCGAGAACCGGGACAACAGTGAGTTACGAACCGGAACTAAAGCCCTAAAGCCCCTTTCCCATTAGGGTTTTATTAAATATAACATTGAATATATTTTGATAATATGTTTGTTTTGTGATAAAATATTGCTAAATTTTTTTATAAATTTGGTCAAACTTTAAAATGATTTTTAACTATGTAAAATATTAAAACGGTTTATAATATGAAACAAAAGGAGCCATCTACTACTAGCATGAACTTTTACTTGATACTAGTATACTACTAGTCTATACTCTTCAAAAAGAAGCTAACCGTGGTGTCCGAATCTGGCACTCCCTGTGATCTCTTCGATCGTGTATCAGTGATTGAGATGGAGGCGCTAGCAGTGACACTGCACCCATCGACCATCTTTGTCTCTTGTGTTTATCTAATTCCCATAAACTAGTGTTATGGATTAGATAGGTTATCAAAAGCACATCTATAGTTGTAATCCTGTAAAGGGTTTCCGGCTGACGTGAATGTATTTGACATGAAATTGTCTTTTGCCTCTTTATAGATAAGGATGATGTAACTGAAAAGCACATCTATAGTTGTAATCCTGTAAAGGGTTTCCGGCTGACGTGAATGTATTTGACATGAAATTGTCTTTTGCCTCTTTATAGATAAGGATGATGTAACTGAAGTATTTTATTCGACAGTATATATATTATTGATATTATAGTTTTATTTTAATCAATTTACTGAATGTATTATTGTAAAAGAAAACAAATCTGACTTAACCTTAGAAAAGCTATTTTGTTGTGCATATTTGTGGTTTAATAATTTCTAAGATAAGAATTAAGTGTTGGATTTCTCGTCTTTTCGGTTTCGGTTGATGGTTCTTAAAATAAAAATATTATGGGTTACGGAAATCCGTTCGAGCAAACCTAATATGATATGTTTTATAGGATGAGTGTGTCTATTATGATTTTATATGTTTTATAGGATGAGTGTGTCTATTATGATTTTTATTATGATTTTTATGTTATATTGTACGAGCATTTTACTAGTATTTAAAAACGTAATTGTTTTGTCGCATGTAGTGCCGTGAATTTTTTTTCCCCCGATGGTGCGTGCGAAGCAAATTTTCACAAAAGGAAATGAAACGATTGAAGGCTTTTCTGCCTGACGCGAACGTGTGACACGATTTTATCCGCCGGTTTGTTTTCCCTCAGAAAGAATGCAACTTCTGGAGAACTCCGACCGCCGTGTCTCTTCATCGGCGGTGCCCTAGACCTCCAGTCCTCCACGCCCATTGCCCATTACTACTCCGGCACCGCTTCGCGTGCTCGAGTTCTTCAAGGTGGCTGCTAGGTATACGCCACGAGACCAGCTCGCGGCTGCCTTCCCACTCCTACTTCAAGGTATCAACCACTGCGCGGCGCAGGCATGAGCTAATCCTCTAGAGTGCGCACGCCGCCGGCGGCGACGGCAGCGCGGTGCTCCTGGTGTTGGGCGCACTCGGCAAAGGTGTGGCGGTGGCGCATGGAGGTCAGCAGGGGAGCGGCGTTCCTGGCACGCGGCCGGGTTGGCCGGGGTTCGCACGCGCTCATCTCGTGGCGTCGTCATGGGGTGGTTTCTCCTGTTCAGGCACGAAGGATCGCGAAACTCGCCGTGAATGTTTTGAATGCCCGCTCCGGGCGAAGGTGACTACTCTGCCAACTGTTCAATTCAACTGTCGCAACAAGCAGCTGCTATTTACAATCAAACAATTTTTACCTACTTGATTTGCTACTGTTAATGTAGCTCTGAGACTCTAATAACTCTTGATTTTGGAAATTTTGTGAAGTTGGCACTTTGGCAGATTTGACGAACAAGACAAATGCAGCTATTAGGAGGCCACAGTTCATCAGAGTTGCGCTTCCTGGATACTTTGCAAAGATGGTCCACAGATGCTTGCATACTACTACATGTTCTGCTGTTCTGAAGGGGGTGTTTTTTTCTAGCAAATTCTTAACAAGTTTGCAACGACAGTGCCAATCAAATTGGCGATGGTTTTCAGCCTTATTGGCTATTTTTGGCACGTTAAGAGGGTATTTGGTAGAGCTTTAACTTCAAGCTGGAGCTGGAGTTTGAAGCTGGTGAAAGGTAGCTCTAGTAGTTTATTTTTATGGTGCTTCATTCAGATTTGTTTGAAGGCGTTGAGCGTTTGACAGAGCTTCAGCTCCACTGGTGCCAAACGCCCCCTAAGATGTATTGAGATCTACTCTTCTTTTTAAGAGCTATTGAGATCTACTTTAGGGAGTGGCAGAACAGAGTTTGTGAGGGCTCGTGATCTTTCTGAGGGCAACCTTCTGCTGCTGTTCAGATGCAGGAGCAGAAGAGTATAAGTCAGATGACGAACTACCTCAACTCTTACTTTGTTGCAATGAACCTTTCTCCCTGGCTTCTGAATAAAATTTGGCCGCGTTCCTTCTCCAGCCCGGCGAGAGAAAAAAAATGAGAAGGGCATGAATGACAGGCTATGGAAGGTAAGCAGTTTTGAAGAGACCTGGTATTCGAGTCGACGTCTGTGAAAATTGTCGATCATTGACAGGATTGTGCGTTTTATGATCTGACTGTGCAGAGAAAAAGTTAGGAAGTATCATCGGTTAGTCGTAGGAACAGTGCAGATTGCACTGCAAGTCTTTGAGATGAGAATGACCCAAGTGACAGGCCACTGAAAAGTAAGATGTTCCTCTGACCTGATGGTCTTGAATCGATTGACCTGGAATGATTTCTGCTAACTCTTGGAACTGTGCATTTGATTATGTTTGATTGTGCAGAGAGGAAGAAGCAGCTTGAAGTTTTGTGGATCATGGGAATTGCGAGAATGGGACTGCAAGTCATGCGGGAGACAAGAATCCAAAAAAAGCCACATTCAAAGTCTGATCACGATGAGTATCGGTGCTCATGGGCTTAGCCACAGATTTGTGAGCACTCCGTTTCATGTAAGACAGCACTGTCTGATTCAACTGCTGCTTCTTACAAATTGTATTTTTTGATATGCTGCTAAAGCCTCATGCAATTCCATCTCACAATGCAGACCAGGACTCAGATCATGCGCTTCCATGGGTTTCCCCACAAGCTACACAATCACACTAAAAACGCAGAGCCATTTCACAACATGGAAGAAGGCGATTTTGTTCACAGGTATGTCAGCACACACTTGCTATCCTTTGTAGGTTGTTACTGAACATTCCTGATCTGGAATTAGTTTATGCTAATGCTTGGTTTCTAATCTTAAATGGAAACCTAACCTATTGCATCAATCAAATCTCAAACGATTATTCTGGTAGCAATACACAATGTTTGTTTTCTAATAAGATACTCATCTATAGAAACAGTTCTCACATGATAGCAGCAGACCCAACTAGTTTTAGTACTTTGCTGTTGAATTTTCCTATCTGGAAATTGAGGATCAAGGATTTACCCTTTTGTGCTACTGATGTGTGTGGGTCAGGTGGGTCAATCCTAATTTCAATCTAAAGGGAGGGTATATGATCAAATTTCACCATGCAGAAATATGAAAAGCAAACATGTGAGATGTAACAAAAGTGCTTGCCTATAACTAAGGTTAGTTATGGCCAACATAACCACAACCCTTCTCAACCATCCCAAAGTTTGCCAAGAGTTAATACATAATGAAGAAGAAAGAGAAGGTTCAGAGCATCATAACACACAGATCACAGAGACCGAACAGACTTAAAAGTGCAAATATAAACAGATGTGACCAGCCCGCAAAGTAGATGAGGGTAGCACAACAACCTGAGATGAGCATCACCTAGGCATAAAATAAGGCCTTATCATTTCGAAAGGAATTAATTGTTATTGCTTGAAGCATTTATCTTGTCCTGCCTCTTAGCCTTTCCAGACTTCCACACAGAGTTGTGAGAAACAGTTTCCTCAACAATCTTGGGTGTTGTAAAGCTGAATCTTTCAACAGAAAAGCGATCTTTGTACTGTGGGTTGGCCTCAAGGAACTTATCCACCTCTGCAGTGCACCTTACACGCTTCCCATTTGGCATGACATAGTAGGTATCCATTTTAGACAAATCACCTCTCATAATCACTAGTCTCTCAGTTCCTGGTGGAGGCTTTGGTATGTTAGGCTTGTCAAGGACCCATATACGGCTGCTATCATATTCGATGTCAGCAGTGTCTTCACACGAGCAGTCGGGTCTTTTACTGCAGTGCCATGGCTCCTCAGTGAAGTTCTCACGAATTGTCTCAAATTCATCCTTCGTCGGAATCTTGCGCCATTTGTGACACTTACAACATTGAACTGCATACATGCCAATGGAATCTGTGGGGGAACCTCGTTTTCTCTATTGAAATAAGAACGTTACCATTCATTACTATTGTATATCAAGCTAAAGAATTTTTCTGATCCTAAAATAAGCATTTGAAATGTAAATTTTATAACTCTTATCAGGCACAAACAAATGGAAAATGGATGTTAATGACACAGGATGCATACTTCTGTTGGATAGGATAACAGAAAAACTTCCCAACACGCAAATAGAAATAATAAAGAGTGCTACCTTATTTTTTCTTTACACTCCATAAAAGCTGCTTCTTAGAAGTTAGAAGTTATATTTTGCAAAGAGTCCATACGGTAAGGCAGCTTTGGTATTATGCAGATACCATGTAGTATACAGGCACACTTATGTTTAGCTGCACAAAAGTAACCACAGAAAAAGATTCTGCATTCAGTTTCTAGAAGGGGCAGAAAACCCAAGTTTTGCCCAGCATTTTGTGAAGAAATCAAAAATTGATTCATAGACACACAGTGATGTAAAGATATGGTTCAGACGGCTCTAACTAGAAAAATCTTTCTCATTTTCCTCTTCCACTTATAACCCTCTACAGTCTCCAGTCCCTGCAGTACCCCTTTGATAATGTATAAAATATGGTCAGAACTTAAGAACTGCAAAATTATTAACTAGTGTAACCCGTTAACTCTCATGTTCTCAATCTAAAGTCTCTGCATTTTTGTTATTGGACGGATTCCACTATTCTTCATCCTTTCTCAATTCCTCTTGGATCCCAAACAAAATTTTGAGAACCAAACAAACTTCTACCCGAGCTGATCTTTTCTATTTCTTTACAGCCCATGAACTCCCGTTACTGACAAACTTACTTCAGGCTTCAGGTATTCACAGCAGTACAAAGCAACACGCCTACAATTCTATCCAAACAGGCACAATTTCAGTAAATCAGATTAAATGAGGGCTCTAAATCGATCCTTCCCTTTCTGTTCTTGGCAGTGACAATACTATTTGATTAAAAATTTCATCCTACGGAATAACCTAGTGGAATAACCAACCCCTATTCTGAACTCTGAAACCGCATCCACACACATAGAAGACGTCATTTTCTGTGTAAGTCGCAATATGCAGGCACTACCATTTGGCACAATTTCAAGCCAAACAACCAGATGAAACCAAACTAGATCAACCAAATCAACAACCGAGCATGCTATGGCCACCACCAGAATCACCCCGCATCGCCAGATAGACCAACCGGATCGGGGATTCGAGGGACAAACCAAAGCTGCAGGGAAGTACCAATACGAGGAAAACGCAGATGGAGACGATCGAGGAGGCAAGGGCGAGAGGCAGACCTGGGCGGAGGGTGCCGAGGGGGGCGACACCGGAGACGGAGCTGAGGCCATACTCCACGTTGGGGCGGTTGGCCGGCGGCGCCGGGGGGAGGGGGGGAGCTGTCGCGAGGCGAGAAGAGGAAGCCTCGGGCCGTGGGGCCGGCCGTAAGAGTGGGGGTGGGCCGTTGGAGGGCGGACAGCGGGAGTGAATCCCGAAGGTAGAGGGACGGCAACCGATAGGGTTTTGACCCTTGTGGGCTGCGGCCTTGCCCATCCAAATCATATCACCGGCACCTTTGCAAACCTACCGCCTACGGCCCTACGGTGATGTGCCCTGGGAGTAGTAGCTCTGTAGTCCTTGCTTGGGGATTGGTACTGTAGCAGCAGGGACTAGCAGGTGAGGTTTTCTATTTTTTATTTTTTGCTTTTTTTCTAAAAAGATGGTCACAAATAGGCATATCGCAGTTTCAATTCGAAAAATAGATCTCAATCTCGACATCGTCGTTATTGGCGTCGAATTTACACATCTCGACGTCACCATAATTGGCGTCGAGCTCTTTGTGCCACGTCGGCACCGAGGCTGTCGTGGCGCTGACGTGGATATCTTAGCGCCGTAGATCTTGGCGTCGAGCTAAATGACATGGATTCCGCACCTAAGCTCCTTGACGCCCCGCACCTGAACTTCATGCATATTTAGAAATAAATAGACGTAGTTGCCTACTAGCTCAGTTGGTTAGTGTCTCTATCTAATGACTTAAGAGGTTGCAGGTTTGAGACTTGTAAGACACATGTTTTCTATTTTTTTTGGTTCGAGCAGTGGTTGCGCACCTTCAAAAATACAAAAAATCGTTGGATGGAGGACTCAAACCAGCAACCTCTGCGTTATTAGAATGACGTTGTAACCAACTGAGCTAGTAGCGATTTGGTATCTATGTCAAACTATTTAAACAAATAGATGAATACTAAACATGGTGAAGCTCGCCCTCAAGCTTGGTGCTAAGATCCACGGCGCCGAGCTGGCCATGTTAGTGCTACGACAGCCTCGGTGTTGACGTGGCGCAAAAAGCTCGGCGGCAATTATGGTAGGCGTCAAGATGTGTAAGCTCGGCGTGCCGAGCTTGGGGTCCATTTTCTGAATTGAAATTATCAAGGGCTTATTTATAATAATCTTTTTAAAAAAGGATCAAAAAGTAAAAAAAATTGAGTGAGGTTTCAGGTTTGCATTCTCTACACTTCCCTCTCTCTCTGTATTTGTGCAAATCTACATTCCATCTTTTTTTATAAAAAAAAGGAAAATTGCGTTGAGGATACATGGGTGCCTTTTATTTTTTGAATTTTGCAATATTCATATAGAATGAAAACTAAGTCAACGAGCGCTACGCTAGCCGAAACCGCTCACAATACTATCGAAGGACTCGATTTACATTGGTTTTATTAGTTGACACATGGGCAGCAGGGAACATTACAACGGGAAGCAAAAGGCTCATGCGGCGAGCGGCTGAGCGCCTTTCTATTTCATCTCTTTCGCTCTCACATCTTACCTCCACCACCTCCACTCCACTCCTCCTCCCCTTCCCCTTCTCTCGATTAGGCATGCTAGTGGGTAGGAATCTAGTTCGAATCCACCCTAGTCCATCTCCTTATGAAGCAACACATGAGGAGGTCAAAGGAGTATGACATGGATAATTTTACTAAGTTAGATGCTGATTATGATGAGCTGTGCATAGATGAGGAAGACATGTAAGATGCTATATTTATTTGTTTCTGCCCCCTGCATCATTCCTTGGTTTTTTATGTCTCTATCCATGCAATCAATATGCTTTGTTCTATCTTTACTGTGTAGGTGCATGTCTCCATGGCATCCTAATCACTGAAGATTAGCAATATTGCGCCCTTCTGGTCTTGATTCACACCCACACCAAACAAGCATACCGACCAAAATATTGTTTTGTAAGTTCATGTACTAAATTACATCAATTAGACAAGTTTGTGTATCGGTAATACAATTATATATATATATCAGTAATATAAATATATATATATATATGGGTTACTGTCAGAGGCATATTCTTCCGCTAGTCATGATAGTTTTGATAAATTCAAATTTCAAATGAGCGATCCAAACCCTTTTTTGAACTGTAGAAATTAATTTATTTTTGGAACATAGGGAGTAGCTTGTTATTCCCTCCATCGCTACTGGTTTTAAATTTTACCTCTAGTACTGATTTTAAATTAAATAATAACTAAAGTAAAGTTTCTAGTTCTGAAATGTACCATAGTTCTGAATTTGCTCTAATACTGATTCTAAATTGAATAGTAATTGAAATTAGTTCTAGTTCTGAATTTTAGACTAGTTCTGAATTTTTTGCTCTAGTTGATTTTGATTTTGCATTGTGTATTAAATGTGCTCATGTGATAAAGAGCAGGTTCTATGATGATGACTTCAAGATCATTATATATTTGGAGTTGTTAACGTAGGCAGATCCACCGGTGCTGCATCGTGGAGTGTCGAAGCATGTTGCATTAAAAATATGTTGTACCTTAGAGAGTTGTGTAGAGTTTGTGGCACAATGGATAAGATTATGGTGGGATAGAACATGTAAAAAATCAAATCCACTAAAAACCATGATAGCAAAAGAACATAAATAGATATGGAATCCATCAAGCCGGTGTTTTTGAGGGAGCGCACAATCTTCCATGATCTAGACAATGCACTAGGTGTGAAGACAAGCACCATTTACAACCCTTTTTAGGGAATGTTAATTTTCGTTGACACATCAATGACCTGAAGTGACCTGAAGTTTAGTTTGACCGATGACAACAAAAAGGCCTGGTGTACATAATACTCAACATCGTACCTCATAGTTTCAACCCAGTGTACAACACTGTTACTTTGATGAGAAATAGTTTTATAGTACAAGAGGGAACAAGAAGTACTATATCACCAATGTTGAATAAACACCACATAGGGAGTTATTAGGTTATAGAAGAGAGTGATGTTCCTTGCCGTGGTTTCTCTGGGCAGATTTAGTAAGGATGACAATTGCATATTTGATGGTAAAATTGGCATCTTTCCCTCCTTTATCTGGAGCCAAGATATTGAGCACAAATAGGCAGGTAGGTGTCACATGCATCAGTAGTTGAAATTGACATATTAACTAGTTGGATTATGCTATCACTACTGTGGAGAAAGGCTCATCTGTCCCGATTCATAACCCCTTTAGTCCCGGTTATAGAACCGAGACAACTAAAGTAGGACTAAAGATGGACATGTTTAGTCCCGGTTAAAATAACCGAGATTAAAAATAAATTTAGTCCCGATTGGTATCACTAACCGGGACTAAAGATATAAGCATCTCCCGATGGACATCCCTAATTTTTTTTATTTTTTCATTGTTTTCCTGGCTGGGAAATCAAATTCACATATGAAATACATCACAAAATTCTCAAATCCACATCACAAAATTCACAAATCCACACCACAAAATTCATAAATCCACATCACAAAATGCACATCACAGATCCACATCACACAATTTACATGTATCACAAATCGAGTAAAGATTAAAAAATTTAGAAAAAAATTTCGCAGCGTCGGATCCGACGGAGAGGAGGCTAGATCCGGCAGAGGGAGCACCGAGACCGCCGCCACCACGGAGGGGAGCACGGATCCGACGTAGGGGAGCACCGAGATCTCCATCACAGCAGAGGGGGGCACGGATCCGGCCGAGGGGATCACCAAGACCACCGCCACAGCGGAGGGGGCACGGATCCGGCCCGCCCGCATCGCCCCGCCGTCGCCCGGACCGCCTCGCTGCCCGTCGTCGGCCGCAACACCGCCGCCCGCACCGCCTCGCCGCCCGTCGCCTCCCGCACCGCCCCGTCGCCCGTCGTCGGCCGCAACGCCGTCGCCCGCACCGCCTCGCCACCTGTCACCTCCCGCACCGCCCCGCAGCACGCCGCCGCCCGCACCGCCACGACCCACTGCATCGCACCGCACCGTTGATCGCCCCGTCCCGCCTGCACCACCCCGTGCTGCCACCCGCCACCGCCAGCACCGCCGCCGCCATATCGCAAGTGAGGGAGAGAGCTGAGAGAGGAGAGGAGGGACTGAGGGAAAGCGAGAGATCGAGGGAGAGAGGAGGGAATGAGGGAGAGAGAGGATCAGCACGGCGCTGGGAGAGGGTAGAGATAAGGGCCCGTACGGTAAACGAGGAGATAAGGATTGCCTCCATTTTCTCGTTCCGGTTGGTATAAAAAACTGGGACTAAAGATTATTTTTAGTCCGGTTGGTAACACTAATCGAGACTAAAAATAATGAGAACCTGCAGATTTTTCTTTAACCGAGATGAAAAATAATCTTTAGTCCCGGTTGGTGTTACCAACCGGGATTAAAGATTATAGAGTCCCCGTTGCACTTTTTAACCGGGACTAAAAATATTTTTAGTCTCGGTTTCTATTACAACCGGGATTATTGTGTTTTTTTTGTCAATGAACCAAAGATCATTTCTCTAGTAGTGTATGGTTGTTTTAGTATTGTGTACGAATGCAATAAAAAGAAAACTAGTTGAGAATTCCTTATAAATAAGGTGTTGCTCGGAATCAAAGAAAAATGGGTAACAACCCAAAATTTGTACTAGCTGCCCAAGCAGATGGTTGGGACATGACTAAAAAGCCAACCTTCAAATTCACCTGATCCTATTTTATTGGGTCTTGGTTTTTTCAACAATCCAAGCATTGTTTCATAATGGCACTTCAAACAATGTCAAACAAATTGTGTCACAGGTTGATTAGTAATTTCGTGAGTACACAGTGAATATGTCTAAAAACCCAGCAAGGTTGCACGACGAAGATCGTGAAGCAGAATAGAGAGCATCACTGTAAGATTCTACACATTAAGAAGAATAAGACATTGAAGATGCAAGGTCATATTCACATAAGCCTGTTACAATCAAATTTGTGGGAATATCACTCTACATCTCCAATGCCATCTTGATGTCTGGAATGTTACAATGATGTCCTCCATTATGCCTCATGATTTCCATCATATAACCCTCTTGGGTTAGAAACATCTGTTTGGACCTATTCACTGGGTACTCACAAAATCCCTAGTCAATGTTTGTCACAATTTGTTTGATATTGTTTGGAATGCTTTTATGAAACAATTCCTAGCTTGTTATAAAAAGACCAAGATCCAGTGCATTAAGATCGTGTGAATTTGTGAATTTGGAGGCTGTCATTTTAGTCTTATGTCCTACACATTTGCCTTGGCAGCTCATATAAATTCTGGGTTGTTCATGTCAATGTGAGTCTTGGGGTTGTTCATGTCAATGTGAGTCTTGTGTTATTCTGCTAGTGCTTTCCATCACCTGACCACTTCTTACTACTGTAGATTTGGTTTTTCTGGACGAGACTTTCAATAGTTTCCAGGCGGGTCGTAAGTGGCCACGCCTAGGAAAACCGGTCTCCAGGGAGCCAGTTGTTGGACAGCGCGAGACAATGTCATTATCTTATGTGGTCCACTTAAGCACCTGCACGGGATAATTCGTAATTAGTCGTGCCTGGAAAAACCGGTCCCCAGGGAGCCGGTTGTTGGACCACGCGAGATAATGCCATTATCTCATGCGGTCCACTTAAGCACCCTCATGAGATAATTGTGCATTATCCCGTGCGGCCCACTTAAGTGTCCGCACGGAATAATATATATTTTTGTGTAGTCCCTTAGGTGGGCCGCACGCGATGATGGATCATAAATATCTACCCAACCCGACCAGAGCCATTTTAAACTCGGCGTTTCTCTCTTAAAAAAACCAATTATGGGGGAGGTTTTCAACTCAAATTCTTCAATTGCAATCAATATAAAAGGTTTGATCTTTTCTTTCATTTGATTTTATTTTTTAAATTTTTATTGGTTGAATGTGAAGATATTTGAACTTTTTTAACTCGGTGTTTCTCTCTCAAAAATAGGTAATTTCTTGGAGAGAGGGAGGTTTTAGATTTGAAATCTTCGATTGATATCAATATAAAAGGTAACATGTTTGATCTTCTCTTTCATTTGTTTTTATTTTTGTAAAATTTTATCGATTGAATGTGAAGATATTTAAACTTGTTTTAATAGGTCATTTTGAGTTTTTTTAAGTAGTAGGTCAAATATATTGTTTTTTGAATGACCCATTAGTTTTTGGTAATTAATAGTGTATTAATATTATTTTTTTTGGGAATTAGGGTTTAGTTATAAAGTAGAATTTAAGTTTTTATTTATGTAGAAAACACCTGTAATATAATGTTATTTTTTGCTGTGAATTATTTAGATGAATCAGATATGGATGTATGAGACGTGGAGAACTCATCCGGTGTTCATGAGAGAAGCATTAACATTTATAAATAAGGTTAAGGCACACATTTTAAGGGAGAATAGGAAGGATATTTTTTATCCTTACATGGATCGCAAGAATCAGAAGATGTGAGATCCGAATGTAATTCTGGGACACATAATTCAGCATGGATTTGTGGAGAAATACACAGTTTGGATTTATCACGGGGAAGTCGTCGCTCCTGAAGAGATTCCTGATATTTGGTTCGATGAGAGAGAATTTTATAATTGAGGACATGTCCTGTGAAATGACGGATGATTTTGGCGGCTCTGATTTTGATGATGCAGAGGTTGATATTGATGTTGATCTTGAGGATATGGTGTGGCACACTGAACCAGAGGTCTTAACAAAGAAAACAAGAGATTTAAACAATTGAAAGGCGTTGCAGAAATCAGCAAAAGATCTTTTGTACGATCAATCAAAGGGATGTGACATGGACTATACAGTGTTGCGGTTAGGGCTAGAACTTCCTAGATTGAAGGTCAGGCACGGATGGTCTGATACTAGTTTCAACGACTTGATGGGTCTTCTGAGAGCTATGCTTTTTAAGCCTAACTTGTTGTTAGCTAACACCTATCAAGCCAAGAAATTGATATGTCCATTATCTCTTGGTGTTGAAAAGATCCATGCATGTATTAATTATTGTGTATTTTATCGCAAGGAATACGCTGACTTGGATAAGTGTCCAACATGTAGGGCAAGTAGGTAAAAAAGGATAACAGTGCCGTCGATAGTGTTGTCGAACCAAATGCATTGGTCGAGCTAAGAAAAAATTCCTACCATGGTGATGTGTTACTTGCTAGTGAAAGATTGCATGAAACGATTGTTCTCGAACCCCATCGACGACAAGTTGATGAGATGGCATCAAGAGGGTCGAAAAATAGATGGTATGTTTCAACATCCCGCCGATGCTCGACAATGGAGAAACTTTGATTCAAAGCACCTAGAATTTGCAAAGGATCCGAGAAATATCAAGTTTGTGTTGAGCACGGATGAAATGAATCCGTTTGGTGACCCAAGCAGCTCACACAGCACTTGGCCTGTTCTGCTCACCATGTACAACCTTCCTACATGGTTACGTCAGAAGCAAAAGTATATTTTGTTGACTATCTTTATATAAGGGCCAAAACAGCCTGGCGACCTATATGTGTTTCTATATGTGTTTCTTGAACTTTTGGTGGAGGATATGCAAGAAATATAGGAAGAGGGTCTATGATTGTTTGATGCGTACCACCAGAAGTATTTTACTCTGCGTGTTATCATATTCGTTACTATAAACGATCTATCAGCAAATTTTTCGCTATTCGGATAGATTAAAGGAAAGACCAGATGTCTGATATGTTTAGACAACACATCGTGCATATACCTGGTCTCGTCAAAAAGTTAGTTTACATGTGTCATCGTCGTTTCTTACTATAGAAGCATAGGTATCGTGTGATGGCTACCTTTTTGACAAAACTGTTGAGAAAGGTACTGCGCCCAAAGCAAAGGATGGTTCTACGATGTTCAAGCTGACAAAGAGCATAAAGGTCGTGTTCGGTAAGGGAAAGACTGTTGCATGCAAGAGGAAGAAAGAAGTGGTAGAGAATACGCTGCCCTTCAAGAAATATCTACCTGACGTACTGGAAAGACCTGGAGATTCGTTATGCCATTGATATCATGCACCTCGAGAAAAACGTGTTCGAAAGCACCATCGGGACTTTACTTGGCATCCCTAGTAAGACAAAGGATAGATTGAAGTCACGTAACGACCTGGTCAATTTGGGGCTAAGGAAAAATCTTCACTCGATAGAGCTAATGAATGGTAAGATTAAAATTCTACTGGCATGCTACTCAATGACAATAGAAGAGAAAAAAGCTTTTTGTAAATGTCTTCGAGGTTTGAAAGTGCCGACTGGATTCTCATCGAATATCCGAAAACTAGTATCAATGAAAAATTTGTTGATTTCTGGATACAAATCTCATGACTGTCATAAGATGCTTACGGTATTCCTCCATAACGCTATAAGGACGGTGAAGCCAGTGCACACCAAGGTAGTGATAACAAAGTTGTGCTATTCTTTTAATCGAGTTTCACAGAAAGTTTTTATCCAGAAGAATTAGGACCCCTTCAAAAATTCGTAGTCGAGATAGCTTGCTAGCTAGAGATGTTTTTTCCTCCATCGTACTTCGACATGATGAAACATCTCATTGTTCACATTGTCCCTCAAATTATTGAACCTGGTACTCTATACCTACATCAAATATGGGCGTACGAGCTATACATGGCTGTTCTGAAAGGGTATATCCGTAATGTGGTCCTCTATACACCACAGTCAGCATTCGCTACCTGAAAGGCTTCTTCTGAAAACCACAAGTCTTCCAAGTCCGAGAAAACTTGAACCTCGTCGGCTTATCCCAAAAATGGTTAGATCAACCTACAATAAGAAAGAAATGGTCGTATACGAGGAAAAGTTAGTGTTCCAGGCTTTCAAGGGGAGAGCGTCGACTGACAAGAAGCAGGATGAAATTCCAAAGCTGTCGAATTCACAAAAATCGGTAAAAATCAAATGGAGGAATTGCAAAACTGGACTTCCAACGAAGTGTCAACAAAGTACGAGTACGGGAAGCCATTCCTACCGTGGCATGTCATGGAAGACATGCCCTGGGAAATGAGGCTGATGCATGACTGGTATCTAAAGGCGAGTAAAAAGGGCATCGACATGATTACTGTGAAGGTCCCGGATCACGTTTTCATCAGTGGTTCAAATAGGATGCTGGTAATCGATTTCAACGACCTTCATGCATTATTCAAGATGGAAAAATTTGATATAAATCTCGTTGTTGCGTTTTTCCTGTAAGTCAATCGTATTTAATGTCATAAATGAATTCATTTGCAAACAAACTTCTGATAAATTATCCGCTGCATTACTTAGGATGCAATTCCACAACGCGGAAAAGGGCAACCATCCGGTAGGATACATTAACCCAATAATCTGCTAGATGAAACACACGTTAATATTCGTGAAGATTCCGCTGAGCTCAAAGGTAAAACGAAGTCAAAAAAGCCGCGGTGATCAAACAAATGAACAAGGAAAAGATGGCCATCGTAGCACTGTACTTGGGCAGACGATGGTCGCGCACAAAGACAAAAATATCCTTATGATCCCTTATGCGCTGCGGTACGTAATATTCTTCCGTACAACCGATATTTTACTACGATAGCACCTACAATTAACATATCTTCTTTGCAGCGATCACTACATACTTTTTTGGCATATCCACGGGACCACTTGGCCGTAGTGCTAGATCAGACACACTACAAGGAGGATACATTCAAAGAGTTTCTCATTATATTAAATTTGTAAGTACTGTTATGCACCATTTAATAAGTATTGGCTGTTGTACTCTCGAAGAAACAATTGACTCAAACAATTATTCTGTCTACGTAGAGCACACACACATTATGTAAGACACGGTGGACCGGTCAATAATCCAGAAAAGAAGAAGCTTCTCGTGAAGACACAATGGCTGGTAATTACATGCTCGCTATATGCTGATATTTTATATTGTGTTTAATTTAAAATATTGACATACGTATACAATTTTATTCAACACAGTGTTATAAGCAACCACCAGGCCCTATGCGGCTACTACGTGTGCGAGATGCTTAGAGTCTACGGGAGATACACTACAAAGTGTGAAGAAGTAAGTTCAGAAAAAATATCTTTTTACACGTTAAGACCGATCTTTATAATTTTTTTACCTATATCAATGTGTATTCCTTCTTAAACAGATCGAGGTCGTTCCAGTTGTAGCGAAGCGGTTCGACAATCGAACCATGCTCAACTTGGTTGCAGATATTTGCTGCTTCATCCGTCGCGATGTCTGCAACCATTTGGGCGATTTCTACGATCCGGAGAGCGAGCTTGCTACGGATGTAAATTCAAACGACTTAGAGAGTGGGAAAAAGACCATATGTAATCATTTCTAATTAAGTCTATATTTTATGTGCTTTCGAACTATTGTAAATTATGAGACGAAACATGATATGTATTGAACATACATGATGTGTACATTTATATCTTTTTATGAGAGAATAACTAAATGTCTTTTAATTCTTGTGCGAATATATACATGCATCTTGATCGATCGATAATACTATTGAGAGAGAGAGAAGAGACAGAGAGAGAGGACAGACAGGAGAGAGCTAGACTAAAGTACACATGCAGCGCACATAAAATATTGCACACGGAAAGATCAATCTTTCATGCGGTCAACTTAACGAACCGCACAGAAAGATCAATTATCCCATGCGGTCGGGTAAAGTGGCCCGCACGGGATAATGGATCTTCATGTATTGGCCGCTTAAGCCGACCGCACGGGATAATTAATCTTTCCGTATGGTTGGACCGCCCGCACGTGAAAATGGTCTTTTTCCAAACCATCTCAGACGTACGGGCATGCCTTCCGCATGAGAAGATGCTTTTCGACCCGCACATAAAAATCGTTTCTTTTGTAGTGTTTTTTTATTGTGGGCAACACCTTGTTTATAAGGAATTCTCGGCTAGTTTCCTTTTTAACCGATGTCATCGCCTTCGTAATCAAGGTACCTATACATTGAAACAGTTTTAGAATAATCCAATCAGTTAAGATGCCAATTTTAACTATAGATGCATGTGACATCTCTAGGCTTGTTAGCATTTGATCTCTTTGCTGGCTCCACATAGATGAATGTAAAGATGACAATTTTACCATCAAATATGCAAACCACGGTAGGAACATCACTTTCTCTATGAAGTTTTCTCTGAACCTCCCTTTGCAGTCTTTCTCTATCGCTGACGAGATAGTACTTCTGCTTCTGCTTTGTCCTATAGAACTATTTCTGTGATGACGCTGTACCTTTGGTTGAAACTAGGATTATTGGGTATGCTGTTGAGTATTATGTACTAGAAGTATTTGACATGGGCCTTCTTGTTGTCATCAGTCAAGCTTAGGTCATTGGTGTGTCGACGAAAATACCTCTTTTCCTAAAACAGTTATGGCGGGTGTCTTCTTCACACTTATTGTATTGGCTAGATCTCGGAAGGTTGTACGTTCCCTCAAAGACACATTCTCAATGGATTCTATGTCTATTTCTATTCTTTTCTTTGTGATCACAATTTTTAATCAGTTTTTTAGACATTCTATCCCACTATAATGATGTCTATTACACCAACTCTTCACAACTGTTTGAGACACCATATTTTAGTGCAGCCTACTTAGGCACTCCACAGTGTAGCACCGATGAATCAGTCTACGTCAACAACTCCAAATATATGGCGATCTTGAGATCATTATCATAGAACCTCATCTTTCTCACATGACCATCTTTAATAGACACTGCAAAACTAAAATCAGTTAGGGCTAAAATTCAGGGCAAAACAACTTCCTTCAGTCATTGTTCAATTCAAATCAGTAGTAAAGCTAAAATTCAAAAGCAATTCAAATCAGTAGTAGAGCTAAAATTCAAAAGTAGAGTACAATTCAGAACTAGACAACTTTACTTCATTCACTATTCAATATAAAATCAGTACTACAACTAAAATTCAGAACTAGAGCAAACTTCAATCACTATTAAATTTAAATTTAGTACTAGAACTGAAATTCAGAACTAGAGCACAATTAAGAACTAGACACTTTACTTCGATCACTATTCAATTTAAAGTCGGTACTAGGGCTAAATTTAAGAACCAGAGCAAACATTTAGAAAGTACTCATTCTGAACTACATTTTTTGCCCCGGTGAAAAATAATCAGGACAGAATCTGTAACACTATAGCAATTAGACAGTAGAGGCCATACCATCATGATTAATTCCACTTGTATGATTCATGCCTCCATCCCCCATCCTGATTAGTTGCACCTTCTAAAGAGAAGGGAAAGGAGCCGTGGAATTGCAATTCGTGTGATGTAATTGAAACTAAGAAATTTGGTTTATGTACTTGTAAAACTTAGAACTAGACATTGTACTTATCTTAACTAGGAAGTACTGAATTTTTATAGCCCAAGTACTGAATTTCAAATTCCGTTAGCCGAAGAACTCTATGGTGTGTGGGCCACTGAAGTGATGATGTGGCTACCTTCAAGCAAATTAAATGTATTATGGGGGAGTGCCCAGACTATATATGCCGATCATTTGTGGATGAAGAAAGTATTGTACCTCTACTCTAAGATTCATAGACGTCCTTGTATATGGGTGGGCTCAGATTGAGCCCAACCATGCTCCCTCCCTTCCTGTTTGGATGACGGCTATATACTATAATAAAATTAATACAATCAGTGTGAATCGAAACCATATCAGATATGTACTGCATATGTAGCAAATACAGCCTCCATTCTGAGATGATCGTCGTATTTGCTTAACCAAGGAGCTGCTTCATGCACAAGACCGTTCAAAGCGTTGCAATGCATGTGAACAACCAGCCAGTCCTTGCACGGATGCATTAATGATGCATGGCAAACGAACAACCAACGCATCGCACCCGAGACAAAATTGGATGGAGCACGCTTGTGTGACGAATGACGATAAAAAGAACGAACGTTTCAGTTTTGAAGTATATGACGATCAAAACTGAAGGCCTGTTTAGTTGCACATTTTAGATGTATACTTTACGTCATAAAAGTTATAGATGTAAATTTTACGTAAGAAAAGGTGTTTAGTTCTTTGTATAAAGTTTTTGACTGTTATAATAAAGATAGATTTATCTCTATTAAATATTTATTATCTCTATTAAATATTTATTTTTTCATAAATCTTAGGCACAGCTTGAATCTGAAACATGACATGATTTATAAATTTAAAATTATCTAAAAAAATCAGAAGAGATAACAACTAAAATTGGTGACTGGGGTGGATCAACATTTTGAAGTGGAAATATAAAGGAAAATACTGGATAAAATAATTTAGTGCTTCAACACGACCATCTTTTCACTCTACATAAGTAATAATACTTAAGTAGCATATCTTTATACAACTTCATTGTCACATTTTTATTAAAATGAAAGGGACAGACGAGTTAGAGAGCACTCATAAATCCATCAGCATGAAGAATTAAAGACATACAAAAACTAGAAATGCAATTTCATTATACAGTAATATATGATTAAACAGTAAGAAACTTTGTTTGCGACCAAACTCGATAGAAACTCATGTTCGACTCCACAGAGCAGAGAAAATTATTTTCCTAAGCAAGCAACCAAAATGCAGTGTTACATCCTCTACCTCAAATATTGAAACTCTTGGTCTTGGAATAATGTCACAATCTGAAGGATGGACTTTCAGATAATAACACCCACTGCGAAGTTTGTTTCTTTGAGCCGCATTTTTTACAAGTGAAGCATGTTCCTCGGTTTGTAACTGAACTATAGCATATGCTCTTGAGGTAGCAATGATGTTCTTTGGATGCCTGAGTTTTACTACATACACATGCCTAGTGCCAACAATTCGCTCCAACCAAGCGAACCATCTCCATGCTTCCTTTGTAAGTATTCCCTGATACTATTGGACATGTAGGATTCCTTTTTGTAAATCAGGTATCCATATCCTCTATCCATTTTGATACTCTGGTCTATACATATTTACCACATGTTCTTGATTCCCCAAAATGAGAGCATTCCTTTTTTTCCTTCAAAGCCAAATTATCATGCAATGCAGTGACAGAATCATGGAGAAAAAACTAAAATAATTGGTGACTGGGGTGGAGAATGCCGTCGACAGGTGGGGACTCCGGAATCTCGGGGCGGCGACTGCCCCGGCCTGCACTAGACCGTCTCCGGCGAGCTCTGCGCCGGCCACTAGCTGCAGCCCTTCCAACGAACCAACAAATCGTACACACAACAGATCTATACCATCAACAACAAGAGGAGGAGAATCGGTACCAGATCCAGACGTGAGGACACAAAGAACACCGTCGCCGCAGCTCTAGAGTGAGGAGCCGCACCAGAGCCCGCCGCGTGCACGCCGCCGTTGCCGTTCATCACCGCCATCCGGAGGCGACGGTGACGAGGTGGTCGTCGTGAGTGGTAGTGGAGTCGAGGAGGAGGCACGGCCTCTTGACCGCCACTAGCACCAGCACCGCAGGCGGCAGCCGCCTCGCTCCACCTCCCGCCGCGCCGGCGAGGGTTGCGGAGCTAGCGGCAGACGAGGGGGAAGGAGAGCGTGCGGCGGACGAGGGCTTGCTAGCGTGTCGATACGGAAAAGAAAGTAGTGCGCGCTGGACGCGAGATTTTTTACTGTGCGTACGGGGTAGCGTGGGTAAGCATTTATCCCGAGAAAATTTTCCACTTTTTGATCCCAAGCCTCCCAAATTCAAAATTTTTACATCTCAAGTTTATACCTACATGTTTAGTTTTAAAATCTAAAAAAATGACAAAAATTCTAAATTTACAGCAACTAAACAGGGCCTGAATGTAGGGAGTATGTAAAATCACCAACTGAGACTAGTAACCTGAAATGAAAAGATTCAGACACAAGTGAAACACAAAATATATATCAAATATCCAAAATCACCACATGAAAATAGTTCCAGCACTTTGCAGCATTAAATATGAACCAAAATGAAAAGGTTCAACACACAAAAGCACATAACTTCTTGGTAAAAGAGGAAGGAAAAGATAGGTTTTTAAGGTGGCTGCTCCCATATTGTTTTTAAGTTTGGTATCACCTAAAGTACGGTTCATGCAAAGCAGATTTAGAGATTTCATGGTAACTACTTGCTGCTGGAATTTGGAACATCTTTTGTGCCCAGTTGCTTACACCCTTCCCTCTCAGCCTTCGCGATGACCCACTTTGCACTTTTAGAAACGGTCTCCTTAACAATCTTAGGTGTTGAGAAGTTGAAGCTTGAAATTGGTAATGTAGCAGCATACTCTGGATTTTCCTTGAGAAACCTATCCACATCAGGTTTCCCCCTTGCACGCTTCCCATTTGGCAAGACATAATAGGCATCCATTTTAGACAAATCACTCCTCATGATCAGTATCCTCTCTGTCTTCGGCGGAGGCTTAGGGATGTTGGGCCTGTCAATAACCCAAATACGGCTGGTGTCATATTGGATATCTTCAGGTTGCTCACATGAGCAGTCACGTTTCTTACTGCAGAACCATGGCTCTGTGGGGAAGTTCGCACGGATTATCTCAAACTCTTCTTTTGTTGGAATTGTACGCCATTTCTCACATTTGCAGCATGTGATGGCATACACCTTAATGGAACCTCCAGATGCTTGTTTCCCCTGTTAAATATAAAATTAATATTGTTGTCAATAATATCATGCAAGATAGGAGGAACATCTTCAGCAAACATTGAAAACATGGAATTTATTTGGCTGAGGTTGGGAACTTCACCTCCCCGCATGCAAAATGGAGTGATCCATTAACGCATAATGAATCAAAAATTTGCTAAAATAAACTTAAAAATGGATTAATATGATTTTAAAACAACTTTAATATAGATTTTTTGCAAACAACATACTGTTAGCAGTTTGGGAAGCGTACGCGTGAAAAACGAGGGAGTAAAAGTTAGGAAAAGGTGATAAGACCACACCCAAGTATGTTAAGTAAAGATTAAATTGCATACATGAACTTGTCAGGTAAATGCAATCTAGTGCATGAACTTGTAAAATGCTCGTTTTGGTGCACGAACTTATCAGGTGTGTACAAACCAAAGCCAAAAAGACACTACATGGCTAATCTTGTTGATTTATGTGCTCGTTAGGATAATACATAAATACATATCTGAGAAGGTTGCTATTTAGACATACACCGGTTCGATAAAAAGATAGAATGAGGCATAGCGATCGTAGAAAAAGATGTGAGAAATATATCAAATTCATCATTTCAACAATGAAGGAAAAGGTAGAGACCAAGTTATAAATATAGCATGCCTTTTGCATACTCACTACATGACATCAACTTGATAAAAATAATCTTGCCAAGCCATTTTGAACCTGGTTCGCACGAACTAGTTTGGTTCGTGAATCAAAAGAAGCGTTTTACAGGGTCATGTACTAATTTGCATCTACCTAAGTTTGTGTATCGTCAATGTAAATTACTCTTTAAGTAAAGATAGCACTACTAAAAAAGACTTATTGGTGTTGCCCCAAAAGGTGCCGGTCAAACCAAATCCAGCACCTATAATGTATATAGGTGGCGACAAAAGAATAGGTGGCAGTTCGTGTTAAGAACCGCCACCTATAGTATAGGTAGCGATTTTACTGTTCACCCGGCACCTATTCTTCGCGAATAGGTGGCGGTTCTTATTACGATCCGCCATCTGTAGTATAGGTGATGGTTTTACTGATCACCCGGCACCTATTTGAGACTATAGGTGACGGTTTTACTGTTCACCAGACATCTATTCTCAGAAAAACACTATTCCCTCGATTAGTACCATACCGCTCGCCGAACCAGAGCAACACCAGCTTAAATAGGTCCGTGCCTCGCTCGCTCGTCGTGTAGAACCGCTCGCCGAACCGCTCGCTCGTGCCTGTAGCTCTATCTCGCGGGCCCGCACCCGTGTGAAAAAATATGGTGGGTCCGGTAAATATGGTGGATCCAGCTAAAGGAGTGGGCTCATAAGAAAAGATTGGGAACACCTCATTGAATGGGGTTTGGTCCGGTGTTTGGTCCGTATAGGTGTCGGATAAATAGGTGTCGGTTCTACACGAACCGACACTTATTTGTCCAAATAGGTGCCGATCGAAGAACCGACACCAATGACCAAAGTCATTGGTGCCGACCAATAGGTGCCGGTTGGGAAACCGGTACCTAAGGATGTTTTTCAACTGGCACCTATAAAGCATTCTGTACTAGTGTAGGGATGCTAGTGACAAACATGAGTGCTTCTATGCAATAGAATAACTGAACATCTTCTAAATTCTACAATCAAATATCAAAAACAGAAAATTAATTGGAATTTATTGCTCAGTACAGGATCACGTTTGCTTCCTTTTAAGTAAATTGCAGCAAATGAATTCCGAATACAACTACCCTAGTTTCATCCAACATTTTGTTCAAAACTACTCCCTCTGGTAAAAATATTTGATGTTAATCTTAGTCCTCCCAACATCAAATAAATTTGACTGGAGGGAGGGAGTAGTTAACATGATAGAGGGAATAGTTGACATGAGTGATCATAAATGATGACATCATATACTTGATCTGTGTTGGACATAGATATGTTTGGAATTCGAGTCAGATTTCTAATGTCCTATGCCATAAATAAAATTATACATGGAAATACTACTTAGAATCTGACAAAGGAGTCAAAATCATCGGATTAAGGATATGGATATGTGTTCGGAATCTGACTTAGATTTCTCGCACCAATACCATAAAAGAGATTATACATGAAAAATACTACTTAAAATCCGAAAGGAGGTAGGAATCCACGTCAAAGCGTTGGGTCAAAATCATCGGACTAAGGACACGAACATGTGTTCAGAATCTGACTTAAATTTCTCGCCGCCCTATCCTATAAAAGAGATTTTACATGAGAAATACTACTTAGAATCCGAAAGGAGGTCAGAATCCAAATCAGAGCTTAGAATTCGAAAGGGAGTCAGAATCCAAATCGGATTTAGGGTGTCTGACTCAAGAAAGAAAAAAAAAGGCTTGGATGTATGGATAAACACATCACTAATCCATGAGAACGAAAGCAAAACATACTGGAAACTAAAATCAGATCATAGAATCACCTCAAGAGCCATGATGGTCACCTCTGGTCAGGAGTGCAGATTGATAAGGTGGGGAAAAGTGGTGATTTGTGATAAGTTTGGAGTAGTTTCTTGAGGTTATATGTGACTGTATTTATAGAGATCCCTGGGACCAAGATTTCACACTATAGGCAAAATCTCTATCTGCTGTGCCTGCAGCAAGGTAACCAGTTCACATCACAGAAATATGGTGGTATTAGAGGTGTTTCCAAGGACCCGCTAGGGGTATTTCTTAAATGGTTTGCTGGTATCATTTATTGCATTTGAGAGATTTTGCTGGTAACAGCTATGCATTCATTTGGTTTTTTTAGCAGAATCATATTTGAAAACTGTGGGCAAATTGTCTAGGCACTTTTTTCAGTTCTTTTTTCCTTTTTCGTCGGGTATGATAGATTCACCTATATGGCATGCGCTGGTACTACCTGTACACCTGTGGTGTTTTTATCAGCAACGTCATGCCTTGAGCAATGTGCAAAGGTCCAGTGCCTAGTCGGTCTTCTTTTTTCGCACTAGGGGCATATTTATGTGATATAAGCTGTCCTTGCTGTCCGTTTGTATGGCTTCACTAGAAAGTGCTCACATGTTGTAGGGGAAAGGTCCCGTTAGTTTCCCGTTCTGTATTGCTAGAAATCATGCACATGCGATGCTCCTTTCTCGGGTCCTGATTAGATCCCTGGACTAATTTTTAGCCCTTTCTCTTTTAACCTTAATTAGTCCTCAAAGATCCAAACAGGAGCCTAATTTGAGGTTAAAGTGAATTAGTCCATCCAAAAAAATTAGCCCCTCTAAGGGTGACTTATTTGGGCTAATTTGTTCTTGGTATCTTCATGATGTCTATGAATTTGCTGCAAAGACGTATTTATTCATATATTTAACTTTGTGTATTCATGTCACAAGTCATGTATATTTGTTCAATGTAATAGTGTAATAATACCCTCAAATTAAAGACAAGTTAGCCCTCAAATTAGCCCTGGATCCAAACTACTCAAAGGACTAATTTTTATAGAGCTAATTTAAGAGCTAAAAATTAGCCCTCAAATTAGCCGAGCTAATTCTCCAAACAAGACCTCGATATATATCCTAGGAATCAAAGTTTGGGGACCATAATCAAGAAGATCTCAGGCCGCCCCTTCGATGAGCGACATTTTGCATGGTCGCTATGCGGTGGCATTCTGAGATGGCTGGAGGCGAGAGGGTATGGTTGCATGCATATGACGGTCAGCTACAGCCGCGGTAAGATGGATTGGTAGCTGCTGGTGGCAAAGTGGCTATGACAGCATCGTTGATGGTGAAACAACGTTTCGCTCTCCCTTAAGGTCTCTGACTATTGTCACCTAGCGACTACTTCCCGTGAAGGTGTCTTCATCTCTAGTCAGGGGCTTCCACACCAATCTGTGATCGGAGTCATCTTGGCTTCAATTTACTGTATCGCTTACGCCGATGTCCATCCCCTCTTCAAATGGACCCTATAGATTTTAGGTGTGTGCCTTTTGGTTTTGCTCGCATTGTAGAACATCTAAAGGAGGTTGCAATTGTGGTGTTCATGATCGATTGTAAATGGGCTAAGTCTAGAAGGAATGGCAACACAGTTTGGAATGAAGAGGTAGCAGTATTTTGGGACTTTGGTTAGATGGTGCTCATCGAGTACCAATTACTACACTCTAAAGTTAAATACGTAGGTTTTGCCTTTGTTGGTTATACTTGGCAATGGTGTTTTTTGTTTCCTTATTTAAGGTATTATCTAGAGATCAAAGAATTTACTCTTTAGGATGAGAACTAGAGATATGATCTTTATTGATTGGATCAACGGTGATGAGGACATCACTCCTTTGGATACACAGAATACTCCTCAAGTTGATGCAAGGTATAATCACTAGAGCTCGCGCCCGACAGTTGAATTTACTGGTGAGCTCGTTCCTAAGTACTTCTTTATGTGATTTTGAGGATAGATTGCTACTTAATGATTTAATTATTATTAGGAACTATGAAGAGGACCAATGAATACTTAGAGATAGGCTTGGAGATGAACAAGGTCGCCACGGACGTTCAAGTCGAGATGAAGGCCCAAATCATATGAAGTTTGAGTCCACCTTGGAATCCAGGAGTAGTTCACGCTAAAAACGTCGCTCAGATCACATTCAGACTCCTTTTTGATGTTATACCTGTGTATGAAAAGCTAACAAGACCATCTTTCCAATGGGCCTGGCCTCATATCAAAATTCCTTCTAAGTCAATAAACAAGTGATGTCCAGAATCTGTTTGGGTGTTGTGTCACCGTCTTTTGGGTCATTGGCCATGTGTCGTGTCGGAGTCCAATAGGAACACGTCCAGGGGTCCTTGACCTATCATAGAACCTATATATTTAGTAGCCATAATCGAGTTAGGGTTGGGTTATGCTTAGATTATTTGTCATTGCAGTTTCGCTACTAGTTCGATTTATCGAACCCTAACTTCGAGTTCTTGATTAACCATTCATCTGTAATTAAGTTGTTGCATTTCTCATTCTTGCTTGTGTTCTTTGATTCACATGCAGGGATTAACCTTCTCGGCGAGGCCATCGGGTTTTGGCACGGTTGATAACCAGAGAAGATGTGGTGTTGCGATTGCAGGGTTGAGATTGTGTTGATCGAAAGCCAAATCATGTGTCAAGTTTTGCCAAATTGATAGCTATCTTACCTGACGAAAGATCGAGCACCCCACAGTGGTGGACGCAAAAAATTTTCAACGGGGGTACAGTCTAAAAATATATCAAGATATTACTAGATATGATATAAATTTCACTAAACTATGTGTACTTGACAATTTATGGCCAGATTTCTTGTTTTCTATGTCGAAATGTTGTTTTTGCCCAATTAAGTGATATATACACATAATATGCATGTTTGTTAACAATTCAAAAAAAATTGTGAGTACAATTGTATCCCCATGTCCCATGGTGTGCCCGCCCATGCTAATAAGCAAATGCATAATGATGCTAAGGACTGTGCTGATTTTATTTTCAAAATAGGATTAATTGAATCATGCCATTATAAATTTCACAGTTTTGAAATATGTCATTACTATTCACCTATTTGTAACCATACCATCACAATTTCTCAAGCATTGGAGATGTGCCACTACATACCCTTTCAATACATTTTCTAACTTTTTTGGACCAAAATACCCATGTCTTCTCCATTCACCCCCTTCTTCCTTCTCCTTCTCTCTTCTCTTCCAACCAGCTAACTCCGACGACTTGGATTAGAACAACGAGAAGCGGCTCTGGCCCTACACCCGCAAGGACAACTTCCTTCTCCCAGGCGTCGTGGAGGTGCCCATCAAGTTTGTGCCCTCCATGTCAACAGCCCCCAAGTGCACCTCAAGGGCGAGATCCATATCCTCATCACTTGCTAGAAGCCGTGGTAGGTGCATAAGTACACGCCGCTACGCTCTCCAACTTTGATGAGGACACTGGCATGCACTGCTTCCCATAGGGTTACATCGGCTTGTACCACGACCTCATCATCTCCACACACCCGACCCGCAACTTCAGGTCTGCAGCAAGCTTCCATCCCACCGCTAGAGCCACCCTGCCAAGCCATACATGTCGGCGTCATCGCTCCCTCGCCTTCCTCATTCTGATTTCCACCACATTTGACACCACGAGAACAAAAATGGTGCATCTACATCACCCCTGTAGCTTCGTCAACAACATCGTCGACCTTCTTGAACAAGAACGTGCTGGAAGAGCCACCATAGGACATCGCCACCGGTGGAGCTAGATGGGATCGGCAATCGTGGCCTCCAAATCCATCTGGTCCACTCAAGCAGGCCATCCTGCCTCATCGTTGGGCCTCTTCATGGACATCACCGTCACCACATCAGTTTCCTCCTTACCTAGGAAGAGGAATGCACAGGGGGTGAAGGTGTGTGCCGACAGCGAGAGAATGGGACCTCACATGCGGAGCTCCATCGTCCACGCGATTTGACGGCGTCAAGCCGAGCCTAGCGGTGTACAGGAAGAGCAGTGAACAGGAGATATTGGTTGAGAAGACGAGGAGAGGGATGAGGAAAGGAAGAATACAATGGTATTTTGGTCCTAAATAATTAGAAAATACAAATGTAGTGGCATATCTCCAATACTTGTGAAATTGTGATGGCGTAGTTACAAATATGTAAATAGTAATGGTATATTCCAAAACCATGCAATTTATAATGGCATGGATCCAGTTAACCCTTGAAAATACATGAAACTACTAAGGCACATATTGGAAAGATGAATGACAAAAGTATAGAATTGCTAGTAGTAAAGGTAGAAAGAAAGTTAAACTTGAACTAGGTGATTTAGTGTTTTTGCACTTGAGAAAAGATAGATTTTCAGAGTTGAGAAAGTCTAAATTGATGCCTAAAGATGATGGTCCATTTAAAATACTTGAGAAGATCAATGATAATGCACATAAACTTAAATTGCTTCCGGACTTTGGGGTTAGTACCACCTTTAACATTTTAAATTTGAAGCCATATTTGATAGAAGAAGATGAGCTTGAGTTGATGATGCCTCCACTTCAAGAGCGGCAATCTAATTTTTTGCCATCCTTATAGAGGTGGATGGCAAAATTTTTGCCACTCCCCCTCACTGTAGCTGTGAGGAGGATCCCGAGAATCTTACAAGAGTGGCAAAAAAATAAATATCCCCTTCAAGAGGGGGCGGATGATGAGGACATCATTACTTTGGATACATACAATACTCCTCAAGTTGCTATGCAAGGTTCAAGACCTCGTGTGACACCCTGAGTTGTTTTCCCCTTTTAAAATCCTAAAGGAAAAATCACAAAAGAAAATAGCTTAAAATTAACCTGAAGCAAATAAATAATTTTAAAAGCAAAAAATCTAAATGGAAATGGCATGATAGGATTTTTCCTAAATTCTACATGTCAAAATACACAAACTGAATTTTTAGTGGAATTTTCAGAGTACTAGAAATAATTTTTAACCAATTAAAATCAAAATCAGAATTAATAAATCCCGAGAAATGCTTTTCTCTCTCCTCTTGTACTTTTCCCGCCAATTCGGCCTTGGGTCGCCGGCCTGAGCCGCCGGCCCAGTCTTTCCCGCACCCACGCCTCTCTCTTCCTCCCTCTCTTGCGGTCGACCGAAGGCCACGGCCTGTTTGCCCCTCGCGCCCGCGAAATAAGTCCACCTCGCCTCCCCCTTCTTCCCTGGACACTGCAGGTAGGGCCCACCTCTCAGGCTCGTCCCCTACCTCCAGCCGCCCCGCCGCCATTTGCACCGCCCCTCCCCCTTACGGATCTCGGCCGCCCGCCTCTCCCGCACACCCTTAAGGCCTCGCCCTAACTCCCCCGTCTCTCCCGCCGCCCTTAATCACCCCGGCTGTCGCTCCCACGCCCCTAAATGGCCGGAGTTAATCGCCGGCCATTATTTTCCCCAAAATCCCTCCCTCTTTACTTCGGCGAGTAAATTCCCCCTATCTCGGCCGATACCGACCTCCCCATCCCCTTTAAAAGTCGGCCACCGTGCTCCCCGAGCTCCCCATGCCCTCATTCAAGCTCCCCACTCTCTCTCTCATTCCTACAACGTGCGCCCAAGCTTCACCGTCCTCCACCGGCCTTCGGCCGTGATTCCCCACCGTCCCGAGCCGTCCCGGACCTCGCCGCCGCCTCCATCTCCATCCCCGGAGCCCGAGCTCCCTCGGCCGCCCCTTTCCGTCGCCGCCCGTCGTCTCCCTCACCGTCCGCGCCGTCGTCTTCTCTAGCTCCGACCCACGCTGAGCCGCCCCTCCCTTTCCCTTCCCGGCCCAAGAGCGTGTCGCCGCTCCCGAGTGTGCGCGGCCCCGCCCACGCGTGAGCCGCGGCACTCCGCCGCTGCGCCGCCGCTCGGATGGCGACGGCCGGTCTCCGCCGTGCGTTCGCGCCGCCGCCGCCGCCGCGCCGCGCGCCTCTCCGGCCGTCCGATCTCGCCTCGCAGATGGAACCGTCCGTCCCGCCCGCCCGCGTGGCATGTCGCGTGGCCGCCGCGTTGGCGCCACGTGTGCGCCACGTGGTGCATCGCCCTCTTGGCCCATGGACCCGGTTCACTGTGGACCGACGCTCCCATGGTCGATGAAGCCATCGCTGACGTCAGCCCTAGCACTGACGCAATTCCGGAATTTATTGCGCAACAAAACATTTCCTCTTTTAGTAAAAACACACTTAATCTTCTAAAATTCATATCTTTTCAATCTGAGCTCTGTTTTAGCCCATTCAAATTTCATTAAATTCATAAAAAATGCTAAAAATCCATTAAAAATGGTTTTGTTACCTGTTTCAGTAGCTTTTCAACTTGTTTGTTGAAGTGCCTTGTTTGTCGTGTAGATCCGGGTAGTTCCTCCGTTCCCGTGTACTTCAAGTCGTCGCGGAGTTTCCTCGGCTCGAAGAGCAAGGCAATTCATGCTATATTTTTTATCATATTGTTTCCCTTTTGCTAAAATACCCTGTTTATTCTACTAAACTGCATTTATTTTGAAATGTCATCTTATGGGGAATATTACACCGTATGGTTAGGATTAAGCCCTAGGCTTGCCACCCTAACCCTTTGATAAACTTGGGAAACAACTTGACTAGTTTATAGGCCTAGGTTATGCTTAGACCTGCTTAGACTCACTAGCACACAAAATGGGTCTTTTCATCTAGACGACATTATTTTGGACACATGAAATGAAAGATATAATCCGAGGACTTTGTGTACCGGACTAATGACTAAAACATGACAAATGGTGGGTTGTGGGCGCTGTGGTTTTGATAGTGGTGCCCATGGCATTTAAGGAACGATTCACGAGAAACCTCGGAAGAATGACCGTACAAAGCACAAGCTAGAATAGGCAACGGTGGGTCCTATAGTGTAGCCTTTCCTAGCCGACGAACCCTGGCAAGGGTGAGCGTGATAGAGTTGCAGTCGGCTGGGGGCTTACCGGTTGCTTGGCTGCCGAATTCACCGTGGCACTGGGGGGCAGCCCACGGCCCAGGAACGGGAGTGGGGGGCGAAACCTTGGTGTGGTTCGCTTGGTTAGCGAGGGGTTATGCGAAAGGTCCTATCACAGTCCCTTTCCGGGGTACCATGGCGATATTTCGGCGCACGGAAGACCGTGTTGTGGGGCTGTGTCTTGTGGGTACAAATGTACACCTCTGATCAGAGTTAAAACTATTCGAATAGCCGTGCCCACGGTTATGGGCGATCAACTGATTTCACCGTGATTAGTTCCACACTGCTAAAACCTGATTAATGGACCATGACTTGAATAGTTGGATGGTTTGGGCCTGTCGCAATGTGGGGATAACGTTGGGCAGTGTTGGATTTAATATGAATTAATTATTTAATTTACCACTCTTTTTTTTCGTGTTCAAATCTCCTTTTGTTTGAAAAAACCCTAGCTATTTGTGCTAAAGGCAAACCCGAGCCAAATCCTTGTCTTCCCCTTGCATTCATACCCTCTCTATTCCGATATGACTTGCATAGTACGTGTAAGTACTCATCCTTGCCTCATCACCAGAACCTGAGCAAGAAGCTAAAGAAGAAGAAGAAGTTGAGTAGGCTTTGTCCTGCACTCTGGAAGATGCCTGTGGAATGGTTGAAGCCACGGTGCAAGCGTCAAGTTTAGGTTTAGACCCTTTTCTTTTTCTGCTGCTCTTTTGTAATCCTTTTGTAATGTTTCTAAGACGTGGAACTGTAATATCAACCATTGTTGTATGTGTACCCTGGCTGATCCTGGACAGGGATTTTAATACATATATAGCTTTGGAAATTCTGGTTTGAATTTCTGGGCGTGACAAGTTGGAAAAGCCAATTCCAGACCGTAGGAAAAGCCAAATGGAAAAAAACCATAGGAGCCCTCTGATTTTTTTTCATTTGTATAAGTCCTTGCATTTGGAGTTGTTTCGGGAAAATGGGTCTCTGTTTCCTCTGGTCTGGGGAGGATCTTGAGAATTTTTCAAAACCAAAAATTTCAAAAACTAGGTCAATCTAAGTAATAGGACTTTGAAACTAAATTGGAAAAACCCATTTGCAATCTTATTCGACTGTCAGTCAGGATTTTTTTCAAAAGGGAACAAAGTCCTAAGTCAAGATAGGAGGGAATGGCCGCTCAATTTATACTTAATATAACTAAGCATCTATTTTAAGCATTACCTCATCATCTAGGGGATGTCATTAGAAGCTTTACTTAGCCTCATGAAAATGTTTCATAAAGCCCTTCTTTACTCGTTTACTTCACTTGAGTCCTTTATCGTTTATCTAACTTGGGTTTGAGCATGCATTGATCCCCTATCTTGTCTTCTCTAGATGGCAGGCCGTCCCGTCATCCACCACGGTCAGGGTCTGAAGGGTTTTGTTGCTGAGCTGGCAAGGATGGCTTTGGCAGTAGGCTATCTTGGTGCACCCGAGTACACCGTCGTCTCACCTTTCGGCAGCGAGTTGCCCCATCAAGTCCATTTGGAGGTGCACGGTTTTGTCGGCACCAACATCCCGAACATGGTGGTCACTGCTTCGGGAGGAATGGACGAGCATGCCTGCCAAGAGGCTGCTTACCTGATGTTGGCCCGGATGAGGGAGATGCATGACTACCATCTCCGCCACTCTGCCTACCGTTTCCATCCCCGGCGCGGAAGCTCGTCGGTGGTCAGCTCCTTCCAATCGGCCGCATAGGAGAATGACACCACCTTTACTCACATGAGGACTGTGATTAAAGAGTTGGACAAGATGCATTCAAATATTCATATGGCGACCAAAGCCTTGAATGACCAGAAGATCCTCAAGATCAAGAGCCTGGAGGATGAGGTGGATCGCCTCAAGAAAGAAATCGCCATCCTGAAAGGACTTTCGGCCCCCAACATCCTTCGGATCAGGATCACGCCTTGGAAGACCACCAAGGCCCCTGTGCGGATGCAGCTGGCGCCCAAGATTCCCCCTCCTGCTCCGCCACCTTCCCCAGCTCCTGCACCAGTGCCGGTTCCTACTCCTGTCTCGATCCCTGCTCCGACCCTAAGCGGAGGAGGAAGAGGAGGATGGATCTCCGTGTCTAGCAGCAGCAGAGGCAGTAGCAGTGGCAGCTCCAAGACCCCGGGCGGAAAAGAGGAGTTTGCAAGCTCTCGGAGTCACTCAAAGAAAAAGGAAGACGGAGACTCCCAGGAGGGTGGATTCGACTCCACCGACCGCAGAAGCCGCTCTGACCTCTAGAGTGTCGCCACCCTTAGTTTACCATTTTTCTAGTTTTCCTGCTTGATTAGTTGTTGTGTGCTAGGAGTGTTGTGTGTGGGGTAGCGGTCAACCTATATCAAGTGTGGGTATGGGTTGTCCAGTTAAGGATGTTGAGTGTGTTTTAAGTGTTTTAATAAAGAACAAATCAAAGCAAGTAATAAAGTTCAGCTTCTCAGTCCAATCTGTTTTACTCCTTCTCTCGCCTCGTTCGACCCGCTCCTTCAGATGGTAAACACCAGGAATGGCAGCACCAACACCAACACGGAGTCAGCAGAAAACAACACTAGGACTAAGGCAACACCCCACCTCCCTCACCCGAGAACATCACTTTGGCTCAAGTCTTAGCCAACCAAACCCAAATGATGGCTGCAATGATGCAGCAAATGCAACAGCAGCATCAACAGATGCAGTTGCAAATGATACAACAGTTTCAGCAGCAGAACCAGAATCATAACAACCAGTTCGCACCGCCACCGCCCCTCAAAACAAGTTGTCAGAATTTCTCCGTGTCCGACCCCCAACCTTCTCTATCACCACCAATCCTATGGAAGCCAACGATTGGCTCAATGCCATGGAGAAGAAGATGGACCTACTACAGTGCACATACCAAAAAAGGGTGTCGTTTGCTACCCACCAACTTCAAGGCCCCGCCTCGGCATGGTGGGATAATCTCCTAGGCACTCGCCAGGCAGACACACCTGTAGTCACTTGGGCAGAATTCTGCCAGCATTTTTGGAAAGCACACATTCCTGGAGGGATTGTGGCACAGAAAAAGAGGGAGTTCAGATCCCTTGAACAAGGCAACTGAACGGTTACCGAGTACTTACACGAATTTAATCGCCTGGCACGTTATGCCCCGGAAGACGTGCGCACCGACGCCGAGTGTCAAGAAAAGTTCTTGGCCGGACTTGACGATGAGTTAACAAACAAGCTCATCTCGCGGGAATACACGGATTTTGAAAAACTGGTCGACAAAGCTATTCATCAATAAGATCAGCGAAATAAGATGCTTAAGAAACGGAAGACTGTTCAGCTCAGACCACAGCCTCAACAAGGGAACCCCCAACGGCCACGTTTCACTCCCGGAGGTCAGGGCGGACCTACCACCATGATCGTCCGCCAGCATCGACTTTTACCACCCTGGAAATTTCCAAACTAGTGGAAACCGCATCGGGCAACCACAACGGAATCCTGCCCCGCGTCCTCCAACGGCGCCATCGCAACAACCGCCTAAGCCAGCACAGTCGAAGAAGGACCTTGGAATCAGACCAGGCAACTGTTTAAACTGTGGAGAGCCTGGACACTTTGTGGACAAGTGTCCAAAGCCTAAGCGTGCACCTCGATTCGTCCAAGCGAGGGTGAATCACGCGTCGGCAGAGGAAGCCCAAGACGCACCGGAAGTAATACTGGGTATGTTCCCTGTGAACTCCTTCACCGCATCAATCTTGTTTGATTCGGGTGCAACCCATTTGTTCATATCAAAAGCATTCATTGGGACACATGGGATGTCTGCATTAAAACTTAAGATACCCATGCGGGTTCAAACCCCCGGAAAGCATTTGAACACCACCCATTTTTGCCCTTCAGTGGCAATAGAAATTCAAGGGTCCCCATTTCTAGCCAACCTTATCCTTCTGGAATCAAAAGGCCTAGATATCATCCTTGGGATGGACTGGTTGACCCGTTATAATGGCCTGATTGATTGCGCGAACCGCACGATCACCTTGACCAATAGTGAAGGGAAGGAAGTGATCTTCCACTCCCCAAAACCATCAAGGTTAGAAGCAAGCTTGAATCGGATCTTGGTCAAGGAGAAACTTGAAGGGGAAGGAAAGGACCCAAAGAAGATAGAGGAAATCCCCGTGGTTTGCGAGTATCCGGATGTTTTCCTCGAAGACCTTACCACGATGCCACCTGAAAGAGAGATAGAGTTCCGAATTGATCTGATTCCTGGAACTGCTTTGATCCATAAGAGGCCCTATCGGATGAGAGCCAATGAGTTAGCAGAAGTGAAGAAGCAAGTGGACGAGCAATTGCAGAAGGGTTTCATTCGCCCAAGTACGTCACCTTGGGGTGCTCCTGTAATATTTGTGGAGAAAAAGGATAAGACTAAGAGGATGTGCGTCGACTATCGCGCACTCAATGAGGTCACCATTAAGAATAAGTATCCATTACCTCGGATCGACAACCTGTTTGATCAACTGAAGGGAGCAAAGGTGTTTTCTAAGATAGACCTACGATCAGGCTATCATCAGCTAAGGATTCGAGAGGAAGACATTCCCAAGACCGCTTTTATCACTTGGTATGGTTTGTACGAGTGCACGGTCATGTATTTCGAACTTACCAATGCACCCGTGTTCTTCATGAACTTGATGAATAAGGTGTTCATGGAATTCTTGGACAAGTTCATCGTAGTGTTCATCGATAACATTCTAATCTATTCCAAGACGGAAGAAGAGCACGAGCACCATCTCCGGCTGGCGCTCGAAAGGTTAAGAGACCATCAGCTCTATGCTAAGTTTAGCAAGTGTGCCTTTTGGTTAAAGGAAGTGTAATTCCTTGGTCATATCGTGAATGCCCAAGGAGTCGCGGTGGATCCTTCCAATGTGGAAGCAGTGACCAAGTGGACTCCACCCAAAACCGTCACCCAAATCAGGAGTTTTCTTGGACTTAAGGGATATTACCGTCGATTCATTGAGAATTTCTCTAAAATTGCGAAGCCAATGACCCAGTTGTTGAAAAAGGATGAAAAGTTTAAGTGGACCGCTGAGTGCGACAATAGTTTTGAGGAACTTAAGAGAAAGCTGGTGTCCACACCAGTATTGATCTTGCCAGATCAAACCAAGGATTTCCAAGTCTATTACGACGCATCTCGCCAAGAGTTAGGTTGTGTGTTGATGCAAGAAGGAAAAGTGGTCGCTTATGCTTCCCTCCAGTTGAGACCAATTGAGTCTAACTATCCAACCCATGACTTGGAACTAGCGGCAGTCGTCCATGCTTTGAAAATATGGCGACATTACCTCGTCAGCAATCGATGTGAAGTGTATACGGATCATAAGAGCCTGAAATACATTTTCACCCAACCGGACTTGAACCTCCGTCAGCGAAGGTGGTTAGAGTTGATCATGGATTATGACCTAAGTATACACTATCATCCTGACAAAGCTAACGTGGTAGCTGATGCTTTGAGCCGGAAGAGTTACTGCAACTCTATCCACACAAAAGGGAAATGTGAATAGTTACAACAGGACCTAGAGCGCCTAAATCTAGGAATTGTTGAACCCGGATTTGTGGCCGCTCTTGAAGCTCAACCCACACTCCTAGACCAAATCCGAATAGCTCAAGCCTTGGATCCTGACATAGCCGAGCTTAAGAAGAACATGAGGGTTGGAAAAGCTCGCGACTTCACGGAGGACAAGGATGGAATGATCTGGATGGGCACAAGGATGTGCATACCAAAGGATAAAGAACTAAAAAAATCCTTACCGAAGCTCATTAGAGTCAGTACTCAATCCACCCAGCAAGCACCAAGATGTACCAAGACCTGAAGGACAAGTTTTGGTGGGTCAGTATAAAAAGAGAAATAGCAGAGTTCGTGGCATTATGTGACATATACCAACGAGTGAAGGCAGAACACCAAAGACCTGCAGGGTTACTACAGCCACTCCAAATCCCGGAGTGGAAATGGGAAGAAATCGGAATGGACTTCATCACAGGCTTACCTCAGACATCGTCAGGGCACAATTCCATCTAGGTTATTATTGACCGACTCACTAAAGTAGCTCACTTCATCCCAGTGCACACCACCTACTCAGGAAAGAAACTGGCAGAACTGTATCTCGCAAGGATCATGTGTCTTCATGGGGTACCTAAGAAAATAGTATCAGATCATGGTAGTCAGTTCACCTCCAAGTTTTGGCATAAGCTACAAGAGGAACTTGGCACTTGGTTGAACTTCAGTACGACCTATCACTCGCAAACCGATGGTCAGACCGAGCGCGTGAATCTGATTTTGGAAGACATGTTGCGAGCATGTGCTCTCGACTTCGGGAGAGCATGGGACAAGAGTCTGCCCTATGCGGAGTTCTCTACAACAACAGTTACCAGGCCAGTTTGCAGATGGCACCTTTCGAAGCGCTGTATAGACAGAAGTGTCGTACCTCGCTCTTTTGGGACCAAACTGGCGAGCGTCAGCTGTTTGGGACCGAAGTGTTAAGTGAGGCGGAGGAAAAGGTCAGGACAATGAGGGAAACGCTTAGAATTGCGCAGTCTCGGCAGAAGAGTTACGCAGACAACCGTCGAAGGGATCTAGCTTTCGCAGGTGATTACGTGTATCTTTGAGTCACCCTGCTTCGGGGAGTGTACCGTTTCCAAACTAAAGGCAAGTTGGCACCACGTTTTGTGGGATCATACCGGATACGGGAACGTCGAGGAGAAGTAGCCTACCGACTCGAGCTTCCACCCTCCATGGCCGGCATCCATGATGTATTCCACGTCTCGCAACCTAAAAAGTGTCTAAGAGTGCTAGAAGAACAGACGAGCCCGGATCAGATAGAGATTCAGGAAGATCTGACTTATGTGGAGAAACCAGCGCGTATCCTCGAAACCAGCGAGCGGAGAACCCAGAACAAGGTTACCAGGTTCTGTTGAGTTCAGTTGACTCATCACTCAAAAGAAGAGGCCACCTGGGAAAGGGAAGATGAGCTAAAGGCCGCTCATCCCTATCTTTTTGCCACTACCTCCAAATCTCGGGGTCGAGATTCCATTTAAGGGGGTAGGTATTGTCACACCCTAAGATGTTTTCCCCTTTTAAAATCGTAAAGGAAAAATCGCAAAAGAAAATAGCTGGAAATTAACCGGGAGCAAATAAATAATTTTAAAAGCAAAAATCTAAAAGGAAATGGCATCGTAGGATTTTTCCTAAATTCTACATGTCAAAATACACTAACAGAATTTTTAGTGGAATTTTCAGAGCACTAAAAATAATTTTTAACAAATTAAAATCAAAATCAAAATTAATAAATACCGGGATATGCTTTTCTCTCTCCTCCCGTACTTTTCCCGCCCATTCGGCCTTGGGCCGTCGGCCCAGTCTTTCCCGCGCTCGTCCTCTCTCTTCCTCCTCTCTTGCGGGCGGCCCAAGGCCACGGCCCATTTGCCCTCGCGCCCGCAAAATAAGTCCACCTCGCCTCCCTCTTCTTCCGGACACCGACAGGTGGGGCCCACCTATCGTGCCCATCCCCTACCTCCGGTCGCCCCGCCGCCTTTTGCGCCGCCTCTCCCCGTGCGGATCTCGGTCGCCCGCCTCTTCCGCGCACCCTTAAGGCCCCGCCCTAACTCCCCCGTCTCTCCCGCCGCCCTTAATCACACCGGCCGCCGCTCCCGCACCCATAAATGGCCGGAGTTAATCGCCGGCCATTATTTTCCCAAAAATCCCTCCCTCTTTACTCCGGCGAGTAAATTCCCCCTATCCCGGCCGCCACCGACCTCCCCATCCCCTTTAAAAGCCGGCAACCATGCTCCCCGAGCTCCCCACCCCCTCATTCGAGCTCCCCACTCTCTCTCTCTCTCTCTCTCATTCCCGCACCGTGCGCCCAAGCTTCATCGTCCTCTGTCGGCCTTCGGCCGTGATTCGCCGCCGTCCCAAGCCGTCCCAGACCTCGCCGCCGCCTCCATCTCCATCCCCAACGCCCAAGCTCCCTCAGTCGCCCCTTTCCGTCGCCGCCCGCCGTCTCCCTCACCATTCGCGCCGTCGTCTTCTCTAGCTCCGGCGACCCACAGTGAACCGCCCCTCCCTTTCCCCTCCCGGCCCGAGCGCGCGCCGCCGCTCCTGAGTGCGCACGGCCTCGCCCGCGCGTGAGCCGCGACACTCCGTGGCCCATGCCGCTGCTCTGATGGCACCGGCCAGTCTCCGGCCGCCGTGCGCCGTCGCTGGCCAACCGCGCCGGCCGTGTCCCTCTCCCGACCGTCCGATCTACCTCGGCAGATCGGAGCCGTTCGCCCCGCCTGCCCGCGTGGCCGCTGCGTCGACACCACATGTGCGCCACGTGGTGCACCGCCTCTCGGCCCATGGACCGGGTCCACCGTGGAACGGCGCTCCCGTGGCCGATGATGCCATCATCGATGTCAACCCTAGCACTGACGCAGTTCCAGGATTTATTGCGCAATAAAACATTAAGGATTTTTCTTATTTTAGTAAAAACACAGTTAATCTTCTAAAATTCATATCTTTTCAATTCGAGCTCCGTTTAAGCCCATTTAAACTTCATTAAATTCATAAAAATGCGAAGAATCATTAAAATGGTTTTGTTACCTGTTTCAGTAGCATTTCAGCCTGTTTGTTGAAGTGCCTTGTTTGTCGTGTAGATCTGGGTAGTTCCTATGTTCCCGTGTACTTCGAAGTCGTCGCGGAGTTTCCTCAGCTCGAAGAGCAAGGCAAGTCATGCTATATTTTTGATCATATTGTTCCCCTTTTGCTAAAATACCCTGTTTATTCTACTAACTGCATTTATTTTGAAATGTCATCTTATGGGGAATATTACACCGTATGGTTAGGATTAAGCCCTAGGCTTGCCATCCTAAACCTTTGATAAACTTGGGAAACAAGTTGACTAGTTTATCGGCCTAGGTTATGCTTAGACCTGCTTAGACTCACTAGCACACTAAATGGGTGTTTTCATCTAGACGACATTATTTTGGACACATGAAATGAAAGATATAATCCGAGGACTTTGTGGACCGGACTAATGACTAAAACATGACAAATGGTGGGTTGTGGATGCTGTGGTTTTGATAGTGGTGCCCATGGCATTTAAGGACCGGTTCACGGGAAACCTTGGAAGAATGACAGTACAAACCACAAGCCATAATGGGCAATGGTGGGTCCTGTAGTGTAGCCTTTCCTAGACGACGAACCCTGGTAAGGGTGAGCGTGATGGAGTTGCAGTCGGCCGGGGGCTTACCGGTTGGTGGGCTGTCGGATTCACCATGGCACTCGGGGGGGCACACATCCCAGGAACAGAAGTGGGGGTGAAACCTTGATGTGGTTCGCTTGGTTAGCGAGGGGTTATGCGAAAGGTCCTATCACAGTCCCTTTCCAAGGTACCGTGGAGGTATTCCGGCGCACGAAAGACCATGTTGTGGGGCTTTGTCTTGTGGGTACAGATGTACACCTCTGATCAAAGTTAAAACTATTTGAATAGCCGTGCTCGCGGTTATGGGCAATCAACCGATTTCACCGTGATTAGTCCCACACTGCTAAAACCTAATTAATGGACCATGACTAGAATAGTTTGATGGTTTGGGCATGTTTCAACGTGGGGATAACGTTGGGCAGTGTTGGATTTAATATGAATTAATTATTTAATTTACCACTCTTCTTTTTCGTGTTAAAATCTCCTTTTGTTTGCAAAAACCCTAGTTGTTTGTGCTAAAGGCAAACCCGAGCCAAATCTTTTTCTTTCCCTTGCATTCATACCCTCTCTATTCCGGTATGACTTGCTGAGTACATGGAAGTACTCATCCTTGCCTCATCACCAAAACCTAAGCAAGAAGCTGAAGAAGAAGAAGAAGAAGAAGAAGAAGAAGAAGTTGAGTAGGCTTTGTCCTGCACTCTGGAAGATACCTGTGGAATGGTTGAAGCCACGTTGCAAGCTTCAAGTTTAGGCTTAGACCCTTTTCTTTTTCCGCTGCTCTTCTGTAATCTTTTTGTAATGTTTCTAAGACGTGGAACTGTAATATCAACCATTGTCATATGTGTACCCTGGCTGGTCCTGGACAGGGATTTTAATACACATATAGCTTTGGAAATTCTGGTTTGAATTTCTGGGCGTGACACCTCGTGCCAAACAATTGAATTTATAGGTGAGCTTGTTCTTAAGTACTTTTTACGTAATTCGAGGATAGATTGCTACCTAATAATTTAATTTTGATTAGAAACTATAGAGAGGAACAAGGAGAACTTGGTGAGAGGCTTGGAGATGGACAAGGTCGCCACAAACATTCAGGTCAAGATGGAAGCCCAAATCATATGAAGTTTGAGTCCATCTCAAAATCCAGGAGCAGTCCACGCTAAAAACGTCATCCAGATCGCATTCAGACTCCATTTTTGACAATCTATGTATGGTAAGCTAACAAGATCACCTTTATAATGGGCCTGATCTCATGTCAAAATTCCTTCTAAGTCCATGGGAATCGTCAAAACATGTGGTGTTCAGAATCTGTTTAGGTGTTGCGTCACCATCATTTGGGCCATTGGTCGTGTATTGTGTCGAAGTCCAATAGGGGCGAATCCAGGGGTCCTTCGTCAACCCTAGAAACTATATAATCAGTAGCTGCCGTCGAGTTAAGGTTAGGTTTTTCTTAGATTATTTTTGCCATTGCAGTTTCGCTACTAGTTTGGTTTGTGAAACCCCAACTTTGAGTTCTTGATTAATCATTCATCTGCAATTGAGTTGTTGTCTTTCTTCTTTTTGCTTGTGTTCTTCGATTTGCATGTAGGGATTAACCTTCTCGGCGAGACCAACCAGGTTTTGGCACGGTTGATAACCAGAGAAGACGTGGCGTTGCGATTGTAGGGTTTCGATCGCGTTGATTGGAAATAATATCGTGCGTATCATGTTTCCGCCAAATCGATAGACATCATTACCTGGTGGAAGATCAGGCACTCCGTTGCCATCAAACAACCATTTCCTTTTTTGAGACATTGCTTTTGGAGGACCATCATCATAGTTCAGCGATATATGATGATGAAAATCGCTTGTGGCAAACATTTTATTTTAAGGTTCGCTAATCAAGGTTTGCATAGTGAGACTTTTTAAGAACTTTTTGTGCCATCAATTAACAATGTGCAATTTTTTAAATTAAAAAGTTATAAACCATAGAAAAATGTCACGCCTAGAAATTCAGACTCGAATTTCCGAAGCTATATGTGTATTAAAATCCCTGTCCAGGACCAACCAGCGTACACATACGACAATTATTGAATTACAATTCCAGGTCTTAGAAACAATACAAAAAGATTACAAAAGAGCAGCAGAAAAAGAAAAAGGGCCTAAGCCTAAGCTTGTCGCTGACCACGGGGCTTCGACCACTCCACAGGCATCTTCCAGAGTGTAGGACAAGCCTACTCCACTTCATCTTCTTCCTTAGCTTCTGGCTCAGGTTCTGGTGAAGAGGCAAGGATGAGTACTTCCACGTACTCAACAAGTCACACCGGAAGGGGAGAGGAATGAATGCAGGGAAGACAAGGGTTTGGCTAAGGTTTGCTTTTGCGCAAACAGCAAGGGTTTTTCCAGACAAAAAGACTTTTGAACACAAACAACACAATAACAATTTAAGTAAATAAGGCATTTTGAATCCAACACTGTCCAACGTTATCCCCACGTTGAGACAGGCCCAAACCATCCACCTATACTAGTCATGTTCCAAAAATCCGGGTGTAAAAGTGTGGAACTAATCACGGAGAGCTCGGTCGATCGCCCTATCACCGCGGGCACGACTATTCGAATAGTTTACTCTGATCAGAGGTGTACAACTGTACCCACAAGACACAGCCCCACAACACGGTCTCCCATGCGTCGGAATACCACCGCGGTACCTCGGAAAGGGAACTGTGATAAGACCTTTTGTATAACCCCCCACTAACCAAGCGAACCCCAAGGTTTCGCCCCCACTCTCGGACCCTGGGAATGGGCAACCCCCCCGAGTGCCTCGGTGAATCCGGCAGCCCAGCAACCCTTATACTGGGGCCGATTGAAACTCCATCCCGCTCACCCTTGCCGATGGGTCCGTCAGCTAGGAGAGGCTAGTTTGCACGGTCATTCTCCCGAGGGGTCCCGTGAACCGGTCCTTAAATGCTATGGGCGTCGCTAACCAAAACCATGGCGCCCACAGCCCACCATTTGTCATATTTTAGTTACTAGTCTGGTTCACCTGAAACTCTAATTATTAATCCTCCGAACAGAAGTTCCGGAGAGACAAATTAAGTGAGAAAGACCCATTTAGTGAGCTAGTGAATCTAAGCCAGGCTAAGCATAACCTAGTCCTAAAACTAATCATATTATTTTCCTAAGTTTAATCAAAGGATTTGGGGTGCCAAACCTAAGGCATAGATTAAGCATAAGGTGTACTATTCCTCATGAAATGACATTATAAAATACATGCAATTTCATAGAATAAAACAGGTGTTTTAGCAAAATGGGAGCAATATGATCAATAATATGGTATGACTTGCCTTGCTCTTCGGCTTGGGGGACTTCAGCGACGACTTCGAAGTAGACCGGGACGGCGGAACTACCGGAATCTACACGGCAAACAAGCACTTCAACAAAACAGGCTAAAAAGCTACTAAACAGGGAACAAAACCATTTTTAATGGATTCTTGGTATTTTTATAAATTTAATGAAATTTGAATGGGCTAAAACGGAGGTCTGATTGAAAAGATATGATTTTAGAAGTTTTCTGGGTTTTTTACTAAAATAGAAAAATCCTTAATTGATTTATTGCGCAATAAAACCCGGGGGAAGCGTCAGCAGCTAGGGCTGATGTCAGCGGCCGAGGGCTGACGTCAGCGGCCCACGGGAGCGCCGGTCCACGGTGGACCGGGTCCACGGCCGGACCGGGCGGTGCACCACGTGGCACACACGTGGTGCCGAGGTGGCGACCACGTGGCTTGCCACGTCGGCGAGCGGGACGAACGGCGCCGATCGGACGGGCTGATCGGACGGCCGAGAAGAGAGGGACGCGGCGCGCTGGTGGCGCGGCCGGCGGCTGAAGGCCGGCCGATGCCACTCGGGCGCGGTGCGGGATGGCGGGAAACGCGGGTTACGCGTAAGAGGAACCGCGCGTTCTCACGCCCGGTGCTGCAGATTCGGTCCGAGGGGAACAAGAAGAGCGGCTCACCGCGGGGTCGCCAGAGTTGAGGGAGACGGCGGCGACAGCGACGAGGGAGATGGCAGGAGCTCGCGGGGGAGAGTGGCCGAGGTGGCGCGGGTGGCGGGAAGAAGGATGGAGATGGCGGCGAGGTCCGGGATGGCTCGGGACGTCGGGGTGTCGCGGCAAGTCCGGCGGCGAGCTCCAAATTTTGGGCGCACTGCGCGAGGGCCAACGAGAGAGTGAGGGGCTCGAGTGGAGGTGTGGGGAGCTCGGGGAGGGCGGGGGGGTGCTAAAATAAGGGATGGGGAGGTCGGCGGCGACCGGATAAGGGCGGAATTACTCGTCGGTGCAATTTGGGGAAAGTAATGGCCGGTGATGAAATCCGGCCATTAGGGTGTGCGGGAGCGACGACCAGGGGCTTTGAATGCCGGCGGGCACGGTGGGGAGTTAAGGCGGCGGGATCCCGGAGCGCGAGAAAAGCGGATGCACGAGATCCAAGCGGAGGGAGGCGGAGAAATGGCGTCGAGGCGGCCGGGGTCGGGGACGACGGCCTGACAGGCGGGCCCCACCTGTCGGCGTCCCGGGATAAGGAGGAGGCGATATAGACTTGTTTGCAAGCGTGAGGGTTTAACGGGTCACGGCCTTCGGCCGGCCCGCGAGAGAGAGGAGAGAGAGCGGCATGCGGGCGGGATCGGCTGGGCCGATCGGCGCGCGCGCGGGAGAGGATGGGTCGTCGGCTCGAGCCGGCGGCCCACGGCTGAAAATGGGCGAGAAAGGACGGAGGAGAGAGAAAACTAATTTTCCCGGGATTTATTAATTCTGATTTTGGTTTTAATTGGTTAAAAATTATTTCTTGTGCTCTGAAAAATCCACTAAAAATCTTGTTAGTGTATTTTGACATGTAGAATTTAAGAAAAATCCTACCATGTGTTAATTCCGATTTTGGTTTTAATTGGTTAAAAATTATTTCTTGTGCTCTGAAAAATCCACTAAAAATCCTGTTAGTGTATTTTGACATGTACAATTTAAGAAAAATCCTACTAAGCCATTTCCATTTAACATTTGGCTTTTAAAATTATTTATTTTCTCCAGTTAATTCCAACGATTTTCTTTTACGATTTTCTTTTAGACTTTTAACAAGGAAAAACACCTCAGGGTGTTACAAACCTACCCCCCTTAAACGGAGTATCGACCCCAAGATTTGGAGGTACTGGTGAATAGATAGGGATGAGCGGCCTTTAGCTCATCTTCTCTTTCCCAGGTTGCTTCTTCTTCGGAGTGATGAGTCCATTGAACTCGACAGAACCTGATAACCATGTTCCGGGTCCTCCGTTCACTGGTTTCGAGTATCCGTGCTGGTTTCTCCATGTAAGTCAGATCTTCCTGGATTTCGATCTGTTCTGGACTGGCTTGTTCTTCCGGAACTCTCAAACACTTCTTGAGTTGGGAGATGTGGAAAACGTCATGAATTCCCGCCATGGTGGGTGGCAGCTCGAGTTGGTATGCCACTTCACCCTGTCGTTCTTGAACCCGGTATGGCCCCACATGGCATGGTGCCAACTTGTCTTTGGTTTGGAATCGATGCACTCCCTGAAGTGGGGTGACACGAAGATATACATAGTCTCCGACTTTGAACACTAGCTCTCTGCGACGGTTGTCTACATAACTCTTTTGACGAGACTGTGCAACTTTTAGCCTTTCTCTTATGATTCTGACTTTCTCTTCGGCATCACTTAACACTTTAGTCTCGAACAACTAACGTTCGCCGGTCTGATCCTAGAAAAGCGGGGTTCGACACTTTCGTCCATAAAGTGCTTCGAAAGGTGCCATCTGTAAACTGGCCTGATAACTGTTGTTATAGGAGAACTCTGCATAGGGCAGGCTCTTATCCCAAGCTCCTCCGAAATCCAGAGCACAAGCTCGCAGCATATCTTCCAAAACCTGGTTTACACGTTCCGTCTGACCATCGGTTTGTGGGTGATAGGTCGTGCAAAAATTCAACCGGGTGCCAAGTTCCTCTTGTAGTTTTTGCCAAAACTTGGAGGTGAACTGACTACCACGATCGGATACTATCTTCTTGGGTACCCCATGAAGACACATAATCCTTGCAAGGTACAATTATGCTAACCTTCTGCCCGTATAGGTGGTAAGCACTGGGATAAAATGAGCTACTTTAGTGAGGCGGTCGATGATAACCCAGATAGAATCGTGTCCTGATGATGTCCGGGGTAAACCGATGATGAAATCCATCCCGATTTCCTCCCACTGTTATTCTGGGATTCGAAGTGGCTGTAATAATCCAGCAGGCCTCTGGTGTTCTGCCTTTACTCGTTGGCATACATCGCATAGTGCCACGAACTCTGCTATTTCTCTTTTCATGCTAACCCACCAGAATTTCTCCTTAAGGTCCTGATACATCTTGGTACTTCTCGGATGGATAGAGTACTGACTCTGATATGCTTCAGTAAGGATTAACTTCTTCAATTCCTTATCTTCTGGTACACATATCCTGTTGCCCATCCATATGGTTCCGTGTTCATCTTCCGTGAAGTCACGAGCTTTTCCCACTCATATACTTCTTAAGCTCAGGTATGTCAGGATCCGAGGCTTGAGCTATGCGAATTTGATCTAAGAGTGTGGGTTGGGCTTCAAGAGCGGCCACAAATCCGGGTTCAACAATACCCAGGTTTAGGTGCTCTAGGTCTTGTAGTAACTGTTCACATTTCCCCTGTATGTGAATAGAGTTGCAGTAACTCTTTCGGCTAAGGGCATCAGCTACCACGTTAGCTTTGCCAGGGTGGTAGTGTATACTTAGATCATAATCCTTGATCAACTCCAACCATCCTCACTGACGGAGGTTCAAATCCGGTTGGGTGAAGATGTATTTCAGGCTCTTATGATCTGTATATATTTCACAGTGATTATCGACGAGGTAATGTCGCCATATTTTCAGAGCATGGACGACTGCTGCTAGTTCCAAGTCATGTGTTGCATAGTTAGACTCATGAGGTCTCAACTAGCGGGAAGCATAAGCGACCACTTTTCCACCTTGCATCAACACACAGCCTAACCCTTGGTGAGATGCGTCACAATAGACTTGGAAATCCTTGGTTTGATATGGCAAGATCAATACGGGTACGGACACCAGTTTTCTCTTGAGTGTTTCAAAACTCTGGTTGCGCTCGGTAATCCATATAAACTTTTCATCCTTCTTTAACAACTGCGTCAATGGCTTGGCAATCTTTGAGAAGTTTTCGATGAACCGACGGTAATAACCCGCAAGTCCTAGAAAACTTCTAACCTGAGTGACGGTTTTAGGTGGAGTCCATTTGGTTACTGCTTCCACATTGGAAGGGTCCACTGCGACTCCTTGGGCATTCACGATATGGCCGAGGAATTGCACTTCCTTCAACCAGAAAGCGCATTTGCTAAACTTAGCATAGAGCTGGTGGCCTCTTAACTTTTCAAGTACCAACCGGAGATGGTGCTCGTGTTCCTCTTCCGACTGTGAGTAGATCAAGATGTCGTCGATGAACACTACGACGAACTTGTCTAGGAATTCCATGAACACTTTGTTCATCAAATTCATGAAAAAGGCTGGGGTGTTTGTAAGTCCGAAGGACATGACCGTGCACTCGTACAGACCGTACCGAGTGGTGAAGGTTGTCTTGGGAATATCCTCCTCTCAAATTCTTAGCTGGTATTAGCCTGACCGCAGGTCTATCTTTGAGAACACCTTTGTTCCCTTTAATTGATCGAACAGGTCATCAATCCTAGGAAGAGGGTATTTATTCTTGATAGTGACCTCGTTGAGTGCGCGATAGTCGACACACATCCTTTTGGTCTTATCCTTTTTCTCCACAAAAATGACTGGCGCACCCTAGGGCAATGTGCTCAGGCGGATATAAGATTTTTGCAACTGTTCATCTACTTGCTTCTTGACCTCTGCCAACTCATTGGCTCCCATTCTATAGGGCCTCTTGTGAATCGGGGCAGTGCCAGGGACTAGGTCAATCCGAAACTCTATTTCTCTTTCAGGTGGCATTGTGGTTAGGTCTTCCGGGAAGACTTCCGGGTACTCACAAACCACAGGAATATTTTATAACTTTGCCTGGTCATTTCCTTTCTCTTCGAGCTTCTCCTTAGCCGAGATCCGGTTCAGGCTTGCCACTACCCTCAATGGTTTAGGGGAGCGGTAAATCACTTTCTTCCCTTCATCATTGGTCAAGGAGATCGTGCGGCTTGCACAACCGATCATCCCTTTATGCCGGGTCAACCAGTCCATCCCAAGGATGACATCCAAGTCTTTTGATTCTAGAAGGATAAGATTGGCTAGAAAGGGGGATCCTTGGATTTCTATTGCCATTGAGGGGCAAAAGTGGGCAGTGTTCAAATGGTTCCGGGGAGTTTGGACCCGCATGGGTATCTTAAGTTTTAACACCGACAACCAATTTTTTCTCACAAATGCTTTTGATATGAAAGAATGGGTTGCGCCCGAATCAAACAGGACTGATGCATTAAAGGAGTTCACAGGGAACATACCCAGTATGACATCCGATGCGTCTTGTGCCTCTTCTGTCGAAGCATGATTCTCTCTTGCTTGGATGAACCTGGGTGCGCGTTTTGGTCTTGGACACTTGTCTGCGAAATGTCCAGGTTCTCCGTAGTTGAAACAGTTACCTGGTTTGAATCCCGAGTCCTTCTTTGGTGGAATTGGCTTTGACTGTGCTGGCGGCTGCGCCGTTGGCGGACGCGGGGCCGGATTCCGCTGTGGCTGTCCGGGATGGCTTCCGCTGGGTTGGAAATTTCCGGGATGGTACGGGCGATGTTGACGAACGATCATAGTGGTAGGTCCACTCTGACCACCCGGAGTGAAACGCGGCCGCTGGGGATTCCTTTGCTGAGGTTGTGGCCTAAACTAGGTGGCCTTTCGTTTTCGGAGCATTTCATTGCGTTGATCTTCTTGACGGATGGCTTTATCAACTAATTTCTCGAAGTCGGCGTATTCACCGGAGATGAGTTTGTCTGTTAGCTCATCGTCCAGCCCGGCCAAGAACTTCTCTTGACGCTCGACGTCAGTGCGTACGTCCTCTGGAGCATATCACGCTAAACGATTAAACTCGTGCAGATACTCGATGATGGTTCGCGTGCCTTGCTCCAAGGATCTGAACACCCTCTTTTTCTGGGCTACTATCCCTCTGGGGATGTGAGCCTTCCGGAATTGGTGGCAAAACTCTGCCCAAGTAACTGCAGGTGCATCCGCCCGACGGGTAACCAAGAAGTTGTCCCACCAGGCTGAGGCGAGGCCTTGGAGTTGGTGGGTGGCGAAAGACACCCTTTCTGGGTCCATGCACTGGAGAAGGTCCAACTTCTTTTCTATGGCGGTGATCCAATCATTAGCTTCCATGGGGTTGGTGGTACTGGAGAAAGTTGGGGGTCGGACTCAAAGGAATTCTGACAGTTTGTTTGGGGGAGGTGGTGGTGCAAAATGGTCATGTTGATTCTGGTTCTGCTGCTGAAACTGTTGCATCATTTGCAACTGCATCTGCTGATGCTGCTGTTGCATCTACTGCATCATTGCAGCCATCATCTAGGTCTGGTTGGCTAGGACTTGTGCCAAAGTGATGTTCTCAGGTGGAGGAGGTGGGTTGTTGGCATTAGCACGGGTGTTGTTCTCGGCTGACTCAGTGTTGGTGCTGCCATTCCTGGTGTTCACCATCTGAAGAAGCGGAACAAACAAGGCGGGGAGGAGTAAAACAGATTGGACAGAGAAGTCGATCTTTATTACTTGTTTTGATCTATTCTTTAATTAAAACACTTGAAACACACTCAACATCCTTAATTGGACAACCCGTATCCACACTTGACACAGGTTGACCACTACCCCACACAGCACTCCTAACACACAGCAACTAAGCAAACAGGAAAACTAGGGAAACGGTAAACTAAGGGTGGCGACGCTCTAAGGGTCGGAACGGCTTCCGCGGTCGGAGGAGTCGAAACCACTCCCAAGGGAGTTCCCGTCTTCCTTTTCCTTCGAAAGGCTTCGAGAGCTTGCTAACTCTTCTTTCCTCCCGGGGCTCTTGGAGCTGCCGCTGCTATTGCCCTTGCTGCTACTCGACACCGAGATCCATCCTCCTCCTCCACTTGGGGCAGGGACCAGAGCAAGAGTGGGATCTAGCACTGGGGCGGGGACTGGGGAAGGTGGCGGTGCAGGAGGTGGAACCCTGGGCACCAGCTGCATCCGCACCGGAGCCTTGGTGTTCTTTCGCGGCGTGATCCTGATCCGAAGGATTTTGGGAGGTGGAAGTCCCTTCAGACTGGCAATCTCTCTCTTGAGACGATCCACCTCATCCTTCAAACTCTTGATCCTTAAGATCTTCTGGTCATTTAGAGCCTTTGCCGCTAGGTGGAGATCTGCATGCATCTTATCCAGCCCTTCAATCACCGTCCTCATGTGAGAGAAGGTGGTGTCATTCTCCCTTTCAGCAGACTGGAAGGTGTTGATTGCTGACGAAGTTCCCCGCCGAGGATGGTACAAGTAGGCGTGGCGGAGATGGTAGTCATGCATCATCCTCATCCAAGCCAGCATCGATAAGCGCTTCTTGGCGAGGCATGCTCATCTGTTCCTCCCGACGGGACCACCATGTTCGGGATGTTGGTGCCGACGAACCCGTGCACCTCCAGGCGGACTTGGTGAGGCAACTCACCGCCGAATGGTGAAACGGCGGTGTACTCGGGTGGATCCGGATAGCCCACTGCCAAGGCCATTCTTGCCAGCTCCGCGACGAAACCCTTCAAGCCCTGACCGTTGTGGGTGACTGGATGGCCTGCCATCTAGAGAAGACAAGGTAAGGGATCAATGCATGCTCAAACCCAAATTAGATAAACGATAAAGGACTCAAGTAAAGTAAACGATAAAAAGAGGGTTTTTGAGAAACACTTTTATGAGGCTAAGTAAAACTTCTACGGACATCCCCTAGATGATGCTGCAAAATAGATGCTTAGTTATAATATAAAATTGGCGACCATTCCCTCCTATCTCGACTTAGGACTTGGATCCCTTAGAAAATCCTAACTTGGTGGCTGGATAAGAGATCAAATGATTTTTCTAAATTTTAACTCTAAAATCCTATCACTTAGACTTGGCCAAGTTTTCAAAATGTTTTGAGAGAGGCTTAAAATTTTTCCCAATCCCGAGAGAACAAGACCCATTTTCCAGAAACGACTTTAAAAGCCAGGGCTTATGCATATGAAAAGATTCAGAGGGCTCCTAAGGTTTTTCCGTTTGGCTTTTCCTACGGTCTGGAAATTGACTTTGATACCAACTTGTCACGCCCAGAAATTCAGACCCGAATTTCCGAAGCTATATGTGTATTAAAATCCCTGTCCAGGACAAGCCAGGGTACACATACGACAATTATTGATATTACAGTTCCAGGTCTTAGAAACAATACAAAAAGATTATAAAAGAGCAGCAAAAAAAGAAAAAGGGCCTAAGCCTAAGCTTGTCGCTGACCACGGGGCTTCGACCACTCCACAGGCAGCTTCCAGAGTGTAGGACAAGCCTACTCCACTTCATCTTCTTCTTCAGCTTCTGGCTGAGATTCTGGTGAAGAGGCAAGGATGAGTACTTCCACATACTCAGCAAGTCACACCAGAAGGGGAGAGGAATGAATGCAGGGAAGACAAGGGTTTGGCTAAGGTTTGCTTTTGCGCAAACAGCAGGGGTTTTTCCACACAAAAAGACTTTTGAACACAAACAACACAATAATAATTTAATTAAATAAGGCATTTTGAATCCAACACTGTCCAACGTTATCCCCACGTTGAGACAGGCCCAAACCATCCATCTATACTAGTCATGTTCCAATAATCCGGGTGTAAAAGTGTGGGACTAATCATGGAGAGCTCAGTCGATCGCCCTATCACCGCGGGCAAAGCTATTCGAATAAGTTTACTCTGATCAGAGGTGTACAACTGTACCCACAAGACACGGCCCCACAACACGGTCTCCCGTGCGCCGGAATACCACCGCGGTACCCCGGAAAGGGAACTGTGATAGGACCTTTCGTATAACCCACCACTAACCAAGCGAACCCCACCAAGGTTTCACCCCCACTTCCAGACCCTGAGAATGGGCAGCCCCCCAAGTGCCTCGGTGAATCCGGCAGCCCAGCAACCCTTATACCGGGGCCGACTAAAACTCCATCCCGCTCATCCTTGCCGATGGGTCCGTCAGCTAGGAGAGGCTACACTACGGGACCTACCTTACCCATTTCGGCTTGTGGTTTGCACGGTCATTCTCCCGAGGGGTCCCGTGAACCAGTCCTTCAATGCCATGGGCGTCGCTAACCAAAACCATGACGCCCACAACCCACCATTTGTCATATTTTAGTTATTAGTCCGGTTCACTGAAACTCTAATAATTAATCCTCCGAACATAAGTTCCGGAGAGACAAATTAAGTGAGAAAGACCCATTTAGTGAGCTAGTGAATCTAAGCCAAGCTAAGCATAACCTAGTCCACAGTGGACCGGGTCCACGGTCGGACCGGGCAGTGCACCACGTGGCGCACATGTGGTGCCGAGGTGGCGACCACATGGGCGAGCGGGGACGGACGGCGCCGATCGGACGAATCCGAACGGATGGCCGAGAGGAGGGGACGCAGGCGCGCTCGGCCGGCGGCGGCGGCCGGTGGCCGGAGGCCGGCCGATGCCACTCGGGCGGCGGTGCAGGGTGGCGGGGAAACGCGGGTTACGCGTGAGAGGAACCGCACGTTCTCGCACCCGGCGCTGTGGGTTCGGTCCGAGGGGAACAAGCGGCTCACCACGGGGTCGCCGGAGTTGAGGGAGACGGCGGCGACAGCGGCGAGGGAGACGGCGGGAGCTCACGGGGAGGGTGGCCGAGGTGGCGCGGGTGCCGGGAAGACGAAAGGAGACGGCGGCGAGGTCCGGGACGGCTCGGGAGTTCGGGGTGTCGCGGCCGAAGTCCGGCGGCGAGCTCTGAATTTTGGGCGCACGGCGCGAGGGCCAACGAGAGAGTGAGGGGCCCGAGTGGAGGTGTGGGGAACTCGGGGAAGGCGATGGGGTGCTTAAATAGGGGATGGGGAGGTCGACGGCTACCGGATAAGGGCGGAATTACTCGCCGGCGCAATTTGGGGGAAGTAATGGCCGGTGATGAAATCCGGCCATTAGGGCGTGCGGGAGCGACGGCCGGGGGCTTTGAATGCCGGCGGGCACGGTGGGGGTTAAGGCGGCGGGATCCGGAGCGCGGAAAGCGGATGTGCGAGATCCAAGCGGAGGGAGGCGGCGAAATGGCGTCGAGGCGGCGGGTCGGGACGACAGCCGACAGGCGAGCCCCACCTGTCGGCGTCCCGGCATAAGGAGGAGGCGATATAGACTTGTTTGCGAGCGCGAGGGTTTAACGGGCCGCGGCCTTCGGCCGGCCAGAGAGAGAGAGAGAGAGCGGTGCGCGGGCGAGATCGGCCCGGGCCGTCGGCCTTATCGGTGGCCGATCGGGCGCCGCGTGCGGGATAGGATGGGCCGTCGGCTCAGGCCGGCGGCCCATGGCCGAAAATGGGCGGGAAAGGACGGAGGAGAGAGAAAACTGATTTTTCCAGGATTTATTAATTCTAATTTTGGTTTTAATTGGTTAAAAATTATTTCTTGTGCTCTGATAATTCCACAAAAAATCCTGTTAGTGTATTTTGACATGTAGAATTTTAGAAAAATCCTACCATGCCATTTCCATCTAGCATTTTGGCTTTTAAATTTTTTTGTTCTTTCCAGTTAATTCCAACGATTTTCTTTTAGATTTTTAACAGGGAGAAACACCTCAGGGTGTTACAAAAAATATAGTAGCAAAATAATTATCTTGTTGGTCTGATATGATTTTAGAACATAATTGATGTGCTTTTCAAAAAATATAGTTAGCTTATGAAAGTAAGAGGGAAAAAATTAGGAGAGTGATCGGTAGAAAAGTCAAAGGTTCGAAGGAGTTGATGATCGCTCAACCTATTGATTCCAGATTCCGGGCATACTAGTTTGACGCCATAATGCCATAGGGTATAGCTACTTTCTCGGCTGAATACCCATTAGTTGTTGAGAGGTTCGCCCTGATCTTTACTACGTAGAGGCCAGGAATGGATGGTTGGGTGTTCAGTTACTTAAATTTGGCTTGGTTTATTAGGTTTTTCATAATTATGGTTTTGGAGATATGCCAACCGAAGTACATGTAAAGAAAACAAAAACCGAGCAAAATAAACCGACTAATTTGGTTTGAAGTTTAGTTTTACCAAACAAAGCGAGAAAACACCGCAACCATGAATTTGATCATAAAGAATCAACTTCTAGCATTCCAATTCCCATATATCAGGAAGAGGGGGGAGCCATGCATGTTTTAGCTATGTGAGGTGAGTGGTCGACGAGCCGGTGACTAGAGCGGCAGCCGGTGGTGGCGACTGACGTCTGGTAACCGGTGGCGAGCGCGGCGGCCGACAACTAAGTTGTTTTTGGCTTCATCTCAAGGGGTACCATGTCCGGAAACATTCCTACACTAGACAGCATGTCTGGGTGACAACGAGGCCAACAGTGAGCGTGGTGACCGGCGGTGAGCAAGGAAAGTTGTTCAAAAGTCTGTTCATGGGAAAGTGAGAGCGAGGGTGGTCAGTAGGAGCGGTAACGACGGTTGGCGGCTGACCCTTTTTCCTGGAGCAAACATCCATTGGCCATAACCAGTGATCACTAGGGATGACTCTGACGGTGTCGAAGGTGAGTTTGAGGTTGGAAATAGTGGCAGTGGGGGAATAATTTCGGGAAAGAGGTTTTGGGTGCTCGATTGGGAGGAAAGTTCAGGGCAGTAGGCTGAAAAAATTCTATCTGAGGACAAGGGAGAGGAGACCAAAAAAAGAAAAAGAGCTTCATCCGTAAAGCCATGGTCGAAGGTTTCACGTCAGATGAGATTCTTGCAGCAGGAGAGTATTTGCTATGCTCTAATACTTTCTCGAAAGAAAAAATCTTGTTTGGTGAAGTCAGGCTTTAAATGAAATAAGGTTCTAGTAGAGAAGATGGTAGTAGTGGTAGCTAAGAAGAAGGTTGCGACTTGCAAGCCGTGAAAGGGGTTGCTGCCGCCAGCCACATCGGATCTCTCAGCCGACAACCTTTGTAGATGTGTTATCAGTGGCGTTTGGTGAGAAGCTTGGTAAGAACTGTGAAAGCATGGCAAGTGTGTAGTCTCGCCAGCAGTGACACATGCGGAGGATAAAGCTTGGCTGGCCTCCATAGTGTTTACCGACGAGGTCGACAGATAGGTTGTAGTGACAAGGGATGAGTAGGGAAAGAAGAGACGGTGGAGATGACCCTAGAACCACTAGCGATGTCAACAAAGGGCAAGGATGTTAATGCATCATCTTCCCCAGCAAACATTGGTAAGGCGAGTAGGCAGCTAGAATTTTTGAATTCAGGCCGACAACACGCGTGGGTTCTCGTGATATCTATCTACCCGAGCTTGTCTTCATCTAAAGTCGGGCCTTCAATTCAAATTGGCAGCTTATAGAAATGTGTGAAGTAGAAGTATAACATGGTGTTGGGCCAGCTTCTCTTGCGTGTGGGCTGACACTCGTGGGCCATGAGAGGAAGGTTTGATTAGGATCAAAACAAGCAAACGATTCACCAAATTGAGCTAGGGCAAGTCTCGCATGAAATGGAAGGAAGTCCAACCAACGGGGAGGAGAGCGGCACGTGAGCAGGCGATGCCGAAGAGAGCAGCATCGGTTCAGAGGGGGCGAGCTCTCGGAGGAGAGCATGGCGTGGAAGAGGAAAGGTAGGGACGAGAGGGGAGGAGCAGCAGACAATGGGTGCAAGGAGGAAGACTCAGGGAGGAGGATGAGTACTATGGGGCAAGTTTTGAGGGAAATTAGCTGGGGTTTGAGTCGAGCTATGGTTTTCGGCAGCAAAGGAGCTATGGACAGAGGTGGCAGCTACATGGTTTCAGACCGAGAGGCGTGCGGAGTTTTGGTCCCAGGCACGGTGGCTTTGCAGGAAGACCGGTGAGAGAAACAATGCAAGGTATGGGGCCACATTGTTTGGCAATGAGCAGCCGACCGGCAACATTGACAGGAAGGATGTTCTGAGTTCGGGCGCAAGTGTAGTGCCAGGATGGGTGCTGTGGATGGAGAGGGAGGAGTGGCTAATGATAAAAAAGAGGGCAGTGCAAGGAAGGGGACAGATCATGTGAGAATAGGGGAGTTAGAGGTAGCAGTGCTTCAGCATAAGGAGAAGTTGCAAGCTGTAGAGAAGGTAGAGGAAAATAGTAGTTGGATGGAAATGGAGTGGGATCCATCTTTGTTCGAGGAGCAGCGAGGGTATGAGAAATGTGAGAAGGCTCAAGAGCAGGGGAAGTTGTGTTCAAGGTGCTTTCAAATGAGGAATGCTTCAAAGGATTGTTCCACAAAGATCTATTGTGACATTTGTGATTGTAGTGAACATGTGAACCATCGAGTCCAATGCTAAAGCAACCTCTAAGCCAGCTGTTCATGCAGTGGGATACTCAGTGGAAGGTCTTGGATTCCATCACATCCTTTATCCTCCTCTACAAGGGGCAAGAAGGGGACCAAGATGGCATTGACGAGATGTGTGGGAAGAATGCTGACGAAAGAATAATTGCTAGGGTAATTGCAAAGGATTGTTTCAAATAAATGGAAGTGGGAGCCGGTGACTCATGAAGAAAACTCTTTTGTTTTGCCCTTTCTGACAAAGATAGAGCTACAAAGACTTCTTGCCTATGGAGGGCCTGATGTCAAGGAGAAGGGGGTAGCTACGGGATTGCGCTTGCAATTTGAGGAATGGTATGATAAGGAGGAATGTTTCCTTTTCCCAAAGGTGTGGGTGAGAGTGTTTGGGCTGAGGGAGGAGCTTAGTGAATATCTCAATCTTTGCGCAGTAGGATCTTTGTTTGGTGCAACTCAAATAGTTGATATGAAGGTTACAAGGAGGAGTAACTTTGGATGGATCTTTGTGGCTGTTTTGAACCTGTTGACGCCAAATCCGTGCGTGCCAAAAGATGTGTTGACGCCAAACACATGTTGACCTAGGAGATATGCTTAGCTCCAGTGCAAGTCTTAGAATCGATGAAGCGCGGACGTGCCAGTCACTTTGATCCTGCCACTGACAAGATATACAAAGCAGCAAGACATAAAACATATTAGCCAACAGGCCAATAACCAAAATAGCCGATCGGCTAAAACAGGCGATCGGCCAATGGCACGATTCTAGCCGATGCCGATGCCGACTGATGCACTTAGGGTTTTAATCCATCGCCCGAGTGCCAAAAGCGTGTTGATGAGCAAATATCTATATAAAGGCAATCGACCAATGATAACATGATGATATAGTAATGTAACATAGCATAAACCAATCACATGATAAAACAGACATTGATCTGAAGATTAAAGCACACATCGGCTGGGGTCTGATGGCATTAGATCCAAGTGATTAGAAACCTTTGCTGCAATCGGCTCAGTCCAACTTGTATGTAATCCTTGTAAGCCGATGCAATGTCTAGATAACTCATCGGCTAAAATCCCGATGAAACAATGATTGATGCCTACATATTTATACCCCCAGGCTAATAAAGATCCTAACAGATTATGATTCAAACTTTTCTAAAGATAAAAGAAAACAAACCGAGTCCTTATTGACACTAACAAACTATCCTAAAGATAAAATAGAAAACTTAACAAACTCTTCCTAATTAATAGATACAAGACGCATCCTTTCTGGACTCGGTTTTTTCTGGATAAGACTTTCTCAAACCGAATGTAACAAGAATCTGATTGCTGGAAACGTTGAGAACAGAAAACCTCCATCCACTGATGTAGGACTCTAAGCCGATTCTAGCTTTGAGCTGATATAAACCTTGAGCCGATGGGACTTTCGAGGCTTACCAAATTCGGCGTTAACACATGCCCCTCAGTTTTGGAGTATAAGAAGTCATGCTTCAAAATTATCCTTGCTTTGATCGTCCCAAAACTGATTCTTCTCTTCTTCTTGACATCGGCTCTCGTAAGTTAATACCTTCTGTATTAGATGAGTCAGGCTATCACACTCATGGAAAAAATATCTCTTATTGGTATTGACAACCCTTGGAATGGGAGTTCTGCTAGCTGCTCATCACTTAAATTCAAGTTATAACATCGGCTGCGGACATTACGAAATCTTTGAATATATTCCTTAGCCGATTCCCCTTCTTGCTGTTTAACTAATATTAAATCTGCAAGCTTCAACTCATCATCCCCAGCAAAGAAGTACAAGTGAAATTGCTTCTCAAGATCAGCCCAACCTTTGATAGAGTTTGGTGGCAATGATGCAAACCATGTGAAAGTCGATCCAGTCAAAGACATTGGAAAAAATCTAACTTTCAGAGCTTCTTCAGCCGATGCCTCCCCACATTGAGCTAAGAATTGGCTGATATGTTCTATTGTAGATACACTATCCTGCCCTAAAAACATGGAGAAATCTGGAACCTTGTACCGGCTTGGAAGTGGAACCCTATCAAACCACTCAGGATACGACATCCGATACACAGAAATTTGGTTTTTGGATTTAATTCCAAACTGCTCCTCCATTACCTTCGCAATCATATCGGCCCAATATTCTTCAGACTGGTACCTTTGAGTTTCTTCTGGCCGATACTGTTGTTGTGGCCCTCCATGCCGATACTGATCAATTTGCCCCCCGAGCCAATATCGCTGTTTTCTTAAGGCAAGTACTCTGGGAACCATCTCCTCGATCAAACCACGTAATGTACTCATCAAAACTCCAGATTGATCGAATACAGCATGATGAACAATTTTATCAACTATGTCTTGAAGCATTTCATCATTCATCGGCTCAAAGGATTGCCCCTACTCTTCATTCATCGGCTTGAGAGATCGTTCTTTCTTGGCTTTGACTTCTGTATCAGACATTTTGTTGCAATTATGGGTCCCACGAGCCGTGTAAACAATCTGTTGTCAAAACACGGTCCCACCGAGCGTGCCAAAAATGTGTTGACGCCAAACACACGCTGGTCTGGGAGATCTGCTTAGCTCCAGTGTAGGTCCTAGAATCGATGAAGCGTAGGCGTGCCAGTCAGTTTGATCCTGCCACTAACAAGATATACAAAGCAACAAGATATAAAGCATATCAGCCGATAGGCCAATAACCAAAACAGCCGATCGGCTAAAACAGTCGATCGGCCGATGGCGCGATTCCAGTCGATGCCGATGCCAACTGATGCACTTAGGGTTTTAATCCATCGGTCGTGTGCCAAAAGTGTGTTGATGAGCAAATATCTATATAAAGGTGATCGGCCGATGATAACATGATGATATAGTAATGTAACATAGCATAAACCAATCACATGTTGAAATAGATATTGATCTGAAGATTAAAGCACACGTCGGCTGGGGTCTGATGGCATTAGATCCAAGTGATTAGAAACCTTTGCTGCAATCGGCTCAGTCCAACTTGTATATAATCCTTGTAAGCTTATGCAATGTCTAGATAACTCGCCAGCTGAAACCCTGATGAAACAATGATTGATGCCTTTTGACTTGCATAAATCTAGCTTACAACCACAACCTCATAGGTCGGACCTAACCGATGCAACATAAGGTTGATGATTGCCTGATAGATTTAAGCAAGCTGATACGACACCAATCAAAGTGGTCATGTATTAAATTTAACCAAGATAGCAAAACTATCAAGAGAAAATTCAACACATCAGATAGGATCGGCTAACCCTCCGATGAAACATTAGCATAAACCTATCGGCTTAACAAAACTTAGATTATCAACAACAATCTAGTAGATCGGACCTAACCGATGCAGCACGAGATTGTATATGATAATCTAATACTCAATGAGCCGATAGATCTGTCTAATGTGATGGATATATCAAATCTATCTAAAGCGACATCATGTTTAGAGAAACATCAACTTGATCAGAATATCGGACCTAACCGAAAAAGTCCTAACTAAGCCGATGTGACTATAAACAGTAATAGAACTAAAGATAGAGACGATATACCAGATCGGCAACACTTGGACTTACCCCTTTGCTGGAGATCGAACCTAACCGATGCAGCCGCGCGTCGGGTGCCAAGTCCCGCCGGATGATGAACAAAGTGGAAAAGGTAAAAGGTGGCGATGCATCGAATTGTATTGATCGTAGATTGATAATTACATGCACCTCGGGCTTACATATTTACACCCGCAGGCTAACAAAGATCCTAACAGTTTACGATTCAAACTTTTCTAAAAATAAAAGGAAACAAATCGAGTCCTTATTGGACACTAACAAACTTTCCTAAAGATAAAATAGAAAACTTAACAAACTCTTCCTAATTAATAGATACAAGCCGCATCCTTCCTGGACTCGGTTCTTCTAGATAAGACTTTCTCAAACCGAATCTAACAAGAATCCGATTGCTGGAAATGTTGAGAACAGAAAACCTCCATCGGCTGATGTTGACTCTAAGCTGATTCTAGTTTTGAGCCGATGTAGACCCTGAGCCGATGAGGCTTCCGAGGCTTACCAAATTCTGGCTTTAACAGAACCAAAAAATTATTCCAGATAACTTGGATGTAATAATTGGTGATCACTATTTTGAGCTGAAATTTAAAGTAGAAAGGATGGGCTTTGATGAGAATGGAGATGAGGTGGAAATTCAACAAAGGGGTGATAATGGGGTGGATAAGGAAGATGAGGGACAAGAGGACAATGGAATGGATGAGAGCACCTTGCCAAGAGAGCTAAGAATGATGACATGATGGTAGATGGCAAGGTGAAAGGAGAGTTCGAAGGAGAAAGAGATGTGAACGAGAACCAAGGAAGAAAAGGGGTACAGGAGAGAGATCTCCTTGAGATGGCATCGGATGTCCTTGATGTGGTGATTGAAAGGTTAATCAAGGAAGCTTGTCATTAGGGGTGGCAATCCTACCCGTGGATGTGGGTACCCGTGGGTTTCGTACCTGACGGGCATGGGTATGGATAGTAAAATCCACCCCTGGGTGTGCCCGAACCCGAACCCGAAGTTCGCGGGTGTGGGTACGGGTTCTATTTTTTACCCGTGGGTTTACTCGAACCCATGGGCAAACCCGAACCTGCCCAACAAATCCCAAAATACCCTAGGCCGCCTAACCCGCACCAGTCAAGTGACACTGACAGTCATCCAAATTTTCTCTCCAGTCTCCCTCCCAATCCACAAGGCGGCGGCTCATGTAGACTCCCTCCCGCGTCGGCGCCCCCTCGGCTCTCCTTTCCCTGTCGCCGGTGCCCTCTCGGCCTCCTTGGATCCCTCGGCTATTGTACTGTACTGATTTGTGAATTTTAGGTTAGTTGTACTAAAATGTATACTTATTGCCTAGCTGCACTAGATGTCACTCAAGTTAAAAAATGGTTGCCAGGCTGCTGTGCTGCTAGGACACAATATGTATGGACATTGTTTTGTTGCCAGGTTGCTGCTGCACTGGACGGACACTGCATGAAATATGTACATTGTTTCACTACTGCTGCACTGCTGCTAGGCTGCGGCTACTAGGTTGCTGTTGCCAGGAATAAATGGGATTTTATGGCTGCTAATGATTCTACCAAAATATATATTGTTGTTGCTACCTGTAAATTAATTATATATCATGCTGAGAGTGTTGCTTTCAGGAATTTAGGCTATACCCGTGGAGACCCGAATCCCGATGGATACCCGTGGGTTTGGGTTTGGGTTTAAATTTGCGCCCGTTGGTTTTTTGTGGGTGGGTTTTGCTTGGGTTGATGGGTTTAGTTGTGGGTGGGTTTTCGTTGTACCCGCACCCGAACCCGGTGGGTGCCATCCCTACTTGTCATAAGGTGGAGTAAGAGAGAAGGTGGTAGCAGGATGTAGGATGGGGTTGGCGAGGATCAAAAGTTGAGTGGTGGGGACAACAAAGACAAGGGGTTAGAGGAGAAGGTGGCTCGTGCAACCATGATTGGAGAGGTGGTTATTGCGCCATCTCGGTCTAGTGCAAGGTTGGCCAAAAGTGGAGGAGAGCATTCAGTGGAGAAGGCGAAAAAGAGAAAAACATAAAAGAACCTTGAGCTACAGCCAGGTAATGATGTTAATCTCTCCCTTTTGTTGTTGTCAAGCTCTTCTATTGTTGTTAACTTAGGTAACATAGGTGTTGATCCTAGTAGTTGTAGTTTGAAATTTTCAGATTATGTAACTTGTTTAAAAGAACCTGAGGAGGGTAGATTTAATAGATCTATTCCAACTAGAATTGATAGTTTGGATAACATGGGAGTTATACCAGATTCAGAAGAGGATGAGGTTGTGGATAACCTAGTTTTTAGTCACTTATGTGATGACTTAGTGGACGAAGTTATGGACGAAGAAAACAATCACCTAAGTTGTGATTTTAAGAAAGTGTTTAAGGAGTACAAGTCCAAATCAGCTTTGAAGAAAAGTAAGGCATGAAAGGTTAGAGTGGCTCAGAATTTTAAAAAGTGTATGACATGAAGGGAATCTTTTGGAATTTCAGAGGTCTAGGTGATTTGGCTAAATTTAGATTTCTTTTAGAGCTACCAAAGAGCAGAAGCTAGACTTCATTGCTCTTTTGGAAACGGGGAAAATTGATTTCTAAGATTCTTGTCTTAAGAATATTTGTGTTGATAAAGATTTTATGTGGCATTGGATAAGACCAAGGGGGAGATTGGGAGGTATTCTTTTAGGAGTAATTTTGGAGTTCTTTGATGTTGCGAGTATTGATGAAGGGGATTTCTTTGTCAAGTTCCATGTGCATAATAAGGAAGATGGTTTCCAATGGATCCTAGTGGTAGTCCATGGGCCATATAACAGGAGTTTAAGGAGGACTTCCTTGTAGAGCTAGTGAATTCTTGTAGCCAAGAATCTCTACCAATTCTAATTGGGGGATATTTCAATATCACTAGAAACTCAAGTGGGAAGAATAACAATTACACTTTTTTGTTTAATGTTATCATAGATAGCTTATACCTGACAGAGCTAGAACTCTTTGGTTGAAAATTCATCTGTGCCAATTCTTTGCAAAATCTAATGTTCATAAAGCTAGATAGAGTGCTTATGAGTATAGTGTGGGAGCAAAAATTTCTGCTTGCAACGGTTGGATGTTGAGCAGAGAACTCTCGGATCATACACCCTTGCTACTTGATATTGGGTAGGTACATATGCCAACAAAGAACCGTTATTCAAGTTTGAGCTTGCATGGTTGCTAAGGGATGGCTTTTTTGACCTAGTAGCGAATGTTTGGAGGAAAGAAAATAAGGGTGTGACTTGGATGGAAAAATGGCAGAAGAAGATTCATAGACTTCGTTAGTTTCTGAAAGGGTGGGCTAAGAACACCTGTGGGGCGATTAAGAAGGATAATGCTAGGTTAATAGTGAAAGTAGATGAGCTAGCTAAGAAGGCTCAGGTCCGGTTGCTATCTAAGTAGGAGCTGGACCTAAAATTTTCTTGAAAAATAGATCAGCTCACTTGCTAAGAGAAGAAGAAATTAAGTGGTATCAGCGAGCAAAGACTAAGCAGATAGTAGAAGGGATCGTAACACGAGGTACTATCATTTAAGGGCGAATGGCAAGCATAGGAAGACGAGAACCTTCCAATTAGATTAGGATGAGGGAGTACTTAAGGGTGATGTTAAACTTAAGAATTACATTACCAATTATGACAAAAAATCTTTTTGGACCTCTGAAGGAAAATAAGTTTTCCATGGTGGAATCACAAAAAGATGGCATCAACCAAGTTACAGAAGATGAAAATTAGGTGATGACTGGGAGCTTCACAGAGGAAGAGGTGAAGAAAGCAATCTTTCAAATGGAACATAATAAAGCTCCAAGACCTGATGGTTTTCCAACAGAGTTTTATCAAGTGAAATGGGAAGTAATCGAGGATGACCTTATGGTACTCTTTGAGGATTTTCACGAAGGAAAGTTGCTTCTACATAGTTTGAATTTTGGGATAATTACTCTCTTACCTAAGCAAGAAGATGCAAGCCGAATTCAACAATATAGGCTCATATGTCTATTAAATGTTAGCTTCAAGATCTTCACAGAGCTAATGGCCAATCGAATACGTCTAGTGGCTCAGAAGGTCATTAAGCCCTCGCAGTCAGTTTTTCTTCCATGCAGAATATTATGGAACAAGTAATAATCTTACATGAAACAATTTCATGAAATGCATAAGGAAAAGGAAAATGGAGTCATTTTGAAGTTGGACATTGAGAAAGCGTATGATAAGGTGGATTGGAAATTCTTGCAATAAATTTTGAGAATGGAAGACTTCTATCCTAGTTGGTGTAAGTGGATAGATTTTATTGTAAAGGGTGGGAGTGTGGCGTTCAAATTGAATGGTGACATTGAGAGTTATTTTCAAACCAGGAAAGGTTTGAGACAATAGATCGATTGTTGCCTATCATGCTTAATTTAGTAGTTGATATGTTAGCTACCTTAATTCAGAGGGCGATGGACCAAGGAAATTTTAATGGAGTGGTGCCTCCACTTAGTTGACAATGGTCTCTCATTTTTGCAATATGCCGATGATATTATTCTTTTTATGGAACATGATCTTAGGAAAGCAAAAAATCTCAATATTGTATTAAGTGCATTTGAGAGGTTATCTAGTTTGAAGATTTATGGCAAAGCAAAAGAAATGGAGAGTGAGTATGTCAGGCTATTTGCATGTGGAACTGGATTGTATCCTTTTCGATATTTGGTATTCCAATGCACCATAAGAAGCTCTCTAATACAGATTAGCAAAGGACAAAAGAAAGGGTACAAAATAAGTTGAGTAGTTGGAAAGTAAAATTTCTTTCGGTAGGAGGAAGGTTGGTCCTAATCAACTTAGTGCTAAGTAGTTTAGCCATGTTTATGTTGTCCTAGGTACCTAAAGGTACTCTCAAGAAGCTAGACTATTATAGGTTTTTTTGGCAATGCGATGAACATAAGAGAAAATATAGGCTTGCAAGATGGAGTGTGTTGTGCAAACCTAAAGAGTGTGGAAGTCTTGGCATACAAAATTTAGATATACAAAGTAAATGCTTGCTTAGTAAATGGTTATACAAGCTCATCAACGAGGAAGGAATGGTAGGACCTTCTTAGGAATAAGTATTTGACCAGGAAAACCATTACCCAAGTTTTTAAGCGTCCGAGGGATTCTCATTTTTGGTCAGGCCTTATGAAGGTTAAAGATTCCTTTCTTAGGTGTGGAGCTTTTGAGGTGCGTGACGGTGCCCAGTTAAGATTTTGGGAGGATTGTTGGATAGGCAACTCCTCATTCGATAAATTTATACTTTGTTGTACAACTTAGTAAGGAACAAAGATGTTAAATTGAAGGTTGTAATGAATAGAGTACCGTTAAATGTTTCATTTATGAGGGCTTTGGTAGGAGACAACCTGGTAGCCTGGTTTAACATAGTGCCTGGAGTGCCCTAGTTAATTTCGTAGAACAAAGAGATGTTTTCATTTGGAAAGCTAACAAGATAGGAATCTTCAATGTTAACTCTATGTACAAAGCAATCATGTATTATGTTGTTGTGCCAAGGAAAACTTTTATTTGGTATCTTAGAATTCCTCTTAAAATTAAGATTTTCCTATGGTACTTGAAAAAGGGCCGTCTTGACTAAAGATAATTTGGCAAAAGGAAGATGGAAGGGCAATACTAAGTGTTGTTTTTGTAGTCATGATGAGACAATACAACATCTTTTCTTTGATAGCCAAAATTGCTAGATTTGTATAGAATGCAGTTTTTATAATTTTTGGGATTAAACCGCCTGCTAATGTTGCCGGTATGTCTAGAAGTTGGCTAATCAGTTTACGACCTAGGCTAAAGTACCATTTTTGTGAGAATTGTAGCTTTGTAGGAAGGGCGCAAGTTGTTGGAAGAGAGTGTTGTAGTCTTTTGCGACATTCGGTTGGAACTTGAGGAGGAGACTATAAGCATATCTTGGGTTCTTTGGCTTTGGGATGCTTGTTGCAAGAACCTTGGGGTTTGAGCCTAAGTGCTCTTTTGGTGTTGGTTGAGTGAACTCTGTGTAAGGGGTATATCTTTGTACTTCCTGAATTTTGTTGGCTATGTACACCCTTGTTGGTGTAAAGGTTGGGTTTTAATTCATTATCTAAAGAAATATTAGGGAGAGAAAATTACTAAAGTGCATATCATCAATACAAAAGTTGTATTGGTGGATGGATAAGTAAGGCATTGAAAGGATAAAATTTAACGATTTGCAGACAAAGGTAGATAAAAATGTAAAAATTGGTTTATTTTAATAAAAAGTTTAAACTATCAGAATTGGTTTATTTTAGGATAGTGGATGTAGGTCAGTAGAATGTGGTGGTTCATAACATACAAGTAGCACCTATAGAAATGCTTATATTTTAGAACTAATGTAGTATTATTTAGAGTAAATTTTTTAATCATATTTTAGTTTTATTGTCAAAGCTTATTTGGATTGCTTTTAAACCTTTCTTTTAACTTGAGAGAAGTGCACGTTCACTAGCTTCGCTGTGTCGACCACCTCCACCTCTGTCACCCCGTCCTTCCCGCAGAGGATGTTGTCGTAGATGATCGTCGTGAACAGTGTCGGCTCTTGCTGCACGAGCTGCACGAGGCCGATCCGCCGATGTGCTTCCTCGGTGACTTGAGCTTCACCTTCCTGATGTCCTTCACTGCAAAAACGCATCAAAACCATACGAGTTCAGATTCAGATTCCACCGGGATGCAAAACAATTCATCTTCGGGAAAAACTAAAGCTGTGAGATACCGTCGATCAAGACTTTTCCAGCAATGGCTTCGTAGAAGCGGAGGATGAGCAAGAGGTTGGTGCTTCTGCCGAAGCCTCTCATGCCAACGAGCGCCATGCTCTTGAAGGGTTACGCGGAGGCTACGCTAGCCAAAAACAAAACTTTTTACCACGCAAACCAGGAACACTTGCAAGTAAGGGCCGATAGATCGTTACCGATTGGAGTAGAGTGCAGCGGAATAGCCAATCAGGGCAATCCAATCCGGAACAGTGTAGCCGATTCCCGGAGACACCGATTCGCCAATCAGCCGATTCGAGTCGTCCGGCCGCGTTCTCACGCCTCGCTCCGATGCGCCCGACCGCAGCCGATCGCTCCGATTGCGGCCGATTCGAAGCCGATCAACGCGCGCAACGTAGCGGCGCCTCTACCAGTATCCACACGTCCGGGGACGAACGTCGTACACCCGTGTGCTAGCACGCGATGCAAGCTAGGGTTTGGCTCGAAAGTGGGGAGGGTTTCCGTGGAGATTGATCTCGGCGACTTCGTTGCACGCGATGCAATTGACGTGCCGCAGCTCTCCACCCCTCCCTCCTTTATATAGAGTTGGCCGACTAGGACTAGTGGCCGATCGGGACTCTATTTTGAATCGGATCTCATCCGTATCTCATAGAGTTGGCCGCCCATACGTCGTAAGCCCATAGGACTCTATCCGATCGGATCCCTATCCGATCGAGCCGTATCCGAGTCCAACTCGAATGTCTGTTCTTATCCCCTTAAGCGTGCGACCACAGTAGGTTCAGGTATACTCGGTTTCGGCTATAGTCTAACTTAGCCGATCGTCGGCTCGAGTCTAACTCGGCCGACACATCACACGGGCGCCTAGCGGCACATATTGACACCATAGTATACAAGAATAATATCGGCTCGAACCTGTAATGTGTACACAAATCCCTTTGCCTCACGATACCGGTTAAGCTATAGGCAAGATATGTGCCATCCCTTCAATAGCTTAACCATTCACTCGAACCGTATTGGATTATCATGTCTTGATTGACTCCTCAATCAACTTAGCATGGCCATGCATTTCCATAATCCATTACCTCGAGGGCCAGAGATATCTCTCCAAAGGAGGGGCAAATTCCATCTTGATCACTCACATCCCACTCCATGTTTCATAGCAAACCCGAAAACTACCTTTATAACTACCCGATTACGGAATAGCGTTTGGTAGTCCCAAAGTAAGCTCTTGGAATCCATGCGATCTCGAGTCTAAGGACTTTGTACCAACACTACCGAGACCAACTAATGGCACATTGATTCTGTAGTGTCTCATGGTGGGTCTATCCAACAATGTGTTCTCCAACAAATATGTCCATGTTTATTGATTTGGTATCTCCATACCCATGATCTATGAGACATGATCATCAATTAATAAACATGCCGATCTTAGAATCATATTTGTTCCAACAATATGACATATGATCGGGGATCGTTTAGAAATAGATTCATACATATAGAGTCTCATAAATAAGTCACGTACTTATTGATCAATACAAGATGTCTATTTCATGGGCCCGAATAACACTTTATTCATTTATACATAAACATTGACGTGATATCCAACATCTCCATGTTGCCTCTAGGGCATATCACTAACAATCTCCCACTTGCACTAGAGTCAATCATGTAAGTATCTAATACCCATTGCTCTTGTGTGCGCCTCATGCTTCGGTGAGGAGAGGTTTTGTCGGCGGATCGGCTATGTTGAGATCCGTGTGCACTTTGTATATCTTGACATCACCTCTGTCCATAATCTCGCGGATGAGATGATATCGCCGAAGTATGTGTTTGGACTTCGATGTGACCTCGGCTCCTTGGCTTGCGCAATGGCTCCACTATTATCACAATAGAGAGACATTGGACCGGTCGTACTAGTCATCACACCAAGCTCGAAATGAATTTCTTGATCCAAACAGGCCTCCTTTGCGGCTTCGGCGACAATGTACTCGGCCTTCGTTGTAGAATCGGCAACGGTATCTGCTTGGAACTCTTCCAGTGATGCGCGCCTCCGTTCGGGCGGAACACGAACCCGTTGCGATCTATAATCATCCTTGTCCGTTTGGAAGCTAGCATCGGTGTAACCACTTACAACGAGCTCTTCTTCACCTCCATAGACTAGGAACATATCCTTAGTTCTTCTCAAGTACTTAAGGATATTCTTTACGGCGATCCAGTGACCTTCACTGGATCGGCGTATCTGCTCGTAGCACTCAAAGCGTACGAGACATCGGCGTGTACAAAGCATGACATACATGATGGATCCAATTGCCGAAGCATATGGAACCATACCCATCTTATTCCGCTCATCATGTGTCCGAGGACACGATTCTTGCTAAGATTAATGCCATGTGACATGGGCAAGAAACCTTTCTTGGAATCATGCATGTTGAACCTTTTCAACACCTTGTCAATGTATGTACTTTGGCTTAATCCAATTAGCCTCTTGGATCTATCTCTATAGATCCGAATGCCCAATATATATGCTTGCCTCCCTAAGTCTTTCATGAAAAACTATTTTTCAATGAAGACTTGACGGATTCAAGCATAGGGATATCATTTCCAATCAGTAATATGTCATCCACATATAAGATTAGAAATACAATTGCGCTCCCACTGACCTTTTTGTAAACACAGGCCTCTTCTTCACTTTTGATGAAACCAAACCCTTTGATTACTTCATCAAAACGAATATTCCAACTCCGAGATGCTTGCTTCAATCCATAAATGGATTTACGTAGCTTGCATATCTTTCCGCGATTCTGGATCCACAAAACCCTGAGGTTGTATCATGTATACATCCTCGCTTAGGTTTCCATTCAGGAAAGCCGTTTTGACATCCATCTGCCATATCTCATAATCGAAATATGCAGCAATCGCTAGGATAATCCGAATAGATTTAAGCATTGCGACGGGCGAGAAGGTTTCATCATAATCAACTCCTTGAATCTGTTTAAAACCTTTCGCCACCAATCGCGCCTTATAGATGTGAACATTTCCATCCATATCGGCCTTTTCTTAAAAACCCATTTGCACTCAATGGTTTTGACACCATCGAGTGGATCAACCAAGTTCCAAACTTGATTGTCGTACATGGATTCTATTTCGGATTTCATGGCTCCAAGCCACTTGTTGGAATCGGGTCCCACCATCGCTTCCTCATAGGTCTTAGGTTCATCGTTGTCCAACAACAATATATCACATTGTTCCGCACTTTTGTGTACTGCGGGTGCACGACGTGATCTTTCGGACCTCAGTGGGGCTGGTGTATCTACAACCGGTGGCGCAACACTTTGCTCCTCCTGTTGTGGTTTTGTGGTCGCGAAACGTTTTCGGTGTTTCTTGAACTTCTTCAAGATGCACCCTGCTCCCACTAACCCTTCTTGAAAGAAACTCTTTCTCCAAGAAGACACCGTGTCGGGCGACAAACACTTTGCCTTGTTCCCGATTATAAAAGTAATATCCCTTAGTTTCCTTAGGATATCCCACAAAGAAGCACTTGTCGATTTGGGTGTGAGCTTGTCGATCGTAAACGTTTTACATAAGCCTCACATCCCCAAATTTTGAGAAAAGACAAACTAGGGGTTGCCTGTCCATATCTCATATGGTGTCTTTTCAACCGACTTAGATGGAACTCTATTTAGTGTGAGCGCAATGTTTTTCAAGAGCATATCCCCGGAAGGATAACGGAAGATCACTTTGGCTCATCATCGATCGCACCATGTCCAACAAGGTGCGATTTCTCCGTTCGGACACTCCGTTGCATTGTGGAGTTCTGGCGGAGTCAAGCGTGGAACAATTCCACAATCTTTCGGATGATTACCAAACTCTTGGCTCAAGTATTCTCCTCCACGATCGATCGTAGAAACTTGATTGTTTTCCCTAAATGATTACGTACTTCATTCGGAATTCTTTGAACTTTTCAAAGGATTCGGACTTATGCCTCATTAAGTAGATATAACCATATCTACTAAAGTCATCGGTAAAGGTAATGAAGTGCGATAACCACCTCGGCCGTTGAGCTCATTGGTCCACATACATCGGTATGTATGAGTGCCAACAAGTCACTTGCTCTTTCACTATGTCCCGTGAAAGGTGCCTTTGTCATCTTACCAAGTAAACAAGACTCACATGTCTCAAATGATTCAAAATCAAAAGAGTGAAGCAATCCATCCTTATGGAGCTTCTCCATGCGTTTCTTATTTATATGGCCTAAGCGACAATGCCGGATAAACATGGGGTTTATATCATTAGAGAGTTGCCTTTCGTATTAATGTTATAGATGGGAGACGCTTCAAGATTCAAAACGTATAATCCATTCACCAATGGAGCATGAAAATAGAACATATCTCTAAGATATATTGAACAACCATTGTCCATTGATCTAAAATCATATCCTTCCGCTTGCAAACATGAAGCGGAAATAACGTTTGACATAGTGTTGGAACACAATAACAATTATTCAATTCCAAAACTAATCCTCGAAGGTAGATGAAGTGGTGCTGTGCGACGGCAAGCGTAGCAACGCTTGCTCCATTGCCGACGCGCAGTTCACCTCGCCCCTTCTCAATCCTCTACTTCTTCTCATTCCACCAACGACTTGCAAATATAAGCTACTGATCCGGTATCAAATACCCAAGAGTCGTAGGTGAAGTAGCAAGATTAATGTCTATAACATTAATACACGCAGCGAAGTCGTACTTTGCTTCCTTTTGAGATCCTCCATGTACTTCTTGCGTTCCTCTTCCAGTGGCTTGTCTCCTTGCAATAAAAGCAAACGGCATCGATGCCGCCGACCCCTTCATGCCCTTCTTTGCATTGGAGGCACTCGCGATCTCATCGGGAGTTAACTTCCTCTTGGTGCAAAGCTTCTTGACAGTGGTTTGCGCTTAGCCTTCGCATCATCATCACATGATGACCGTTTTTCGGATACTCTCCTCATGTCTTTAGCATCCCATGCAATTCAGCCAAGGTCCTATCCATATTGTTCATGTGATAATTTAATATGAATGGCTCGAAGCTCGGAGGGAGCGGCGGAGAATCACATCGTAGCCAACTCTTGGCTAAGGGAAAACCGTTTTCCGGACTCTCAATGTAGCCAATCATCTTTATCACATGCGGACGACGGGATTCCCTCAACAAGCTCGCACGCAAACAAGGACTTTGAGGTGTTGAACCTCTCGGCCCGAGCTTGGTTCTCAAACATGCCACGCAGCCCCGAATAATAGTGTGAGCATCGCTGCTCTCATATTGCTTACAAGCTCGGGGACATTGTAGCAAGCATGAGACAGGCTTATATCTAGGGCATCATTAGTGTGCTTCTCATAAGCCCTCCGTGCAGTTGCAGTGGCATTATTTGGCAAATCCTCCGGATAAGGTACTTCAAGAACGTACTCCTTACGCTCTTGCTTGAGAACAATTCTCAAGTTGCGATACCAATCCATAAAGTTTGTTCCATTTAATTTTTCCTTTTCGAGAATAGATCGCAAATTAAAGGTACTGGGTGTAGTATTAGCCGCCATTTATTCTACAACAGAAAAAGCAAAGTTTAGCACAATGTTTATGCTATGTCTATTGTTAAACAATTTAACATTAGACTCCCATTACGTATTTTCCACCTTCCCTCTAGGTTACGTATTGGGTCAAGATCCACATGTTAATTAATTTTCTAGTGAGCTTTGGCATCACTCCTAGAAAATTAGTAACATCGGTAAGCAACACCTTGCTAATCACATCTCTATGTGACTCTTGTTGTTGGTGTGGCATCTCCATGCCCCGGCGCCAACCTATGCCCCAAGGCCCAAAACTGTTTTGATAGCCTTGTTAAGTAAACCAAATGCTCCTGCATGTATATGTCCGACATATACCCCCTCGTGTTATGATAGAGAATGGCACTCTGCTTTGGCAGACCCACCATTGACGAGCATAACGGTGACGGGTGCAACATTTGGAAGGGCATCATTACTACTTAATTTTGCGAGGGATGCTATCCTATCAAACAAACATATCACATATGAAAGCAAGAAGAATAGCATATAGTGAAATAGTATGGCCCCCTTCACATGGTGATCTCCATCTCCATGCCGGTGTACAGGATCTCCATCTTCATCACCGTTCTTTCGAGTGCCGAATGCTTGATTTCTTCAAACTAAGCTACTACTATAGAAGCTCTAATTGAAGATTACATCGACTCACAGGTCGTGAAAGAATATTACAAGCATTGCACGTATGAAAGAATATTACAGGATTGCACATATGAAAGAATATTACATGCATCACATGCATCTCATACATCTCATACATACAATAGGCCATACCATCTCAAAGCATTCTCTGCAAAAACAAGTTAGACGTAGAACGTTTTCTACCTATCACGGAGATACGGTATCGAGACGACCTATAAAGGGGGCACACACGACGGTCCCGCTAGTCGAGGGGAAGCCGCCCCTCGCGGGCTTCCGGGCAGCGCCGAACACCACACGAAATTCATAGATCCAATCTATGAATTCGCTTACGGAAACCATGTCGGCATAATCATATTATGCCGTCCCGATACACTATCAAGGGAGATGGTTTGCGTAGGCGCGAGGCAGCTAACAAGATCGGACTACGAGATAGCTTCGGCATAATCACATTATACCGTTCCGATACACTATCAAGGAACGCTATCTCGAACCCAACTCAAACCGAGTTATATGGAAATTGCTTCGACGTAATCACATTACGCCGTTCCGATACACTATCAAGGAACGCAATTACCATTAACTCTCCTCAACAGATCCCGTAAAACCTATTGATCTAATCAACCCGTGCGCAAAACTTGTTCCAGATCCAATCTAAAACCCGAACTAAGCAAGATTAGCTCTGATACCACTGAAGGGTTACGCGGAGGCTACGCTAGCCGAAAACAAAACTTTTTACCACGCAAACCAGGAACACTTGCAAGTAAGGGCCGATAGATCGTTACCGATTGGAGTAGAGTGCAGCGGAATAGCCAATCAGGGCAATCCGATCCGAACAGTGTAGCCGATTCCGGAGACGGCCGATTCGCCAATCAGCCGATTCGAGTCGTCCGGCCGCGTTCTCACGCCTCGCTCCGATGCGCCGGCCGCGGCCGATCGCTCCGATTGCAGCCGATCCGAAGCCGATCAACAGCGCGCAACGTAGCAGCGCCTCTACCGGTATCCACACGTCCGGGGACAGAACGCCGTACACCCGTGTGCTAGCACGCGATGCAAGGCTAGGGTTTGGCTCGAAAGTGGGGAGGGTTTCCGTGGAGATTGATCTCGGCGACTTCTGTTGCACGCGATGCAATTGACGTGCCGCAGCTCTCCACCCCTCCCTCCTTTATATAGAGTTGGCCGACTAGGACTAGTGGCCGATCAGGACTCTATTTTTGAACCGGATCTCATCCGTATCTCATAGAGTTGGCCGCCCATATGTCGTAAGCCTATAGGACTCTATCCGATCGGATCCCTATCCGATCGAGCCGTATCCGAGTCCAACTCGAATGTCTGTTCTTATCCCCTTAAGCGTGCGACCCTGTAGGTTCAGGTATACTCGGTTTCGGCTATAGTCTAACTTAGCCGATCGTCGGCTCGAGTCTAACTCAGCCGACACACACATCAGCGCGCCTAGCAGCACATATTGACACCATAGTATACAAGAATAATATCGGCTCGAACCTGTAATGTGTACACAAATCCCTTTGCCTCACGATACCGGTTAAGCTATAGGCAAGATGTGTGTCATCCCTTCAATAGCTTAACCATTCACTCGAACCGTATTGGATTATCTCGTTTGATTGACTCCTCAATCAACTTAGCATGGCCATGCATTTCCATAATCCATTACCTCGAGGGCCCAGAGATATCTCTTCAAAGGAGGGGCAAATTCCATCTTGATCACTCACATCCCACTCCATGTTTCATAGCAAACCCGAAAACTACCTTTATAACTACCCGCCATTCTGAATAGCGTTTGGTAGTCCCAAAGTAAGCTCTTGGAATCCATGGTGATCTCGGTCTAAGGACTTTGTACCAACACTACACGAGACCAACTAATGGCACATTGATTCTGTAGTGTCTCATGGTGGGTCTATCCAACAATGTGTTCTCCAACACATGTGTCCATGTTTATTGATTTGGTATCTCCATACCCATGATCTATGAGACATGATCATCAATTAATAAACATGCCGATCTTAGAATCATATTTGTTCCAACAATATGACATATGATCAGGGATCGTTTAGAAATAGATTCATACATATAGAGTCTCATAAATAAGTCACGTACTTATTGATCAATACAAGATGTCTATTTCATGGAACTGAATAACACTTTATTCATTTATACATAAACATTGACGTGATATCCAACATCTCCATGTTGCCTCTAGGGCATATCACTAACGCTCTTGCCGGCCTTCCCGCATCGGCGACCCAACGGCGCCCAAGGTCACCGAGACCGAGCTCATCCGCCGGCTCCCTCGCCTCCCTCTCCTCCACTATCGCAGACCACCGGAGGCCCCTCGTCCCCGACCTCCCACCACCGCTGCCACCTCCCGCGACGAGCTCGCTGGCCGCCACCCCTCTCCCCGTCAGCTAGGGCCTCCTTGGCGACGGTGAGGTGAGGTAGTATTGTGCCATGTTGTCTCTAGGGTTTACACTTTCGGTTTGAAGATTTCTACCGGGGGGTACCAAAATTTCCGAATTTCGGAAATTAAATTCGGAAATTTCGGAATTTTTTTGGAAATTTTGAACGAAAGATTTTAAATTCAAATTTGAAAATTTCGTGAGAAATTTCTGAAATTTCGCGAAATTTCAAATTTCGAGATTTCCGAGATTTCCTGAAACGACTTCATCACAAATTCGGACATTTTCAGCAATTTTAACGGTACAAAAATAGCATAATATGACAGGATGATGTCAACCTAAAAATTTTCCCACGTATTATCAATCTATCATCATCAAAATTAAGTCTAAATCATGCCAAAAAGAACAATTCCCACATATTATCAATCTAGACAATTCTCATATAAAAGTCTAACACATATAACAGTCCATCACAGTCCAAATAGTTTGGGAAGTCCAAATAACTCACATATAACAGTGCATCACACATCACAGTCCAAAATAATCCATCACACATCACAGTGCAAATAATCCATCACACATCACAGTCCAAATAGTCCTTCACACATCACAGTCCAAATAGTCCATCACAGTCCAAATAGTTTAAAAAGTCCAACACATAGTCCAAATAGTCCAATCTAACACAACCAGTCTAATACAGTCCATCACACAATACTTTCATATTTTCAAAAAAAGACATTATCAGCAGCATTCATATTCTAGCAATCATCTTCTTGTGAGCAGGACCTGCTTGTGAGTTACTTCTGCTTTTTCGGATCTAGCAATATAGCACACATCAACATTTCATATATGATACAACTTCAAGCATTATAAACCAAGGAGCGTGATATGAATACTTACGATTATAAACCAAGGCATCGACATTTTTGACTCTCTCTTCACTTGACGCCGAGTTTTCCGTCGTCGGGACACTCGCAAGCAAATAAACATATTATCATGCACATATATATAAATCAACAAATATTTTACAACTAAAGATGCACTGTAGGTTTTCTTGTTTGTTCAGGAGTCACATCATCACGATCGTCATCACTAGGAAAATCGTTGCCCCCGAATCGTGTCATCATCACTTACAAACTCTTCCTCTTCCAATTCTAATTCTTTCCTCTTCCCCTTCTCCTGAGCCTTCCTCTTTCTGTCCTGAGACACAGACCCTCCTGTAATATTCTTTGCCTTTGATACCCAAGTATTGATGGGCTCATCAAGTAGTCTCTCGCCTGACATGTCAATGCGGACATCATCAAGTACCACATTGGTGGGTGAAAGTTGCTCCTCCTCAGATCTATCAATCTCTTCAGAATCAGAAGGATCAAGTTCAGTGCAGCTTGACTTCTAGAATTTGATAGCCATTCCATGATTGGATTTCCTTCATCATAGAGGGCGACATCCATCAACACACCAACAGGATCGCTCTCATCCTCTCTATGACCCATTTCAGCCTCAAAATTTTGAAGTCGCAACTACAGATTGTAATGGACAAACACTAGCTTGTGAAAGCTTTTCATACCCAAGCCGGTTTCGCACTTTTGTGTGAACCAAAGCAAATGTGCTCCACCTGTTGCTGCATGGGTGATCGGCTCCGTGACAAATCTATATCAAAGTCCATTGTCCTTGCACTACTAGACAACCTTGTTTTTCCATTCCGACCACCAGAGCAGCTAGCACCACCACTACCACTGCCGCTAGCAGCACTACGACGACATGGATTACTAGTAATAGCACTACAGCGACCTGGCACATCCATCTCAGCCCCATCATTTTCATCATCACTACCAATGTATATTGGTTCAGCAATATTTTGTAGAACCCTTTGCTTGTGATTTTAATTGTAGGCCTTTCTTTCTAATGCACGATTCACATATGCCCTCATGGCATCCCGAACATGTGATGGCACACTCAAGCAAGCTCTTACATCCCCGGAAAGACCTGCTAAATGCTTTCTAAAGCGGGTAGCACCTCCACCTTGTGATTGAAACCCACAGTACCAACATATAGAACCATTTTTCTAGGTGCTCTTTCCATGATTCCATATATATTCACTTTCAGCACGAGTAGCATTTGCTATTATTTCAAAAAAAAGAAATTAACTTGCTAGACCAATATCAAATCACAATACTATAAAAACTGAAATGAGTTTGATCTATCCAAGGAAAAAATATTTACCACCCAGTGGAGGTCTACTCCCTTGTGCATCGGTGGGATTGTGTCCATCAGCTCCAATTGTTGTTGCTCCCCTTCCCCTCCCCCTGCCGACAGAGCCTCCACCATCAGCTTCAATAGCTATTGTTGCTCCCCTTCCCCTCCCCCTGCCGACAGATCCTCCACCATCAGCTTCAATAGCTGCTGTTGCTGCTCCCCTTCCACTCCCCCTGTCGACAAAGGAAGATTCTTCCTCCATTCCCACTGTTTATCAGGATATGCATACACACTATTTTTTACCACATGTCGCTCAAAAGAACTTCCCAGCTTTATAGAAAATCAATGCATATGCACTTGTATGTCTGTCATTTCATCTTTCAAGGAAAACCACATTTCATATGCATAACCATACTTCAGCAACAAAGATTAAAATGAATTGTGTGCCATATAAACCACAAAACTATTATACTTTTATATATCATTAAGTGATGTGACTGTCTAACTTCCTATGACCAAGAAGTACTAACTGCGGTATATTTCACACCAACTCGGTCAGAATTCATTACACTAAATGAAGAACCGAATTGTATTAGCACCTACTGATATGGAATATTTCAGATGCTTCTTTAACGAACATATGAATAGGACACCTAGTCATCTGGTCTAGTGCATTTTTGTTCTAGTTACTTGTTGAAGCAGAATTTGTTATACTGGCTTGAGTGTATTAGGAAACACAACACTTGTGAGTTGTGACATTGCAAATCACAATGGAGCGGTGAGGTGAGGGAGAGGGAGAAGCCGGCACACCTTCGGGTGCAGCTGCCGCCCGCCGCCAGTGCGCCGCCACCGCCAGCGCGCCGCCGCCGCCTTCAGTGTCGCTGCGCCGCCGCCGCTTCCTGCCGTAGGCCGCAGCGCCGCGCCGCCTTGAGGGCCGCCGTCACCGCCTTGAGGGCCGCGCTGTCGCCTAGGGTTAGCGTGCGCATGTGTGTTGCGATGCAAACTTGTGGCGCCTAGGGTACGGGCCGGCAGAGTGTGGTGGGGGAATGGGATAGGATAGGTAAATTTTTTCAAACTTTTACACCGAAATTTTTACCCGGTACCCACTACTACGGACCCTACCGAAAAACCAAAATTTCGGGAATTTGAAACGAAATTGCAAACCCCAGTTGTCTCGGCGCTCACGAGCCGAGGAGGCTGATCGGTTCGTCATGCGCGTGCGGCGTCGGGATGGCGGCGGTGGACGGGACGATGGCCTGGAGGGCGAACCCGTGGAGAGCGAAGAAGTCATCGAGGCAGCGCGCGCGAAGGAGCGTGGCGAGGACGGCACCACAGGTGAAGGAGGGCCGACAGTTGGAGCGCGAGGATGCGATTGTGGAGCACGAGGTGCGAGGGCACGAGCGACGAGAGGGGCTCCTCGAGGTGCACCGCACTGGGGGACGGCGACAGCGTGGGGAGCGTCACCATCGTCGAGGTAGCATCAGCGTGCGCAAGTGGGAGGAGTGCCTGCACGAGGCATCGCGCTGAGAATGGCTTGTACAGCAACATCTCTCCTGGTTGGGCCACTTACATGTGGACCCACATTTTTTTATTTTTCTCCTGCTGAATAGGATGCCACGTCAACGAAACCAAGGACCCACATTTTTTTATTTTTCTCCTGCTGAATAGGATGCCACGTCAACGAAACCATCCATCCATACTGTCTTAGGAGCTAATTTAACCTGGTTTTGTAAGTTAGGGGGTCAAGATTTCTAGGATTATGGTTTAGGGACATGATTCAAACTTGATGAAAAAAATAAGAGACGTAAAGTTGACTTATTCCTTATATACTAGTAATATGTCTCAATGTTGTAACGGCTTAGGCCCATGTAAGTAGAGATAAATTATAAGTGTTCGGTAGTTACATACGTACATTATATGTGTGGCCGCGCTACGCATGGTAGAAAGAGAGGACGGAAGGAGAATGACTCTGCTTTTAATGTAGAGGTAGTGGAGATATTTTTTTTCCACGTAAAGTTTCTTTAGAACACATAATATTTACAGAAAGCAGTTCAATTCCTTTAAACTTCCCATAAAATTCTTCCAAACTAAATAGACCCTAAATGAAGATATCAGTCCAGCCAGCTTTGATTCATGTGTCCTTCCTCTCTTTCAATGAAGATGGAGATGGTCTCGCTTTGACTCATATCCTCTCTGTCTCAAAAATAATCTAACTTCTTGATGTGAATTTAGACATAGGCTATGTCCAAATTCATAGCTAACTTCTTGCTATGAATTCGATGTAGGATATGTACAAATTCATAAAAGTTATTTCTTTTTATTCGACGGAAGGAGTGTCATCCTCTCCAGTATGGAGATGATGATCTAGCTTTGACTCATGTGATTAATTCACCAATGACACATCTGAGCATCTACGTTGCATGTGATCAATCAACTGCTGGTTTTCAACCACTTGGCTTACGATGTTGTAGAACCAAATGCTACCATTTCACATTGCAACTCAAGGAGAAGAGTGACCGAAAGAAGAAGATGCAGGGGCTTGGATTATATAGGTAATCACCACCTTTATTCGATTCTTCGTCGTCATCGCTGTTTGGTACATTACCATGGCAGTTCAAGCGAAATTCAGAAAACTACCACCACATAGGCTTACATGCGAACACGCATACTACATACAACGGCGCCTTTGTCAGGCAGCAGAGTTTCCACCATTCCATGGCTATGTATTATTATTCTACACCAGGTGCACCAACAGCAGGCGATCTGGTTGCCGGTAAAGAGGAGGCGCCGTCATCAGAGGAGCACCTGAGCTGCAGCTAGCCTAGCAATTGGGACCCTGCCAAAGAGTTCATGTCAAACAGTTAATGATTGTTCTGTGAATTTATGAGCAGAGTTCTCGATTTTGTTCATCATTCAACCGACCTGAAAGGTGAACAGGAAACATAGTCCAGCCCGGCCTTCGCAAAGAAAGCGACTGACAGAGGCTCTCCACCATGTTCACCACAGATGCCCACCTGTTTACAAAGAAAGAAAAACATTTCAATACAAAAACCATGGATTCTATACAAGGTGATGTCCTCCAGGCTCTTAGTGCAAGACTGACCTTCAAGTTAGGCCTAGCTTTGCGGCCTCTCTCTGTAGCCAGCTTAACCAGCTCCCCCACTCCTCTCTGATCAAGCACCTAATATATCCATCAACAGGTATGTTACATAATAGAAATTGATCAGATTGCACACCAAATCAGAAGTCGGGGCTCAAGACTTGGGAAAAGAATATGCAGATATGAGTTGCTCACATCTGTAAATGTTGGGAAAAATGGTGTTTATTAAACTTCAAGGGAGGCCATTTTGGCTGTACAAATTTACCTCAAAGGGGTCATGCTGGAGGATACCCTGAGACAGATAGATGGGAAGGAACTTCCCCACATCATCCCTGCTGTAACCAAACGTCATCTGTGTGAGGTCGTTTGTTCCAAAGGAGAAGAACTCGGCCTGCTCTGCTATCTGTTAATAAATGTGCAGCCAACACAACACTATCAGCTTATATATGTAAAACAGACATAAACTCGTCATTTGAACTTTGAATATTCTTATCATCATTCATTATTTCAAGATCAAAATATCCTTTAGGGTAGTATTCAAGATTCTATTACTAGCCATTTTGCATGTACAGTTTTGTCTACATGTTGAATGACAATAACCATACTTCAAGATTTTCAAAAAAGGGAGCTATCAGTTGTTTCTTACCTCATCTGCCACTAAAGCTGCCCTGGGAATTTCAATCATAGTTCCAACTTTGTAGCCAATAGTTCTTCCCATGTCTGTGAACACCTTGTTGGCAATTTGACGGATAACATCCACTTGATGCCCCAATTCCTAAAATACTCAAATGTCAATTGTTTGAAAACCAACAGGAAAGAACAATTAAATCAAATATATTAGAACATCAAAGCTGGTAAATATAAAGAAATGGAATGGACCATTTCCCGGATGAAGTCAATGTTCCATAAGTATGTGATTTAATACTTGCATGATTCTGGATTTTGGAATACATGTAAATAGAAGTTATTATGTAATTTTGTCATTAAAAGGATGTTATGATCTAAATTGCAGCACCTTCAGAGACACCCATTTACACCAGCCAGGTACCGTGAATGAAAAGAAGCAGCAGAGATACATACCTGAGGTGTTCCAACAAGGGGAACCATTATCTCCGGAAAGACTTGAATACCCTGGTTGGTCATGGTTATAGCAGCTTCAAAGATGGCACGGGCTTGCATTTCTGTTAATTCAGGGTATGATATACCAAGCCTGAAATCGAGTTTTTCCAGCATTAGTAAAGGAAAATGATGCAAACTAAGGCACTATTGGTGGAACTCCAGATCTCAAATCCATGGTAGATTTGATGTTTGTATGTTAAATCATAGTAGTTTAAAATTTTAAATTTCATCTAAAATAAGAAAAAAAATGATTTATCCAAATATTATGGATGTAATCGTAGATCTAGATCTATCGATTTGTGGAGTTAGACATACCCATCTCCATGAAATCTTGGATCTGGAGCTATTGCAAAGAGAACCTTAGATTATTGTTGCAAGCGCAAACAAAGTAGTGCAATAACCAAGTAAATGCTCTGGAAAAGGCCTAATTCAACACTGAATAGCAAAGTGCAAAAACCAACCTGCACCCACGGAAACCAAGCATTGGATTTACTTCTGAAAGTTTTTCTACTCTTGCAAGGACATCGTCCTGAGCTGCTCCAGTTTCAGAGCATAGCTCACGTACCATATCCTCAACATGGCCTTCTGGAAGGAACTCATGAAGTGGAGGATCCAAGAGTCTAATAGTCACCGGAAGCCCTGGAATGCAACAAATATCCATATTTAAACCAGCCTGCATGACCAAGTATGTAGTGTGCAAGATATAATGAATTAAGACTATGTTGGATGAATCGTATATCCATCAATGTACTCCTTTCCATAAAAAGAAGAATAATAGCAGGATCGTGCCATAAACTTACATGATGTAGTATGTTAAGATTATAGACGATCTTCTAAAAGTACATTTTGCATCCCTTTTTGCAACTTTATAACGTTGCATCCACACTAGAACAATCAATTCACATATATTTAAGAAGGCAAACCTACTTTTGTTTCCTTCAGTTAAACACTAATGCATCCAAATTCGTTAAAACACATATATATGAATTATGGTAAAAATTTCACATACCATCCATTGCACGGAAGATGCCTTCAAAGTCAGACCTTTGATAAGGCAGAAGGCGGTCTAGTGCTTTCTGCCTCAGTTCAAGACTTGAAGCCATAATCATCTGCCTGACTGCCTTAATCCTCTCGTCTGAAGCGAAGAACTATGAAAGTAGAAAAAAGAGAAGAGGGCATGAAATTATCTGCACTGTCTAGAAGAGGAGAGTTGCGTTCATAAATCTGACTTCTAAATGTTGAACTCAACAAAAGAGTTCAGGCACCTATCATCCTAGCTAAAAAATACCCGAGCATTAACCAACAAAGTTAATACACACCATATGTTCAGTCCGGCATAGCCCAATTCCTTCTGCCCCATTCTGTCTGGCTGTCGTCGCATCCTCAGGGGTATCAGCATTTGCCATAACCTAGAACATGGAACATACTCATAATAAGCATTTTGTATTGAAGCTGGTGTAACAGGACTAGGTAGCCTTGACCTTAGTGAGTAAATAAAACTAATGTCCATTTTTCAGCTGACTTCAACTTGAAACAAATTTTGCTTACCTTGAGTTTCCTAACTTCATCCACCCAGGACATGAAAGTTTCCAAGTCACCACTAAGGGCTGGAGGGCAAAGTGGCTGCTTGCCAACAATCACTTCACCAGTTGATCCATTCAACGATAGCCACTCACCTTCATGCAGCGCCTTGTCTTCAATCACTACAATCTGTAGAGACAGCAAATTAAGCAACCATCTGCAGTATAAAATGATAATTGCAAACTCGATGTGGGAAAGGCGCCTTTGTACATAACAATTCTTAAATGTTTGTGTGGTGCAAGAAACTAGTATAATCACCTTGGACGCATCATTTACACGGACGCTTGAGCATCCAGACACACAACATTTGCCCCATCCGCGCGCAACAACAGCAGCGTGAGAGGTCATACCACCTCTTGCTGTAAGAATTCCAACAGCTGCATGCATGCCACCAACATCCTCTGGGCTGGTCTCTGTCCTCACCTTTACATTCAATAATAGACAGGAAAATGTCAAGATACAACAATGATGCAATGTGGGAGTTTCCATGTGCAACTTGAATAAAGCTGTGATAAATCTATCTTTTCCTATAAGCAGCTATTCACTATTCTAATATGGACGAAACAAACAAATTTGTCCTAGAAAGACAGATGATCAGGATGTACCAGAATGACGTCTTTCCCTTGGGCATGCCATGCTTCAGCATCCTCGGCAGTGAATACAATTTGGCCCACAGCAGCCCCAGGTGATGCAGGTAAGCCCGTGGCAATAACTTTGTCTTTATACCCTGATGGGTTCTCAAACTGATTTTCATAACAAAAGATTAAAAGTGAGATATCAATACTGCCATTAATTTAGTTGTGAACTGAAACTCAAGTACGCAATGTCAAAGACCTATACAGAAACTAGCAGGCAACAAAATTTTAAAATAACAGTTGCCAACATCAACACTTGTGTGATTATGTTTGACATTTGTCAGTTATGATAATGGTATTATATTTTACAACACAAGACGTAATGATATGATCTATGTTTTTTGCTAAAAACAGTCCAAATAATTCAAATTGCTCAGAGTTTAAGTAACACACATTGCTCAGAATTAAAGCAGACATGCATATCAAATTTCAATAATACGTCACAAACACACATTTATTCTTTGATTCTTCTAGCTTACTATTAAGTATTAACTGATTTATTCTAAGCACGCAATCGATGTGGTAACTTCTGTGACATCAATACACAAACCCAAGAAAATTGATCTAAAAGAGCACAAGGCATTTTGGGACAACAGAGGTATTATGAAATTGTACATGTCCATTTATGTGCATGAGTTTACAGACCATTAGAGGCTCTTAGTTATACAATACCTGAGGATGAAGAAGCTGATCCAGGTGACCTGGTTCTACCATCTTAAGTGCTGTGTGGCGCTCAACAAGGCCCTCATTGACCATGTCTACAGCAATCTTTACAGCACCTTTGCCTGTGCGCTTTCCTGTTCTGCACTGAAGCATCCAAAGCCTATTTTCCTGAACAGTAAATTCAATATCCTGCGTTATACATGAAAATTAAGTTAGTCTCCGAAAAAAGATAGTGGAGGCACATTACCTAGTTGCTTAAACAAGAGCATGATCAAGATTGGTTCAAGATCACTTATGTCTATGTGCAAGCTATTGGAGATAATGAGAAATCACCAAAATAATGCTCAAGTATATGATCAGACGATCATGGTGATGTTTCTTTTTAAGTTTCAGTTTGAGGGAAAGTAGGACACTTATGCCTCTAGAACTACGTTAATAATCCCATTATGTACTAAGGTATTGATGCATAAAGTAAATTAGAATATTGTACCATCATTTCTTTATAGTGACTCTCCAAAATTTTGCAGTTTTCAACGAGCTCTTCATAAGGCTCTGGCATGTGGTCCCTCATAGCATCAAGATCCTCTGGAGTTCTGATTCCAGCAACCACATCCTCACCCTGCAGAAGAAATAATATTGCATTATAAGAAATCGTCTGGGTATATGAATTACCGCCGCTTGCATAACCCAACACAATCACCAGGCAACATATTGCTCATACAATATTCATACACACAAAGCACAGGGGGTGCAACAGTTAGCAGCTAGATGCAAAATAGGAGCAACAGGGTGTGAGGCTGTGAGCCATACCTGAGCATTCACAAGGAATTCGCCGTAAAGCTTCTTCTCTCCAGTGCTTGGGTTCCTAGTGAAGAGCACACCAGTGCCAGAGGTGTTCCCCATGTTCCCAAACACCATGCTCTGCACGTTTACAGCAGTGCCCTTCAGCCCAGTGATCTTGTTAATGCTTCTGTACTTGATTGCTCTTGGGCTGTCCCATGAATTGAACACGGCCAACACTGCCAGCTGCAGCTGCTTCTTGGGATCTATGGCAAGCAAACAACACAGTACATTAGCATTCAGATTTCAGATGCCAAAGGAAAAGGCTCAGTTTCATCAAGACACTGATTTCAGATATCACAAAGAGTGAAACTCTATGGGCATACCAGAGGGAAATGGCTCTCCCTTAGCTTCAACATAGACATCCTTGTACTGAGCCACTAGTTCTTTGAGGTCAGTGGCAGTCAGGTCGGTGTCGTTGTGCAGTCCCTTGGCCGCTTTCATTGCTTCGAGCTTCTCTTCGAACAGTGCATGAGGAATGTCCATGACCTGGAAAAGAGCATTTCTGCTAAGAAACACTGATCTCTGTAGGATTCAGGATCCAGAAAACATCTACTAAGTAAAATTCCCCTCTACTGAGTAACACCACCCGTCACGATTTGGCGGCTCATCCTTGCCATATATTACCGGAACCTCCTATCTCACCAGCGAATCGTGGCCAAGGCAATCGAATCCGGTCTAGCCTCCTCCATGAAGGGCACAGCCGCGGTCCGCGGGATAATCTCCTCCGCGCCGCCGCCGCCGCCGCGGCGATGGCGCTCGTGATGAGTAGAACCATGGATGGGATTGGTAGCAAAGGAGGATGGAGGGGTGCCCACTGTCCAGGCTCGAGGCGCAGTGGAGTTCGAACCCCTTCTCCTTCGACTCCAGCGACCGACCAACCGGTGTGACCGTGTTGCGCACCCCAACTCGCCAAGCACAGGGAGAAGTTGTGCAGACCGGTATGGTGAATGGTGATTTCGCTTGAAAAAAAAACTTGTTGTATTTTACACTAAAATTACATTTGCTAAAAAAATAAAAAACTGAAGAATAGTTTTTTCCAAAAAAAGGTTTCATGTATATAGGTGAAAAAAAGGATTGGTCGGTAGTATCACTGGAAATATTTAACTCTACTAGTACTAGCTAGGAAGGACAAAACCAACTTGTCAAATAAATTTTGGAACTTCTAGGAAGACAGATATTTCCATATTGCAGATGTCATCATCAATTATGTTGGAGGCTGAGCTGAATAATCCTTTTGCACCAGACCCTGGACTGATTAATATAATTATTCCGGGAAACAGGGGTATGTGCGAGCTGAGGAGTGTCAAATTCTACTGCCCCCCATCGCCTTCACCAGTCATCCCTTCCCATAAAAAGAACTGTGGTCAATATACGGCAATAGTGCCGTACAGGCCTCCTAACAAAACCTCTTGAATTCTTCGTAGGAGCTCAAGTATTGACAGCAAGTTCCATGTTGATCCCTTACTGGAGTAGTAGCATATAATTTCGCATATACGATCTTTTTTTAATTTGTTGACACAATATTCTCCTTGTTACTACTTTTTTTTCAAACAGTACTAAAATTGTTCCTTGATCATTTTTCTGAAACAGAGCCGCAAAAGAACAAAACTGATGTGTAAAAACAATAGCGTTGGGAAGTTGGAGGGAGTGACTCTAGTGCGGACAAATTCCCCCACATAGGATGAGACGGAAGAACCGGGCCCCACCACCCGGCGCACAAAAGTATGCGCATTCGCAGCCACCACCGTCGCGTCGCTGACGCAGCATAACTTACCACCGAATCGACGCAGCCGTGGCAGTGCGACGCACACGAAAGCAAGCCAACCAAGCAGGACAAATAAAGCAAAGCTCGCGAGCTCCGACGAGCTAGGCAGGAGTAGTTAGCTAGCTGCCGAGTCAGCCAGGAGTGAGGAGTACGTACCACGTTGCCGAACATGTCGAGGAAACGGCGGTAGGAGTCGTAGGCGAAGCGGTCGCCGCTCTTGGCCGCCAGCCCGGCCGCCACCTCGTCGTTCAGACCCAGGTTCAGCACCGTGTCCATCATCCCCGGCATCGACACCTGCACACACGCGCGCGCGGATCGATCAGCACCGGAGATCGATCACGGCCGGCGACGAGAGAAAACCAGCCAGGGAGTAAGTACAGGTGATACGCACCGCGGCGCCGGAGCGGACGGAGAGGAGGAGCGGGCGGGCGGGGTCGCCGAGGCGCGCCGCCATGTACTCCTCCACCCACTGGAGCCCCTCGACGATCTCCTCCCACAGCCCCGCCGGCAGCGTCTTCCCCGCCACCTGGTACTGCTGGCACGCCTCCGTCGACACCGTGAACCCCGGCGGCACCGACAGCCCGATGCTCGCCATCTCCGCCAGGTTCGCCCCCTTCCCTCCCAGCTACACACACCATTTCACCAACCAATCAAAATTCCAAGTTCATAACAACATCATCATCAGTGATATTTAGTTATTTACCAGGTCCTTCATGGCCTTGTTGCCCTCGCTCTTGCCCTTGCCGAAGTGGAACACCCTCTGCACACGCGCACATTGAGCCGGAGCCATTAGTGACCGGTGCAAGTGCAGTGGCCGCGCCCGGTGAGGCTTTGTGAAAACTAAAGCTGGTGAAGTGTGGTGCTCATGGCGGAGAGGCCAAGCCCCCCTATTTATAGCACGGTGTGTGACGGTCTGACCCACCGGGAGACGTCATCGCACGGGCGGCTGATGCGGGGGAAGGAGGACCAGCCCGGCAAAAAAAGGGTTGGGTAGGTGGATTTTTGTGTTAAATAAGGTCTAATAATGTAATATAAAAGTAGTATAAAAAGTCTAATAGTGCAATGTAAAGTACAACATGAGTAGCATCTTCTGTAGACGTCAACAAGAAACTTGTTAGACGTGTGGTGATTAAAATGCAAGCTTTTTTGAGCTTTTGAGTATGAGTGAAATTGGAGGCGTATGCTTCAAAACCAGGGGAATATGCGCAGTGCCCATGGTTATAGCTAGAAAAAACAACATGTATAGCTTCTTTTGTACTCCTATATGTGAACAAGAATTATACGTGTGGTGAATGAATGCAAGCTTTATGAGCTTTTAAGTGTGAATAAAATAGGATGATTCTGCTCCAAAACCAGGGGAATTTATGCAGAGCCCATCCTTAGAACTAGAGAGAAACAAGTACCGTATTTGTGTGCACGAAATTGAGCAAATCTGTAAAGTGCAATTTGTTACCCACGGCAGAATGTTCTTACATAGATGAGCTCTGCACGCTTAATTTGCAATGTTGGAAGATGGTTTGTGTTATTTAATAGGTTCAAAATAAAAAGTAATGTGCTCCAACAAACTAGAGAAGAGCCAAATATCTTTACACCAAAGTTACTTTTGCTTGCATGAGCAACGCCTCATCGGTTGTATTTTTCTTGTGCTCACCGTTTAAAATCTATATATGACATATGGGCACATAGTAACACTAGTGTTGACACAAACACTTTTTGTCCTAAAAAAAAGTTGGTTTCAACAAGGCATCCAAGAATACCACTACCACGCATAATACCCCAACATAAAACTCTAAATCTGGTTGGATGGTGTTGTTTTGTTTAACTTCGACCACCGCTTTATGGCTCAAACTTATCAACACAAAACACACACATCAGAGGCAATGTACTAGACAGTAACGTATCCATTATTCTGATTCACTCACGAAGTTAAGCTGTTCATTATTGCTCGAATGAACTCTTAGCTCGATGTGAGCCACCACTTCATCACTGATAATATCTATGCAAATGTAAAACAACCGAAAAGGAAAGCACTATACAGTAAGTACCAGGTTGTCTTACACCGCGGAAACTCTCTAGAAATTGGTCTCGCCAAATTGGCATTCAAATACTCAACAACAAATAAAGAGAGCTTTGCAGCAGAAATGACCAAATAAAATGACACTGGACAGTATCCTTTCTGTTTCCTTTGCTCATCGATGGCGTTGTGTACACTGTCTGATAGTGGTGCAGGTTCAGTTGAGAACCAACACGCCCAGCCCAAAATAAAGTAGCTGTGCATGTACATCATTTCATCATTTGCCACTTGTCCAGGTGTTTGGTGCCATGAATGATGAACTTCATGAGACTAGGGAAGTGAAACTAAAGGCCTAAAGCGAAAAGCAGAGGCCATAAAACCTTCCTTGCATTAGGATGACCGCGACTACACTTCTAATAACCCCAAAAAAGTGTTAATCAGTTTTTCCTTGGAGTTTCATCGCTCTTTATATGAAAAGATGCACAAACTAACCTTTACTGGCATTTGCTAATCAACACAAAATAATTAGGAATCAAATCATATAGAAAAAATATATATAGAAAAAATATACAGCATAAACTTCATATGCAACGTAAAACTAGAAACGATCGTTAGATAAAAATTACTTACCTCGTCATAAATAAAACTTTTATTACTAAAGTTTTTTATCGGTTTGCATTTACGGTACATATATATTTTCTTCACATGGGGGCAAACCACTGTAAATTTGCCGGTTTGATTAAGCTAAAAAAATTATGATGGGTGCCAGCTCACTGTGTGAACGCGCAAAATTCTCCAAGCAAGCGGACATTTTGGGCTACCTGCACGATGGATAAGACGAGTCCGAGGCGAGCACACGCCATAGCCACGCACGACACGGATAGCCACGTCCGCCGTGGCAGGATGGGTTGCCGTCTTGCTTGTGCCGTTGTGCGTGACTGCGCGTATTGCGGGATGGATTTGCAGCTCAGCTACACGTCCGTCTCAGCGTCTCTGCTGGTCGCCGTGAGGATATGATTCTACTAGTACTACTCTTGCGACAGTGAACGATCATTTCGTGATCGTGAGTCGTGACACCACATTCGAGCGTCTCTTTTGGGGGAAAAAGGAGTTGGCAATTTGCTCTGCTGCAAGTGCCTTGTTTTTCAGAGTGACAGGTAGACTATACTACGCCGCACATACTTACGATCGTGTCACACGTAGTACTCAACAGGCAAATATCATGAATAATTGTGTCACTGAAAATATATCCATGTGTGTATAATTTTCTCGACGAGGAGTGTGCTTCTCCCAGTCCCAAAGGCGTTGATGCAAAAGGAAGAGGTGAATTGTGCGCGTCGTCAGAGTATGTGCGTAGATTGCCGCTCGTCAAACGGCGAAGATAGAGAGGCTGCTGGGTAAGGTCGTGGAACACTACGACACGACAAGCCGGAGCCGGGTGCCGAGAGGCGCCGGCCACTTGCATCCGGTGGCCTTGTGGATACGTGACTACGTTGTTCTGCCGCGCGCGTGGCCGGGCTGACACGACGCGTGGCCGCGCGCGACGGCATCACAACCGTTCACCCACAGCACCATCAACGCCGCAACGCATCGCGGCCCAGCGCGCGTGTCATGGACTTTGGACGGACGCAGCGCGGAAGGGAAAACCCGCGGGCGCGGAGCCTGGTATTCCGCTTCCGCTCCACGGCGGCGGCACAGCGCACGCGCGCGCACGGCGTTAGCGCGACAGACACTGCGCGGCGCGACACGTGCAACCGCACGAGTGGAGCGAGTCTCACGCAGCCACGCTAGCTAGCTACTACCACTATGCTGTGTTTAGAAACAAGGAAATATTTTGGAAACTCATTCGAAATATTAAACATAAAATAATAAAAAATAAATTATATAATCTATCGTCGGCAATTTATTAAGTCAATTAATTCGTCATTAAAGTAAGTTTCTTGTGGCATTTTATTGTCAAATCATAATATAATTAGGCTTGGCTTAAAAGATTCGTCTCGTAAATTACACGTAAATTATACAATTAGTTATTTTTAGTTTATATTAAATACTTTATTTAGCGAAACTTTCGATGTGACGGGATGAAAATAAGCATATAAGTGGCGCAGTAAATTAAAGACGAATGGCGTGACAAAGAAGAAAAATTAGAACAAGCATTAAATTCGTTCTATGCTACTACTACGTACGTAATAGCGCTGGAAGATATGTCAACGACATAATATCTTCTTATAAAAATGAACAAGGAAAATTACGCGTGTTTCAGGGGGGAAATTCTCCAAGAAACGTGCTGCATGTTTTTCATTACCTGGGCAAATCCAAATGAACTTCTAGGTTAATTAGAAGATGGTAAGGGATAGGATCATAGGATTATCCATTGCCTCAGCCACAATAGATTTGCGTTGCCACGTTTGAACAACTCATTTCCCCATCATTGGAATTTTCAAGTATAACTCAAGTAAAATCAAACTAGACTACTTTTCTAAAGAAAAAAAATCAATTACCTAGCTTTATGTACTCCTAACTCATATCGTTTACTAATACTTTACTTTCCCCTTGTCAGCAGGAACATAGAGTAATCAAACTTTAACATTTACTTTTAAAACAACATAAAAGCGATAAACTTAATTAAACTAGATGAATAGCTCGCGTAATTACACAGCTAACACCCATATAAAATTATGTAAATTGGTTTACATATGATTTTTATTAAAAATCTTAGAATTTAAAAATATTAAACCTTATCATCGTTCGTTTTCTAACTTTATAGTTTTTAATTACCTAGATAAAATCTTTATAGCTTTTAAAAATCACATCAGTTGCCACGTCCTTACTTTCCTTTGCACGTTCGGTCTACCGTGACTTTTAACATCCTTCTTAAGACACTTAAAAATCTTACATTGTAATTTTTAGAGTTAATTGTCTTATTCATTTTATAGTTTTCAGAAGTCATGTCAAAACGTTGTCATTGGTATTTAAAAATCTAACCGAACCATTGTTGGGTTATTCTTTTTACTTTCTAACAGACCTGTTACCACCGTGACCCTTCTCTTCATGGCCTGTCTACCACGCCTCCTGTTAATTATTATTAAAATTCTAACAATCAAACCTAATAGTCTATCGTCATGGTTTTGTTTTATAGTTTTTTATTAGATATCATATTAACCATCACCACTCTATGGCTCGTTGGTTGCCTCCAATTTATTGTCATTTGCATTCTAGATGAACTGTTCTTTTAATATGTTTTTATTTTCAATTTTTAAATTATATTCCTACTTAAACTCAAAATTTTATTTTTCTAATTTTACAATTTATTTTATGTTTTATTTTAAATTTTAATTAATCTCATATTATGTTTTACATGGATTGTTTTTTATTATTACTTAATTTTAGTTTCAAATTTTACTCATTTCTAAATGTATTCCTCTTAAATTCTCATTTTATTTTTTTAATTTTAGCATTTATTTATCTTTTTCCTGAAAATTAATCCCGTGTTATGTCCTAGATGATCTCTTATTTCAATATTTTCTTTTTTATTTATAATTTTAGTAATTTCTAAATTATATTCCTACTGAACTCTTATTTTTATTTTTATAATTTTTGATTTTTGATTTTTATTATTTTTATTTTAATTAATCTTGTGTTCAATATGGACTGTTATTTTAGTATTGTTTATTTTTTATTTCGAAGTTCACTTACTTAATCCTATTTAAACTCTTGCTTTAAAGTTTATTTTTTCTGAATTTTAATGAATCTTGTATTGTGTTCTACGTCTACTATTTTTCAATATTCAATATTTTTTATTCCAATTTTTTGTTATTTATAAATTGTATTCTTACTTAAACTCTATTTTTCTTTTTCAGTTAATATAGGAATTTTATTCTTCACAGTGAATGTGATAACTCTACTGTCTTAATAATATAATACATATCTATATTAGAGTAGTTTTTATGCTACTTAACGCGGATTAAAAAAGTATTGGCCATAAAAGTAACAAATATATTTATATAAGAGAACAAACTAAGCAGCTGAAGCGCATTTGTAATTAGATAGGAAAGAAAGATAGAGAGATTGACCTGCTTATTTTGTTCATGTCATCTCTGTGGTAGCCAAACCACATCACATAGGCATCGTGTGGTAAGTGTGCAGCAAATCGGTTTATTAAAACAAATTATTTGCTCACACTTTAAAAAAATAAGTTTTCCCAAAAACTATTTGTTGTATCATTTAGATCATTTGTTTAAATATATTAGAACTAGCAAAATGCCCGTGCGTTGCAACAGGACGACGACGTAGGAAGGAAAGTAGACGGAGGGCGAAGGTTCAGGCGGTGGCGGTGGCGCGGAAGTTCTGAGCGTCGACGGGAGGGAGAGGCACAGGCGCGACGCGGATGGGGACGGAAGAGAGATATAGAAAGTTTTTTTTTAATTCAAAGTCTTCCCTTTCTTTTCAGCATTAGGACTGCAAGTTAATTTTATAAATACTCAAAGAGTTTTCTACAAAATAACTCTTTTTCTTATTTAACTGGGTTTTTTTTAAAATAGCCAGACGGACTACGCGTTAATTTCAAAAAACTCAAGAAGTTTTCTGCAAAATAGTCAGGCAAAACAAAATTTCGGTGAAACACTACTTGCTTGCTTTATAGATAGATTATAGATTATAGATTTAAAACATTCAACTACTAGAATTTATGGGTTTTTAGCTTGTTTGAAGCTTAGGATATTGAGTAAACTGGTGCATCTGGACATAACATTTTACCCCGTAAAACCACCAAGATTATGGGTCTCGTAGTCTGATTGCAACCATGCGTACATTTCGTAACAATTACAACATCGTTGGACCTACTTGAGACAAGGTATACATACCTATAACCGTGTTTGTCTTCCTGTCGCTTAACGTTCATAATATGGTCTGCGTCCTAGTTAGAATTAATTTACCACTAATTAACTGCACTCTGTAGAATCTGTGGGCAGTTGACACTCTGGTTTCCTATGCAAGAAGGCTGTTTTTGCAGCAAACAAAAACGCATGACACCCTAGAACTGAAATGCAGAATAAAATAACAGTATAAACCGGTTCTGTTCTTGTCCTTTAAAAAAAACCATTCTTGCGGCTCTGACAGGAAGGGCATGGAACAGAACCATCCTGAGCAGGGTTTACGCGTGTGCGGTGTCGCTCCACCGTGATTGCGTGGTTTTCGACGAAAATCGTAAAAACCGGTCGGCGATGAACAGCAACACATTTGAATTTAAACGATTTCGTGCGTACCACGAAAACCATAAAAACCACGCAAAAACCACGAAAACCATGCAAACCACGTGAAAACCGCGAAAATCATAATTTAAATTTGAACCAAATCCAAATCCGTGTCGTGCCGCGATTTTCGTTCAAACCGGCGAAAACCGCATCACGTGCCGTGGTTTTCGCGACAAACCGCGCGAAATTTATTTTTTATAATATATATATATATATATTTGTGATAAAATAAATTTTTTAAAATTTTTTAAATTCACGCGAAATTATTGAAACGAAACCGCGGGGATGCCGTACCGTATCCCGTGAAACACGCGAAAACCACAGAAACCGTGAAAACCATAGCGTTTTTTTGGAATCACGAACCACGAACCCTGATCCTGAGCACGAATGACGATCTATTTTTATGTTCTTTGAACGTGACTACATCACATATACCTAGAGCGTTGATATGTGTAGCAACATTCATTTCTACAACAACTATCTTAGATCACGAAAAATAGTTTCTATGAACTAAGGTTCTGTTTGGCTTTTAGCCAATATGATAAACTTCTCAAGCAAGCCAAACATTCGTTAAAATGATTTCTGTGTAGTTTGATGTTAAAATATTGGCAAAGTTAATTTAGGGCTAGTTCAATTTGTTATCCTACTATATTAAATATGCCATACTAAAATTTTGTCAGGGTCAAGCACTCCATCGACAGTTTGTTAGACCGAAGATCAATCCTGGTATTGATTCAGGCTTTCTAACAAAGTTCACAAACATAACTCCATGACAAAAATTGGCCTATCAAATATTTTGGTATACATAAAAAATCCCTTAAGCTTTACTTAGTCTTGCCAAAATATTTTCATTGTCAATTTTTTTATAACAAACCAACTAAGTCCATAAATACTTTGCTATTATCTTCTGTCTAAAATATAAAGTAACATATATTTTTGGATCAAGTAGTATTTTTTTAGGTTGGTTTAGATAATAATAACAGTAAAACACTGTAAGCCTTAATTGGAAATGGGCTGAACCAGGAGAAAATTTAAGAGAACCAGAAAAAGCTTCTCTAACTTTCTCTGACATGGGTCATCGACATGTGGACCCTATAAACTCATATATCAGCCTTTAGTCAGAGGACAGCAAGTTAGTGTATTTTTTTTTAACAGAACCATGTATTGCACTGTCAGCCGATTAGGTAGTTCAACCATATATGATTCATCATGATTTGAGGTAGTTCTAAAAAAACCATGATTTAACTTATAGAAACCATTATTTGAGTTAAAAGTCACCAAAATAACAAAATTAGCAACATGCACGAGTGAACATGGGAACGTTTTCTTTAGACGGGTCCATGGGAACATTATTGCTACCGAACATTTGATGAACAGACAAGACATTCGTAGCATGCCCCTAATGTTTGCTTAGGTCCGTGATGATGTCAAGTGAAATGAACCTCTCTGCACCAGGGAGAAATATATTCCATTCATGCATGTGTTGATACACCTCCGTGTTGGCTAAATTGCTGTCAAAGGGCCCGTGATCACTTGGATTTAACCGCGTCGAAAAGTACATAAAAATCCTATAGTTTTTATTTACTTGCGTGATCACAACCTTGTCCACTTGCCTAATGGTCGAGCCTACCGGCTTAAATGCTTAATCAAGTTGCTAGATTGCTAAGACGCATTCGGCCCCTCTCACCATGGATTCCAGGCTCGATTCCGTTCACATTCTTGATGTACTGGGACTAATGAAAAAAAGTTCTTTGCATGTAACTGTATATGTTTTTTCTGGTTTTGGTGAAACCATGGGCTTGGCAATCCAGAATCTCAGATGCCTCTGTGAAGTGCATGAAAAAAAAGTACAGATATCTAAGGTAACTAGAAAGCCTACCAAATTGATTGGGAGTCACTAGCTCTACCTCTGTATAGATAGTGTCATTACATTTTGTCTTAGGTCATCTTCAACCCTAAATTTTTATATTTGTCATGGGGCATAGACACTATGGGCCTATTTGGCACAACTCCAGCTCCAGCTCCACTGGCACAGTTCCAGCTCCAGCTCCACCTCTTCTAGAGTTGGAGCCCAACCAAACGGTTTCAGCTTCACTAAAAATGAGAGTGGAGTTGGCTGGAGTTCTCTCACGAATTGAACTAGAGAGTTGGAGCTAGGCTTAGGCAGCTCCACAACTCCACTCCAAATCCAACTCCTGGAGTTAAATTTAGGAGTTGGAGCTATGCCAAACAGGCCCTATGTATGTCTTTAAATTAAATTCTCATTCAATCACCTCTCTTTTTTCTCCTTTTATGCATTTATCCCTTTGTTTTTATTCTTGTTTTTTGTAGACATTATTTCTTACATAAGAAATGATTTCTTTATCTTTTTACCTCTCACCTTATTAACTCTTTTGGTATATCAAATTTTTATCTATGTGGCACACTATTAAATGCCATAGATACCATCTTACGTAGAGGGTTGAGACTGTTCTTACCTCCAAGATTCAAAACAATGGAATGATTCCGCTTTTAGCAGTTTGCACCTATGAGCCTACTCAACTAGAGTTGTTTTATTATCATTAAGTTGCATACTTTTATTTCCTTTTTCCCTAATCGATGATAATCTTTACAAACAGTAGTCATTGGTAGCCAAAACAAATGGTTATGCTGTGGCCAACTAGAATTCCTCTAAACCTAAAGCTCAACTAATGTAATTTACATAACTTCGCCTTTTTTAATAATAGATTAAAAAATGGCCTCTACACCAGCATGGATATATACAGCCAACAATATTTAGGGAGTACAAATATATACCTCTAACACAAAATTCACTCAACACAGACTTCACATAGTTTTGCCTTTCATCTTCTACTTGTTGAAGTTTTAAAATGCAATTCTAATATATATTTAGACTTAGGAGTAGGGTTGTAGCTCTAGCTGCCTTACTCCCTTCTCCATCCCTGGTTATGTAGATTCTTGTCAATCATAAATGAATTTTAGCAATAGGTGTTATCTATGTCCTTAGGTTGGTATTCTAAGTTGCTTTCTTGTTTTAACCAAGCTGTGATTTTTGCAATTCACAATTAATTGACTAGCAACTTCTATAATATATAATTGGTTGTAGTTTTTTTAAGAAAAAACGGCACGAGGCTATGCCTTTTCATTTAATTAAAGCAGGAGTAAATACAACCCCTAAGGACGAAAAAAGGAAAGAAGATTATATAGCCGTACAACTAGACAAAAGACAGCATAAGCTCCCGTAATCGCTTAGCGCCGACAAGTATCCACAGCCTGGCCTCGTCCTTAATTTTGGCAAGCAGATAATTTGCAGTGGATCCCTTATGCTCAAAAATTCGTTGGTTCCTTTTCATCCAAAGTTTTCACAAAATGAGAAGTAAAAAGGGTGCGCAAACCCTTCTTGGGGACCTCTGGCATGCTTTCCTGTCGTTCCCACCATTCCAGGACCGATTGAGCCCCCTCCCAGTGTGCCGGCATGAGATGCGGGATTCCTACCCAATTTGTCCCGGAAGTTCAGATTATTTTGGAGTAGCGACATTCTGCAATAAGGTGAAGAGTTGTTTTCTGTGTTGTCCTGCACAGAGGGCAGACTACATTGTTTTGCCAGCCCCTAGCTGCAAGCCTGTCTGAAGTTCACACCCTATTCTGGATGATAAGCCATGCATGGACCTTGCATTTTCCTAGCGCCCAAGCCTTCCAAATCAGCGAGTCCAAAGAGGAGTTGGGGGCTCCCAAGAATTGTGCTTGGTAAGCTGACGATGCCGAGTATTGCCCATGGCTAGTGAATTTCCAAGTAATCTGGTCGGGATGTCCTTCGCTAAGCTAGACACTACGCACCACAGTCCATAATGCCATGAGTTGATGGATGAGATTTATCAAGATCGGCAGACTAAACTGAAGATCCAGGTCTCCAATCCAAACGTCATTCTCCTTTTCCTGTCATAGGGATTTTCCTTATTTTTATTGACTGCGTAAACAAGGAGAGCCAGATCCATGGGCCTCCTTCCATTTTCCCACGGCGAGTCCCAAAAGCGTGCCTTGTTGCCATCACCTATGGACAAGCTTGTTGTTGTCGCGAAAAGCGTTCTGTTGATTTCGTCACAAGGTATTTTAAGCCTCACCCAAAGCTTGCTGGGGTCCGTCTACTCATACCAAAGCCAACACATACGCAAGGCTCTTACGAATTTCTCCAGGTTTAAGACACCTAGGCCACCCTGCCTGGTCGGCATGCAAGTCTTTGTCCAATTGACCTTGCATTTTCCTCGAGTGATTTCTCCAAACGTTGCTTATCTAGCTTTTTTAAGGCCCTCTTTGTGACTTTTAACGCTGTTAGCAGATAGGTTGGCTGCGTCGTTATCATCAATTTGACCAGTACCATAATTGGTTGTAGGTTCTATTATCTTAAAAAATATTATCTACCTATTAGTATGCTAACCAAACTGCACAAAAAGCAACTATCATCACATCATGTGGACCTAAATGCATCATTTCCAATATCCATAGGTTTATCTCATCTAGAATGGTACTTGTACTCTTTTTACATATAATTTAGGATATAAACTGACAATGATAGTACCACTGCCGGTATTTTTCCTCCCTCCTCGTGCACAGTGCGCCACCTCCCTACTCTGTGACTGATGTGCCACCGCTTCCTTACTCTTCAAACAGAGGGCCACGGCTTCACTCCCCTTTGGTTGGATGGCATGCTATGAGCTTGCCGCTCGGAAGGGGGAGGGGGATCTAGCCCACATGCCACCTTCTCCATCTCGTTAGGCAAGAGGTGGCAGAGGCCTCCTTCCATGACTTCGTACTCTTGGCCTCAAGAGTGGAACTCGATGGTGTTGGTCCTTGTCCAGCGTAGCACGTGCTTACAAAGCAAAAGTGGTTGAGGTCACACAGTATGTTCAACAACAATGTGCGATAGAGATTAGGTTCAGTTGAGCCAGATCTAGTCGTTCCAAGCTTGGAGCCGCCAAATTCTATCAACAGTTCTATATTATTCTTAGTCGATGTGCCTCTCTAGATCTTTGAAGGCGATGAAGAGAAGAGATGCATGGGCAATCTTTTATCTATTTTTAGAAGCTGCATGATGCAAGGAAAAGTTTTTTGGAAAAAAAATGTTTTACTGTTGTTAATCACAATGCAAGGTTACACTTTTATTCTATTGTTTATCAATCAATGAAACCACACTGTTGGGTTGGCAAAATGATAAACAATGAAACCACAAACTTCTGTTGGATCAATTTTGTTATGTTACAAACTTTCTATTGTTAGATTGATGAATGTAATGAAGTTGTTTGTTGGATCAGTGAATGCGAATCAACAAATCTATTGGCATTGCATATTTTTGGGGCCCTCAAAATCACTATATGTCGGTTTGTAACTAGAATTAGCAGTGATGCTTCATATATCACTATTGGTTCATGCCTTAGACCGACCGTATCATTGTCGGTAGCACACTGCTGCTTCAAAAACAGACAGTGATACTAGTTATGAACTAGCAAAGACGTTATTTTTTATATAATGTAAGGATACCACGTCACACATGTCCGCACTTCCAACATAACACGTGTGTATCTAAATATATACTCTGTCAAAAAAAGTGAATGTCAAATAAGGTCCAAATGGGCTACTTGTCTGTTGAATACATGCATCTGTGCATCCTCTAATAAATAAATAAATAAATAAATGAGAGACAATGTCAATCATGAAGATTGAATTCGAGAGGTAGAAAAAATGGACCTTATGTATCTCAATCGGCTGGCTCAATGGGCACATTTCAACATAGGTGACTACTTGCCTTGGCCCACGATCTCATCTATTATGGCCTCTAATTCGATCCGTCATAGGAGAGTCCATCCATAACAAGGGATTTGACTCGTCACAAGTGAACCATTAAGGCTGGGCCAATCTGACATAGTATACGATGATTTATTCCGCGCTTCTATACGTATATGAGTTGAACCAGTGGCTTTCCTAGATTATACTACCCAGGGTGGACTTTATTAAAATTTTAAGCTTTAGTTGTTTTATTAGTTTTGTTTTAGCCTATATTAATTGTATTAAATTAGAGTATTACTTATGCTATATATGTAGGACTCTTGAAAATTTTTTTTAATTCGCCACTGAGTCGAACCAGTGATAGTCCGACTCTGATAGATGCTCGCACGATCAAGAGTCAACGGTGTGTCAAACACAGTAATCGCGCGCGCGAGCCAACAAGCCAACGAACGAGGAGCTGCATGCACGGTTACCTTTTTGGTAGTCGGGATCGGCGCCGCCACTGCCCTGAGAGGCGAGCAATGCCTGCCCCGCGCCGAACCACCGGACCCCGAGCGGATGGAGACCTCCGGCTTGCCGTGCCCCGCTCTCTGCACCACGACGGATCGGCGCCCGGTGGCCGCGTCCGCCCCATCTCTGCTCCTCCTGCCGTTCCCGCTCGCCCTCTGCACGCACACGGCCCTCGAAACCGACGGCATCCTGGCCCTGATCTCCCCTCCAACTCCAAGCTCGCTTCCCCTGGTAAACACAAGTACACAAGCAGATCACTCACCTTCTCTGCATGGTTCCCAGCAAGGAAATCCACCAAGCAGCATCGTGCACGTGTCGTCGCTGCTTACCTGAGATCGGAGAGATTCCGAGTTCCAACGAAGCTGGAGAGCTGCAGAGCTTGTGTGTGGCGGGGGCGCGTGGACGAGGTGCGATCGCGGAAAAGAAGGAAGAGGGGAGAAGAGAAAAGAGACGAGCGCGCGGGTGGACTGGAAATTTGGCGGCTGGAGTGTAACGTCCTCTCCACGTGGCGCCACGGTGTTCACAAGAGCCCCAATCGCAGCGGCCGCGCGCGCCTTATCCTAGCTGGCCCCTTCCTCCCTCCCGCGTCTTTACGTGTGGCTCCAGGGGATTCCCGACCCCCGGCGCCCCGCCTCCGGCCCAGGCGCGCAAGTGGGCGCGCTCCGCTCCACCGCGACAAAGACGACGGCACGCACGACGCGCGCGTCGGCGCGTGCTCCCAAATAATCCAATTCCACCGCGTTTCCACTGGTATCTCACAAAGGAATAAAGGTTAACTTTACGTCTCTTATTTTTTACGTCTCTCATTTTTTTTTACTTCAGTTCGAATTATATTTTTGACCTGTAATATCATATATATTAAAAACCTCACAAGTTAAATAAAGTTCTAAGGCAGTATGGATAGTTCTTTTCATTAATGTGGCGTGATAGACAGGAAAAATAAATATGTGGAGTCCACATGTAAATGGACTTTCACCTTTATGGATATAGATGGCCAAATAGGTCGGGCCGAAGTGAGCCAGCACGGGCACGGCCCGTACTGTAGCGGCACGACACGATACATGGGAGAAACGGGCCGTGCCGGCACAGCACGGTTGGTCGTGCCATGCTTGGGCCGTCGGCTGAGCTTGTGGGCCGGCACGGGCACGACTACTGTAGCGGCATGGCCCGGGCACGGTACGGCATGCGCAGGAGGGTGGCCGAATCGCAGCGCGACGCGTGGCGGAGAGGATGACGACAGCAGTGGCGTACTGTGTAACGGCTTCGGCTCCAGCCAATCACAACGCGCCACGTACCCCCTGACAGCTATATTAACGTTCAAATTTCAAAATAGTGTTGAAGGGCTAAAAATTCAAAAAAATCCGAAAAATTCTAAAAATATCAAATTTTGTCCTATAAATAGGGCATCCACCCCAGCCATTTCTCCTCACCCCAAACTTCTCATCTTGTGCTCTCAAGTGCTCTCTTTGCTCTCAAGTGTGCAATTTTTTGATTTTGACAAAATTTGCTCAAATTTTGTCAAAAATCAAAATTAGTTTCGTAGTTCAATAGTTTGATCGGAGAGGTTTGAAGAGCTTGCGGTTGGAAAGATGTAAGTGATATTCATATTTATGTATTATTTGTATTTTGTTTGTGAATTGAATAAATATTCTAAAATTTATTTATTTCGGTTTAAATTTTCAGAATGGATCCGAACTATCCATACCAGTCGCCATCGTTCACTTTTGGATGATTTCGACCCCAACTACATGTCGGGGTTTGACGATGCCTCCGGACCAGCTCCAACTCCACCATCTGTGGAGGAGGTACCGGTTCAGACGGCGGCGACGGTTTCAGAAGGATTTTCTGAAACCGCACGTAGAAGTGTTTCGACACACATCGACTCGAAAAGATCGAGAACCTCCGGTGTGTGGTAGTACTTCGACGAGGTGAAGGAAACAATCCCCGACAGAAGGGATGTATTGAAAGCTCGTTGTAGAATATGTAGGACAATTTTATCTGCTAGATCTTCTGGTGGTACAGGACACCTAAAGCGCCATGCGGATTCGTGTGCCAAGAAGCAAGGAATACAACTCCGGCAGCAGCAAGTGATGCTAAACCCGGACGGTACGGTACGTAGTTGGGAGTATAATCCCATGGTTGCTCGGGAATCTCTTGTCCGGTTAATCGCCATGCAAGATTTACCCCTGAACTTTGGGAAATCTCCTGCTTTTGAACAATACATTCAACAATCTCATAACCCTAGGTTTAAAGTTGTGAGTAGGCAAACAACAACTAGGGATTTGGAAAATGTTTATCAGAAGGATTCTACTGTACTTAAGGAACTTTTTTGTAAATGCACTTTCTCTGTTAGTGTTACTTCATATATATGGAGTAGTAGAGCTAGGAAAGATTATCTTAGCGTAGTTTTTCATTTTGTTGATGATGATTGGCAATTGCAAAAAAGAGTTTTAGGTATTAGGTTAATAGATGTCTCACACACAGGGGAAAACATAGCTGAAAGAATTAGGGAGGTAATTAATGAATTTAATCTTGCAGATAAAATATTTGTTGTCACCCTAGATAATGCATCTGCTAATTCTAGGGCAATAGAAATATTGCAACCTTTATTTCCTGTTTATGCTCAGTCTTTTCTACTGCATCAGCGTTGTGCTTGTCATATAATAAATTTGATTGTTAAGGCTGGGATGAAGAGAGTAGGTGATCACATCGACGCTGTTCGTCAACAATCGCGTGGTACGCTTCTAACCCACGGATTGCTGCATGGAAGAGGTTTTGCAATGCGGCGGTAAGGGAGCACGTAAATTTGCCACCAATGCAGAGCATTAGTGGAATGCAACTTATTTAATGTTAAAAGTTATTTTACCATATAGTGATTTACTTACTGATTTTGTTCAGTCATATGGTGGCCCAAGAAATAGTGACGGGTTGTCAGTACTGAATGAGCATGTTTGGGCAATTGTCCAAAAGTTTTACCAATTTCTTGAAACTTTTTATGATTGTACTCTTACTCTGTCCCAAGTTTATTATCTAACTGCCAATATAATTTTGCACAATATTCTTAAAATTGCTTCTTTGTTTAAAGAATATGAAAATGATGATGTTCTAACTGAACCTGTCTTTCACATGAAACAAAAATATTTGAAATATTGGAAAACTATATCTATGTTGTATGCTTTTTCTTTCATTTTAGATCCTAGGTGTAAATTAAGGGGATTGTCTGCTATTTTATCACTTCTTGGAGATACTGTAGGTGTAGATTATACTGAGGTTAGGTGTAAATTATATGATTTTTTTGAAAGTATGAACTAAAGTTTCAGGGAGTTCGCCAGCAGAGACCCCCTCCTATCCCCACTACAGGTAAAAAGAAGATACAGTGGGGTAGAATTTAGGGTGGATCGTCTTCAAGCCAAGGTGGTGGAAGTTTGTTCACTGCAAGTGGAGACGTCTCTTCGCATGGTATGGCCGAAGAGTTGTCTGGTTATTTGGACAGCGACGCCATCCACCATGAAGCACAAGACTTCAATGTCCTCGGGTGGTGGAATGACCAAAAGATAGCATATCCCGTGCTTTCAAAACTAGCACGGGATGTGTTGACGGTGCCCGTGTCGACGGTGTCCTCTGAATCAGCCTTCAGTCTATGCGGCCGAATTATCGAAGACTGGAGGACGAATCTGAGCAGCGACCATGTCTAAATGGTACTAAGCGTTAAAGACTGGGAGCTTGCTAGACAACATGCCCAATTGTTGACGCCAAATCCGTACCGCCGCTGGCGTGCAAAAAGATGTGTTGACATTGAATCACACGCTGGCCTGAGAGATCTGCTTAGCTCCAGTGCAGGTCCTAAAATTGATGAATCACAGACGTGCCAGTCATTTTGATCCTGTCACTAACAAGATATAGAAAATAGTGGAGCATAAATCATATCGGTCAATAGGCCGATAATCAAAACAATCGATCTGTTGACAACCGATTGTGTGATTTCAGCTGATGCCGATGTCTAGATAACTCGTCAACTGAAACCCCGACGAAACCATTATTGGTAGCCATCAGGCATGCTAGAGACTACGGTTCTAATCATGACTTAGTAGATCAAACTGAATTGATGCAGCACTAAGTATGAAAAGAAACGCAATATCTACACAATCAAGCCTTTGACTAATTTTCAGGCTGGTAAATGCCTAAGCTAATCTAATCTAATATAACGATTTAGCCGATATCGGCAGAAACCCTAAAACGAGAGACAACCGATAGAGCTAAATCGAGATACTAGGACTAGATTCAACAGAAACATATGATAAGACCGGCTAACCCTCTGGTGAAACATTAGTATGGACCTATCGGCTTAACAAGACTTATATTATCGATAACAATCTAGTATATCGGACCTAACCGATGCAGCACGAGATTGTATATGATAATCTAATACTCGAGGAACCGATAGATCTGTCTAATGTGATGGATATAACAAATCTACCTAAAGCAACATTACGTTTACAGAAATATCGACTTGATCAGAATATAGGACCTAACCGAGAAAGTCCTAACTAAGCCGATGTATCTATGAACGATAATGAAACTAAAGATAGATACGATATACCTGGGCCGGCGGGATCTTGGACTTACCCCTTCGCCAAAAATCAAAGCCGATGCAGCCCCGCGTTGGGTGCCAAGTCTCGCCGGATGATGAACAAAGTGGAAAGGGTAAAAGGTGGCTATACGCCGAATTATATTGATCGTGAGGATTAATTTACATGGACACCGAGCTTACATATTTATACCCGTAGGCTAACAGAGATCCTAATAGATTACAATTCAAACTTTCCTAAAGATAAAAGGAAACAAACTGAATCCTTACCAGATACTAACACACTTTCCTAAAGATAAAATAGAAAGTTAACAAACTTATCCTAATTAATAGATACAAGCCGTATCCTTCTTGAACTCGGTGTCTTCTGGATAAGATCTTTCCAAACCAAATCTAACCAGAATCTGATTGCTGAAAATATTGATCCTCCATCTGCTGACGTAGAACTCTCAGCCGATTCTGCTTTGAGCCGATATGAACACTTAGGCGATGAAGACTCCAGGGCTTACCAAATTTTGGTGTTAACACCAATACACTGCGGGCAACCAAGAATTGGCCGCCCAGTTCGAGCAACTCTACTTAGATCTAGACCAACCCCAATAGAATTTTGTTAGAAATAGTTATGACCTTTGAGCTGTACTCTTTTTTTCTTTGTCATGGTTTTCTCAATTTTCTCTATGAGTTTTTACATGACAAAGTTTTTAACGAGACAACACGTATCATTGTATCCTATAATGATATAAACATCAATAAATGTCATTACTATTTTTAACATATTTTTTTGCAATATTTTAGTAAGTGTGAATTTTTCTTTCAATAATGTCAATCAACATCATGAATCTATCATTTTTGATTTTTTCACGACGACAAAAATATTAATAGACCATTTTTTCTTATAGTCCTTATTTTTTTAAACCTTTTTCAACTTTTAATTTTTTTAACTTAGTATAGGGCTGGTTCTTTTTGTTGAAAAACACTGCAACGTGCAAACGGCGTGCGGACTTGGCCCGTGGGCCTTGCGCATGCCGTGCTTGGCATGGGCACGGCCCGGCCCGTGGGCCGTGCTTGGGCGGGGGCATGGCACGCGGGCCGGCACGACACAACCCGTTTAAGCAACCGTGCCTAACGGGCCATGCCTAAACGGGCAGTGCCGCTCTCATGCCCATGCCGGGCCAAGCCGTGCCGCCCGTTTGGCCCTCTATATCTATGGGAGCAGCGGCAAAGGCCAGCATGGGCGGATCCATAGGGTATGCCAGGTGGGCCTTGGCATACCCTGGGAACCACACGTAAGGGGGTATTGTATATATTTATTTGGTAAAATATAAAAAAACGTACGGAAAGCGAATCGAATCTGAGTGTCGTCGCCGAACCGCACCGCACGCACGCCGCCGGCCGCGCGCGCCGGCCGGCCGCCCTTGCCCCCCGTGTTGACGGCCCTCGCGTGGCCTCCCAGCGTCGGCCGCCCACGCTGGCCCCCCGTGCCGGCCGCTACCGGTGTCTCCTGATTTGCCACTCCCTTGATGTGAAGTAGAAGAAGAAATAAAGGAAGAGAGGAGAACAAGGAACAGGAAGGAAGAAGAAAGAAAGGAAGAGAGGAACAATGAACATAAAAGATCCTGATGCTTCACACATGTACTAGTACTACTTGAATACTTTTCTCTCTGCACACTTGCACAGTAGCTGCTATTATAATATATGAGACACAACCAGGCACCAGCCCGTTGCCCAATGCCTGCATAACCACTGTTGTTCTGAATAAGAATCTGAATAACAATTAACAACTGAACCACATGCTTCTCTGGTTAGTTTATTAGTGATTTTCTTTCGTTTTTAGTTCCTCTTTTTCTCATGCACTGTATTGTACTGCACGCTGTCGCTGAGAAATTTTTGTCATGTTGATATTTTTTTCAGAACGGTTGGATTATGAAGAGACAAGGAGACGTTGCATATCTTTTTCGGAAACACGCTACAAAGAAGGCGGCAGCAGCTACTGCTTCAAACACTAGCCCATTTCCGATTGAAACTTTTGTACAAGAGCATAATCAAGAGGAAGATGGAGTGGTCATTGAAGAAATTGCAGATCCTATGCCCTCGCCTTCGCCATTGCTACTGCCTACATCACAACCGCCGGTTTATGACATCAATCGCCTTCCACATGATCCAGCTGAAAGGCAACCCATTGAAAGTTATCATGTTAATGATTAGGATGCAATTCGAAAAGCATATATTATTAAAGGACCATTTAAACCTTTTGCACATGATTTTCCATCAAGAAAAAATGGAGTTAGAGATCGCTGATTCAATTTTGTATGGATGTATAATCATGAGTAGCTTGAATATAGTATCAAGAAGGATTCTGATTTTTGCTTTATATGCTACTTGTTAAAGAAGGGTACAAGTTCAAATAGATTTATTGTTGATGGATGGAATAATTGGAATATAGGAAACAAAGCACTTCTTAAACATAGTGGTTCTATGGCACATAATGCAACTCAAGAGAGATATATTGGTTTATAAACCCCAAGGTAGCAATTGATTATCACATTGAGAAGTGGACTGATGAGGATCTTCGTCTTTACAAGAAAAGGTTAACATATTCACTTAGATGTATCAAGTTTCTTTCGCATCAAGGATTGACATTCCATGGACATGACGTAAGTGAAGAGTCTAGCAACAAAGGGAACTTTATTGAACTTTTGAAGTTTCTTGCCGGAAACAATGAAAAAGTGAATAAGTATGTCTTGTACAATGCTCTAGGTAATTGTACCTTAACTAGCCCAAATATACAAAAGCAAATTATTCGTTGTTGTGCCATAGAAACTAGAAAGAAAATAATTGAAGAACTTGGTGATGAGCCCTATGCAATTTTAGCTGATGAGTCTAGTGATATATCACATAAAGAACAATTAGCTCTTTGCTTGTGTTATGTTGATAAATTGGGAAGGCCATGTGAGCATTTTATTGGGGTTGTTCATGTAGATGATATGCCTCTCTATCACTTAAGAATGAAACTGAAGCTTTACTTGTTACTCATGGCTTGACTATGACTCAAAGCCGTGGTCAGGGATATGATGGGGCTAGCAACATGAAAGAGATATTAAAGGGTTGAAAACATTGATAATGCGAGAATCTCCTTCTGCTTATTATATTCATTGTTTTGCTCATGAACTTCAATTGGTTATTGTTGTTGTTGCCAAGGGAAATACTGATTGCAAGAGTTTTTTTATCAAATATCTATATTGTTAAATATTGTTGGAGGTTCTTGTAAGCGTCATGACATGCTTAGAAATGATAAACTTGAGAGTGTCCAAAAAGCACTTGATTGTGGTGAAATTAAATCTGGAAGTAGATTACATCAACAGATGGGTTTGCCTAGGCCTGGAGATACTCGATGGGGATCTCATTACAAAACTGTATGCAACATTATTACTATGTATGAAGCTATCTATGATGTATTGGCTGATCTTGATGATCATTCACATAAGGATGATTGGACCAAAATATATTTTGTTCTTGGAGCATTTAAGACCTTTGAATTTGTTTTCTTTGAACACTTAATGTATCTTACTCTTGGATACACAAATAAGTTATTTCAGTGTTTGCAAAGAAGGAAGCAAGATATTTTTAATGCAATATCACTTGTTAATGTGGCAAAGAAAAGAATGCAAGAATTGAGATCTGACGGTTGGGATAATTTTCTTGAGAGGGTCACTTCATTTTGTGATAAACATGGTGTTGATGTTCCTACAATAGATGGTGATTATGTTCCTTATGGAAAATCAGCAAGGAGAGCTCATGCCCATAAGCAAACCAATTATGACCACTTCAGAAGAGAAATATATATTGGTGTCATTGATCAAATAAGTCAACAACTTGATAATCGGTTTGATGAGATTAATATGGAATTATTGTCTTGTATGTCGGCCTTCAATCCTTTTAATTCATTTAATTTTTTTTATGCACGGAAGCTACGCAGACTAGCTGAGTTCTACCCAAATGAGTTCCCAAATTATAATTTGCTTAAACTTGAATTGTAGCTACATAATTATATTGATGATGTGACACAGGATGATAGTTTCAAAGATTTAGAATACATTGTTGATCTCTCAATTAAGCTTGTTGAAACAAAAAGACACAAGGTGTATGATATGGTCTATGAGCTTCTCAAATTGGTATTGCTTCTACCCGTGGCAACAACAAGTGTTGAAAGGGTATTTTCTGCAATGATTTTATTGAAAACAAAGTTATGAAATAAGATGGGAGATAGTCTTTTGGATGATTGTCTAGTCAGTTTCATTGAGCAAAATATTTTCTTTCAAGTTGATGAAGATGATATAATTAAGACATTCATGTCCCTTCGAAAGTGTCAAATAAGTTAGTTAAAAAATAGCAATGTAAGTTTCTGGTACTCTTTTATGCATATATTTTCAATTGTCATTATGGTGTTTGAACTATTTACATTTTATTTAGTGGATCGTTTCTATTTAATCTAAGAACTAAAGCTTTATTGTGTTACTTAGTACATATATACCTAATCACGTTGTTAATTTTACAATTATTACCACAATCTTGTGTTGATTTTTTGGCGACATACCTGTTAACGACCAGATTTGGTAAATCATGCATGGGACGTGAAGATAAGGTCAAAGCCGAGGGAATCGGGTCCTTCCGAAGATAGAACATGCGCCAAATGCAATCGGCTGGAGAGTTCGTCGGCTGATGACCAAATCGGCTAAGGTGATCGTCGACCAATACCGAATCGAACAAGATAAGCCGATGTAGTTGATTCCAGTAAGGTAACGTTGGAATCATCTTCGGATTCGTTTGAAGTGCTTCACGAGGATTGCCATACATGGATACAGTCCAAGAAAGACAATTGTATTTATTAATTAGGATATTTTAAATAGTTTCCTTATAGATAACGTCGGTGAGAGTCTGTTTTAGGCATGTATCTGTAATTTAAATTGTAATAGAGACAAAAATCATGTCCGTCAAGGACTTATCTTGTATCTGGGTATAAATATGACCCAGGGCCTTGTAATTTAACAACAATCAAGTTCAATACAATCTCGGCGCATCGCCACCCTTTTCCTTTAATAGTTTCGACGAGTTCTTGTTTCGAGTTGGGCTGCATCGAATTCGATCTCCAGCGAAAGGTAGAGCCTATTATGGCGGCTTGCGCTCTCGGGATAAGTGCTTCCATCATTATGATGCTCTAATCCTATTTACGTAAATCGTCGAATTATCATATATGTTATATAATCTAGATCGATGTTGCGGTCTAACCCTAATCGGCTAGTCTCTGTTATTAGACAACATCCGATAGGGTTAGATATCATCGTCGATTTAGATTATATAGTGTATCCACCATCTTGAAAGGTTTTCATAGATTTGTTTAGGTCTTATGCTTCTTCTTACGCTCAATGTTGCATCAGTTAAGTTCGACCTATTAAGTAATACTTACAATCATAATATCTATCTTATCTCATGATCACTGTTAGAGATAGTATCGGGGTTTCAGACAATCTTACCTGTTTTAGCTGTCTTGTTTAGTTTATGTTTACTTGATATGCTAAATATGCCCTTTATATTGAGATCTCACTGTAAGTAAATGTGTTAAACTTGTTATCGATCTGTTAGGCTATCTTAACAATTGGTTAGTTCATGTTTAATGTATTTAGCCTGCAATGATATCTTAGTATAAAGTGGTATCGGAGTACTACCTGATACACATTAGATCTATAACATCGGCTATGCTATAAATATATATAATATGCATATTAAGGTACTTATGGACTTAAGTGGTTTATACTGTCTCGGTACGCTACCGATCTATCCCAATCACTTAGTTTAAAAGTATTTTGATATTTAGATTATTTATTATGAATATCTACAGCTGATCGATTAGATTTAAGTCCCCTGGCCAATTCAGTGCATACTGCATCGGCTTAACAACGAACGATACATCATCGGCCACCAGTCGATCGATTATCGTTTACAGACTAAAACTTGTTTTCTTTCTTTGTTTCTTGTTGGTTGCAGGATCAAACCAATTGACACACCTACGAACCTAAGAAGCAATATTTTGGACCTGCACTAGAGTAAAGCAGACCTCTCAGGCGAGCGCGTGATTTTCTAGGTCAACACACTTTCGGCACGATTTGGGATCAACACGTTTTTGGCACGCCTGGTGGGACTCGATTACAAGCCAGACACAACGGTTAACATCAAGACTTCTGAGGTTGACCAAGAAAACATCATTCCTGTCACGATGGACAAACTGACACCATAGCAAATGGACGAGATTGAGGAGATGATGAACAAACTGCAGAGTCAATATCTGCACTACTTTGTTCAAACTCGGTCAGGCACTGTCGTCCAAAGGTACAAGATAAAATTACCAGGTGATGATTAGCCCGAGTCAAGCTTTGGCAAAGGTGGCAAGACTCAGGACACCAAACAGGAGGAGGGCCTGGAGCTAAACAATCTACAGGACATAATTGACTATGCTGTCCACCAGGCCTTGATCAACCAATCTGGAGTGCTGGTCAACATCCTCAACAATATGATCAGTTCTGTTGTCGACTCCAGAATAGCTGAGCATCAAGCCAAGGGCCCAATCTTCCTTTCTGATGGCAAATTTCCTCCATACAGGACCTTGGTTACCGATGGATTGCAGCCTGTCGCAGCTATACCCCTAGAGCAGCTGATGGCATCAACATCGGCTCCTGTGAAGCTGATTATATTGTCATCGGCTCAAAAGCAGCCAGGTTTCAATCCTATGCTCTTGACTAGGCCGCAACCGCAGCACACGGGACATGATGTCCCCCAAGTCACTCCGGACCAGGTTGCGGCCATGTTTAGTACGAATCGGCCACCGGTGGATCCGGTTCCACGAGTGCCGATAGGATCATACACGCCAAACTTGCAGCAACACCCCATTGGTCCCCAGCTCGTTCTCGATTAGCCGGCTCATGGGGTGCATTAGTCTTCTCAGCATCATATGGGGGGCAATTTTAATCCTCAATATCAGCCTCGTTCACCCCAGATGCAATATCGACAGGGACCGCTTCAATTTGATCAATTCGAGCCGATGCAGCAGCAGGTGCAAGGAGCACAGCAACAGAAGCCTTGGGCAGACATGATTGCAGATGTGATGAGGGAACAATTTGGCCTCAAGCCCAAGGATACAGGCAACATGTATCAGTACCCATATCCAGAATACTTTGAGAGGGTTCGATTGCCTAACCGTACAAAGTACCGGACTTCTCCAAATTCTTAGGGCAGGACAATGTCTCTACGTATGAACATGTTAGCCGATTTTTAGCTCAATGTGGTGAGGCATCGGCTACTGACGCCCTGAGGGTTAGATTATTCCCTCTTTCTCTGGATCGACTTTTACGTGGTTTTCTTCTCTACCTTACAATTCTGTGCACAGCTGGGTCGATCTAGAGAAAACGATTCATAGATACTTTTACAGCGGTGTTCATGAGATAAAACTGTCCAATTTGACATCTATCAGCAGAACATGATGAATATGTCCAAGAGTACATCCAAAGATTCAGGAACATGAGAAACAGATGCTATAGACTGGTTCTGTCAGACTCCCAGCTAGCCAATCTCGCTTTCCAGGGCCTGTTGACACCAATAAGGGAAAGGTTTTCGGCTCAGGACTTTAAAAGTTTGGCTCACTTGGCCCAAAAGATAACAGCTCATGAGCAAAGATTCCAAGAGGCCAAGAAAGCTTCAAGAAGGTTAGCCATATTGCATATGCTTCTGAATCGGAAGAGGACAGCGACTCCGAATGGTAGCAACCGATTGTGCTAGGAGTAAGAAGGTTATTACATGCCAATGGGTCAAGAATTCGGCCAAAGAAGAAAAATATGATTTTGATATCACCAAGGCTAATAAAATTTTTGATCTGCTGCTTCGGGACAAGCAAATTCAGCTTCCAGCTGGTCATGTGATTCCATCGGTTGAGGAATTAAAGAAGAGGAAGTATTGCAAGTGGCACAACATTGGATCTCACAGCACCAACGATTGCAAAGTTTTTAGACAGTAGATCCAATCGGCTATAGAGACGGGCAAGATCAAATTTAAAGACTTGAAAAAACTGATGAAAGTTGATGACAATCCCTTTCTTGTCAACATGGTCCGCACAAGTGGCAGAGCAGTCGATAAAAGGGATTATCGGCCCACACAACCCAATTCTGCCAGGATCATCAATAAATATCAGAGAAAATATGATAGGCAGGAAGAAGATGACAGCTTTGATCCCCATTGGGGCTGTGAATTTTTCAGGTATTGCTGAAATGAAGGGATGAGGCTGCCATCAATCGAAGACTATCCAGCATGCAGCAATCATGGTAGCAACTATGCTGGAGTGTCTAGCCGATCTCGTCCTGAGAGAAATCAGCTGCCACAAAAAAACTCCCTGTTCACCAGAGGTTGGGTCCGATTCATCAAGATTTTATACAGGATTCTGATGAAGATGAAGACGAGACCATGAACCCGCAATGGTGCTCGTCTGATACTTTCACGAAGAGTCAGAAAAGGAGGGTACAAAGGATGAAGAGAAGGGGTCGGCTCCAGGGGGTTCAAGCCAAGATCGATCATCGACTGAAGAAGAAGAAACAAGAACGCCCAAAGAAAGAGTGGTGTTAAGAGCAAGGTGCTCTCTGCCGATGAGGTCGAAGCCGACAAGGTGAAAAGGTTGGCTAAGGGAAAGGTGGTTGTCTCTGCATCGGTTAACATGGTATTTGTGTTACCGCCGAATATGAGGCCAGCCAAGCCGATGCAGATCTTGTAGAAGAATCCCTGGCCAAGTTGGTTTTGTCCCCAGAGCAGGCTATTTTTGAGAAACCCGAGGGGACAGGGCATCGGCATTTCAAGCCACTGTATGTTAAAGGGTTTGTCAATGGCAAGTCGATGTCCAAGATGTTGGTTGACGGAGGGGCTGATGTGAACTTGATGCCCTATACAACATTCAAAAAATTAGGTAAGAGTTCTGACGACCTCATCAAGACCAACATGGTTTTGAAAGACTTTGGAGACAACCCATCAGAAACCAAAGGGGTTCTAAATGTGGAGCTGACAATCGGCAGCAAGACTGTGCCTACCACCTTCTTTGTCATCGATAGAAAGGGATCATACAGCCTGTTGCTGGGAAGGGACTGAGTCAATGCCAATTGCCGCATCCCTTCTACCATGCACCAGAGCTTAATCCAATGGCAAGGCGACAAGGTCGAAATCATGTTGGCCGACAGGTCAGTTAACGTTGCCAATGTCGATTTAATCCTTTGGGAGATGGATGGCATTGATTGTTTGTCTGGCAACGTTTGGGAAGCCGATTATATAAAAGTGTTCGATTTTGAAATACAACCTATTGGAGATGAAGAGCCCCAACTACTGCTTTGAGGGCATCGTGGAGAGGTCAAGCTTCTACATAAAGGACACTGTGGATGATCTCGATGGCAAATTGGAACAAAGCTTCATGTCGGCCGACGATTTCAAAGAAGTTGATATAGGTCCAGGAGTTAGGCCTAGGCCAACATTTATTAGTAAAAATTTGTCTTCTCAATTTAGGACCAAACTAATAGAACTCTTGAAAGAATATAAAGATTATTTGCTTGGGAGTATTTTGAGATACCAGGACTTAGCCGATCGATTGTTGATCATCGTATTCCTATCAAACCAGCATATCGGCCGTTTAAGCAATCACCTAGAAGATTCAAGGCCGATATGTATGATGCTATCAAGGCCGAAATCACTCGTTTGTATTATGCTGGTTTCATTCGGCCATGCCGATACGCTGAGTGGGTTTCCAACATAGTTCCAGTGATCAAGAAGAACGGAAAACTTATGGTGTGTATTGATTTTCAAGATTTGAACAAAGCTACTGCTAAGGATGAATACCCCATGCCAATTGCCGATTTGTTGGTGGATGCTGTTTCAGGGCACAAAATTATCAGTTTTATGGATGGCAATGCTGGATATAATCAAATTTTCATGGCAGAAGAAGACATCCACAAGACTGCCTTTAGATGCCCTGGTGCAATCGGCTTATATGAGTGGGTTGTGATGACTTTCGGTTTGAAGAATGCTGGAGCTACATATCAGAGGGCCATGAATTATATCTTTCATGATATAATTGGCTTGTTGGTTGAAATCTACATTGATGATGTGGTCGTAAAATCGAAGGAGGTTGATGACCACATAGCCGATTTGAGAAATGTGCTTGAAAGAGCAAGGAAATACGGCCTGAAGATGAATCCCACAAAGTATGCCTTTGGCGTATCGGCTGGACAATTTCTGGGCTTTCTAGTTCATGAAAGGGGGATTGAGGTAACACAAAGGAGCATCAGCGCGATAAAAAATATTCAACCTCTACAGGACAAGAAGCAGTTGCAGTCTCTGGTCGGTAAGGTGAATTTCATCAGGAGATTTATCTCTAATCTATCTGGCAAGATGGATCCCTTTACACCTTTGCTAAGGTTGAAAGCCGACCAGCAGTTCACTTGTGGGCAGAGCAACAGAAAGCTTTGAATAATATCAAAGAATATTTGAGTTCCTCTCCAGTTCTGATACCTCCACAGAAAGGGGTGCCTTTCAAGCTGTATTTGTCAGCCGATGAGAAGTCAATCGGTTCAGTCTTGATCCAGGAGTTCGAGGGCAAGGAAAGAGCAATATTATATTTGAGTAGAAGGCTTTTGGATGCTGAGACAAGGTATTTTCCGGTGGATAAATTATGCTTATGCCTGTATTTTTCTTGCACAAAGTTGATGCACTATTTGTTGTCCAATGAATGCATCATAGTCTGCAAAGCTGATGTTGTCAAGTATATGCTATCGGCTCCAGTGCTAAAAGGGCGAGTTGGCAAATGGATATATGCCTTAACAGAATTCGATCTCAGGTATGAGTCACCCAAGGCAGTCAAGGGACAGGCCATAGCCGATTTCATTGTTGAGCATCGTGATGACTCAATCGACTCGGTTGACATAGTTCCTTGGACTTTGTTCTTTGATGGATCAGTTTGTACTCATGGTTGTGGTATTGGCTTGGTCATCATATCACTTAGGGGGCATGTTTTGAGTTCACCTATACTATTAAGCCCTATGCTACAAATAATCAAGCTGAGTATGAGGCAGTTCTCAAAGGATTGTAATTTTGAAGGAAGTTGAAATCGATGCCGTAGAGATCATGGGCGATTCTTTATTGGTCATGAATCAGTTAGCTGGAGAATATGAATGCAAAAATGATGCGTTGATGATCTACTATGAAAAGTGCCGAGAATTGATGAAAAATTTTTGGCTAGTGACTTTGACACATATTCCTCAAGAGCAAAACGTCGAAGCTAATGATTTAGCTTAGGGGCATCGAGATACAAGCCGATGGTGAATGATGTCAAAGTATAAATTGCTACAATCGCAACCGATGATTGGATGTATGATGCCTTCAATTATTTAAAGAATCCTTCTCAATCAGCTTCGAGAAATTATGATACAAGGCTTTATGATATGTTTTGCTCGATGATGACCTATATTATCGGACGATTGATGGAGTATTGCTAAGATGTTTAAGTGTCGATCAAGCCAAGGTGGTGATGGGCGAAGTACACGAAGGCATATGCGGTCCTCATCAATCGGCTCACAAGATGAAGTGCTGCTTCGACGAGCTGGGTATTTTTGGCCGACGATGTTAGAAGATTGCTTCAGATATTATAAAGGTTGTCAAGATTATCAAAAATTTGGAGCACTTCAAATGACACCAGCGTCAGCTATGAATCCCATAATTAAGCCATGGTTGTTCAGAGGTTGGGGAATTGACATGATCAACCAGATCAATCCATCCTCGAGCAATAGGACATAAGTTCGTATTGGTGGCAACCGATTATTTCACAAAGTGGGTGGAGGCAATTCCGTTGAAGAAGGTTGATTCTGGGGATGCAATTCAGTTCGTCAAAGAGCATATCATATACCGATTTGGTGTTCCTCAGACCATTACAACCGATCAGGGATCTATTTTTGTATCTGATGAGTTTGTCCAATTTGCAAATTGCATGGGGATCAAGTTGTTGAAATCTTCACCGTACTATCCACAAGCCAATGGACAGGCAGAGGCATCTAACAAAAGTTTGATTAAATTGATCAAAAGAAAGATCTCTGAATTTCCAAAGCAATGGCATAGCCGATTGGCCGAAGCATTGTGGTTCTATCAGATGGCTTGTCACAGATCGATCCAGGTTCCCCCTACAAGCTAGTTTATGGGCATGAAACCGTGCTGCCATGGGAAAGTGTCATTGGCTCAAGAAAAATTGATTTACAATAGTTGACGGTCGATGACTATCACAATCTCATGGTAGATAAATCGGAAGACTTGGTTCAATCCAGGATACGTGCTTTGGAAAAGGTGACAAGAAATAAAAAGAGAATCGCTCGTCATTACAACAAGAAGGTTGTGCCAAAATCTTTTTCAGAAGGTGAGTTGGTTTGGAAGTTGATATTGTCGATTGGGAGTCAAGATAATAAATTCGGCAAGTGGTCACCAAATTGGGAAGAGCCTTTTCGAATCTACAAGTCTGTTTCTAAAGGAGCTTACATGTTGCAAGGACTTGATGGAGAAGTCTTTGGAAGGGCTCTCAATGGAAAGTATTTGAAAAAATATTATTCTAGTGTTTGGATCAATTCATGATTCGGTTGTGTTATGCCGACACATGGTAGCCGATGTGTTTACATCGCTTTTAGATGGCCGATATAAGTTATATCGCCCTTAGTCTCTTCAAATTTATCATAATCGGCTATGTTCTGCTGATATGTGATGGCCGATATAGGTTATATTGCCCTTAGTCTTTTTATTCTTATCATAATTGGTTGTGCTTTTGCCGATGTATGATGGCCACTGTTGTATGGTATCGCCCTTAGTCAAGTTATAATTTTATCAATGATCGGTTGACATTGTAAAATTAGGGGGCATATACACACACAAAAGTGAACTCAAATGGACTTGAAAATTTTTGTGGACTTTGAAAATTTTCAACGCATGAGAAATTGCAAGGATCAGTAGAAATTGTATTACAAGTGTGCAATTCACAGGAGTTAACAAGGGTTACAAGAATCGACAGAAGTGATATTACATGGATTCAAATAAAAGTTCACAAGTGTTCAAGCTTTAGCCCTATTACATGAATCGGCTTAGCCGGATATGAATTCATTGATTGCCGATATTGCTCTTTGCCGGATTTGATCGATCTCTTCAATAGCTTTGGCGTTGGCTGCATCATCCCCAAGGATCACTTTTAAGGGCTTTGTGAGATCTAACAAATTCCTTGAAGCCTTCAACTTGGATTTTTGCTCTGATATTATCCGTGGGAGATCGGCAATCCTTTGCTCTTCAGATGCTATGTCAACATCACACTTGGCAAGCTTGGCTAGGAGCTCTTCTCTGCGTTTGTGTAGCCGATCAAGGTTGGAGGTGGGCTCAGTAGTCATTGTATCAAGTCTGGCCTTGTCTTCAAGTATGGATTGCCGATTGGCTTCAATTGTGGCTTCAAGGGATGTTCTCTCTCGTCGATCGGCTATCCTTTGTTTGGCCCTCTTAAACTTGTGCCAATGTTGTTTGAGGTTTGCAGCTTGAGAGATGGCATCGGCTATGTGATCTGGGAGCTAATCTTGGATTTCTTCGAATCTTGATCTGATCGATCCATAGTCAGCAACTAAGAACTAGGGAACTTTCTAGCGGACGAGCCAAGTCTTGCAGTGAAGTCTTCAAGTCATCGGCAATAGAAGCTAGAGTTTGGTTGCTGGTATCTTCCTCATCATCCATGAACTCCTTGATGTCAAAAGGGAACATGTCGGCTAGAGCCTGCAAGAAGGAAACATTGAGATTATTGAATGTTGACAACTTTGAAGACAGTCGATATGGAGTCAAGAGAAAGGACTTACAGGGATGACGGGAGCCGATGTTGTTTCTGCCTCAACATTATGGTTGCCCCTAGCAGATGGAGTTCATTCGCTTGATGCCTGGAGGGCAGGCGTTGGAGAGCGAGGAGGCTGCACGCAAAGAAAGACAAGATTGATTAAGCATTGGTTAGTTGAAAATTGAGAGGAGTTTGAAATCAAAGTTACCGATGGAGGTCGAGCCGATTTCTTCCTTGTGGCCAATTTCTTCTTCTGCAAGATAAAGAACTTAATTAAGAATTGAATGTGAGAATTTAAAGGAAGAAGATTTTGAAAGAGTGCATACTGGCTGAGATCGAGGTTAAGGTTGACGTCTTGGAGGACTTGGTGTTTTCTGAGCCTGGTCATCGGCTGGCGGCGTCGGCATGGTTGTTCTTGGCTCGCTTGTTTCAGCAGCAGCCTCATCTATGGCTTCCTCCATCTCTTCTTGATTTAAGACATCCTCCACATCTGGATCCAAGGGCGATAAATCATCGGCTGTAGTTGTCTTCTGTCTTTTTGAAGCCTTTTTCTGTATAGCCGATGGATTGGCGGACGATGTCTTGGCTTGTTTCTTTCATTGGAGTGGCTCGCGAGTTTGGCCATGGAGTAAGGATGACGTCTTAGGGGCGTTATAGTCGATTCTTGATGGGGCCAGTCCTCCACTGTTGGGAAGGATGCCAATGGAATAATTGATAGCCGCCCTGGTATTGCTGACATGAGGAGTAGATGAATCTGTAGTCTGCAAGCAAGGAAAAAGAGTTAGTTAAATATTGAAGAAAGACAGCCGATAGTAAATGACGAAAAAAGAAGTGCTTACTTGTGGGATCAAGTCTGGGTACATGATGGTTAGATACATTGAAGCCGATTGGTGAAATAAGTGTTTCTTCATTCAATCCACCATCGGCTTAAGGCTGCACTCCTTGTTATTGCTAGTTCAATGTTATCTATGCTGCCAAGAGGGGGGCCTTCAATACTTAACAACCTGCCCATCATGAGGGCTAAGTTGATTTCGCCTCTGGTTTGAATCTTGTCAGTGAAATAAAGACCAATCGGCAGTTGTCCCATGCCTAATTGCCTGGCAGTGCTCGTGGGATGATAGAACTCATATGAGACTTGTACATTCCTTCCTTGGTGAATGCCGACTAGAAGGATGTAGGGAGAGATAGCTGATGTGAAGATTTCCCTAGACTTATCAAATTTTCTAGAATTTATTTCATCAAATCTGAAGTCATTAGGGAGCTCAAAGTCCTCAGAATTCTCATATGCAAACCAGATCCTTGAAGCTCTTGGGAATCCGTCATAAAAATTGCCGAACCAATTCTTGAAGAGATCGGCTGAGAGCTTAGATCCGGAGTATGAAGATGCTGCCTCTCTGAAGGACATGCATTGGCGCGTTGTGATTTCATCTCCATCCTCGTCTGTCGTCGGCTGCGCTAAGGGGAAGCTAGCTTCGATTAAGTCTGGCCTCTGAGCAACTTTGTATGTGTGCAAATTGTTGATCCCAAATCGTACCGGAGTTGACCTGGAAAACCGCTCACTGGCGTGAGAGATTTGCTTTACTGTAGTGCAGGTCCAAAGTATTGCTTCTTAGGTTCATAGGCGTGCCAGTTGATTTGATCCTACAATCAACAAGAACAAAGAAACAAGTATTAGTCTGCAAACGATAGCCAATTGGCTGGTGGCCGATGACATATCATCTGATGTTAAGCCGATCGATCGGCTAAAGATATTCATAACACATAATCTAAATACCAAAGTACATTTAAACTAAGTGATTGGATAGATCGGTAGCGTATCGAGACAATATAAATCACTTTTAAGTCTAAAAGTACTTTAATATGCATATTACATTGTTAACGCCAGAATTTGGTAAGCCCCAGAGCCCGAATCGGCTAAGGTGTCCATCGGCTGATACCGAATCGGACAAGGCAAGTCGATGTAGCCGATTCCGGTACGACAACATGGAAGACACCGTCGGATCAAGATGATGTGCTTAATGAGGTTTGCAATATAAGGATAGAGTCCTAAAAAGGTAATTGTATCTATTAATTAGGAAGAGTTTTTTAGTTTCCTATTTTATCTTTAGGAAAGTGTGTTAGTATCCGGTAAGGATTTGGTTTGCTTCCTTTTATCTTTAGGAAAGCTTGAATTTGTAATCTGTTAGGATCTCTGTTAGCCCATGGGTATAAATATGTAGGCTCGGGGTTCATGTAATCTATCTCTCGATCAATACAACTCGGTGCATCGCCTCCTTTTTTTATCTGATCTTCTTTATCATCCGGCGGAACTTGGCACCTGACGCGGGGCTGCATCGGCTTCGATCTCCGGCGAAGGGGTAAGTCCAAGGTTCTGCCGGCTCAGGCAATCGTATTGGCTACGTCGGCGTCGTCCAAGGCTGCATCAATACATTCGACCTCTTGGATTACTTCGATTCGGTTGATATCTTTGCTTGATTATTTATCATATGTCTCTGTTGAATCTAATTCTAGTATCTCGATTTGGCTCTATCGGTTGTCACTCGTTTTAGGGTTTCTACCGATACCGATTAAATCGTTATATTAGATTAGATTAGCCTAGGCATCTACCACCCTGAAAATCAATCAAGGGCTTGATTGTCTAGATATTGTGTTTCTTTTCATACTTAGTGTTGCATCAGTTTAGTTTGATCTACTAAGTCATGATTAGAACCATAATCTCTAGCCTGCCTGTTGGTTGCCACTAAGGGTTTCATCGGGGTTTCAGCCGATGAGTTATTCTGATATTGCATCGGCTTGCAAGGATTGTACACAAGTTGGATCTAGCCGATTGCAGCAGAGGCTTCATTGGATATTTAGTCATTTGGATTTAATGACATGGACTTCCAACCGATGTGTGCTTTAATCTTTAAGTCAGTATCTATTTTATCATGTGATTGGTTTATGAAATGTTATATGTCATCTTGTTATCGTCAGCCGATCGCCTTTATATAAATATTTGTTCAACACATACCCGATGGATTGAAACCCTAGCTGCATCGGTTGGCGTCAGTATCGGCTGGGATCGCGTCATCAACTGATTGGCGGATCGGCTATATTGGTTATTGACCTATTGGCTGATATGCTTTATTTTTGGCTGCTTTGTATATCTTGTCAGTGGCAGGATCAAACTGACTGGCATGCCCGCGCTTCATCGATTCTAGGACCTGCACTGAAGCTAAGCAAATCTCCCAGGCTGACGTGTTAATTTTTCTCGTCAACATACATATATTCATAGCATAGCCGATGTCATAGATCTAAAAGTGTATCGGCTAGTACTCCGATACTGCTTTATACTAAGATATCACTATAGACCAAATATATTAAACAAGAACTGATCGAGCGCTAAGATGACTTAACAGATCGATAACATGCTTAACATATTTGATTATAGCGAGATCTTAATATAAAGGGCAACTTTAACATATCAAGTAAATATAAAACATATGAGGCAGTTAAAACAGATAAGATCGGTTGAAACTCCGATACTATCTCTAATAATGATCATAAAATAAGATAGATCTGTTATAATTCAGAACGACTTAATAGGTCGGACCTAACCGATGCAGCATTAAGTATAAAAAGAAGCACAAGATCTATACTAATCTATGAACACCTTTCGAGATGGTGGATACATTGTATAATCTAAATGGACGACAAAGCCTAACCCTATCGACTATTGTCTAATAACAGAGACTAGCCGATTAGGGTTAGAACGCATTATCGATCTAGGTTATACAGTATATATGATAAATCAACAGTTTACATAAACGAGATTAGAGTATCATAATGATGGAAGCACTAATCCCGAGAACACAAGCCGCTGTGACAAGATTTACCTTTTCGCTAGAGATCAAACGATGCATCCCAACTAGAAGTAAGAACTCGTCGAAACTATTAAAAGAAAAGGTTGGTGATGCGCCGAAGGTTGTATTGAACTTGATTGTTGTTAATTTACATCGTCCTGGGTTGTATTTATACCCAGATACAAGATAAGTCCGTGACGGACACGATTCCTATCTCTATTACAAATTGAATTACATATATGCCTAGAACAAACTAACATTATCTATAAGAAAACTATTAAAAATATCCTAATTAACATATACAATTCCCTTTCTTGGACTCTATCCATGTATTGCAATCCTCATGAAGCACTTTGACTGAACTCGAAGCTAATTCCAACATCTTTTCCTCGGGATTGAACCACCAACTGTCCTTATCGGAATCAAATTTTTTCTAGCCACATCAGGAGGAAGGCTGCAAGTTCCCTGGGGTCCACTAGGCCAGTTCCCATATTTTGTCTTATGAATCCATTCCAACCTCCAATGGCTCTAGTCTTAAAGGAATACTGGCACTTGGTGTTCAGGCTGACAGGGTTGACTGATGATGTAATATCTAGGCCAGTAATCATGATCACATCCAAAAGAGTGGGTGTCATCGGTTCTTGGTTGAACAGAAAAGCGTTCAAGGTGTTGGACCAAAAATAGCTAGCAGCCGATAGCAGGGTGGCTATGGTTAGGGCTAAGCACTGTGCTATCCCTAGTTCTTCCCAATGGCTCGGTTTGCTAGCCGACACCCTATTGTACCATGTTGGCCAGGTTTTATCAGTTGATAGCCACGATTTAAAGGTCCCAATCCAATGTGCCAGATTAGGGTTTGATAGCCTAAAGGGGTTCCTGTTGGTTTCAGCATTGATGAATTCTGAGGGGTCTAGGTTGCCAATCGGCCCTAAGAGGAATTGGTTGGGATGGATGAGATTGGGGATCGCAATTTGGTGCGAGAGGTTCTACAATGAAAAACAAAGGAAAAAAGGCAAATTATGAAGAGCAAAAGCCAAATTGTGGTAAAAAAGGAAGCTGAAGCCGATGGGACTTACCTCTGGGAACTCGACCGACGACGTCATGGAGGGGGTGGTCGAGGTTGACATCACCGGGAGTAAGTTCATCGTCGGGCGGAGGTTGCTTGCGAGATCGCCGAGTGCTCCGAGGAGGTCGCCGGTGAAGATTGGAGGTGTTTTGTGGCTAAGGCGGCGAAGGCAAAAGTGACGTCGTGAAAAGCTCTAAGGCGGTGGTTATTATTTAAAGAGGCGCGGTAACCGACTGATGGAAAGCCCTAGATTTTCCTGGAAGATAAGATTCGGCAAATTCGCAACATTATCAATATAGCGGACTTGGGGGCCATGTGTTAACGACAAGATTTGGTAAATCATGCATCGAACGTGAAGATAAGGTCGAAGCCAATTTGGAGCGAATTGGGTCCTTTCGAAGACAGAACACGTGCCAAGTGCAAACCAAATCGACTGGGGAGCTCGTCGGCTGATGACCAAATCGGCTAAGGTGATCGTCGACCGATACCGAATCGGAAAAGATAAGTCGATGTAGCTGATTCCGGTAAGGAAACATTGGAATCGTCTTTGGATTCATTTGAAGGGTTTCACGAGGATTGCCATACATGGTAGAGTCCAAGAAAGGCAATTGTATCTATTAATTAGGATATTTTAAATAGTTTCCTTATAGATAACGTCGGTGAGAGTCTGTTTTAGGCATGTATCTGTAATTTAAATCGTAATAGAGATAGAAATCATGTCCGTCAAGGAATTATCTTGTATCTGGTTATAAATATGACCCATGGCCTTGTAATTTAACAACAATCAAGTTCAATACAATCTCGGCGCATCGCCACCCTTTTCCTTTAATAGTTTCGATGAGTTCTTGTTTCGAGTTGGGCTGCATCGAATCGATCCCCAGCGAAAGGTAGAGCTTGTTATGGCGGCTTGCGCTCTCGGGATTAGTGCTTCCATCATTATGATACTCTAATCCTGTTTACGTAAATCGTCGAGTTATCATATATGTTATATAATCTAGATCGATGTTGCGGTCTAACCCTAATCAGCTAGTCTCTGTTATTAGACAACATCTGATAGGGTTAGATATCATCGTCGATTTAGATTATATAGCGTATTCACCATCTCGAATGGTTTTCATAGATTTGTTTAGATCTTATGCTTCTTCTTACGCTTAATGTTGCATCGGTTAAGTCCGACCTATTAAGTAATACTTAGAATCATAATATCTATCTTATCTCATGATCACTGTTAGAGATAGTATCGGAGTTTCAGCCAATCCTACCTGTTTTAGCTGTCTTGTTTAGTTTATGTTTACTTGATATGCTAAAGCTTCCCTTTATATTGAGATCTCACTGTAAGCAAATATGTTAAGCTTGTTATCAATCTGTTAGGCTATCTTAACAATTGGTCGGTTGATGTTTAATGTATTTAGCCTGCAATGATATCTTAGTATAAAGTGGTATCAGAGTACTAGCCGATACACATTAGATCTATGACAATTCGGCTATGCTATAAATATATATAATCTACATATTAAGGTACTTTTGGACTTAAGTGGTTTATACTGTCTCGGTACGCTACCAATCTATCCCAATCACTTAGTTTGAAAGTATTTTGATATTTAGATTATGTATTATGAATATCTACAGGCGATCGATTAGATTTAATTTCCCCTGGCCGATTCAGTGCATACCGCATCGGCTTAACAACGAACGATACGTCATCGGCCACCAGCCGATCGGCTATCGTTTACAGACTAACACTTTCTTTCTTTCTTTGTTTCTTGTTGGTTGCAGGATCAAACCAACTGGCACACCTACAAACCTAAAAAGCAATATTTTCGACTTGCACTAGAGTAAAGCAAACCTCTCAGGCCAGCGCATGATTTTCCAAGTCAACACACTTTCGACACGATTTGGGATCAACAATACCCTAAGCTAAAACCCTAGATTTGCCACTGAAGGCCAGGGTAGAGACAGTTGTGCCAAGTTTAGCGGCGAGCGAAGGAGAGAACATCACGCTGCGAAGCGTGGCTATGCCAGCAAGCATGGACATGGAAGCGGGCTGGGGCTCGCGACCGCCGAGCGGTGATTGTTGTGGCTTCAGCCTCCGAGGTGGCACACGATCCGGCCTAGTGGCGGGAGCTGGGAGTCGATGCAACCAGCCGAGGTGGATGTACAAAGTAGTGAGGTGGAGACGAAAATGGTGGTGATCGAGGTGCGTTATGGGGTCATCATCTGCTTTAACACTCGAGGCCTCAGCGAGGGAGGGTGAGCCCTCGCTCGCTGTCGAACATTTTGGTGTGTGTCACACTCTAAAAATCGCTAAATTATAAATCGTTGTGAAAAAGAATTTTATAAAATGTATTTAATAATTAAAGGAAGTGTTTGAGCAAAAATCTTTGAAAATTTGAACATCAAATGGAGCTAAATAAAATTTTATTAAATACTTTTGGTGCTCTAGTATTTTCTGGATTTTTTATGAAATTATTTGGGCATCAAAAATATTTTTTAAAAAATGAAACAACATTTAAAATTTTATTTAAATTGAAAATCTAATTAAAATCCTCCCTAGAGTTCTGTGCTAAATCTGGCCCACTCCCCTCTTTCCTCCGTGTCGGCCTACCTCCCCGTCTCCGCCGGCCCTAGCCTCCAACCCACGACGCCCCGCCTCCTCTCCCCATCCCGCTAACATGTGGGACCGGACCCCACATGTTAGAGGTGTCTTCATCCTCCGCTCGTGTCCGGCCCATGCACGACGCCGCCTCCTTCTTCGCTCAATTCAGCACATCCCTTCAAGATTCGTTGGAATTGATCGAGAGTGTTTTATCCTAATCCTCCTCTATCTTTCCCCTCAAGAATCGGAGAGAATCCCATAGGAAATTGCATGGAATCAGCGTGGATTCAAGCTCCATTTTTCCCATGAATCCTAGCTTGCACCGCCAAATCCTCTCTTGTGGAGCTTGATCTCCTCCTTTGGATATAAATAGAACCCCATCGGTCTCCTCTTCTGTTTTCCCTCTTTTCCCAAAGTCGCCGTAAACCCGAGCGCTACCGCCAGCCGTCGCACTCCAGCCACCAACCTCCATCGACTTCGCCTTCGTCGAACAACGCCGAACCCACCGTTGGCATCGCCGCTACACTGGGAAGCCCGTCCACCACCTCTCCTAAGCCTAAGGTCGCATGCCATCATCGTCGTCGACCTAAACCTCACCGCCACTTGAAGCTCATCATCGGTATTGATATTTCATACGTTCACAGATAAATCCACAAGCGCACAGATATACCGTTGTAGCATTTTACCTTGGAGTATTCTAGAGTATCATATTTATTTTATTCCAAAGGAAGACGGTGGTCAAGAAGAGAATATTATGTTACTATGGATATTCGTATGTTATAATTGAGCTGCCAAAGTCTAGGCATGAATAAGAGGAATATGGTAATTTGGTATATGGTAGTGTGACACACACAGAGGAGTCCTAACTAATAATACACTAATGTTAAGTAGAGAGTATAGTATTAGAGCTAAGTTCCTAATGTACTTCTCATACAATTGCACAGGCTATACAAACAATTATATTCATTACCCAGTTCTATGCTCCCAGGACTACGGGGGTACTGACTCTAGTGGCTCAGCCTGCCACCCAAGTCGATTTCTTACCATTCGCCCTACGCTATAATCAAATGTGGAGGATTATAAAGGATGGACGGAGTTGTCACCACCTGTCGTCTACCTGTACAACCCGTGGGATATGACCATAATCAATGTCTACGAAACAACCTAAGCACATCGCTTACATTGCCATAGATATTCTTGCCTCCTGCAACGTCATTGACTAAGGCAAAAGCATACGTACATCATAATTGCACATTGGACCATGACTGTGAATAGAGTTACTCGTCTAACCATTATATAATTATCATATAAACTATGGATAGAACATACATCTAAAACACTAGTGTATGAACCATACTCAATTATACGATAAGATAAATATATTATATAGAGCAAAGTTGTAGAAAGGAAATAAGATACAAAAGTCATACCCGACTCGCCGAAGACAACTTGGGAACCGAGTAGAAGCTCTAACCTAACTCCTAACTCCTAACTCCACTAGCCTAGAGACTAAGTATGAAATATAGAAAGTCTTTCTTGTGGTGTGTGGAATGAAGTGAAGCCTTCCCCATTTATAGCCTTTAAATGATGGTTGTAGAGTCGGTTCTCAATCGCCAAACGTGCATAACCACCATTAGGGAGGGTTGAGATTGTGCCACGTGGAAGGAGGGAGTTGGAGTTGCCTTGCCCGGTTCGGCCGAACCATGGCCACCGCCTCTGGCCATCGACTTTGGCCAGAGGATGACAGGTGGGCCCCTTAGTCAGTTTTCAGGTGTTTGGCCCTACTTTGAGTTGGTTTCATCTGACATGTGGACCCTCCAATCTGTGGGATGTTGACGTGGCGAGTGTCGATTGGTCGGAGTTGTGTTTCTTCACCATGCAAGCATGTTTTTACTTCATTTATTCGTATAAGTACCTATATTCACATAATCTCCAGGGACATATGGAACTTTATTAATTCTAAACATATATGCGTGTAAAAGAAGCTAATTCCCTTTTATTCACAAGGTTTGTGACGGTGGGAATTGGTACTTAACAACCGTCAACAGTCGGCCATCTCCTAGAGTCGTCCGTCATCACGTAAGTGATAGTAAGAGTCGTTGCATCCTCCTCAACTTGCTGGTGCCCTTGGTGTCTGTCGTCACGCCGTTGTTCGCCGTCGTGCCACCGTCTCGTACTCGTTGGCCGGTGATCCTACGTGGCATGTCCACATCATTGCCACCTTAGCCACCATGTCATCCTCAGTTGCCACGTGGCAGCCACATCGAAACCCCAGATCAGGTTCAATCCGAACTGTTGGATCTAGGTTAACCATAGTCAAACTAGATCTCCACCGTCCGTTTTCCATGATTGATCTCATCCATTGGATTTTGCTCATCTCTAGTCAAAGAAATGTTAGCCATTGATCCCATGGTCCATGGTGAATCATCTTTATGGACTTGGTCCATGGTAGACCCACCCATCATCTCCATGACACGTGGGCCTCACCTGTCATTGACCCCGGCCATCTCTTTCTAGGGCTAATGTCATTATCATTCTTTTTAGTTCCAAAATAAATAAATATGATGCAATAAATCATTTTGTTATTTTCTTTATAGGTTTTAATTGATTAAAATTTTATTAATTCATAACTAATTCATATGAACTCGGAACGAAGTTGTTCAAGTTTCATAATCATCTAAATTCAATCTCTACTCATTTATAAACTTCAACTATATTGTTTATTTGGTTTTTATTAGTTTTTTTCTCATTTTAAGTGCAAGAGTCTAGTTTCCATCATTTCAAAGGATCGATTGTTCGTTGGAGGAGTTTTCGAAGATGAATTGAAGACGTTTGTTTGCAAGGCAAGTCACATAGATCCCAAACATCCCTTTGAACATGTTGATCCTATATTTAAAATTCTTGCTTTATTTGAATTGTGCATTATTTTTTGAATGTTAATAGGTGGTTTGAGCCTATTTCCCTATGTCATGGCCAAGATGACTTGATTATCATATGGGTTATAATTTGACTAGCTTGGACCTTATATATATTGGTTCGGCCAGATATTTAGTACAATTGGTTAGCAATGCTTAGAAACATTAGTATCATTTTATGTGGGAATAATTGATGATTCACTCATGATTAATGATGGTTAATTAATGGTAGCTCATGACTGTTGGTCATGGTTGGTTAATACTATTCCAACTAAAATTTAACTAATGGTGGATTGTGAGCACATAGTTTTAATGACCATGCTTATGACAATTAAGGACCGATGTGTTAGCTACTGTTATGAAACACACCATACTAATCACAAGTCAGCATGGGCAACGGCTGGACTGTTTGTATAGCATGATTCATTGTGGGGCACCAGATTGAGAAGCATCGGAGGTAAGCCCACGAGGGTCGCTAGGGAGTATATGCTGGGTCACAGAAAGATGACGATCCAGGAACAGTAAACTACTTTGGGTTGTGTTATGAGAAGGGTCTTATCACGATTTCTTCCTTTGCAGTACCATGGTGGCATTTCGGGACATAGAAACATGTGTGGAATCGTATCTTGAGGTTAATTTGGTACACCCTGGCGAGAGTAAAATTGTTCGAATAGCAGTTCAAGCAGTTATGGGCGAGCCTAACAATGTTTTTCGTGATTAGTTCTGCATTACTCATTAGTGATGATAATTCGGTAATTGATGATAATTTATTAGCTCCTGGTTGGTTAGTTCCTGTTTGGAGAGATTGGATCTGTACAACCGGGTTTGGTTATACGGGTTGGGCTTGGGCTTGTGCAATATTGATGTGTTGTTGAGAGTTGTTTAATATGGATATTTAATCACTTAACTATTTTACTACTCTCAACTATGTGCTAAATGTTACTTTTACAAATAAGCCATATATTGTCATCCTTTGTATATCTCATGCACTTGTATATTTGATGTGTGGCTTGCGGAGTATCCCATATACTCACCTTTCAATAATCATCAACCTCACCAGAAGAAGGATTCTGAAGGAGAAACGCTTGGCTTAGATCCCAGTTAAGTTGCTTGTGGGAGTGGAGTTAAAGCTTCGCTAGTTTTTTCTTTTCTGTTACAGTTTTCTTCGTGGTGAGGACTAAGAGCCTCTTTTCTAAACCACATTAGTTCTGTTGGCACTGTATATTCAAATTGTTGATTTGTGTACCTTGGCTGATTCTTGGACAAGAGTTTAAAGCAAAAAATTAGTTTGGAACTTACTAGTGAATTTTTGGGCGTGATAGTGTGCATGCTTGGCGAGTGAATATGGGCGAGCAAGGCGTGGATACAGGTTGCGAGCCGAATAGGGAGAGAGGTGCACAATGATGAAGTACACCTCACCCAATGGGGAGAGAGGCAACGATTGTGGCAGATTGGAAGGGTCGTGGCGACTGTGCGACGAGCTTATGAGGGGTAGCCTCCGCCACCAGCGGCATGGATAGCAGGGGCGGTGAGGAGGTGGAGGAGATGAGACGGGAGGCTAAGATTGCATAGGAGGAGCTTGAGAAGAAGAGGAAGATGTTGCGGCTTGCCGACGAGCTCCGTGAGGACAAGCTCTAGATGAAGCTTCTTGAGGCGCTACCCCAGTTCAAGCTCGAGGCCTTCCAGTTCACTTTCTGTCGCCCTTCCAATCCGCTACGGCCGCCGGCCCTCTCCCCGTAGGTCGCTGCCCTTGCAGTCCACCGTGACCGCTCCCATTCTCCTCGTCGACCATTGCCCGCCTCCCAGCCTAGAGAGAGATGGGGAAGAGAGGAAAAGGAGGAAGAAGAGTTGGCTATGATGTGAGCCCCATGCTAACTTAGCCTAGTTGGCCGCACTCAACTCACCACATGTCACACCCCATAATTTCTCTCCTTAGTTCTAAAATTAATCTGACAAATTATGCAAAGAAATTGTCAGAAATTAACCCACAGAGAAACCCTATTAAATAAATCCATTATTAAATGGAATATGCTTGGTGGAATTTTTCTTAAATTCTCATGTCAAAATACATTAACAAGATTTTTAGAGAAATTTCTAGAGCAGAGGAAATAATTTTAAAATTAGAAATAGGATTATCGAAATTAAATTCCTTCTAAAAATCCTTTTCCCTTTTTCTTTTTCTTTCTTTTCTTTTCCCTCCCCCGGGCCGTGCGCCGTCCCCGGCCCACTCCTGTGCAACCCAGTCCGCGCGCGCCCCTCTCTCTCCCGCATTCGGCGGCCCGAGGCCACGGCCCAGCGGCTTGAGCAAGTCCGCCGCCCCTCCCTCTTCGGCCAGGACAGTGAGAGGTGGGCTCCACCTATCAGATTCGTCCCCGCCCTTCGGCCGGGCGACGCAGGATGATGTCAGCCCAGGCCACCGCCTCTTCCACGCGCCCCCACGTCTCCCGCGCCACTCTGCGTCGCCCACGACCCTCGCGCCCACCCTCTCGTCTTCCCCGCGCCCGTAGAGCAACGGAACGGCTAGATCCGAAGACGTCGGCCGCCTGTCTCTCTCTCCCCCCACACCATCGCCGTTTCCGCTGCCCTCGGCCCACGTCCACCTCCCCCATTGCTATAAATCGCCACCCCGTGCGTCGGCCATCATTTTCCCCAACTCAATCGCATCTCCCGAGCTCCACCGTGCGTCGTCCTCCCGCATGCCACCGTCAGGTGGACCCCGCCTGTCGGTGCCGACCCATGCTCGATGACGTCGGCCCTAAGGCTGGTTGCACAAGAAAACGCTAATTTCATTTTCTTTTTACTAGTAAATACGATGAAACTTCTAAAATTCATAAAAAAATCATTCGAACTCCGTTTGAGTTGGTTCAAGTTGCAGATGACTCATAAAAATGCCTAGAATCCAATAAAAATAGTTTTGATGTTTGTTTCAGTAGACTTATAGTATGTTTTATGGTGCTTTGTTTGTTGCTTAGATTTTGACACCTCTGACGCTCCCATTTACTTTGAAGTAGTCGCAGAAGTCCCTCAAGAACAAGAGCAAGGCAAGTAATATATCCCTTTCTGATCATATTGTACCTAATTGCAAAGTATCTCGCTTTTCTATTAATGTAATATGGGATGGGACCTATAGTGTGCAGCCTAGCTTAATGCTTTGTATCATTGATAACTTGGGATTCAATATGACTAGATGTTATATTAGAAAATGCTTAGTCATGCTTAGTTCAACTAGCTCATTATGAAAACATTACCACTAGCTTATGATAACATTAATGATGATGGTCATGGACATGTGACACTATAGTACCAGTCCAACTAAAACATTCTTAATGGTGGATTGTGGGTGAATAGTTTTGATAGACGCACCCATGATAATTAAGGACTGGTTCACAGAAACCCTGAAAAATTATCGTGCGTACCACAAGCTAGCGTGGGCAACGACTGGGCTAGTAGTATAGCTTTTTCCTATCCAACGTACACAGGCAAGGGTGAGCGTAACAGAGTTTGGATGGACCAGGCAAGGTCTCTGCAGCTTCCGGATTCACCTAGGCACAAGGGGGCCTGCCTACCCTGGATTTAGGGATAGGGTGAAACCTAAAGTGTGGTGTCGCTTGGTTAGGGAAGGTTATGCGAAGGGTCCTCTCACAGACCCCTTTTCGGTATGTTGTGGTGTCATGTCGACACACGAAAACGTGGCGTGGGGCTGTGTCTTATGGGTACAGATGTACACCTCTGATCAAAGTAGAATTATTTGAATAGTCGTGCCTACGGTTATGGGCGACCGACAAGATTCATCGTGATTAGTCCCACTATTAATACTTTGACTTAATGGAATTGACTTAAAATAGATGGATGGATTGGACCTGTCTCAATGTGGTTTAGCGTTGGACAGAGATGATTAACTTTGCTTAATTAAACACAACCATTTTTACTGCTTTCAACTTTTGTCTTTAAAATGTTTGCTTTATGCAAATAACCTCTAGACTTCATTTTGAATTACTTGTATTATACCTTCCTTTTGTATGGCTTGCTGAGTACGGTGGGTAGTACTCAGCCTTGCTTCCTTTTTTCCGCTTCAGAGTCGGAGGAAGGATTAGAAGATGGCTACGTGGATGAGTAGGCTTGTCTCTACCGTCGAGGATGTCTCTGGAGTGGAGTCACCACGCTACGAGCGTCAAGATATAGTCTAGCTCGTTTACTTTTCTGTTGTATTTATGTAAAGACTTTTATGATGTTTCTAAGACATAGGGCATGTTTGGCATAGCTCCAACTCCTAAATTTAACTCCAGGAGTTGGATCTGGAGTGGAGTTGTGGAGCTTCCTAAACCCAACTCCAACTCTCGTTCAATTTGTGAGAGAACTCCAGCCAACTCCACTCTCATTTTTAGTGGAGCTGAAACCGTTTGGTTGGGCTCCAACTCTAGGAGAGGTGGAGCTGGAGTTGGAGCTGTGCCAAACAGGCCCATAGATTATGTATATCAATTTGTCGTTTGTGTATCTTGGCTGGTCTTGGACAGAGATGTAATGCATATTCAGCTTTGAAAAATTCCTAACAGAATTTACTGGGCGTGGCACCACATCAGTCAAAACCAGGCACTATACTTCTTAGGAAGTCAAGCACACCAGTTTTGCAAGTTAAGGGACGAGGTATATCTGCTATTTCGATTCAAGCACACAATTTAAACTCAATGTGAAGATGAGGGACTTAAAATGAACTTACTCTACAGAGATTGGCAAACAAGGCCCAGCTCGCGCCGATCAGTCTGGGCCTCGTGCTCGCGGCCGGCAGGCGCACGGGAGTCGCGACCTGCGACGAGACGCGGGCATGATCTGCCCGCGGCCGACGCAACCGCGTTTATTTTTCCCATGGCAGCCTCCTCGACGCCCGCGCCTTCGTCCGTCCGTTCGGGGGTAGGGCGGCCGCCTTGTCCGGGAAGAAAGCGAGGGTGACTTAAAAGCGGAAGCCACCGTTGCACGCCGTGGAAACCAGGCGATCGTAGAGGAAGCGACCGATCAGCGCGCGGGGACGCCGCCGGGAGAGGGGGTGGACCGTGGAAGCCGCCACGCTTCACCCAACCCCACCCTCCTCCTCCTCCACCTCCACCGTTAACCACTTCGTAGGCTACGAACCCACCAACCCAAGCGAGCTCGCGATCGCGTCGCGCGCGCCATGAGGACGGAGGTGCTCCGCCCGCACGACTGCCTCGACCGCGTCCACGCCCGTCCCCACGCCACCAGGCGGTCACCGCGCCAGCAGGCCGCGCGGCGGCGCGACGCGCGGCCGAGGGGCGGACAGGGGGCGCCCGTCGTGACGCGGGTGGTCCGGGTCAAGGTGGCGGCGGCGACCGCGGACGCGTACGCCGGGCCGGCGTTCGGAGCCATGTCGCCGTCGCCGCGGGCGCTTCCGTTGCCGCGGTTCTCCTCCTCGTCGTCCTCCAGGGCAGCCGCTGCAGCGACCGCGGGGGCAGGGGTGGACGACTCGGCGACGCGGGAGCTCCGGCGCCTGCTGGGCCTCCACTGACCGACGACGAGGAGCCAAACGAAAACCATTCGAGCAAGAAGCGATCGCGCGACGCATTCAGCAAGAAGGGGATTAGCATGTGCGGCTGTCTCTTCGACTCTTCCATCGATTCATCTCGGCTTCCAGCTCTCTCCCTCCCCAATGGCGCGGTCGCGGTCACGGCCACGGCGCGCGCACGTACAACGTCTGCTTCTATCTGCCTGCCTTCCCTGCCGTTTTTGTCAAGGGCAAAGGTTGGCGAGAAGCAATAGCGAGCGCCTGAGATCAATCAGAGGGAGAGAATTGACATTGTCGGGAAGATTTGATGTGACCTAGATGTGGTTAATCGAATCTGACTTCAGAGGAAATTTCTTTAGATGTGCTCATGTGCTGCTGGTTCGTGCTAACTAATTAGATGCTTGAAGGAATGTAATATCCTCCCTTTGCTTTTAAAGCTCGATTAAGTCTTGAGATCCTTTGGTTTGATTTGTCTTGGAAGCTAGGATGAGGTGGAGTTTATGGACAAATGGTTATAAGATAACTCTCTTCCTTCCAAAATATAATGCACAATTATTTTTTTAGATGTTTCATAATACAAGGCATGCACGCATGCAATTAATTAGCATCTTCTCTCCACTAAATTATTATTTTTTAAAATCTTTTACCCTCAAGATTTTTAATTCTATTAGATGCATGCATTGTATATATTCTAATTCTATTGGATGCATAAATTGTATTTAAATGGAGGACGTATATAGATTTCACCAGACCAAATGGTTGCCTGATCAACCGGACAAACAACTAAATATGACAACACATGCAGTAGATGATCCAAAAATAAAAGGGAGAGAACAACTGGAATATTTACATTGCGAACCATTTTATTTTGTGTACATTTGAGCAAGTAAGAGTTGTTTGTACATGGCAAAAACATGAAGAGTTGCAACCGTTTACATTTCTGCAGGTACCAAGAGTTGTTTGTACATGGGAAATGCTCCCCCGGCTCCAGCACATTCAACTTCTGATAGAAAGTTCAGACGAGCTGGAAATATCCTTCCAAAATTGTTCACAACGATATATAATACACAATGCCTGCTGCATTCCCCATACTTGCTGTAAAAACCCGGACATCCATCCATAGATCCATCGAAGTCTCAAATCTTGTGGACAAGAACTTGAGCACCATACTGGGGTTGGAGTGTGACTACAAGCATTGGTGCATGAACATAGGACGGTGAGACAACAAGCGCGAAACGCTGAAGGATCATTGCAAGGGCCACCTTTGCTTCAACTATAGCAAAATTCTGGCCAACACAGATGGTAGGGCCAATCCCAAAGGGAAAGTATGCACCAAGGTGATAGCTCTTGCCCTCTGCAAACCTTGATGGATCAAACTCATCTGAATCGGCACCCCATATGTTAACATCATGATGAATGTCAAGAATAGGCAACTGGATCTGCGTGCCAGCTGGAATGTCAAGTTTGCCCAGCTTGACATCCCGGTTGGCTATCCTATTGAGAAACACGGCTGGAGGATACAACCTGAGGGTTTCTTTTAACACCATATTTACCTGGTTGATTCAAACATTAAATAAAGTATTACTTGCTGCATTCAAGAAAGGAGAGAACATAAAAGGTATAAAATAGATGGACTCACAATTTTAAGATCACCCAGGTTTTCTGCTTTTGGGTGCTCATACTTGCCACACACTTGAAGGACTTCATCACGAGCCTTGTTTTGCCACTCTTGATGCAAAGCTAGAAGAAGAGTTGCCCATGTCAACAAGGTAGCTGTTGTTTCTTTCCCCGCAAAGTAAAAAGTCTTGCACTCATCAATTATTTCTTCAATTCCCATTTTGAATTCACTATCAATTTTACTAGCGGATAACATCATTCCAAGCAAATTGTTGGAATCCTCACACTTCCTTCCATTGATCTCGATCAATTTGCGCAAGGAATTCCTGATTTCCTGGTTTACAATCTTCCTTCTTCGGTTCTTCTTTGTTGGGACAAACCTATTAGAGAAAGATGTCACAATTTTTGGCCTCAATTGTGGTGTCTGAAAAGCATGGGTCCCAAACAAGCTAAGAGACAGAGGTGCCTCACCTGAAGCCAGGAATATACACAGTCCTCATTGCAAGAATAACAAGTTTTAGCTGCTCCTCTTGCAATTGGAAAACTCGCTTTCCTTCCTCGTAGCTACTTCCAAATGCAACACAGGAAATTACATCTGCAATCAAAGTGTGAAATTCTTTGTTTACATCTATCTCAAACTCAGTGCGTGCTTTATCTTGAACTTCCCAATTATCCAACATGGATGAGGTGATAGCAGTTATTTCTGGAATCCAACCCTGAAAGGAATAAGAACTTTATCTTAGTGGGAAGCCATTTTATCAATGCATTATACGTAGTGCAACTCTTGATCACATCAGAGTATTACTAATAGAAAGGAAAAGTTTGTTCACCAAGAAAACAGTCTACAACACATCGTATTCTATACTACTTTACATAATGTTAATGGTGGTGTCCAAATCTGCCTTCAACATCACAAGCTAACATGTGGGGTCATAAGGTTCTCACACATGAATGCTTTTATTTGGATATGACATTATATGTCTAATCAATTAACTATGCTATAAACTTGTAATTTTTGCTTTTGCTTTTATCTCCGATAATATCCGTTGCAATGCACGGGGTCTTTAGCTAGTTGTTAAAAAAAAGCTACCATTTACAAACGACTGGTTGACAACTAGTACCATTTACGTGTCCCAAAGAAATATGTATCAAAAAAGGGTTTCATTTCCAAAATAAATCAATATGTAAGCACATCGTATTTGTAAAAAAAAAGGGATAAATTCCATTCCATTGTAGATACATCCATAGAATTTAAATCAGAGTTAGTAGAATTGTAGAAAGAAGTTAGAACCACAGCAAATTTGGCAGTTTTATACAAGATCCTAGCCTTGGAGAGTAACTGAGTTCACATATGACACAAACTTACATCCAAGAATTGAGTAATGAACATTGATTTTAGCAAGGCTTACATAATTATACATGGACATATGTTTGAGGATCTTGTTTCTAGTCCTTTGTGATTGTTGAGAGCGATAAGTTGCCAACATGATGTATAAGCATAATGATTAATGACACATTTTCTAACACAATCTACACCTTCTTACCTTGACCCTCTCCATGTTGAACGCCGGCGCGATCACACGGCGGTGGCGCGCCCACGTCTCCCCAGTGAGCCCCACCAGCCCCTCGCTGAAGAGCTGCCGCGCGAGCGGGTTGTTGCCGCCGGGGCCAGCTTTTCCGAAGGTCCCCGTGGAGTCGGTCAGCACGGCCTTCACGACCTCGGGGTCGGAGACCACCAGCCGCGGCCGGGGCCCGAACCAGAACACGAACGGCCGGCCATACCGCTCCGGCCACTCGCGGTAGTGCGGCGCGACGCGGGCCACGACGGCGTGGTGGAAGGACGCGAGCGGCGCGGACTGGGCTGCGGCGAGCAGGTCGCGGTAGTCGGCGGCGTTGCCGGAGAGGAGGTGGCGCGGCGGTCCCTGGATGCCCTGCCGACGGAACCGCCGCTCCAGGCGGCGTGGGACCCACAGGAAGGAGTGGAGCAAGCGGAGCGCGAAAGGGACGGCGGCGGAGAGGAAGGCCGCGAGGAGGATGCTCAGCAGCGCGGCCATCGCTCTGCTCTAGCTGCAGGCTGCTGCTGACTCTTAGGATTGGACTTGAGCTCGGGCGGAAGAAGAGGAAATACGTTGACTCTCGGAGCAGGTGAGGCCAGCCATTGTTTAGCACGTTCAGCCGGCGCTTCTGCTCGTGGATTCGCCGCGTTTCCTGAGTATTTTTACAGCAGAGGCGCCTCCAGAAGTCCAGATACTACACGAATAACTTTTGCCACCTCCTCTTCGACGCCGAAACTTTTGATTTTCACTGGTTGCTGCCAGTGCTGAACTGCGTGATATAATTCACCGTTCACCTTTGCCATCATCCACCGTGATTTTCCCGTTCCTGCGATTTGCGATGTGCGACGCGCCTGCAAGTGCTAGCGGACCTACGGCCCACAAGAAACTTGGCCCGCTAAAAAGAGCATGGCCTAAAAGAGAAAGGCCTGCCTAGGTGAGAGGCAGGGCCCATGAAGAAAACAAAGTGAACGATCTACACAGAAGCAGCCATAACACAGCAAATAAAAGGAGCCTATGAAACAAGAATAAGTCTATTTTACCCTCATCATCTTTTGCCATCCCTCAACTGTAAAACCAATTATACTGGCTTACCGTGCCGAATAACATCAACACGCAGCTCGACGCACGTACGGTCTCCATCTTTCTCCGCCACTCATGGGGATGGGCCAGACGACAACGATGACGACCGACTGACGCGCCCCGCGCCTAGGTACGTGGTGCGTCACCCATAGAACCCGAACCAACCCTCCCCAAGCTCAATGCTAATCCAAACCGATCCAAACCATGAACAAACAAAATGGGTTCAACCCATTCTCAAACCAAAAGAAAAGCTAGCTGTAGATGCTCTCTGGTATTCTCTAAATCTCTGGTCTCTGTTTGCTACTCGTTTTATTTTCGGAGTTCTCACCGATTACGTTCGTACGCAGTTGATCTTAATCCATATATCGGAGACGCCGCAAGATTTATTCTTGTTTATCCACCAGTAGCAAAACAATCTAGCCAGAAATTACAAGAAACCAAAGTGACTTCACCGTCAAAATCTCCTTTTGGATGGACACATCGAGCAGCAGCGTTCGTCTACCCTGCCTCGCCCTGGAGCACGCCAGCGTTGTTTAGCATCTCGGAGAAGAAGGCCATCGATGACAGCGGCGACATCCTGGGGCTAACGAACATCAACACCTAGGTGACACCGCAGGGTTGTATCCTAGTGCACGCCGCCGTCGCCGCCACGTTTCTGCAAAACCCTCGAGTTCGACGACACGATTCGGCTGCTGCATCTCCCCCAAGACTTGCCGAGCATCCTGCTCCGGCAAGTCGGTCGATCTCCCCGCCGGCAGCTGCGTCATCCTCCTTGCCCATCCCTTCTCCACCGTCATCTGGTATTGCTGCATCGGCGGCCACGGTGACGGTAACGAGTAGGCAAAGCACGAGTACGACATTGGCACGCAGACCAGTGATGGCGAGAAGTTGCGTGGCAAGAAGGTGCAGATATGCACGGTCGCCGTTCGCAACGGCAAGTTATACTTCAACGCCGACATCGCCGGCAACCTCGGCGTGCTCGAGCTCACCTTCCCGACGTCGGCGTTCGTCTCCATGCAGGTCGACGCTGACGAGCTCGATGACATCGAGCACGCGCAGTTCTTCCTGGTGGAGTCCGATCGGGAGCTGTACATGGTCAGCTTGGTGTATGAGTACGGCGACGCCGGGATGACGGATACACATCTTGAGCTACTGCCATCGAGGAGAGAGGGAGAGAAGAGAAAGGGAGAGACGGGGAAGGAGAAAAGGAACTAACATGCGAGGTCCATCGTATATGTTTTGCCATGTCTGGTCGATATGTGAGTCTTAACTATAGAAAATCGTTTTTCAAATCCCTGAAGAAGTCGATTTGCTTTGTTGTTTTTTAAAAATAGAGAAGAAGTTATACCCGATTTTAGAGTTGAGAGAGATTTGATCAAGTGCAAGAGATGAGAAAAATAGAGTTATGCCTAGGATATAAGCGCCCCTATGCAGAAATAATGGCCCACTAAACACACCACAGAAACTATGGCCTGAAATTCTTTCAGTCCATAAACAACGGGCCAGTTTGCTTCATAAATAAATTAGTAAATTTTATTTGGCTATTTTTTATTACAGTTATTTTACTTTGGACTATTTTTTAACCAATGTTTTTATTTTAAATCGGATAAACTTGTCTTTGTTTTACTTTAGATCATCTCAGGTCTATTCTCATTCCAAGTCTATTCTTAAGCATATACGTATGAAAAACTAAGGCTAAGCAGCTTTCTATTTAGCTTTTTAAAAGTCATAAAACACTCTTACCCTACAAGCCAAAAAGTATCTTGTGTGTAGAGGTAGGATTTTTTTAAGCTTATAAATCATTTTATAAGTCGAAAAGTCTAAGCCTAAACAAATAGTAGATTTTTTATTTGATTTTTTTAAGTCATAAGCTACTTTAATACTATTAAGCATAGGTTGGAGAATTTTTTTCAAAAGATAGGTTGAAGAAGCTTTTTTGAATTATTTGAGGTAGATATATGACTTCCATCGACTTATAAATCATATAAGCGAAAATACTTAAGGTTTTTAAGCCAGCTTAAAAGTCTAATTCAATAAACATAATCTCAAACAAAAAAGACTGGATTTTGAGTGACTGGTTGCCCACGATTTTGAAGAATGCAAGAAGTACAGAAAACATAATCTTCCTAGTGGCATGACGTCATTGGAGCATCACCAACATTTTTTGCATATCATTCCTAATCCCAGATTTTGGGGATTGTCGTTCAAAAATCCAATCCAACAGCTCCCCTACTCGCATGCACCAAACTAGAAATTTCCACCTCCGACATTTTCGTTCTCTATATGTACAGAATCGATTTGTCTCCCAATCACATCACCAGGCTCATTCGCGCGTAGGAGAGAGCTGCATTGGGGACGGGAGGCTCGTCACCCTTCCATTTGTGATGGCGACGGAAGGTGTCGAGGACAATCGCAGTCGGAGTACGAAACTCCTTTAGACGGGGAGATGAGACACCTCTCTCTTTTGGTGAGTTTGGTTGGGGTTCTCGATAAAAAACACGACGGCTTACGGGTTCAAAAACACTCATAAAAAGAATACAAACGTGTCAAGGTGACTTAAGTTAAAAGACGATAGTCGATCCGTCGATAGGCCAATGACATATCGTGATGACTAGCCAATGCGGTCAAGTTGAATTCGGTAAAAGATATTATTTATAAACTATATTTAAATAAGATATAAACATAAACGATTTTTTTAACAAAATCAATCATATAGATCGAACCCAATCGATGTAACATAAAATTTAGATTATTAAAGTCAATGTTTATATAATTATATGATCTAAATAACTAGCCAATAGATATATATTGAAGATTAGACCCAAAGCAATCATAATTGCCTCTGGATTCAAATAATATGTAATTACTAATTTAGTCTTTCTCTTAGATACAAACAATTACAATAGATTAAACCTAACCAAGACAGTATTAATTGCTTATAACCAAGATTAAACAAATTAATAATTATATGAACTTATATTATAGCCAACATTACCGATGCGCAGTCAAAGTTGGCAACAACCCTTTCTCCCGCCAAATCCGCTTTGATCTATTCTTTGACTCCGAGTACCTTGCCAAATTTTGTTGTTAACAGGGGTACAAGGTTTTGAACTGGGGTTATTATCACGCGCACAAATGAACACAAGCGAGTATACAAGTTCAGGTCACACGGGATGCGTAATACCCTACTCCTATATGCTGGACTATAAATGAGGAAGTGGACTACAAAAAGAAATGTGAAAACCTCTAAATGAGGAGGAGAGAATCCTTGCTCACTTAGTGTTTGGCTAGTTTAGCTTAGATGGAGGTGTGAACCATTTTTTCGATGGCATGATCCTCCTTTATATATAAAGGGGACTCCACAATGTCGTTGCATACATGTGGGAGTAGGACGCTTAGTCTTATTGTTGTTCCTCCAAACGAGCCGACTAGATGTAACAGCCCAAATTATCGACTAACAAGTAGAGTAGGGAGGCAAAAGTCTTCGTTCCAACTGTCTTTGGGCTCACCTATCAACCATTGCAGTTAGCAAGTGTGGACCCATGGGAAGGATGTTGAGGGTGTGTCACATTGCGCGTCATGTTTTCTTCAGCGTGGCGTGGGCATGCGAGACGTTGCATGCATCGCCACATCACCCATTGTTAACGCCAAAATTTGGTAAGCCCCGAAGTCCTTATCGGCTAAGGGTTAGTATCGGCTCGAAGCAGAATCGGCTGAGAGTTTTGCGACAGCCGATGGAGGGTCCATATTTCCAACAGTCGGATTCTTGTTAGATTCGGTTTGAGAAGATCTTATCTAGAAGAAACTGAGTCCAGGAAGGATACGACTTGTATCTATTAATTAGAAAGAGATTGTTAGTTTCCTATTTTGTCTTTAGAAAAGTTTGGATCCTAAACTGTTAGGATCTTTGTCACCCTATGGGTATAAATATGTAAGCCCAGGATTCATGTAACATATCTCTCGATCAATACAACTCGGCGCATCGCCACCTTTCTTTTATCTGTTCTACTTTGTCATCCGGCAGAGCTTGGCACCTGACGCGGGGCTGCATCAGCTTCGATCTCCGGCGAAGGGGTAAGTCCAAGGTCCCGTCGGATCAGGCAATCGTATTGGCTACGTTGGTGTCGTCCAAGGCTGCATCAGTACATTCAACATCTTGGATTGCTTCGATTCGGTTAATATCTTTAACTGATTATTTATCATATGCCTTTGTTGAATCTAATTTTAGTATCTCGATTTGGCTCTATCGGATGTCTCTCGTTTTAGGGTTTCTGCCGATACCGGCTAAATCGTTATATTAGATTAGATTAGCTTAGGCGTCTACCACCCTGAAAATCAGCCAAGAGCTTGATTGTCTAAATATTATTTTTCTTTTTATACTTAGTGCTGCATCAGTTTGATCTACTAAGTCGTGATTAGAACCGTAATATCTAGCCTGTCTGTTGATTGCCACTAAGGGTTTCATCGGGGTTTCAGCCGGTGAGTTATCTGGATATTGCATCGGCCTGCAAGGATTGTACACAAGTTGGATCTAGCCGATTGCAGCAGAGGCTTCATTGAATATTTGATCATTTGGATTTATGACATCGGACTTCCAGCCGATGTGTGTTTTAATCTTTAAATCAGTATCTACTTTATCATGTGATTGGTTCGTGCAATGTTATATATCATCATATTATTGTCAGCCGATCACCTTTATATAGATGTCTGTTAAGTACACAGCCGATGGATCAGGACTCTTAACTACATTGGTTGATATCAGCATCGGCTGTCGACCAATCGGCTGTTCTGGATATTAGCCGATCGGTTGATACATTTTATAATCGGTTGCTTTATATATCTTGTCCCGCGCTTCATCGATTCTAGGACCTGCACTGGAGCTAAGCAGATCTCCCAGGGCGGCGTGTTGATTTTTGTCGTCAACACATTTTTGGCACGTCCAGTGGGACCGTGTTTTGGATAACATATCTTTTTACACGACTCGGCGGACCCATAATTGCCACAATGTCTGATGAAGAAGTCAAGGTCGAGGAAGAACAATCTCTCAAGCTGACAAATGAAGACAGGGAACAGTCTACTGAGCTGATAGATGACGAAACACTTCAAGAGATGGTTGATAACGTCATTCATCGTGTTGTGTTCGATCAATCTGGAGTTTTGATGAGTACATTGCATGGTTTGATCGAGAAAATAGTTCCCAGGGTGATTGCATTAAGAAGTCAGCATGAGGGGCAAATTGGTGAGCAATTTCAACACTATCGGCAACAACAAAATTGGCTCGGGGGGCAAGTTGATCGATATCAGTATGCAGAGCCACATCAGCAATATCGGCCAGAGGAAATTCAAAGATATCCGTCCAAAAAGGATTGGGCCGATATAGTTGCAAAGGTAATGAAGGAGCAGTTTGGAATTAAACGCAAAAATCAGAAATTTCTGTGTATCGGTTGCCATATCCTGAGTGGTTTGATAGGGTTCCACTTCTAAGCCGATACAAAGTTCCAGATTTCTCCATGTTTTCACGGCAAGATGGGTATATCCACAATGGAACATATCAACCGATTCTTAGCTCAATGTGGGAAGCATCGGTGAAGAAGCTCGAAAGTTAGACTTTTTATTGTCTTTGACTGGATCGGCTTTTACATGGTTTTCATCATTGCCACCGAATTCCATCAGAAGTTGGGCCGATCTTGAAAAACAGTTTCACATGTACTTCTTTGCTGGGGTTAGCGAGTTGAGGCTTGCAGACTTGATATCAGTTAAACAACAAGAAGGGGAATCGGCTAAGGAATACATTCAGAGGTTTCATAATATCCACAGCCGATGTTATAGTTTGAGCCTAAGTGATGAGCAGATAGCAGATCTTGCATTCTAAGGGTTGTCAGCAGCTAACCGAAGCAGGTTTTCATTCATGAGTTCGACAGCCTGGCTCAGCTATTACAGAAAGTATCGGCTTACGAAAGCCGGTGTCAAGAAGAAGAAGAGAATTAGTTTTGGAGCGATCAAGACAAGGACAATTTTGAAGCATGACTTCTCATACTCCAAAACTGGGGGGCATGTGTTAACGCCAAAATTTGGTAAGCCCCGAAGTCCTTATCGGCTAAGGGTTAGTATCGGCTCGAAGCAGAATCAGCTGAGAGTTTTGCGTCGCCGATGGAGGGTCCATATTTCCAGCGGTCGGATTCTTGTTAGATTCGGTTTGAGAAGATCTTATCCGAAGAAACGAGTCCAGGGAGGATACGACTTGTATCTATTAATTAGGAAGAGATTGTTAGTTTCCTATTTTGTCTTTAGAAAAGTTTGGATCCTAATCTGTTAGGATCTTTGTCACCCTACGGGTATAAATATGTAAGCCCAGGGTTCATGTAACATATCTCTCGATCAATACAACTCGGTGCATCGCCACCTTTCTTTTATCTGTTCTACTTTGTCATCCGGCAGAGCTTGGCACCTGACGCGGGGCTGCATCAGCTTCGATCTCCGGAGAAGGGGTAAGTCCAAGGTCCCGCCGGCTCAGGCAATCGTATTGGCAACGTTGGTGTCGTCCAAGGCTGCATCAGTACATTCGACCTCTTGGATTGCTTCGATTCGGTTAATATCTTTGCCTGATTATTTATCATATGCCTTTGTTGAATCTAATTTTAGTATCTCGATTTGGCTCTATCGGATGTCTCTCGTTTTAGGGTTTCTGCCGATACCGGCTAAATCGTTATATTAGATTAGATTAGCTTAGACGTCTACCACCCTGAAAATCAGTCAAGAGCTTGATTGTCTAAATATTATTTTTCTTTTCATACTTAGTGCTGCATCAGTTTGATCTACTAAGTCGTGATTAGAACCGTAATATCTAGTCTGCCTGTTGATTGCCACTAAGGGTTTCATCAGGATTTCAGCCGGTGAGTTATCTGAATATTGCATCGGCCTGCAATGATTGTACACAAGTTGGATCTAGCCGATTGCAGCAGAGGCTTCATGGAATATTTGATCATTTGGATTTTATGACATCGGACTTCCAGTCGATGTGTGTTTTAGTCTTTAAATTAGTATCTACTTTATCATGTGATTGGTTCGTGCAATGTTATATATCATCATATTATTGTCAGCCGATCACCTTTATATAGATGTCTGTTAAGTACACAGCTGATGGATCAGGACTCTTAACTACATTGGTAGATATCAGCATCGGCTGTCGACCAATCGGCTGTTCTGGATATTAGCCGATCGGTTGATACATTTTATAATCGGTTGCTTTATATATCTTGTCAGTGGCAGGATCAAACTGACTGGCATGCTTGCGCTTCATCGATTCTAGGACCTGCACTGGAGCTAAGCAGATCTCCTAGGCCGGCGTGTTGATTTTTATCGTCAACACCCATATTACGGATGAGCTGTACAACAGATTTATATCGCCCTGCAATTAATGCAATGTGATGGTTTAAAAAGAACCACATGACCTGACTATCCCTTCTTAATGGGGTGGACCCTTTCAAGGAGAGCTCGAGGCATCCTCGGGGTCTTGATTTGAGCTTGGGGCTCGATATGTTGAAGTCTTGTCCTTGGGTGGCTGTCGTGCTCGGGTCACCTCGTGCTCGGGGCACCTCCACGTGGCCAGGGATGCTTCCGCTACTGGATGTATATTTCATTGTTGTATCGGACGAGTTTTTCGAAGATGTCAACGAAAGAGTTCATGACAGGCATGGCTTTAGATGAGATGTTAGTATCCGTCTGCACCCGCTTTAACACTTTGAAGATATAGATCTTATATGTCTCGATATTTTTCTTGATACCTTAAAGATATAGATTTTATAGGTCTTGGTAAGGCCCACAGTGCACTGAACATCCGAGAAACTTTTCAACATTTCGGTTGGAAGTATTTTCTAGGGAAAGTTTTAGGAAATCAATTTATACGCATTCTCTTCGACATTTTTACACCTGAAAATCTGTTTACAATTCCTTAAAAACTAAATTTAGGGATAAGATTTAGATATTCCCTTAGTGATGCTCTTATCCAAGTAGCCAGCATATATAAGGTGGAAACCAAATTAACCGCGGATCATTATCCTTGCTTTTACGTTTACTGAAAACTGAACGACGGTAGTCAACTGCATCATCGGAGCTTCGGAAGGTAAAGAAGTAAAAAAAAAGACGACGATGTGCAGTCCATCTGGCCGCGGAAGACGTCGCACTCCGTCTCCTTCCGCGTCGCGTGACTCCCAACCCGCGACCACACCGGCCGCAGGCGCCCGTCTCCCTCCGGCTCACCAGTCCACCGCCGTGACACCCGCCGCGCGCGCCCGGCCAAGATGTGAGATGTCCCCCGTTTCCCCGTCCACCGATCTGGGCCGCGCGTTCGCCGGTCGCGCGGGGCAGCGTATTGCCTCCGCATAGATCGGTCGTGGCCTCGCGGGGTTGGCTTGCGCCCTTGTCGACTTTGTCGTTGATGTGGTGGGGGCACCTACCGAACGAACAACCGTAACAGCGAAGACGGAGGCGTCGCGATTTATGAATCAAGCTCGGGTGCTAGTCTACTGCACCGATCGGCTGTATGCAGGGGTGAAAACGGTACGGATAATATCCGGATTCCGTCCGAAAAATCGGATACGGATAGTGTCATCCGGATAATTTTCGGATAATTTCGGATTCGAAAACGGAAACGGATATTTTTTCTCGGATACGGATACGAATACGGTAGAGACATTATCCGGCGGATAGCGGATACGGCCGGATAATATCCGGATACCTCAAAAATCGGATACGGATATTGTCAGTCGGATAATTTTCGGATAATTTCAGATTCGGAAACGGAAACGGATAATTTTTCTCGGATATGGATACGAATACGGTAGAGACATTATCCGGCAGATAGTGGATACGGTCGGATAATATCCGGATAACTCATCGGATAATATCCGGACCCTAGGTGTGAAGCCTTTGGCCAGCCGGCTCATGACCATAACTCCATAAACCCAAAAAAAACACTATTTTGTGATAAACTATTTAAATTATGATATACACTTATGTGAGTGAATTATTTTTTATTATGAATGTCTAAAATTACTATGCTTGATTTATAATGATATTTGATATGAAAGATAATATGGTTATGAAATTAGTAAAACAATGTTGATATGGATATTTAAAATTTATCATATATGTTGCTTAGCTGAAAAATTATAAATATTGATTAGTTTGAGAAGGTTTAATATTTCGATCAATATCCGTTACCGTATTTGTTTCGATTCGTATCCGTTTCGTATTTGTTTCCGATATTATTTGTTTCCGTTTTCGTATCCGAGGTTTCCGATTCCGAATCCGATTCGAAAAAATATGAAAACAAATACGGTATATCTAGTTTCCGACCGTATCCGATCCGTTTTCATCCCTTCGTGAGGTTGCCGCAATAATGGGGTCAGCCATGTTAGGTTAATCGGGTATCTCCTCATTATTAATTCATGACGAAATTTAGGTGACCACACGGCGAAGCTGGGACGTTGTAGTTCGTGTTTTGCTAACTTTGGTGAGTGGCCACGCTCGTCAACCATAGCAAGGTTCCATGTTTTTTATATAAAAAAGTTTAATGTTTTTCGACATATGTTTATGTACGTATGTTGATTGCAAATTATATGGATGAAATCTAGGGTGCACTTAGTAAAGATCAACAGATATCGCCAATAAATTAAATTAGATCTAGTCCGTTTAAAAAATTAATTAGATTTAGTCATTGGTTACAATAACTCTAGTCCATAGTCTATGTACTAATTAGACACTGAAAAATCTGACCATGAATGGTGTATCGGTTCAGATGAAAAGAGTTCATATCATGCATAACTTGATATTTATATTTATGAAGTTTAAATTTTAAAATTATCAAATTAATGAAGCATCAGTAGGAGGTGAAAAAAAGCTCATAGCTCATGGCTCGGATTGGCGTGAATTCGTAGTCATAACAAGCCAAACGAAAGAAAGCTATTCACAAGCTGCTTGTTAGTAAAAAGATTACCATATCACTACGAAAAGCCAAGGGTTGCCGAGCGTAAAAATGTTTGTCGAGTGCTTTCTATCGGGCACTCGGCAAATAACATATTTGCCAAGTAGGCTCTCGGCAAAATCAACACTTCGCCGAGAATAAACACTTGGCGAATACAAACACTCGACAAACAGGATATTTTTGTCGAGGGCCTTTACATGGCTCTCGGCAAAAGTACATTTTTGCCGAGTGCCAATAATGAACACTCGACAAAATTGCAACGACCGTCGCTGAGTCATCGCAACAGCCGTTTGTCAACATCTTTGCCGAGTGCCAGGTCAAGACACTCGGCAAAATATCTCCTTTGTCAACAGCGAAGGCAAGGCACTCGGCAAAATGAGACCTTTGTCGAGTGTCTCACAAAGGCTCTCGGCGAAGTTCAATTTTGCCGAGTGTTCTTAGTCGGCACTCGGCAAACTTGTGATGATTTTTCTCATCTACCCTCCAAACTTTCTCTATTATATAAATACAATATGTAATCCCTAATTATAAAATTTGATAATTTATCGATTGGTTTTTCTATATTTCTTTGATTTATTGTATTTTCATGAATTTTTTTGGCAAGTCTCAAATTAGAACTGCGAGTGGTTAAAAAAAGAAATAAAATTAGTGAAAAAATTATATACATATTATTTAGACCCTTTTGAGTCATTATGTGGTTAATGAACAGAAATTTCAAAATTTTTCTTCACGAAACATGGTTAGGAACCTATTGAGCGAATGATTTTAAAATTGTAAAAATAGCAAACGAAGTTGAAAAATCATAAAAAATTGTCAGGATGTCATGATATTATACGTCGAGACCGTGGTAAAAAATCGAGAAGGTTTCAAATATTTTATCAGGTACGACGCTCACAAAACCGAAGATTCTTCAGAGTAGATTATAAGTGTTGAGAAGGATTGGTTAGATTTGGAGAGAAAGTGACGGCCGAATTGTCGTTTGATTTCAAATTTTTTTCCCTAGGCAATAAATAACATATATGGGTTTATGCAAAAATTTGGTAAATTTTTGAATCCGTTTGATAATTTTTAAATTATTAGAAGCAAAAAACTAAAAAATTTTTTTGCCGAGTGTAGCTCTCGGCAAAAATGTGACACACGGCAAAATTGTGCAAAAAGAGCCCCCACAAGCTTTGCCGAGTGCATTCCCAGCACTCGGCGAAATTTGTTTTTGCCGAGTGCCCGCGATCCGGCACTCGGCAAAGCTTGTTTTTGCCGAGTGCCCGATCGGGCACTCGGCAAAGTTTTAGCACACGGCACATTTGTTTTATATGCCCGCCTCTTCCCGACGCCATTCATTTTGGGACTTAGCAAATTAACTCCCATCTGCCGCCCGCCTCCTCGCGCCCCATCTGCCGCCACCCCGCCGCCCGGCCCTCCCGCCAGCGCCGCTCGCCGCCCTGCCCGGCAGCCAACGCTGTCGCGGCCGATGCGGCCCTACCCCGCCGCCAACCATCCCTCCGGCTGCGGCCCCCTCGCGCGCCCGACTCGACGGAGTCCCCACTCCGGCCTAGGTAATCTCCTTGTCATATTTTTCATATATTAGAATTTTTTGTGAGATTTTGTTAATAGATTTGAAACATGAGTTTGTTGTTCACATTAGAAACATTAATCGATATAATATCATGTGCAACATTAGAAACAAATTAATGGCAAAAAGAAACAAATTTAGGTATTTATTACAAACAAATCAATGATAAAAAGAATGGTATTTATTGTATGCACGTATATATTTTGAAGTTTATTGTATGCCCGTATGAATGGAGTTGCATCGTGCAGCCATGCCGTCGCTTGTGTGCCGGCCATCGAGCCGTGCTTCCCTATTTTGCAGGTGCCGCTGCCTTCACCGTCGTTTGTCTGTGTATAACGTAACCTTAGGCGTCTCCTGTTCGAAAGAGATACAGATGAAAATATGTGTCTTCTTGCATATCTTTAACCGTATCTATTTTGAATTGTCCACGTTTTTTGGACAGCCCGAGGATGTGTAGATGAGTTTAGTTTCCATGATCTAGTATTTCGATCTGACTCAGAATTTCGACAGTATCTCCCAGTTGTTCTCTGGATACACAATCTGTCCCAGCTTCGAGCAAGGAGCACGAGCGAAAGCTCGGCCATATGCACACGGCCGACCGCTTCACAGACCGAAGTGCAGCAACTCCGGGTGAGAAATTTTCGGTTTTGTGCTCAATTCATTGATATTTACTGATTGTTTGGTTCGTTTTGTAACATTGGGATGGAATATTGTAGGATGAGTTGGAAGAGGAGAGAAGGAAACGGCGGGTTAGAAAATTCTTTTTTCTCAATTCATTAATATTTACTGATTGTTTGCTTCACTTTGTAACATTAGAATGGAATATTGTAGGACGAGTTGGAAGAGGAGAGAAGGAAACGACGGGAGATTGAGATGAGGATGACTGAGATGTACAGCTACGTGCAAACAATCAGTCAAAACATGGGTATTCCTGTCGTACCGCCACCACAGGCTGTGGTATTCACTCCTCCACATCCTGTTGTAGGCACTCCGGTGAGTCACTTAACCTCGTATTTAATTTTCTTATTTGCGAATGTTACTATCTTAACAACCTATACTATTCTCTTTTCCTTTTGTACAGCCTCAGTCGGCGGCATCAAATAACCCCAGTAATGACCACGGAGGTTGGGCGTCATTTTCACCTCGGTAATTTTCTTTAAACAATTGTAATTGTAGACTACCTTATGTGAACTACTATGTTTTCTTCGAATTTCGATTGCGAATTATGGACTACCTACTGTGAACTACTATGTTTATATTTTGTGGATTGTGACTGTGACTACGATTGTGGATTATATTTATGTCTTGTGGATTGTGAATTATGGCTAAGGTTGTTGTGATTGTGGTTGTTGACGTGGTTGTGCTGATTGGGGTTTTGATTGGGGATGTGGAATGATGCTTATGGGGTTGTGAATGATTGGGGTTGTGAATGTGATGTATATTTTGAAAGTTTATGAAATATGCCACTGAACAAATAAAATAGGGTTAAAATTGTCACTTTGCCGAGTGTAACACTCGGCAAAGAGGGCCTTTGCCGAGTGCAATGGCCATAACACTCGGCAAAGAGGGCAAACTGGGGGTTCTGTGAACCCTCTTTGCCGAGTGCCCAAACTTCGCTGAGTGCGTTGACAAAAGCGCTCGGCGAAATTCCCCTCTTCACCGAGTGTTTTTGCAAAAACACTCGGCAAAGTTTATATTTTCGCCGAGTGTTTTTCTCTTTGCACTCGGCAAAGATGGTGACTTCGCCGAGGGTTTTTTTGTTGGCACTCGGCAAAAGTGAAATGTTCACCGAGTGTTTTTCTAGGCTCTCGGCGAAATTTTCCATCACCGTCCACCCAACCTAACGTGTACTTTTTTTGCCGAGTCTTGAAGGTACACTCGGCGAAGATTTTGCCGAGTGCCCGATGGAAAACTCTCGGAAAAGAGCTCTTTGCCGACCCAAAGTTTACCGTGTGAGCTATGCCGAGTACAACACTCGGCGAAGTCTTCGCTGAGTGTTTTACAGCCTTCACCGAGTGTCTCTGGCACTCGGTAAACAGGGGATCTCCCGTAGTGTAGGTTCATATCCTTAGAGTATATTGACTAGTCTCTTAAATACGTGGAAAAAGTAAATTCTTTATTTTATTAATTAGTATTTATTATTACGTTACTATATGATAAAATCATAAGTTCAAAATTATAAAAAGATTATGTAAACAAGATAGAGTTGGTTAATGAGCCAAATCATGATTTGAGACAAGCTAGCATTAAGGTTAACGCGCTGAGTTTCATTAAGATAACAAGCTAGCTCAGATGACTTGAGCTGGCTCGTTATCCACCCTGTGTCAATAGTCGGTGGAGGAGTCACATGTGTGGGGATGTCACCCTGGGGTAGCTCACAGAGTGGAGTTAAGGTCAGCTGAAGTCGGACCGGGAATTCTTGGGACGGGGTCGGAAGCCCGACCTCCTTTTGGGGTCGGTCGCCTCGACCTCCCCCCAGGTCCGACCTTGATGTTCCTTCTCGACCTCAGCTCATCGGTCTGACCTCAGATCTTCTCGGGAAGGAAGGCTTGCTTTATAAGGTTCACAGAGGAGGCAAGGAAGAGACAACCCAGCAAAAAATGATGTCACCCAACAAGACTGCGCAGAGGGTACCTGCGGAGGATGAATCCGAAGGCGGGCTAGAGCACGAGACGCTCATGGTGCACAGGACCCGAGGGATCTCTATATACTTTTCAAATGTTGTTTGTACTTCTTGTTTAGTCTTTAGTCTTAGCTTTCTTGGCCCTCAAGTCCTCTTGTAACTGCCCCCCTTAAACTATAAAAGGGAGGACAAGACGAACGGGCAGGGGGATGGTTTTTTTGAGAACTCTTTTCTGAACTCGAGTCTTTGGGAGCTAGATCCAATCCCTAGAGCCCCAAGAACTTTATCCACTGTAATCCTTGTTCATACTCCACCCAACAAAGAACATTGGACGTAAGCCTATTATCCTCCAAGAGGACTGAACCAGTATAAACTCTCTTGTCTCTTGGCTCGTTTGGTACTCGAGTCGACCATCGGATCCATTGGTGAGACGCCCCGACCACTCTCTTTCACCTTCTTGGGCAACCCTCTCGGAGTACTGTCGACGATCCCGTCGACAGTTGGCGCGCCAGGTAGGGACGCTTCTTCTCCATTCCAAGCGATCCGATGGTTGTTTTCTTGTCCACTGACTTCATGGCACCCGCTGGATGACATTCGTCTTCGGGAGCCTCATCTACCGCGCCGGCGACTCCAGCCGCCTCGCCCTCCTCTGGGAGACCTCGGGCGCGCTGGAGTGCGCGATCGCGCAGGACAAGCTCATGCAGATTCTACTCTCGAATAGCTACGTATTCTGCACTCAGCTCTTTTTATAAAGCAGCTTCGATGTCTCTCTGTTGACACCAAATTTATATCGTCGCAAGATGTGTTGATATTGAATCACACGCTGGCCTGGAAGATCTGCTTAACTCCAGTGCAGGTCCTAAAATTGATGAATCGCAGGCGTGCCAGTCAGTTTGATCCTGCCACTGACAAGATATGCAAAACAACGAGTATAAATCATATCGGTCGATAGGCCGATAATCAAAACAATCGATCGTTGATAGCCGGTTGTGTGATTCCAACCGATGCCAATGTCTAGATAACTCGTCGGCTGAAACCCCGACGAAACCCTTAGTAGCAGCCAACAGGCAGGCTAGAGATTACGGTTCTAATCATGACTTATTAGGTCAAACTGAACTGATGCAACACTAAGTATGAAAAGAAACACAACATCTAGACAATCAAGCCCTTGACTGATTTTCAGGGTGGTAGATGCCTAAGCTAATCTAATCTAATATAATGATTTAACCAGTATCGACAGAAACCCTAAAGCGAGAAACAACCGATAGAGCTAAATTGAGGTACTAGGACTAGATTAACAAAGACATATGATAAGACCGGCTAACCCTTTGGTGAAGCATTAGCATGAACCTATCGGCTTAACAAGACTTAGATTATTTCTAACAATCTAATAGGTCGGACCTAACCGATGCAACACGAGATTATATATGATAATCTAACGATGAGCCGATAGATCTGTCTAACATGATGGATATAACAAATCTACCTAAAGAGGCATTACGTTTACAGAAACATCGACTTGATCAGAATATCGAACCTAACCGAGAAAGTCCTAACTAAGCCGATGTATCTATGAACGGTAATGAAACTAAAATTAGATATGATATACCTAGGTCGGCGGGACCTTGGACTTACCCCTTTGCCGAAGATTGAAGCCGATGCAGCCCCGTGTTGGGTGCCAAGTTCCGCCGGATGATGAACAAAGTAGCCAAAAGTAAAAAGGTGGCGATGCGTCGAGTTGTATTGATCGTGAGGATTGATTTACATGGACGTTGGGCTTACATATTTATACCCGCATGCTAAAAGAGATCCTAACAAATTACAATTCAAACTTTCCTAAAGATAAAAGGAAACAAACTAAATCCTTATTGGATACCAACACACTTTCCTAAAGATAAAATAGAAAACTAACAAACTCTTCCTAATTAATAAATACAAGCCGCACCTTTCCTGAACTCGGTCTCTTCTGGATAAGATGTTTCCAAACCGAATCTAATCAGAATCCGACTGCTGAAGATATTGATCCTCCATCAGCTGACGTAGAACTCTCATCCGATTCTGCTTTGAGCTGATATGAACACTTAGCCGATGGAGACTCCAGGGCTTATCAAATTTTGGTGTTAACACTCTCCATTTATCGCTTTTTACTTTCCGCCTCGTCGCTGAGCAGACTTTGTATACTCAATAACTTCTGCGCTACGCTTATGGTCAACCTTAAGCTATGCGGCCCCGACCCGCAATGGTCGGGGTTCCCTGGTAGGAAGTCTATTGAGTACGCCCAAGCTGCTCGGGGCCTCGGTGGCTTCTCCCGACCATCCAGTAGCATTCGTATGCTCGATAACTTTTGCACTGAACTTATGACCTGCTCTGAGCTGCATGGCCCCGACCCGTTATGGTCGGGGTTCCCCGGAAGGAAGCCTATCGAGTGCATCTGTGTTTCTCAGGGGTTCGGCGGCTCTCCCGAGTACCTAGTTGGTGTATCCTAGCCTAATGCAGTGGCTTGGCCTGTTGCCCACTGGTCAGAGTATGGGCATGTGCCCATCGGTCAGAGTATGGGCATGTCCCCTCCCGAGGTCGGCTAGGGTTGGGTTCCAACGCAAGACAACTAGGTGCAATACCAAATTACTCGAGAGGCTCGGTCTCCAGCGACCTCTTTAGCCACCTATTCGCAAATTAAATGACTACAGTGCTAAGGCTTAATTTGAAACCCGTCAGGGTCTGGTCAGAGCTTTCTCCCTACCGCTGCGGGCTAAGATCGCAAACCGAAGTATGGTAGTCGGATGCAATGCGAATAGATGAACTTAAAACTTCATTAGAGTCTAATAAATGGTTCTCTAATCCTGCAAAGAGTTCGAACTTTGTTATGAACTTTGTTACATTTAAAAAGTTTGCAGACATTGAACCTCACTAACTCATTTTTTCTTTACACTAGGGTTTTACAGGGAATTCCTAGAGGACCAAGTCGCTGACTAACTTCTCAGCAGTCGGCTCGACCTCCGTGTAGATGCCATCCACGTCGCCCTCCGCCACGCCAACGGGCCAGCCCTCAGCGATCTCCTCGACCTTGACGCGCGGATGGAGCTTGTGTAGGACGCCAAGGGCATGTGTCACAACAAGCTTTGTCGTGTCCCGTACAAGCACTTGGAGGCGTCGTGGCAATCCTACAGCCGCACGAAGAACGCCGCCTCGGTCTCCTCGGTTGGCGGGAGCTCATTGTCGGCTACGTCCAAAAGCGCCCGAGCCCTCTCCTGGTACCGGGTCGATCGACCCTCGGCCGCCTCCAAGCTGGCCTTGAGGTCTCCGATCTGGCAGTGAAAGACCGACAGACGGCCTGCGCAAAAGGGGGGTCGGTTAGTACAAGCAAAAAGAAGAAAAGACGGAGAGAGAGAGAGGTCGGTACCGATAATTACTCTTTGCGGCATCCCTCGCCGACTCGGCTTCCTCCAGCTTTTCCTCCACCACGACCCTCGCCGCCTCCGAGGCCGCAAGCTTCTCCTCCGTGGCGGCCCTGGCTGCTTCAGATTCCGCCAGCTTCTTTTTCGTGGCGGCCTCGGTCTATTCGGACCTTGCCAACTTCTCCTCTACCTCGGCATCCTTGCGGGCGGTGTCCGAGAGCTTGAGAAGCCCCTGGACGTCGTCCCGTTGCAACTAGAGCTTCTCGACCAGCGAGTTGGTCTCCTTGGCGACCTCCTTGAGCCCTTCGGCGTAGGCTATGGTCTCGTCGGCTTCTGCACAACAAAACAGGTCAACTGATGACTTTGGGAGGGAGTTAAAGCATGAGGGTAGTGGACTTACAGTGGGAAGCTTCGGCTAGCCTCGTCTCCAACTCCCGCACCACCTCGGCGGACCGTGACGGGCGGGCGGCATCCTGCAATTTCAAGGCATCAGAGAGGGAGCCAAGGGAGAAAACTCGGCGTCGGAGGGTTCCTCAACCACTGGCGCGCTGCTCGGGACCCGCTGGTCTGCGGGGTCGACAACGATGACCTCCTCGACCTTCGGGTCGAGCTGGTCCTCGGCACCCCCGACCATCAGAGCATCGGCGCCCAAGCGCGGGCATGCCCTTGGTCCCCGCTGCGGCCGACTCAGTCCCGGGGGCTCTACCGTCGGTAACGTCTATGAGGGGGAGCAAGTCCAAGTTGATTTCCGACAGCTCCAGGAGAGCCCTCTCCTTCTCGGTCGCCTGCTCGGGCCCGGCTTCCGGGGCCGCCTTGGTCGCCGCCTCGACCACTCCAACGGCTGTCGCATCAACCCTATCCTTGACCTCCGTCGTCGGCTGCTTCTCCACTTGGCCAGCCGCCAGAGCTGTGGCTTCCGAGTCAGCAGTAGCCGAGGGTGGGTCGGACCTCACCCCCTCGACCTGGGCGGCTGGCTCGGCCAGCCTCGTCGGTTCCTCGGCATGGGGCTCAGTGTCCTCAATGACCCTGCTCGAGGTAATTCGTCAGCACACAAAAAAAGAAAGGAAATCAAGATAGATCACCCATTTATCACTTACTTGGCGGAGACCCTGAACGGGATCCCGATGCGCTTGGTTGCCTTCTTCGGGTGTCCAGACGGCTTCTACCTTGGCATCCCGCTTGAGCCGGACGACGATGACGCGGGACGCACGTCGACCTCCCCCGACCCCTCCTCGTCGGAGGTAACCACGAGCTTCCTCTTCACGTCGAGGATTTTGAGGCTCCCCGGGGCCGCCTTCTTCGCCTCTGGCTTTTGCGGAGGGAGATCGGACTTCTTCCCCTTCCCCACTGACCTCAGCAGAGGTATGAAGATCATCGGCATCTCACCTTTGACCATTTTGGGGAGCGATGCGAGCGACACGTACGCTTCCCGCCCCTGTCAACGTCGACACCTGCCAGGTGTTGGTGATGGCAGTGCACCTACCAAAGCCCGATCGAAACGCTTTAGGAACACGCTAAAGACATCAACCAGGAAGAACTTGGACCCTAAGGATGGATGTCTCATTCATCCTTAGGCTCGGGGGCTGCTGTGGGGGTGTCATCCCGGGGTAGCTCACAGAGTGAAGTTAAGGTCAGCTGAAGTCGGACCGGGAATCCTCGGGACGGGGTCGGAAGCCCAACCTTCTCTTTGGGTCGGTCGCCCCGACCTCCCCACAGGTTCGACCTTGGGGTTCCTTCTCGACCTCAGCTCATCGGCTCGACCTCAGATCTCCTCGGGAAAGAAGGCTTGCTTTGTAAGGTTCGCAGAGGAGGCAAGGAGGGGACAACCCGGTAGAAGATGATGTCACCCGACAAGACTGTGCATAGGGTATCTGCGGAGGATGGATCCCAAGGCAGAATAGAGCACGAGATGCCCACGACGCGTAGGACCCGAGGGATCTCTATATACTTTTCAGATGTTATGGTCTTAGCTTTCTTGGCCCCTAAGTCTTCTTGTAACGGCCCCCCTTAAACTATAAAAAGGAGGGCAGGACGAACAGGTAGGGGGATGGCTTTTCTGAGAACTCTTGTTTGAACTTGAATCTTTGAGAGCTAGATCCAATCCCTAAAGCCCCAAGACTCTCTCCACTGTAATCTTTGTTCATAGTCCACCCTAATAAAAAACATTGGATGTAGGCCTATTATCATCCGGAAGGGCTGAACCAGTATAAACTCTCTTGTCTCTTGGCTCGTTTGGTTTACGAGTCGATCATTGGATCCATCGGTGAGATACCCCGACCACTCTCTTTCACCTCCTTGGGCAACCCCTTGAAGGACCGCTGGTGATCCCGCCGACAATATGACTTCACTCATCAGGGTTTAAATCATAGTGTCCACGAATATTACGCGTACGAAGTGTTTTTTCAAAGAAATTTAGTCTCGTTTTCCATGCACACACTTTCAGACTTGATAAACATTGCACATATTTTATAAAAAATTTTATAGAAAAGTTGCTTTAAAAATCATATTAATTTATTTTTCAAGTTTTAAATAATTCATATTCAATTCATCATGTGCTAATGGCTCATCTTATTTAACGTATCTTCTCAATCTTATTTTTTCCTCTCCTCTCAAACATATCCTTCGTGAGATCAGAGGTCCGCCGGTGGTTTTCATTTATTTAAGCGTTTGTTAGGGGCACATTATGAGAGCACTGTAATACAGAGTTTAAGCGTGATACAACTTTATATCTATATGTCTTCTATAGTTAAAACCAAAAGCTCAACTACAATTCAGAATCATCCCTATGCTTCGTCACAATCATCTAATATACATTAGATATATGCCATTATTATTTCTCATTAATCTCACTAGATAACTCTGACCTACTTATTGTCCTACTTATTGTCGTCATTGCTAAGCCACCACAAAGTTACATCATTTCTTATCTTTTACACCCTTGCGGTGGTGCTTTTACGGTTTAGGTCGGCCTGTATTCTTTTCCATATCTATATCTATGCATTTAAATTTTGCACATGCATTGCACATACACCAATATCATGTTGCAATATACGAGGTGCCATCTAGTGTTCCTACATAATTATTAAACCAAAGCTCAACATCTATTAAGCTATCTCATCTATAAAAGAGCCGTATATCACTTTCATGCTTAATCAAGTCATCAATGTATTTTCAGTGCTAAACATTATATATTAACTATAGCTTAACACAAATCGCACATTTCATTATCTCATTGCTAACTTGTGATTAGTTGCACTGCCAGGAAACCCCTTTATAGTCTCGGTTTATAACCTATTTTAGTCTCAGGTTGTTAACCAAGACCAAAAAATAAGATTAAAATATCAATCTTTAGTCCCGGTTGAAATAGTCATGACTAAAGATCATAAAATCCCATTGCACTTTAACCGGGACTAAAAACATTTTTTAATCTAAAATCGAGACTATTGTGAATTTTATCAAGTGGAGCAAAGACCACTTCTCCAGTAGTATTGGCAGAACAAGATTTGGGGAACCTGTGTTCGATAATGGTGGTTTAAGGCTGTGATATATCACGGCTTTAGCATGAGCAATCTTACAAACACACGTGAATTACCCATGTTTAGAGCTCTAGAGGATAAGAACCCTCCTTCTGTTTTTGGATTAATATGCGAAGATCTCTCTTACACCACGCGAAATGCTAGCGCCGCTAAGTATGAAGCTCCTAGGGCTTTCAAGTATTTTTATGTACCCAACCGTGTCTAACCCTTTTTTCTTCCCATATATTTTTCAACATAATTTTAATTCAGTGATGTAATATCAACAACCATTGCGAATACATGGTCGAGCAAGTAATTAGATACTCCTTCATTCTAAAATAGACATAACATAATACTATGAATCTAGACATACCACATATACAGATTCATAGTATTTTGTTAGAATTCTAAGGAGACATAACCTAATACGAATCATGAATATAGATAGGCCCTTCATCCAGATTCAAAGTATCCGTCGGGATACTATAAAGATGAGTTAAGCACCCAAATTTGAGAGAGAAGAAAACTATAAAAATCTATGCTACACGCTGTTTTTATATTCACAGTACTATGTATAGTAGTTATGTATATTAGTTATTTATTTTAGGATGATGGAAGTGTTTTTACAAGATCTTGGATTATGATAGAACAGAACAACACTAGTTATTCTTTTCACACAAGCTAGCTAGCCTGTTCTTGTCCATGACACCAGGATTTGTACCAAACGGCATTCCTTTCTTTTGCTCCAACCTGTACCGTCGAGCTCAACCAAATGAGGCAACAAGGCATAACCGTAAAAACTTTAGTCGTCTATAAAGCGACATCACTTTCAAATTTAATAAAAACCTAATAACTAGATTATCCCAAAGATGAGCACACACACCCGCCATGCCCTTGTCTTTTCTGAAGCTTTCGACCGAACGAACCCCTGCCGAAGCAATGGATCTGAATCTACCGAGCTTGTTAAGCAAGTCCCCTGTGGCACGGGCAACCCAAGCAACGGTACCATGTTAGCCCGGCCCATCCACCATCGGGTTTTCTTTCCTCGGTCGCACCCTTTTCTTCCAAGCCTGCGGGTGTGAGGGCACAAATGGCACATGATGTGTGCAAGCAAAGCGAAGCGGGAGAGAGAGGAAAAAAAAAACCCAACCCACCCATCGCGAGGAAATATGGGTTTTCGCACGGGATGGATAGATAGATACAGCAGCAAACCGCAGCGGCCGCGGCGGGGGCGAGAAGCTTAGCAAGGGATCTATCCCCTCATATTCCCCTTGCGTGCAAGCTCCCCTCCTCCCGCAACCCCCTCATCTTCGCCACGCGCACCCCGTCACGCGTACACGGGGGAGGGGGATAGTGAGGTGGGGTCGGGGTGGAAGTGGGCGAGGGGGGTTGGTTGCTCGGGGCCGCTCTGCGGGGAGGCGGAGAGGCAAACGGGGGAGAGATTTCTTGGGATTATTTAAAGGAGGCGGGGCAGGGGGAGAGGGAGATAGGCACACGAAAGCAACAGCGAGAAGGAGAGAGAGAAGAGGGAGAGGAAAAGGGGGAAGCCAAGGAGTTGTTGGTTCTGGTCGGAGTCGGAGGAGGAGGAGGAGGAGGGGGAGGGAGATGGTGGCGAGCTGACTTGGCGGATCGCGGCGGCGGCGGAGGGGGGATCGGTTGGGGAGTAGGGCCACTCGGATGGTATTGGGCTTCGCCGGCGCCGGAGGCGGCGATCGCGGATGGGCGGCGGGCGGGACGGGGGCCTGGGGCTGTAGGTGGAGGAGGAGCGGTTCCGGAGTTTGGGGAGGGGGCGGCGACGGCGGTGCTCGTGCTGGGGGAGGAGTGGGGAGGAGGAGGAGGAAGGATGAGGCGCGGGAAGGGCGGGAGGAACGGGCTGCTGCCGAGCTCGCTGCGGATCATATCGTCGTGCCTCAAGACGGTGTCGTCCAACGCCGGCTCCGTCGCGTCCACGGTGCGCTCGGCCGGCGCCTCCGTCGCCGCCTCCATCGCCCCCCAAGCCGAGGACGAGAAGGACCAGGTCCGTTCCTCCCACACGCTACTGACCCTCGCCCCCAACTATTCAAATATATGTTCATTTTCTCAAACTATTCAAATATATGTTCATTTTCTCACTGTTGAAGGTAGCTGTGGGAGTTGTTAATTTTAGTCGAAGGTAGCTGTGGGAGTTGTTAATTTTAGTCGTGATTATTATAGTCGCAACCGCGGACTTCAATCACTGGCATTTTGCGGTAGGATGTTGTGATTAGTCCAGCGAGGTAGATCTTATGTTCTTGTAGATTCAAAATTTCTGTGCCTCCAGTTGACTACCACAAAGCTAAAATGGATATACGGAGTTGTAAATCTACAACATGTGGGATTTGAGTGGGTACTCTTTTTCAATCCAAGAATTGATGAAATTCTAGTTATCTGCATGGTGGCAAAATAATATTTTCCAAGTAATGCAAGAACTTCAAAACAATTGGACTGTTCCATAGCTCAAATTTTTCTATCTTTGCCACAATTTCTCTATTTTAACTATATCTCACTTTGTTGGGAGCCTGGAAGCTGACTTTCTGCTTTACATCATAATGTTTCTATTACTTTTCTGATTTGTGTTTTTAACAAAAATTAGTAAATAGTGCCTTTGTTATTTTGGTTCAGTTCGCATTTGTGCTATGCTTCCATTTAGTAAATAGACCAATTTAGTTTCGCTTTCCTGTGCTATGCTTCCATTTTGTAATGTATTCATCAGAAGAGCATTTTCTTTTTCCTGTTGTCCGTATGTGGTTAGTGGTATTATTTGTGCAACCAATTTAATTTTCACTAACCATTTACTGCTGCTCTTTAACCCAATATGTGCATGTAGCTATAGTATATTATGCAAATTTGAACATAACTATACTCTTGATGCTTCATTATATAATCAGGTATTGTGGGCTGGATTTGATAAATTAGAGCTTCATCCATCATCTTTCAAGCATGTTTTGCTTGTTGGTTATTCAAATGGGTTCCAAGTGCTTGATGTTGAGGATGCTTCAAATGTTTGCGAATTGGTCTCAAAACGCGATGGTCCAGTTACATTTTTACAAATGCAACCCACACCAGTTTACTCTGATGGTATTGAAGGATTCAGAGCATCACATCCCATGCTTCTGGTTGTTGCCGGTGATGAGACAAATGGGTTGGGTATGGTTCAAGGTGGTCGCTTAAGTGCGCTGATCAGAGATAACAGCATTGAATCTCCAAATGGAAATTGCATTTCTACTCCAACAGTTGTTCGCTTCTACTCTATGAAGTCTCACACATATGTACATGTTCTGAGATTTCGGTCTGCCGTATATATAGTTCGCTGCAGCCCCCGGATTGTTGCTGTAGCTCTTGCAGCACAAGTAAGTTTCTCTTGGTGTTCTTATTCATTGTTAAATGACATAGAAGAGTACATGTTTTTAATTTGCTTTGATGTACTTATATTTGCTTTAACTACATTCCAGGTATACTGCTTTGATGCTGTGACCCTTGAGAACAAGTTCAGTGTCTTGACATATCCTTTGCAAGGGGCACCTGGGGTAAATATTGGGTATGGCCCAATGGCTGTTGGTCCAAGGTGGTTAGCTTATGCTTCCAATAGCCCTTTATTATCAAGCACAGGCCGTCTAAGTCCACAGAACCTTACACCATCTCCAGGAGTTAGCCCATCAACCTCCCCTAGTAGTGGAAGTTTAGTTGCTCGATATGCAATGGAATCCAGTAAGCAGATAGCTGCTGGTATTATTAATCTTGGTGATATGGGATACAAGACACTGTCAAAGTACTGCCAAGAACTTCTGCCGGATGGTTCTGGCTCCCCCTTGTCATCAAGTCCTGGCAGAAGATCTGGCAAACTTCCGTCCAGCGTGCATCCGCTGGAAGCTGACAATGCTGGAATGGTTAGTTGAGGCTTGAGCAAGCCTTCACTTTGTCACATACTCACATTTCTGTTTCCTAATAGTGTAATCCTCTTGAACACTTGCAGGTAGTCATCAAGGATTTTATCTCCAAAGAAATTATATCTCAGTTTAGGGCTCACACAAGTCCCATATCTGCTCTTTGTTTTGACCCTAGTGGAACCCTGTTGGTCACAGCCTCTGTTCATGGCCATAACATAAATGTTTTCAGGATCATGCCAACCGTAATAGCTAACAGCTCAGGCACAATACGCTATGATTGGACAGCATCTCATGTCCACCTTTACAAACTGTATCGTGGCATGACAGCAGCTGTATGTTCAAAAGCAAACAAAAGTTCAATTTAAACTTGTGTAATCTTGGGATTTGTTTCTGATTATCTTGCATCTGCTTGCAGGTCATCCAGGACATCTCTTTTAGCCATTTTAGCCAGTGGATATCTATTGTTTCATCGCGAGGTACTTGCCATATTTTTACATTGTCTCCTTTTGGCGGTGATGCGAGTTTGCTGCCACAGAATTCTCACAGTGATGGGCCACCCCTTGCCCCATGTCAGTCAAGGCCATGGTGGTCAAAGCCATCATTCCTTATGGATCATCAACTTCATCCAGCTCCTTCAACTGTAACTAATTCTGTAGTCAGTAGGATAAAAAACAGTTCTTCTGGTTGGCTAAATACTGTTAGTAATGTGGCTGCTTCTGCAAGTGGGAAACTATCTGTACCATCTGGTGCTGTTACTGCTGTTTTCCACAATTCCAACTATGAAGGTTCATTGCCAGTTCCATCAAGGGCTAATGCCATGGAGCATCTATTGGTGTATTCACCATCTGGTCATGTTATTCAACATGAACTTCTGCCTTCAGGTTCTGAATCCTCTGATAGCAGTCCAATAGTTGGGCCTGGTTCCTTGCAGATCCAAGATGATGAGTTGCATGTTACTGCTGAACCGACTCAGTGGTGGGATGTATGCCGTAGGACAAACTGGCCAGAAAGGGATGAAAACATTGCAAACATAGTCTTCCATAACCAACGAAATAATATGATGGCAATGGATGCTTCTGACTGTGATAGTGAGCATTCAGATTCCGTTCCATCAGATGGTATTTCTGGGAAAGAGATTACGAGATCTCGAGAAAGATCAAGTTGGTACCTCTCGAATGCAGAGGTACAGATAAGTTCATGGAGGATTCCCATTTGGCAGAAATCAAAGGTTGTGCCTCCTTGTCTCAACATTGTGCTCAGCTATGCGCAATGAATATTGAATATTTTTTCATGTTTTTGTAGATTTTCTTCTACGTGATAAATCAACCGCCTACAAAATCAGGGGAATCTCTTAGCTCTAGTGGGGGAGAGATTGAGATTGAGAAGCTGCCTCTGCATGAGGTTGAACTCGGAGGAGGGAATTGCTCCCTGTATTCAAGCAGTTCCACTATTCTGAACAGAATTTTAGTGACAGGTAATGCCAGCAAATTTTGGCTCGTAAAATTTTGTTTCTTTTATCTGTTGTAAAGATACACTTTCAAATATGTCTTGTTGGTTTTAGATAATATTTTCCCCAAAACAGAAGCTGGTTAAGTCAGCTTTAGATCTAAATTATATGGCATCTCCCATTCTGTACTGGTTTAACTGAACACTGGCAGTAACTGACAGGTTTCTGAATCTGGATGATCTAACGTGTATTTTATAGTTTGGGTACATCATTGTCTCAGGTGCATGGACTAATTCTGCAAATGCCAATTTTTTCAAAAAGTATATGGCCATAACTTTTAAGCATGAGAAAATGTTGATGATATGCACAGCCTTGGCTAAATCTAGGCTGGATTTGCCACACTTCCTGACAGTTTTTTTTTTCGCCACATTATGCTAACTGCTTCATATTGAAAAATTGTCATTCTTGGTGAGTTGTTTTAAGGACACAAATTTACATGATCCTAAGTAGTTACCAAAACAATGCTAGAGTAGATCTATCTGGGGATTGTGTATATTGTAATAAATTTCTCTGGTAGGAAATAGATAGAATGCTTGCGGGCAATGTGAATGTATAAAATTTGTGAAAACGAGAGAATTTCAGTATCACATAATTCAAGATTCGAATTAATTGTCATTTGTGTGTACAAGTAAAAGAGAAGGTGATATGATGCTAGTTCATAGTTTAATTTTATGTAGTATTGCATATCTAAGAACAGCAAGCGTTTTTTTGTTAACCTTGGTTTGATAATTTGGTAACATATACATGGGTGTTATTACATGTTTTTTCAAAGTAGCAGATGTTAGTGCCTACTACTCCCTAGACCTATTTCTTTTGTCACCAAGACCAAGGAGTAATTAACTTGTTCCGGTCAACATTTAATTTAGCACATAAAAATTACAAATAGGCCTTAGACTTTTGGAAAAACCAAAAAATGCAATATGTCTTGGACTTTTGGATGGAGGGAGTATTATTTTGGAATTGAAGTGTCCAATGTTTTAATAGTTTTCATTAGCCAATGCAAATGAATCCAATGCAAGTTTAATTATATTTTTTAATGTGACTTCAATGAAATTTGAAGTTAACAATATTCAAAGTTGCAGGAATCTTGCAATAGGACGGTTTCAGAATTCATTGACAGACATTGAGAAGGATAATGGTGCTCATGGATCTAACCCGGGGTTCCCTATATCTGGATTTTACAGTGGTAAGCACAGTCAATCGTAATACTTCATCCCCGTTATGTGTCATCGTTAATTGAAAACCTTTCTTTTTCAGATATGAGGAAAATGCAGAACATGAATGGTTTAGGGGGCCAGTTATTGTCGGGACGTATCACTTCTCATGATTTACATCCAATCGGAAAATGCAATTCTGTTGAATCTCCTAAAGTGGCAAATATGACTGCCCTTCACAATGAAGATAATGAGAGCATGAACCATGTTTCAACAGCAACTGGAGCAAAGGCATCAGCCATGACGCCACAAGGTAGAGATACAGTGGACAGTGTACCTTCAAACATCAGACCATTGAGCAGCTATTCCCTCTTGGATGGACCTCTTGATGATGGACTACCATCGCCTACGAGTAATGTATCATGCAGGCCTCAGATAACCAACAATTCATCAGTAAGCAATGGTGCAATCACTGACATCTCAAATGGGTGTCTCACGAGCATCGATTCTGGACAGAATGAAGCATCTGATTCTCACAACTCTGTGGAGTTTACCCAGTATTTCCAAGAGGGCTATTGTAAAATATCAGAACTCGATGACTGCCGTGAGTTAACTGAAGCTGTTACTGATGCTGACAGCAGCAGCAGCCACTGCGAGAGAGAGAAGCCTGAGGAAGATGGGGATAACGATGACATGCTTGGAGCTGTTTTTGCCTTCAGCGAAGAAGGTACTATCTATGATGCAAGTTCTAGGAGGGCATTGCATATTTTTGCATTGTGCTTACCTATCTCTTTTGGTTGCAGGTTGAACCTAATATACTCTGCTTTTACATAGAGAATGGAAAACAGCGCCCATGATATTACGTAGAAAATGGTGGATTTCCAGTAGACTTTCGTGGAATAAATTGGTGCTGAAATGATAATATACTATTTGGTACATATTAGAAAGGTGAAGCTTGTGCTCGATATCCATTTGTGAGAAGTTTTACTCAGGAATTGAGATCAAGATCCTTCCGGGCCATTAACTAATCCACGGATCCACGTTAAGGGGAGCTTGGTGTTGTCGAGAAGTTGCTGCTGCCCTGCCGCAATACTGCCCCCTTTTCCGTTGCTTTGTACATACTGTAAAAGACCATTTGTTTTGTGAGATACATCTCTGGAACATTGGACGATCCAAAGACCTTGGCAGTCATATTTGTTGACCGCCCCCTGCCAAGGCCTGTTAATGTTCCTTGTTTATTTGTACAGACTTTTCTGTTTCATTAAGGAAAAAAGGAAATCTAGCAAGGATTAATGTGACATAACTGTATAAACATTCAGTAAAGAATTTCCGTTTACGAAGAAACGTTATTGTTTCCCTTCCTTCTCCCATCGATTTTGCGTGCATGTGGTATTGACTGAACATTTGATGGTACTATCAAAGTGCATTTCAGCGTTTGGATAGTGTACCAGGTACCAACATCTGAAAAGTGCATTTCAGCGATTGGATTGTGTACCAAGTACCAACATCTGAAAAAAGATGGTACTGTACTTCCTACGTACTAGTGCACTGAATCAATGCTAAGCGATTGGATAGTGTACCAACATCCGAATAAAGGATAGTACTGTACCAACGTACGCTAAATCAATGCTACTACTGCTACTGAAGTGCAGATGTGCGTTTTTTTTAGCTAAAGTTTGATCAACACTATTAACGCGTACAAATTGGAAAATAACACCAGGGGGATTACTCACATTTTTTTTCCATGGAGACATCAGTTTAGTATTCCGAGAACACTCATAACTGAGTTAGGCACGTTTGGAACGTGAGATTTTACAAATACACTCCATCTAATCGAACGTGCTAAACAGCCGCCCTAAGAAAGGAAGGGTCTTTATCGACTGTTTTATGACTTATAAATGGTTATCAAAATTTAAATTCTAAAATTTGATTTTGTTGATTTTAATGTTTTCTTAACACATTTCTGTTTATATGGGCTTGTAAATTGTTACGCATATGTATATAAAAGTTTATCTATAAATTATTTTTTATTATTTATAGATTAATGTGGATTTTAGTCAGACATGGGGATCGTAAACTGAGTGAAAGTCAATCCACATCCCAAATCCCAAATCCCAAAAAGCCGTACGCAGCAAAGGCTATGGTGCACTGCGTAATCCCAGTTTCCTCGCCTGTTCCCGGCCCGGAGAGATGGAGCCGCGCGCCGCCCAGATCCACACCACACACATGCCTGCTGCCTTGCGACGCGCGAGCGATCAAGCCTAGCCACACGCCGAGGCGACTCGACGCGAGGCCTCATCCGGGAAGAAGACTCGACTCGCTGCACAGGCACAACGCGTGCTTCGAGAGCGACGAGGGAGGAAGCCTCCAAGGGACGGACCCATGGCTCCGGGCGGGCCGCCCCCCTCACCACCACACAAAACCCGCGCCGCGCGCCCACCCTAGCTAATCCCCCCGTGCAGTGCAGGATAGCGCGCGCCACACAGGAAGAAGGCAAAGGTTGGGGAGGAGAGGTCCAAGGAGGGAGGAGAGCGCGCGCGCGCTGCTGCGATGATGGAGGGAGAAGTGGTGGAGGAGGAGGTGACGGCGGCGGCACCCGCGGCGGCGGAGTTTGGGCTGCCCTCGGAGTTTGGGCTGCCCGCGGAGGTGATGGCGGTGCTGCCGGAGGACCCATTCGAGCAACTGGACGTGGCGCGGAAGATCACCTCCATCGCGCTGGCGTCACGCCTCGGGCGGCTCGAGGCCGAGGCCACGCGGCTCCGCGTGCAGCTCGCCGAGCGCGACGCTGCGGGGGAGGACCTCCGAGAGCGCGTCGAGCAGCTCGACGCCGCGCTCGCGGTGGCCACCGGCCGCCTCCGCCGCGCCGAGGAGGAGAAGGTAAAAATACACTAGCTGCTGAAGTCAAGTCCCTAGTGTGGCCTGAGCTGCTCGTTTCAACTGAGATAATTATCGGATGACACATGGGGTCCATTTGTCGGAGATACTGTCACGCGTCTCGAATTGTTAACACGCGCGTAGTACTTCACTCCATCTGAACTAGTTTCAGGCGATTTGATTGTTCGCTAATGATAACTGAGGACAATTTCTTCAAAAATGTGCACTTGTTTGACACTTTGCTTGCTGCCTCTAGTAAATGCATCAATCTTGCTTTGAGTTATATGTCCAGTGCACATTAGCATAATTTTGATGTTAATGTGTGTTCCTGTTGTGGTCTTGTGGATGGTGGATATGCAGGAGGCGCTGCAGAGGGATAACTCATTTCTGTCAAACACCGTCAGGAGGCTGAACAGAGATGTTGCCAAGGTAACAGGACGTGCTCATTTGAATTTTTGCAATGCGCGGTGACTCGGAATGTTTGCTCAAAGTAAGTATGTTTTTACCACCTGTTTTCCGCTTTGCTGTCCAGTTGGAAGTGTTCAAGAAGACGCTTATGCAGTCACTCCAGGAAGATGAAGACCCTGCTGTAAGTTGTCACGACTACATGTTTGTGTTGTATTTACTTCCCAAGAATCCAATAGTGAGTAGAGCATTGGAATTTGGAACTATTCTCCTAATTTTGTTCGTAATTCTTTTGGATTGGGAGTGATTTTTCTTGTTAAAATACTTTGCTGCAGAACACTACTCCCAAGGCAAGGGTCAGCGAAGCTTCAAATTTCTCCTCTGCAACATCTGTTGGAGGTACTCCAAATCTTTTGGGGGAATTTGCTGGTTGTTGCGCTAATTGTATCCACTTGCATTGTTTCATATGAAATCACTAGAGTAACCTTGATCGTTTATTTCTATCAGATGAAGATTCTGCATTTCCAGCTTCCAAATCGTCACAATTGTCAGAAACAGCTAGTTCTGTCTCAGAGGAGAGTAGTCATGTCGAGACAGATGGTACATTCCATCTCAGTTGATTCATGTTGTTAAATGTGGAAATCTCTCGATGATTTACATAAAGCACCTTTTTATACTTGCAGTACCTAGGCCACCCCGTCCACATGTATTTTTGCCATCATACAACAGTACACCGAGGATTACTCCCCCAGACTCACCTCCAAGGAGTTTTGTGTCAATATCACCTCCAAGGCGACATTCAATTTCAGTTGCATCAAGGAATATGTTTGATGACAGGTCCTCAGTCTATTCTGGTCATCATAGTTCAGTGACATCTCCATTTGATGCAGCAAGTCATACAGGTTAGCTGTGCTAGCTCGAACAAATTATCTGTGTTCTTATTTCCATTGTTTTTGCTACTTTTTTGCGGGAAATAAGGAACCTTCATATGTTGAATGTATCAACATACATTTTGTGGGTAAAGTAATGATGCTGAGATTCTTCAAGGACAAAAAATGACTCAATCAAAATATACCACTGAAAATTGGCTAGTATCTGCTAGTAGAGTTCAGTGTTGTCGTGATTTAGAACTTAGAATGTATATAAAAGGAGGAAACTAACAAATTTTCACGTCATATGATTCAACAACCATCAATTCGTGATAAATGCATGAATGTTCTGAGTCTGAGTATTTGCATGCAAAAAATATCGATAAGATCTTTTTATGAATGTCACAATGCAATCTAGATTCCTGTCAGTCAGTTTACCTTTGTGAAGAAGTAGCAAGCTCCATTAACCATCAATTCTGGTGCACTAATAGTAGAGACCTGAAATAGGTAATCTGCTTGAAGCATCAGTTTTTTAGGACAAATGAAAAGGATCATTTGGTTCTAATAGACTGATACCAGTCACTACTGTAGCCTAGAGTTTGATTTCTGACTAAGCATGCTGATCATTTCCATGAATTCAGTAGTTCACTATGTTTATTGTTTGTACGTTTGTTTCAGGACGAACACGAGTTGATGGAAAAGAGTTCTTCCGTCAAGTCAGGTATATATTTGAAGATGAACATGATTTTAGAGAGTACCTCTACCTGTATCTTTTATGTTGTGTAAAATGGGTGCAACTTTCCTTTAGAAAAGGATGGACCATTTGCTTGAGAGTTATTGTGATTACCTATCTTCTCCTAATCCACTTGTAAAGTTGCTTAAGGTCTGCCCTGTTATGTATTTTCATTTTTCAAAAAGCTTGACATTCTATTGTACCTGAAGAACCACGCAATATTGCACTGTAGGAATTGTATCAACCCTGGTTCCTGAAGATCCTTTTTCATAAATTACAAAACAAAATTACGGCTGTCTTGTTGCTTAACCACCAGACAAGCAACCTTTTTATTGCAATAGTCATGGTGCACAGTTAACCTCCACATTCCTTTTGACTTCTTTAAAATTTTGTATGCATGCAGAAACCGCTTGTCTTATGAGCAATTCAGTGCATTCCTAGCCAATGTAAAGGAGCTGAACTCACACAAACAGACCAGAGAGGTATAAAACTAATACAAACTGAACTTACTGTATGGTCTTCTATATGTGAGCTCTGTTTCCTTTTTTGCCCTGGGATTTTCTTCTCCTTTGTTGCTTCCTGAAGCTTCCGTGATGCTTACAGGACACATTAAGGAAGGCTGACGAAATATTTGGTCCAGATAACAAGGACCTATACACCATCTTTGAGGGCCTAATTACTCGCAATATTCATTAGAATCCTAGTAAAACTTTTCTCGTAATTAAAAGTGGTCCAGGTTTTTAACAGGAATTATGAGATTAATACGTTTGGTACTTTTTGTATTTCAGTGGCTACTCATTTCAGATCTCTGGTGTATAGTTTTTAAAATTTATTCTTGATGTTAATGTAGAGTCTGTAAGGTACGGTTATATATGTAATACAAATGAAAATAAATGGAATAAGAGACAATGCGTTTTCTTTTCTTAAATTCAAGGTGCTTCTCGTACCCACAGATAACATGCAGCTGAAACAAGAGCAAAACAAACTTTCATGCAAGTTTAGCTCTATTGAATATTCGTTTGGTAAAAACGGCCTGATTTGCCGCAAAGGTAAAAATGATTTCAGCTTGTAATTATTTATACTGCTTGGAGGGTATACACTTATAACCCAACTGAACAGAGGGTTCAGAGCACAAACTGAAAACGTGTGCCAGATTTGCTAGCCACCTCAATGCTCAACTACGGTACAAAATCCAGAAAGAAACATACTTTTCTTTTCTTTTTCCTTAGCAATCAAAGAAACAGAAAAAAAATGATCGATTCTTCAGGTTACTTCGCGTCATGGAGCGATTCTTCAGCCCCCAGTGACACCCGTTCTTCAGCCAATTCAAGCATTATCATGTCAGCTTTCTTATCACCTGTGCTATGTAATCTTTAATCTCTTATTTAGCACACTAATGCTACTACAAAAGTTTACCTTTGTTGCTTACATACTCTGAACTATTTGGCGGTCTGCTCCAGATTGCCTTTTGTTCTTCAAAACTCCCAATAACGGCAGACTGTGTCTTGTTTGCTAAAGAATTTGCCAATTGTTTGCTATACATTTCACCGTTGAAATCGCTCAATACCCTAACCAGCTTTGCACTATTCTTGCTGATGACAATCTGCCCATCTGTGCTTTTGTTTGTGTTGGCAACAACACTTACTGGCTTGAGTTCCACTGAAGGTTTCAACCCTGATCCTTCAACCATGTAAACTGCTCCAAGAATTTCTCCCAGAAATATGTCCTGATATCATGAAAAATTAAACAAAAAGTTACATGACAAACATTATAAAAGTAAGAAAAAAAGATAGAGATGGATTGTACAGTAGTCACTAGTCAAGTTACCAAATGATGATACAGCTTCTGTTTCATCTGAAGTTCCTGCAGCAACGACAACAATTCATGGACAAATTTTGATTCATGAGTATGCTGGATGTCTTCCAAAGCCGCAAGCACAGCCCGAAATGATGCAGCTTTTCGTTGCGCCGTAAGAGGAATGAGTGTGATTTTCAGATCAGATTCCAGGACTGTTTTTGCAGCTAGTGGATCAAGAAACATGTTAAACTCTGCATGTTTGTTCGATGGAATCGTGAACAAATTTCCATTCTCATCGCCTCCATCTTTGATGAGTCCACCAACAACATAGACTCTCTGCATTGGAAAAGTTTGTCCATGGAGATTGACCTTCACTGATGAACTCATCACAAACTAAAACTTATTTTGGAAGATAGGGAACAACTGACCTCTATCACAGAACTTGCATCCCTGTCAGAGAGTGAAATGTTGGCCATATTGGTGAGAGGTCCATTAGTAAGAACAGTGATCTGTTCGCCTGGATCAAGCTGCTTCCTGACAGATTGCCAAACTTCAAGAGCCAAATGGTGCCGATCTTCCGGGTGATCTAAACTTTCAGGAGCATATCTGATCATGTAATTAACGATGTAAAAAAATATTTTAGGACAACCTTGAATTAAGTACTCCTACGAGAGAGTTCCTTTTCTGTACCAACAGATTAGTGTGGACTATATATATTCAGAACATGCTGCAGAAGCAGAAGGTTACCTTCTAGGACTTCTTGGCAGTGACCGGGCTAGTCCATACAGTGTATCGGAATCAATAAAACCACCACTTCCATGGGGGATAGCATAAGAATTGTTGCAGCCAAGGGTTGGAACGCCCAATGCAGTGGTATTGCCTAGGCCGACTGGAATGTCGTCGCGGCCCATCATATGTAGAATGTCGTAAACGATATCTACGCTCGCAATATTTGCCCAGCCATTGCCATTGACCAAAACCGCCTAAAACATTTTAAAACAGTGAGTTTTGCTGGATGTGGTCAACAATCTATACTACTTAAATGATAATGTCCGTTTTACCATAACACCCATATCATTAATATTTGAACACCATAATTTATACTATTATACCACTCTCTAACGAGTCCTCTCCCGTTTTATCACCCGCTCTCCTTAAATTTCGAAATACTTGTTTAATAAAAAATTATAAAATACTACTTGACCAAATATATGTTTAATTGACTTAATCTATATCTATTTATAAAACAAGTAGTGTTTTCACCCAAATTTTGTTTTGATCGCTATTTTGCGAAAACCCCTTGAGTTTTTCCGAAATTAACCCACAATCCGCCCGACTATTTAAAAAACCATTTAAGAAGAAAAATATGTTATTTTACGTAAAACCTCTTGAGTGTTTATAAAATTAACCCGCAGTCCCAATGCTAAAAAGAAAATGAAGACTTGGATGAAAAAGAGACCTCCTGCGTCCCTCTCTTCCGTCCCATCCACGCCGTGCCTGCGCCCCTCCCTCCCGTCGCTGCTCGGAGCTCCCGCATCATCGCCTGGACCTTCACCTTCCGCTTGCTTCTTCGTCCCGTTGCAACGCACGGGTATTTTGCTATATTTATAAAGCAAGTAGTATTTTCACCCAAAATTTTGTTTTGCTTGGCTATTTTGCAGAAAACCCCTTGAGTTTTTTCAAAATTAACCCGCAGTCCCAATGTTAAAAAGAAAAAGAGGGCTTGGATGAAAAAAAGACCTCCTGCACCCCTCCCTCCCGTCCCCATCCGCGCCGTGTCCCGTGCCGCGCCTGCGCCCCTCTCTCCCATCGCTGCTCGAAGCTCCCGCGTCACGCCCGCGCCGCGCCTCCGCCCCTCCCTCCCGTCCCCATCCGCGCCGCGTCCCGACTTCATCCGTTGCAACACACAGGCACAATTGCTAGTAAACTACAAACTCAATTCGTTTTTTGTTTCAACGCACGGGCTTTTGGGCTAGTAGTTTCTAACTACTTAAAATGTTAATAGTGATGATGTCAGTTCTGCCACACTATCCCACCAATAATATTTGGGTCCACAATTTATACTATTATAATATCCTTCAAAGAGTCCTCCCCATTTCGCTGTGGACTTTTCATAAATTTCAAAATTACCTGCTTGTTCAATAAGAAAATCATAAAAGTATTACTTGAAGTAAATATGTGCATAATTGACTTGATAAACTATAAACTCAATTTGTTTTTCGTCGCAACGGCTCTTTGCTAGTGGTTCATAACAAATGTTAACCCATTGTTGTATGAGAATTGGCAGCGCTTCATTTTGTTCATTTAATGCATTTGCCAAACATTTTTTTTTGTTTCCTCACCTTTAGATCTATTACTTGTATTGGTGTCTTCAAGAGGTATATTAGGGAAACAAAATCTCCAGGGCTCATGTCCATGTCAAAAATGACTGGCTTCCCCCTGCTCATATTTCTGAAAACCGGCTTGTAAAGAACTTCTCTATAATACGGGAACTGCGTATTGATGTTGAAAAGGCCAGTTTGTTCAGGGCGATTTAAGACCTGCAGGGAACGATTTCGTCAATAAAAATGTAACTTTATTAGACAAACAATGAAAATATTCATGTTTTTAACCTTGTCATTCCCTAAAGTAAGAATTCAACCTTCTCATAGATGAGCAAGGAATGACATGCCTTCTTACCTCTAAGAAGCTCTTGGAAAATTCCTTTTCTAGTGAACTATTTTTATCTGTGTTAGGCTTTGCTCTTGTCGCAACACGAACCCGGACTCCTTCTGGACCAGACACTTCTCTAGTGTATCCATCCTAATAGAAATTCAGAAAGAGTATCAAAATGTAGCTTGTCTCATAGACAGAATTTTACATGTTGAGTATTAAAAATGTGAGATCGTATCATGGCAACTGGAGAGATCAGCGATGGAGATGTTCACAACAGGAAATTTTAACTTTTCACTTTCAAATTCTCAGTGAACTAAATGGTTATAAGATCAATATCCATATATACATTGTTAAAAACACCCAAAAAGTATAACAACATTTTTCAATCAACAACATAGCGATGGAGATGTTCACAAGAATTTTTAACTTCCTCACTTTCAAATTATCAGTGAACTAAATGGATATAAGATCAATATCAATATATGTACATTACCTCGCATCTCCCTCTGTTGCGAGGTATGACAAAATTTTTCATTCAACAGCATATGTACATTACCTCGCATCTCCCTCCGTTGCTTCCCGGTACCAGGCAGAAGCTATCTCTTATTCCAGTCTGAACATGGCCACTGTGAACTCCACCCTCTTTCAGGCCAAGTTTAGGAGTAGCACGGCCATCGAAAAAGGGGTTCGAGCCGTCACGTTTACCATACGGTTTGTTCGAAGTTATCACTGTAATGGTCATATATTCAAGCTCAGAAAATTCATTTTCACCATCGACCTCACCATTGCGCATGCTAGAGAGAGCCACACCAGCAGCAAAGGAATCCCACATGTAGTAGTTCTGAGTAATGGAAGAACACCATGAAAAATTGGCACTTTTTTAGGTGAAATTTCAGTACCAAATAAAACTTGTGATTTTTTTACAATTGTGAAAACAAAAGATGAGATATTTGAGCTTTGGACTTGCCGTATTGCCATGTCCGTTGGATCGTCCCCTCAGCCTCATCAAGACCTTTTCAAGTGACTGGAAACAGTACTGCGCCTCGTAAGTTCGCTGATGCTGTTGGAATTCAGAAACGAATTCCTCAGTGACAGAAATTGTGTTGGTCGCGTCGAGAGGGATCATCGTGATTGGAATCCCGGAATGTATCACCTGAAGATATAGACACGTACAGTCGGCACTTGAGTACTATTACTCAATATAATCAGTGAAGTCAGACGCTGAAGTAGCTAAAGTTCATGCATTTCATAGTTCTGCTTGTTGACTTATCATCTACAGGCTACAACTAAAATTTGAATTTTAGAGTTGATTTTATGATTTTTCTCATAATCTATTTTCCAGCCTTGACTTTTAAACCCGTAAGTTCTAACAATACAAATACAAAAGTTTACTCATAAATTATCTTTGGTTGCCTCTAAGTTCTAACTGCCGTAGCTTATTAACCACTTTGTGAATGCAATAAACCACGAGATCATTGATCGATCATATGCAGCAAAATTAAAATTAACCATGGGACGAAACAGTTTCACATTTGCTAGAGGCAGAGAACAGTATACATTATTATTACAATGCAAGGTGACGTGGTTGATGCCACGAACGTGTATATATGCGAACCTGATAAGCAGCGAAGGGGTCCCCAAAGATGTTGAACTCGGCGAACGGGTTGGTGGCGAAGGCGGTGAACAGGTTGCCGGCGGGGTCCGCCGCCCTGACGGCGCCGCCGGAGACGTAGACGCGGTCGATGTTCCGCCCCAGGCGCGGGTGCGCCATGAGCAGGAGCGCCAGGTTCGTGTGCGCCCCGAAGAGGAGCACGGTGGTGGGCCCCGCCGATACCGTGTCGGCCATCACCCGCTGCGCCGTCGGCTGCGTCAGCGGCCTGTACCGCCGCCGCCCCTGCGGCAGGAACCCCCTCCTCACGCCGGAGTTCGTGTCGACGTCGAGCCGCCCGCCGCGCCCGGGCGGGATCGCCTGCCTGTACCGGCAGCCGCCGGCCGTCGACGTGCCCTGCAGTACATCGCTGGCATCAGCTAGCTCGCTCGTGCATTCTTGGACAGCGAAACAGCAACACACAGTACTATGAGTTTGTACCTGGTCTATGAGCGGGAGGTAACCGCCGACGTCGGGGCGGACGGCGCCGGCGTCGGACACACCGCCGTCGCCGCCGACGCCGACGGGGATGTCGTCGCGGCCCATCATGTGGAGCATGTCGTAGAGGTGGTTGACGGCGTGCCCGGCGTCGCTCCACTCGTTGGCGTTGATGGTGATGGCCTGCGCACGCGCAAACGTATACATGCAAAGAAGCGTCCATGTCACATCGATCCGGGTGAGTCCATCACTCAGCACAAGCAGAGACAAGACGGCTTATCCTGTGGACAAATGGCGTTGAAACATGCATACGCTGCGAAGTGGTAGCAGCGCTGGTCAAAGGCCGTCGTCTCTGCTGGGTGTGCTGTCTACGTCAACGTTTAATTAATTATTTACCAACTTAATGATGAAATGACAGTGTAGGGCGATCGAGAGCCACATGCGTGCGCACGCGCGAGATATCACCACCGGAGATGGACCATTTACTCCGGTTGGGGAGCTCCGAGATAGATATGATCAAGATCGTCGTCGTCTTTTCAAGAGATTTTACACGGCTGGATCAGGACCATGCCTACGTAAAAAAGGCTACGGATATTTTCTACGGTACTCCAGGATTATCTGGAGAGACCATCTAATTCAACGCTTCATATTTACAAAGTAAACGATCAATCATATCGTTGGGGAAAAAAATGAAAAACCTTGAAACAAGCTAGACGCAACATCATGCAGACGTAGGCGACGTACCTTGACGTCGAACTCGGAGCGGTTCTGCTTGAGTAAGTAGAGCAGAGCGAAGAGGTCATCGGTGTCCATGTCCGTGTCCACCAGGATCCTCCTCGGCTTCGCCGCGGCCGCGCCGCGGCCGGCCGCCACGCCGGAGGCAGTAGGCGCGGCGCCCACCGCCAACAGGAGCAGAACGGCGGCCGCCGCCGCCGCCGTCTTCCACATCTTGGCCCTCCTCTTGGCCTTCTCCGCGGGAGACATGCACAGCAGCAGGAGGAAGATGATGATGATGAGGAGGAGGAGCTTGCTTAGCTAGCTGGTCTGTGCATGCCAGGTGCGCCTTTTATCGCTGGCTCGCTCGCTGCAGGGCATTAATGGGGTGTGACTGGCAGCAGCCGTCAGGTCGAGGCGCGGAGTCCTCCCCGATCGGGCAAGGAGTCATGAAGCCGAGTCACGAAGGGCGAAGGCCAGTGCTCTGATCGGGTTTGCCCATATCCACAGTGCACCTGCTTGTGTGGATGAATATCAATATCCTCCAAGAATAATCTGGACGTGCGACTATTTATATACTGTATTTAACTAGTTCTGAATATCTAAATTATGTAGTCACACGGGGTTTAAAACTTTGCCCACAGGATGCAATAGAAAGTTATCGTGGTTATCGGTCTTATCGAGCTAACACAAATCGATCTAGAAGCGTAAATACTTATCATTTATAAATCATACATGTGAAAACTTTTAAAATTCTGACTTATTAAAATAAATTAAAAAAATCACGATATTATGATAATATTTTTAAACACTATATATTTATTGAGTAAACATTTAAGGAATTATTAATGATCAAAGTTTCAAATCTTGTACTAAAATGTCATTCTTTTTTTAGAAGTATGTATGCAGTTTGCCGATAATATATTACACAAAAGTATTATAGTATTATAGTTTATTTTTTAAAAATAATATAGTGTGTACAAAATTAGGTGTGGGTCGGCTCTTGAGCTAGTCACCATTGTTTGTTAGCTTCCATCCTCATAGACTGCTAGAAACCTAAAAAATAAGTGAATGGAAAGCTTTATGTTGGCTCCTACATAAAAAATATGAAAATATGTATATCCGTTAAAAAATTATGATTAAAAATAATTTTGATATGGGTCTATTGCAAATTTATAGTCAGAAATGGTTCATTGAACGAGAAAATAGTTTTAACAAAATATTTTTATCTTGTACGTACGAACAAATTAAACCATACGATCATTTACATAACTAAAAGTTTTATCATCTTAGAGCAATGAACGCTATCTAACCCATCCATAAGTAATAGTTAGCCCGTTCTACTCTAACGAAATGAATTAAATTTCACGTTAAACCGCTGATTACCCCCATATATACCCATCCCTACCTACGTGCTAGCGGTGCTACCGTCTCGCGTGCCCCGGCCTGGCGGGTTGATGGTTCGGGACCGCCCGGTCATTTTCCAAACTTCCGTGTGGTGGTCTCGTCTCCGGCCAGGCCACCTCCGTCGTTGAAGCTACAGCAACAGGCACGTCTACCGGCGGGGTGGAAGTGGCACCACCCATTACCCCCATACCCGTGGATGGATCGATCGCGCGCGCGATCGAACAAACTCGGGCGCCGGCCACGGGAGGGAATCGTGTGACTTCGTGAGAGCGAGCTACACAAGGAGCTAGCTAGGCCCTAGCTTTCGGCGCCCCGTCCACGTGTTGTGCGAGGTAGGCACAGGGACGAGCACGTATATACTGTTGTGCTGTTTGCCTGTGTCTGTGTCACCATTGACTTGGGTTGATCCGGAGATACCCTTGTTGTTAGAGGGGAAAACGGATCGAATATATAATTCGCGTGCATGCGCGGCTTGATTAAGCAGGGACGACGTCGATTCACCGGTGGCGGGGGGAGTAATCGTTAGTGTAGGCATTAGGGGAAGTCAGCTATAAAAATACCATCGTCAGCTCTGTTATATAGGAAACAATATTTTACTAAGGGTTTAAGAATTTTGTCAGGATGTAGCTCCGTACGTCCTTGAGTGCAGGGAAAAAACGTTAGTACGTGTAGGAAAGAAAAACTAAAGCACATACAGTTCGAACTCTCATTTTCACACTAGTGCGTATAGCTCACATGATCATGATCGATATTATTCCGCAGAGTATTAATCACAAGTGTGATAAACTTTGGCTAGAAAATAAGAGAGTAACGTGTGGACCAATATTGTTGATAAAATCTTGGTTGAATTGTGGTATTTAACCAAATCACTACGGGAAAGCCTTTGTTTGTCGAGTGTATTATTGTTTGCCGAGTGCTTTCCTTCGGGCACTCGACGAATTACATGTTTGCCGAGTGTGCACTCGACAAACAAAAATACTCGGCAAAATTTACAGTTTGCCGAGGGTAAATACTCGGCAAAAAAACACTCGGCATACATATATTTTACCGAGAGCCCTCCTCAGGCACTTGGCAAAAGGTTAATTTTGCCGAGTGCCACTTTGGGACACTCGGCAAAAATATAACGGCCGTCACCCAACAACCGAAACGGTGTTTTCTCAAGGTCTTTGCCCATGTTCGTTATCCCCCTCAATCACCCCCCGACGTTATCTTCCAACGATCGAATATATTCTTGTCGTTGATAATTACTGGATATCCGGAAAAGAATATGAGTGTTTACATAGAGCCTTTGATTGATGATTTGGTCCGTACTTGGGAGGAAGGGGTATGGACATATGACCGAGCTACAAAGACAAACTTCAAAATGCATATTTGATACCATAACTCCATGCATGACTTGCCGGCGTATGGGATATTCTGCGGATGGTGTGTTCACAGGAAGTTTCCATGTCCAGTATGCAAGGCAGCTCTGACGTTCATCTGGTTGGTGAAGGGTGGTAAATATTCTTCTTTTGACAAACATCGACAATTCCTCCCTCTTGACCATCCATTCAAAGCGGGACATCAAGAACTTTACAAAAGATGTAATAGTTACCGAGGCCGCACCACGATGATGACGGTGCCGAGGTTCGTGCTCAGTTAGAAGCTCTTGAGATCAATGAAGAAGATGGTGGTTTTCTAGGATATGGTGAGCAACATGCCTGGACTCAAAAATCTGCCTTGTGGAAGCTCCCCTGTTTTCAAGATCTTCTTCTTTCACATAACATTGATGTGATGCACACCGAAAAGAATGTCGCCAAGACACTTTTTTGTACAATCATGGACATTCCTGATAAGACAAAAGACAACGTAAAGGCTCAAGTGGATCAAACTATGTTATGCAATAGACCAAAGCTAGACATGGCGCCTCCCAGAGGTGGCAAGTCATGGAGAAAGCCTAAGGCCGATTTTGTTCTGATGAGAGTCCAAAGGAGGGAAGTACTCGAATGGTTCCAGACGTTGATGTTCCCTAATGGGTATGCAGCCAATTTGAAGAGGGGAGTGAACTTATCTACCATGTGAATCAACGGGCTCAAGAGTCATGACTACCACATATGGATTGAGCGGCTTCTCCCGGTGATGGTTCGTGGCTATGTCCCTGAGCATGTCTGGCTAGTCCTTGCAAAGTTGAGAAATTTCTTTCGCCAGCTGTGTGCTAAGGAGTTATCTCCGACTGTGATTGACAAAATAGAAAGAATGGCGCTTGTGTTGCAATGTAAGTTAGAGAAGATCTTTCCTCCCAGCTTCTTCAATCCGATGCAGCATTTGATTCTGCACCTCCCGCACGAGTGCCGAATGGGGGGCCTCGTGCAGTGCCGTTGGTGCTATGTAATTGAGAGATGTCTGAAGGTTATTAGAACAAAATGTAAAAATAAATGCAAGATTGAAGCTTCCATTGCAGAGGCATACATTATGGAGGAGGTTTCAAATTTCACATCAAAATACTATGTTGACAACCTTCCTAGCGTGCATAATCCACCCCCTCGTTACAATGCTGGCGAAGATGAATTGAACCTCAGTCTTTTCCGAGGGCAACTTGGAAGTGCGTGTGAAGCGACCAACAAGACATTGAATCATCATGAGTGGCGCAACATCATGCTAGACGTGTTGACCAACCTCGATGAAGTGGAGCCGTACATGCGGTAAGTTCTCAACAAATTTGTTACCAATTAGTCACTATTCTCATTATTCAACCCCCTTGTTCTCGTTCGTACAGGGAATTTCAACATCAATTCTGGCGTCAACCAAGGGAACCTACCCCGCAAGAAGCCAAAAACCTTCTAAGGCAGGGTGCAGGAAATGGAATGCCCGATTTCATTTCTTGGTTCAAAAATAAGGTACTATCGAAACTTATGCTTAATCTTTTTGCTTGAAATTTAGAAGTTTGACTCTACAACCTACTTTAACTTGCAGGGTCAAAACGATGCGTCTATGAGTGCCGAGTTGAGACAAGTTTTTAGTGGTTGTTCCTATAGGGTTAAGTCATATTCCGGTTATGATGTGAATGGATATCGTTTTCACACAACAAACCATGAGCAGAGTCGACCCAATCGAAGAATCACAAATACTGGAGTTTTTACTCCAGGGCTCGATGGGGTTGATTACTATGGAAGAATAGAAGAAATATATGAACTCGAGTTTCATGGTTGTAGACCTCTTAATCCTGTCATATTCAAATGTCATTGGTTTGATCCTGCTCAAGTGAGACAGACTCCTAATCTTGGGCTAGTCGAAATTCGACAGTCAACCGTCCTAGCAGGAGACGATGTGTATATCGTTGCTCAACAGGTGACACAAGTTCATTATCTATCATATCCGTGCCAAACAGACGACCATCTTCAGGGTTGGGATGTTGTGTACAAGGTATCACCACACGGTAAACTACCTGTACCAAACAATGAAGACTACAACATGGACCCAAACACATATGATGGAGAGGTCTTTCAAGAAGATGGGCTACAAGGAAGTTTTGAGATAGACTTAACCGAAGCGATGGGGATGGATGTAGGCAATGAAATGGTTGTTGACGAGGACGCTGGAGATGAGGTTCATAATGTGAAGGACTTAAAATTACTTCAGCGGTTACATTTAGGAAATAAGAGGGACGACAACATTCCTCCTTCCGAGGAGGAACCTAATTATTATATCGACATGGCTGATAGTGATGATGACAATTATGATCCAGCTAATCCCGACCATGATGACTATTTCTAATACATGTATGCATCGTACTAACTATGTTCTATTTATTTTGCATTTATGTTATGTTTATTTTGCATCTCTCTCTTTGTATTTTTGTATATCTGCGCTAATTGGTTTACTCTTTCTAAGTGCAGGTGATTGAATAAAGATGGTGGGTGGTTTGAGGAAGTGTGTGTCGGTGTTCAGGAGAACGGCCGATGCCATTCGAGGGTCCGATGCAGCTGAGGGGTCCAGTAGGAGTCGCGGCAGGGGTCGACGCAAGGTTTGTGCTGGCAGGGGTCGAGGGAGGATACCCTCCCCTGTAGCGTCCTCTAGTGACGAGGAGCAGGAGGAGCGGGTGGAGGAGGAGTAGGCGGAGCAGAGGCGGGGTTCTACCGCCTCGGTGAGGAGCAGGAGGAGCAGGAGGCCGGGGGTCCGCCTCGGGCCGTGGGGTTCCTTCCCCTGGGGTCCGCTCGCGGGGTTTGCCGACTATTTGGTTGCGAGGTCCCTCGACCCTCCCACGGCGACCGATACCTTTTGAGAGTCGCCCGCTGGTTCAGCCTGAAGGGACTCGGTAAGTAACCTTGGATGTTGTCAATACTTCTCCATTTGATTTGTTAAAAATCACAATTAAAACTAATAATTCATTTCATTTTCACTTGGCAGGTGTTGGACTGTGATCAAAGGAGGTGATCACAAACGCTATGTCAATGGTATCTTGGGTCTTTTGTGCAGAGTACACTTTCCTGGCCTTGTTCAGTATGCCGGAAAGTTGAAGCCTGCCTACACGTTTGACCACTACGTTGTCGTCCCCGATTTTCCTGATCGAAATGAAAGGATATTCAACAACAAGGCGGAGCGGGTGAAGGCTGAGTTGTGGGTAAGTCTTCTGTCAAACCACGTCCCTCAATACATCACATTCATTGCACATTATTGAAACAATGGCTCAATACATCATGTGTTTATGCAGGATTTTTTTAGATGCCAGACAGGAATACGAGGCAAGAGCGGCTACAGTGGCTGACAAATCCTGTCGCAAACTCGTGACTGACATGCATTACGAGACGCACATCCAGGACATCATTGCATACAGCGCTACATACAACAACCTGAAGGTCACCAAAACCGAAGCAAGAACCATTACTCTGACAAAGGAACAATACATGCTGGTAAATATAACATCGGATTTTTGAACGATTAAGTACATTTGATTTGATCTAGGTATATATATTATACTTGATGACGTGTAGGCGCTTGTTTGGTGGTGCGGCCAGCTTCTCGATTGCTGGGAGCGCATGGTGGACAGGTGGTGTGCTGCCGAGTGGTAGGAGACGCACTCCGCTTGCCGAGAGCGGCGTTTGATGATGCCAGGTGCACCACACCACCAAGGTAGCCTTAGCCTCAACCAGTATGCAGCTAGATGGGTACGTGAATTCTATTTTTCATTTCAACGACCAAGGCTCAATAGTTCTTAATCATACTATTGTTTTATTCGCAGTCGCATCACATGATGGGCAACCTATCTCCCAGTTCAAGGCATGGGCTTTGGCCCACAAGGGCAAGGCGACGTCTGACGTCGACTACAACCCAGAGGACGGGCCCTCGGCGTACACCAATGCGACCGTCCACAGTCGCCTCAGTCAGTACACCACGATGGCAAGGGAGCTCTATGGGGAGGATTTCGATCCTACCACCTAGGATATTGATGGAGAAGTCATCATGAGGGTGGGAGGAGGCAAGAAGCATGGGCGGTACTGGATTAGCGACAACATCCTCGACATAGCTAGTACACCCACTCTGTCCCAGCTTCGAGCAAGGAGCACGAGCGAAAGCCCGGCCATACGCACACGGCTGACCGCTTCACAGACCGAAGTTCATCAACTCCGGGTGAGAAATTTTCAGTTTTATGCTCAATTCATTGATATTTACTAATTGTTTGCTTCGTTTTGTAACATTGGGATGGAATATTGTAGGACGAGTTGGAAGAGGAGAGAAGGAAACAGCGGGTTAGAATTCTTTTTTGCTCAATTCATTAATATTTACTGATTGTTTGCTCGCTTTGTAACATTGGGATGGAATACTGTAGGGCGAGTTGGAAGAGGAGAGAAGGAAACGACGGGAGATTGAGATGAGGATGACTGAGATGTACAGCTACGTGCAAACAATCAGTCAGAACATGGGTATTCCTGTCGTACCGCCATAGCTTGTGGTATTCACTCCTTCACATCCTGTTGTAGGCACTCCGGTGAGTCACTTGACAACCTCGCATTTAATTTTCTTATTTGCGAATGTTACTATCTTGATAACCTATACTATTTTCTTTTCCTTTTCTGCAGCCTCAGTCGGACGGCATCGAATAACCCCAGTAATGACCACGGAGGTTGGCCGCCGTTTCGACCTCGGTAATTTTCTTCGAACGGTTGTAATTATGGTCCAAACTACCGTGTGAATTTTGAGTGTGAATTATGGACTACCTACTGTGAACTACTATGTTTATGTTTTATGGATTGTGACTGTGACTACGATTGTGGATTATATTTATGTCTTGTGGATTGTGAAATGTAGCTAAGGTTGTAGTGATTGTGGTTGTCGATGTGGTTGTGCTGATTGGGGTTGTGATTGGGGATGTGGAATGATACTTATGGGGTTGTGGAATGATTGGGGTTGTGAATGTGATGTATATTTTGAAAATTTATGAAATATGCTATTGAACAAATAAAATAGGGTTAAAATTGTCACTTTGCCGAGTGTAACACTCGGCAAAGAGGGCCTTTGCCGAGTACAATGGCCAAAACACTCGGCAAAGAGGGCAAACAGGGGGTTCTGGGAACCCTCTTTGTCGAGTGCCCAAACTTAGCCGAGGGCATTGAGAAAAGCACTCGGCGAAGTTCATCTCTTCGCCGAGAGTTTTTGCAAAAACACTCGGCGAAGTTTATAATTTCGCCGAGTGTTTTCTTTTTGCACTCGGCAAAGATGGTAATTTTGTCGAGTGTTTTTTTGTTGACACTCGGCAAAAGTAAAACGTTCGTCGAGAGTTTTTTTGCACTCGGCGAAATTTTCCGTCACCGTCCACCCAACTGAACGTGTACCTTTTTTTTGCCGAGTGTCGAAGGGACACTCGACGGAGTTTTCGCCAAGTGCCCGATGAAAACACTCGGTAAAGAGCTCTTTGCCGACCCAAAATTCACTGTGTGAGCTATGCCGAGTGCAACACTCGACGAAGTCTTCGCCGAGTGTTTTAAAGCCTTCACCGAGTGTCTCGGACACTCGGTAAACAGGAATCTCCGTAGTGAATGCTAGTCCGAAAAAATTATGGCATATCTAGGATTTGATGTGACAAACTTCGGCTGCCTATAACTGTATATGCTACATATTTAATTTTTAATAAGTGGCTGTACCCCTGATCTTGTCCCTATACATTCTCCTCCCATGTGTTTCACGTTTGTGATCAAAGTTGATAGGCAATAATTACATCTAGTCATTTGGATGAGAAGCCAGAATTGGATGTTTGATTTCATCCAATGGGATTAAATTTTCTGTTTATTTTTATAGGACGTATTTTGATTCCACAAAGTTAAACTTGAAAGATGTTGAGTAATAATTAGTTAACGTCCACTCAACGAAAAGTTACTGTATAGTTAGATTCAAGTGCGCTTCCACACCATATTGTTTTTTATATTTATCACTACTGGAGAAAGTCACACTAGTCCCGGTTCGTAACCTTCAGTAGTCTCGGTTATCAAACCGGGACTATGAATCCGGGATTAGAGATGGACTATCTCTAGTCCCGGTTAAATAATCGGGACTAGAGATGCATCTTTAGTCCCGGTTTAAGCCACGAACCGGGACTAAAGGTGGCGGAGCCACGTGGCCGGCTCCGCAATCTTTAGTCCCGGTTGGTGGCTTAAACCGGGACTAAAGATTAATTTTTTTTAATTTGTCATTTCTACAGCAGTACTGCTATATATATATTACACACATATTATAACACACATAAATATATAATTTACACACATTTAAACAAACTTAAGAAAAGAAATATACATATATTACCAAAATATGTACAATATTCATACATGTTTCCTAGCTAGCTTATAAAAAATTGTCTCCAATCTACTTTGCTGTGGTTTAGCTACTAAAACTAATGAAGAACTCCCCCGCGGGATCAACGACCTGCTCGTTAATAAATCCCATTAAATCTTCCTGAGCGGCTTGTATGAAAGTCTCGTGGGAGAGGTCGTCTCTTACTCGCATAAGCTGTCATTAATTACAATAAATGAGAAATAAATATATGAAGTGAATAAAAAATTGAGACGTAATGTATGAATTGGTGTTATACGTACATCTAGATCATCGACAGTTTTAACTTCGGTCACAAAGCAGTGAATGTAGTCGCAGACGTAATATCCACATAGGTTGGTGCCCTGCGACTGTTTTGCACACTAAAAAAGAAACGACGACATATTTAATATGCATATCATATTTTCGAACATAATAATGATTCAACTCAAATTAGGAGCAGGCATGTTACTCACTGGAAACTTCATCCGCACAGAGAGCTTATCTTTACAATTTCCGCGAACATTACCCCGAAATCGTTTCCATGCCCTACGTGCAGTTGAAAGTTAGCACGTAATTATCCGAGAACCGCATATATGCAATAGAAAGTAAGATGGCATTACCGTTAAACAGTTCAAATATGTGGGAGTACGTGGACTCGGTTTATCCATTGAATCAAAGACATGGATCTTTGACTGACCCATGTCAAGTACTGATAAAATCCAGTGAAATCTGTAAATTGGTTTAGATGACACATATGAAACTTTATGTATGCACGGGATTTAAATTGGTTCGGAAAGAAAGAAAAAACTTACGCAGTATTATAGGGCAGAAGGATGAAGGACCGGAAGGGTTGCTTCACAAGCGCGTTGTATATGTTGTCCACTGTGTCATTAGGAAACTGATCAACCAATGGACCGTTGATTTTCCGTGGATCCATGAAGCCATGCTTGGTGCATTCGTGCTTGTTGCAGTATTGGATCGCCATTCTACAACGGTTAAAAAGAATTTTAGTCAGCTAAATTCAAGGAGGTAAGAAACGAAATAACCGGGCGATACTTACAGAACCCGCGCGGTTAGAAGTGAGACGTCAAGGGCATCACGTTGGTACAGGTCGAATATATCTTCTAATCGGATATAAAGGTAGTCATCTCCATCAAAGAAGTAGTTAGTTGAATATTTGCATGTTATCATGTCTTCACCCTTGCTGGATCGTTGCATGTACCATTGATGAAAGCGGTACATCTGAGTTGGAAGCCTTTTCACGAGATCCGGCGTGACGAGAGGCTTTCCAAGGTTGAACTTGTATTTAAGCGGAGCCTTCGCCAGGGGTGCACACCCGTGTAATTGATCCATATTAATTCCAGCTTCTTGAATGAATTGTCTTAAATCAGATCTAATATTTGGGATCGTGCTGAACTCCATAGGCTTCTGTGGCTGCATGCTAAGTTGGGGTACATCTTTGCCCGCTTTCTTCCCCTTGCTTGAGGCCGACCGCTTTGGTGCGGGTGGCGGCGTCTTCTCAATTCTCTGAGTCTTTCTTGGACGACCGCTTGATATTGACGGCGCGCTCTTGGATGATGACCGTTTAGGAGTCGGTGCTCGTTGTGGCGACGGAGGAGAGTTAGAAGGTGGTGGAGTTGGAGACGGCCGTTTAGGAGTCGGTGCTCGTGGAGGCGACGCAGGAGGCGGAGGAGGCGGAGGCGGCGAAGGAGGCGGAGGAGACGACCCACATGGAGGCGAGGGCGGTGGAACGATAGGAGACGCTGTTCGTCCGGGGAATTTTATGTATATCTTCCTCCAGAGAAATATTCCATGAGCCGTTTCTCCTAGCGTCGTCTCCCCGTCTCCTCCGGGGATATCCAGCTCCAGATCTACATAGTCGCGTTCCACCTATTCAATTTCAACCTTCGAGTACGAAGGTGGAACGGGCCGGGAGTGGTAGGTGTTGTCTCGGGCTACTGGAATAGCCATGCCCGACGCGACCTGTTGAGAAGATTGCTTATTAGTTAATAATGAACGTTGATTGACAAGTTATTCAAGAAAATATACGTACAACATAAAAGTACGAACATACCTTTATTGTTATGTTTTTCAGCGGGATGTGCAGATCACACGGGGTCCGCTGTGTGATGTCATCCACGGGGCATGGCGACCCGGTTGAGCTTGTGGGGCCAGCTCGCCTTCATTTCCGAGACGCGCAGCCTTCTGCGCCGTTGTTGGAGTTGTGCGGTTGTTGCTGGATCCGGCTGTTGGCTAACCCACTGGCTCCGCTACTCAGCCAACCTTACGGCCATCCTTTCGTCGACAATCTGATCGATCTGCGAGAGCCTCATTTCCATCTCTGTGAATCTAGCATCATTCTCTCGCTTTGACCTCATTCGGCTCCTGTATGTGGCGATGTCAGCTTGGAACCCGTATTTCCAGGGGACGACGCCTTTTCCTCGCGTACGCCCCGGGTGCTCTAGGTTTTGGAGGCCGAGCGTTAGCTTGTCCTTCTCTCTATCGGGCCTGAAGAAGCCCGAGGAACTGGCCTGCACCGCCTTCTCTAACCTCCGTTCGGCTTCTAGAATTTTATCACCAAAGATCACTGTGGCATCGACGGGATTTAGTGAGCCGCCGTGAGCATAGAACCAGTTCTTTGATCGTTTCGGCCAGTTTGCTATGCCTGCAACGATATCCCGTGCTTCTAGGTCAGCTTCCATTTTTTCCCATTTCTCCATTGCTTTTTTATAGCCGCCTGATCCAAGCCTGTGATGGTATTTCTTTTTTGCTGCGTTGGCCTTGTTCTTTTCTATGATTGATTGCGCTTCTTCACTGGTCTTGTGCTCAACAAAAGCATCCCAATGATCTCTGAGCTTTGGAAACTTGTCGAAGTCTGGTGTCTGGCCCTTCAGGATATATTTCTTGTGTAACTGTTTCTTGTAGTTCCCGAAGAGCTCGCCATTTTCTTCAACGTCCATTCCTTGACCCTTGCCCGATCTCGAGTGCGGGATGGTGAACGTCTGCATATTGTCGTCCATAGCATCTTTTTCTCTGAGTCTGGGAGATAGCTCTGCTCCTCTCCTCCTTTGGTAGAACGCCTCCAGTTGGCAACGCTTATGGGCACGTCATCCCTCACCACCCATCCGCTGTGCGCCACAAACTTCCTTGCGGCGTCCTCTGGGGCAATTGGTCGACCGTCAGGTGCCACCTCCGTTATGACATGTCGACCCTCTATTTTCTTGCTCGAGCCACGTGGCCTCTTCATCCCGCGGAGGGCGAGGGCGGAGCCCTCATTCCTCTCCTCGTTCCTCGCTCGTCTCTGCCCTCGTTCCCCTCCTCGTTCAGTGCGATCCGGATCTTCGTGTCCCTCCTCGTTGTAAAACTCTATTCCTCGTGCGATCTCATCAAGGAGAAACTGTTCCTCGTCACGATCCGCCATTTGATTGATGTGGGTTGAGGACTTAATCAAAGAATTCTGAAAAAAAATTATTGTCGGTTAATACATGTACCAATTATTTACGAATATCATGTATGTCTACGTAAAAAAACATAGTCAGAAAAGAAGAAGATGGAAAAAATAGATGAAATCCGATAGACACCAGATCCAATTGTGCACATCCACAATGGTGATTTTTTTTAGAAGTCACTTCCTGGATTACATCTACACCGAACGACCGAACGAATGATGGTTTCTCCAGTAGTGTATTAAAAATATACTTTCTGAGAAATTGGTCACGTTTTAGTTTTAAAAACTTTGTGAAGTTAAAATATGTCTTTTATACAATGAGTATTTTTTTATAAAATTACATGTTTTGGACATCCTTAACAAAAAACATGTTCTACAATTTTTTTCAAGGAACCTTAGGTTTTAGGATAAAATGTTCTGTAAAACCCTCACGTTAATGCCTAAATCATTCGTTTAGCTATTATTCTTATGCATAATACATATATAAAGAACAATATGTCATATTTTGTAAGTAGATACACACATTAGCAACTTTCTCAGCAAACATTATTACCTATCAACATTGATCACAAATGTTATTATAATGTATACTCTATTTCCTTATGAGTTCCCCCACACTACTGGAGAAACGATTTTTTTTTGGGTCGAAAGACATCTTCCCGCGTGGAAGGCCTGGTCGCACGCGCGAGAAGGTCTAGGAAAAGACCATTTTCGCGTGCGGGCGGCCCAACCGCACGGGAAAATCGATTATCCCGTGCAGTCGGCTTAAGCGGCCCGCACGAAAAGATCGATTATCCCGTGCGGTCCACTTTACCCGACCGCACAGGATAATCGATCTTCTCGTGCGGTCCTTAAAGTCGACCGCACGGGAAGATTGCCTCCCATGCGCTTTATTTTATGTGTAAAGCTCTCTCTAGCTAGTGTCCTCTCTCACCCTCTCTCTGTCCTCTCTCTCCTCTCCTCTCTCTCTTAGTAATATTATCGGTCGATGATCAGATGCGTGCGTATATATATATATTTCACACGAGAAAAAAATATTTAATTATATTATTTTCTCATAAAAGATATAAATGTACACATCATGCATGTTTATATACATATCAAGTATCGTCTCGCAAATTACAGTAGTCTCATAATTTACAGATGGTCTTTTTCCCACTCCCTAAGTCTTTTAAATTTATCATTCGTCACAAGCTCGTTCTCCGGATCGTAGAAATCGCTCAAATGGTTGCAGACATCGCGGCGGATGAAGCGGCAAATATCTGCAACCAAGTTGAGCATTGTTCGATTGTCGAACCGGTTCGCTACAACTGGAACGGATTCGATCTGTTTAAGAAAGAATACACATAGATACGATTAGAAAAATTATACAAAATCGATCTAACATGTAGAAAGATATTCTCTCTGAACTTACTTGTTCAAACTTTGTAGTGTACCTCCCGTAGATTCTTAGCATCTCGCACACGTAGTAGTTGAAATTAAACACAGTATAAAATGTTGACATATAGCGGGCATATAATTACCAGCCATTGTGTCTTCACCAGAAGCGTTATTCGGGACCTTCACAGTAATCATGCTGAGCCCCATTCTGGACGCCTTTAGGTACCAGTCGTGCATTAGGCTTATTTCCCATGGCATGTCTTCCATGACGTGCCACGGCAGGAACGGCTTGCCGTACTCGTACTTTGTTGGCACTTCGTCCGAAGTCCAATTTTGCAGGTCCTCCGCTTGGGTTTTCACCGATTGTTGTGACTCCGACAACTTTGGCGTTTGATCCTGTTTCTTGTCAGCCGGCGATCCTGCTTCTATGGCCATTACTTCCTTATCGTAGGTTGATCTAACCATCTTTGGGATAAGCCGACGAGGTTCAAGCTTGCTCGGACTTGGAAGACTTGTTGTTTTCATAAGAGACATTTGAGGTACCGCCAATGCTGACTGTGGTGTTGGAGGAGATTGGTGAATATCTTGGACATCCTTGGAGGTTGTTCTGAGATGACTTCAGGGGCCGACAGCTTTGGCGAATCAAGACCTTTATCCTTAGGGGGGAGCGAGGTGGGGAAGGAGGCCGATTAGGTGGCGAATCTGGCCCTGGTGGAGAAGGCGGTGCAGGCGCAATAGCAATCTGAGGAACCGGCTCGATTCGGGATGCTGAAGGTGGACCGACCAGCAGGATATCTCGTCAATGCCATAGAATGAATTGATTCACCACATCCGCAAGCAATTCTATCCCTTCAGGTGCTGGAATATCTAGCTCTAAGCTGTTATGCTCTGCATGCACCTTGGCCACCTGCACCCTTGAATATTCCACAGGGATTGGCGTGTCGTGAAATTGTCGCCCTCGTATAGCAAGTCCTGTACCCACCTCCTTTCTCTTCTCGGCCCTTCCTATGGGCACGAGGAGGCCGCACGACGTCGGGCCGCTTATGGTATCTACCGGATAAGGTGTGGTGTCAATCGACCCAACGCGCCGGGCATCCAGACCGTGGGTTCTTCGGATTGCTGAAACAAGTTAGGGAAGGCTTGGCTATTCTGTGCAACAAGAGAGTAGAAATGTTGTTCAACTTGTTTTGCTATCTTCTCTTCAAGTTTGTGTTTCTACCTGTCCCTTTTCTTGTAACTTGCAGCTTCCTCAGGAAACCCTTCTTTCCAACTTGTCCTTGACGATACACCCCTTACTCGTCCAGAATGTTCGGGGTTACCCAATGCAGCTGTCAACTGATTGTGTTCCCTCTTGGCAACAAATTCCCCAGTCTTCTCTTTTTCCGCAATGTCCTTTAGACTGGTGGTCACATGCTCGATATCCGGATCCTCAAAAAGGATCTCTCCCTCGTCGGTGACTGGCTCGTGCTCCATGCCCAAACCCAGTTTTTGCTTCGTTCCTTTAGTGCATGTACAAGCAGGGGCTTTCCTTGGGCGGCAAAATTTTCTTCGGTTGCTCGCCACTTCTCTACGTGGCCATCGTAGCCGCTAGAGCCCAATCGGTGCGTTCTTTTTCGCGAGGTCAGACATCTTCTTCCTTCGCACTAAGGCTTCAGGGCTTGTCATCTTCGCCACGAACCTATCCCATTTGGCGGGCGTAATACCACCATAGTCTTCGAATGTAGACTTGTTCTTTTGCACGTAGTGAGTGTTCATGTCCGATTTCCACTGCCTCCACCAATGCCCAATCGTTTTTAAGGCAAACTCTTTTCCCACAACCTCTGAACTAGGCGGATATACAAGCCACTTCTGCAACTCGTTCCATATGAAGATCTTCACATTGTCATCCACCTGCTCCCAGGAATCTACATTTAAAGGGTCGTGGGTTCTGGCCAGTACCCCGCAAGTGTTGCTGAACTTTGTCATTGCTACCTTGGGCTCTACTGGCTTCCCATCCTGGTTCAAAGAGGTGATATAGTATGTCTCCTTGAGGGGTTGGTTCTTACTACTCTGACCAAGTCTTCTCTTTTGACGTCCTCTAGCGCTCGCGGACGTGTCGGTTTCTACCGGACCGAATGTTGTTGTGTCCGTCTCAACTTCGGCTATGACGACAGACTTGGCGGCCTTTCTTTTTGAGCGGCGCCTTGTTTCCATCTGTACGTACAACAAAAAACGTTAAACGGGATCCCACGAGGTGCACCGGTCAGTTCATAACAATAGGACGAGACTTATTGATTGCTCGATAGGGATATAGTCGGGGTCTTCTTCAACCGGTGGTGCTGGCGTAACTTCGATTAAAAGGATCGCTTGGTGTCTGTCATGTGCCTTCGCTCGAAGTCTGTTGCGTTGGAATCTCGTTGGGTGCCTCTGAGGGAGCTTTCTCATTCGAAATTTGATCTACGGTTGTTCATAACACACAACTTATGAAATTTGTGAACGAAGGGCCTAGATAGTTGTAATATGGTGTATATAAGAGGTGTACATGTGCGCACAAAGTCTCCTTCTACCCTAAAAGAAAGTTGATCGTAAAGTTTATTAAACTACTCTAAATTATGAATGCAACGAGAGTAGCTAATGGAGCTTGAAGTTGCAGGGGCACAGGCAATTGTATGTGCCCCTTCAAGCTCAAACTCCCTTAGCTACTGTCATCGCAATCCCCAGCAAATTTTGCTGCGCCAGCCTTCAACACGCCTAAATAATTCAAACCGTGTTTGGATGTTGGAATTTGCAACATGTCTGAACGGCTCCAGTTCATCATCGAGCAAAATAATTTATTTACAATAATTTAGTGTAAGTCTAAAATCTAAAGAAAAAACCTAGAGAAAAAACCTAAAGAGAAGAAGAAGGAAAAAACCTAAAGAGAAGACTATATTTTTCTGCTCTCAGAACAACTAATTCATCCAAAATATAACCTAGATCCTACAATTCATCCAAAAATCATCCTACACATTTACTATAAATCGTCCATCCATCCATGCATTTTTTGACATAGTATATACATCCATTTTTTTGCTAAAAATTTTGAAGTCCTACACATCATTTTTAATGTCACAATCTCACAACAATTGAAGCCCCACCCCCCACTGTCAACAACTAATTCACATAAACTAATTCACATAAAAATAATCACAGCAACTATTTCACACAAAAAAATCATCAACAAATCCATCCAAAAATTAATAGAACAAATTCCAAAATAACTCTCTACAATTTATCCATCACAAACTTTACCATCCATCCTATATATCATCTAAAATTTATACATCACAAAAAAAATTCATCCATCCATCCTTCACGGCATCAATTTAAAATTCATCCATTCAAATATCACGGCAATATATGCACCTATATGCTAAATATATCCATCCATCCATCCATCACGGCATATATCCATCCATCACAACATCAAAAATAAATCACGGCATATATCCATCCATCACAGAACGTACATTCAAATCCATCGATGTGTTGTATTTGTGCAAATACAAAGATGCATGCATGTCTCACCGTGGTTGTGTTAAGAACTCGACCTCGGTGTCGGTGAGGAGGAAGGGTGTGGCCTCAGCGTCGGTGAGGAGGAAGGGCGCGGCCTCGGCCTCGATGAGGAGGAAAGGCGCGGCGTCTGAAGGGGCCTCGGTGTCGGCAGTGGTCGACGGTGGTGCGGCGCTGTCTCGGGGAAGGGCGTCGCACGCTATGGAGGCCGGGGAAGCCGGTCGGTCTTGAGGCCGGGTGGCGCCTCAGCGGCGATGTGAAGGGCGACCGGTGGGGAGGGCAGCGGGCGACGGCGGTCTCGGTGAGGGCGGAGGCGGCGGTGAGGGCGGCGGTGAGGGCGGCCGGTGGGGAGGGCCTCGGTGAGGATGGCGGCCTCGCGGTGAGGGCAGCGGTGAGGGCTGCCGGTGGGGAGGGCCTCGGCGAGGGCGGCGGCCTCGGTGAGCGCGACGGCGTCGGTGAGCGGCCCGGCGTCAGATCTGGCGGTTATCGGGCGCGTCCGTGAGGACGGCGGCGTTGGCAGCAGAGAGCGATGAGAGAGAGAGAGAGAGGAAGGGAGCGGGGTGAGGGCGGCGGTTATCGGCGGCGAAATTTGGCAGTGTGATGGCGTAGAGTGTGTTCGAACTTTTCGCCTAGACTTAGAAATTTTCAGGAGGCCGCGTGCGGGTATATATAGGGGGCTGATTTTCCCGTGCGGGCGGCTTAACAGCCCGCACAGAAAATAATCTTCCCGTGCGGGCCGCTTAAACCGCCCGCATGGGAAAATCATTTTCCCCTGCAGGCTCTTTAAGCAGCCCGCATGGGAAGATGATTTTCCCGTGCGGGCCGTTAAGTCACCCGCACGCGATAATCACCACCCTTATATTAAAACTATAAAACTACAAAATATTTCAATGCACATAAAATATCAGTGCCCATAAAATATCAATTAACATGGTATATTAATTAACATATTTTATTAACTAACATATTAATTATTCTATTGATTAATTATGCCATGCAAAACTATAGACCTACAAAAAATATCAACTATTCCAATCCATTTAGTTTTCATTTAGATATTGGCATAACAACTTATATGGTTTGCTCAACTATGAAACTGAAAAAATATCAATGCACATAGAACCACACATTCGCTCGTAACACCATAAGTTTGATACATTCGCTCGCAAAAACATATTATACACAAAAAACAAACTAGCGTTTCACAATTTTTGGATTAACATCCTTCCGCACGGATGCAAACTTTGATTCCTCGAGGACACTGATTGTAATTGGACGCGTCTTCAATGTTATCAATACCAATGATGTCTTGCTTGCCCGATACAATAATGTCCATCTTTTCATCGGAAGGGTCCTTCACATAAAAAACTTGTGCAACACGCTCGGCAAGGACCCATGGATCATCCTTGTGTCCGATTTTACTTCGTTCAACACACGTAAATCCAAATTATCCACCATGCTGTCTTTCACCCATTGGAATCTCAGAACAGGGATCTGAATGTTTAAACCATAGTCAAGTTCCCATATTTCTTGTATGATCCCGTAGTATGATTTCTTCTGCCCTGTTGCGTCCAACGCTTCGACACGAACCCCACTGTTCTGTGCTGAGCTTTTCTTGTCTTTGTTGTTGGTGTAAAAAGAATATCCGCCGATGTCATACCCTTGCCATGAGGTCACAAGGCTTGTTGGGCCAACTGCAAGTCTTTCTATCATTTTTTCCTCGAGTGATTCACCAGACAGTACCTTTTGATCCTTAAGCCATTGGGGAAAAGTGCGCTTCTGTTCATTCGAAACCCAATCGTCGGATCGCCCAGGATTGCATGCTCTTATCTCGGAAGTGTGTTGCTCAATGTAGGGCGCAACAATGGCGAGTTATTGAAGAACACTGCTGTGTGCATCTGATACCGCTTTGTAATCGTTGTTGTAGAAGCATTTTCTTCCCACAGTACCCTTCCCAGATAACCTTCCATCATGTCGAGGCATCGATATCCCAATGGGGTTGGCATCTTTCATATAATCTAGGCAACACTCGACAACCTTCTCAGTTGTGTAACCCTCTATCATCGAGCCCTCCACATGAACACGATTACGGACATACCCTTTCAGAACAGCCATGTATCGCTCGTACGCCCACATTTGATGTAGGTATAGAGGACCAAGTTCAATAATTTGAGGGACAATGTGAACAATGAGATGTTCCATCATGTCGAAGTACGATGGAGGAAAAAACATCTCTAGCTGGCAAGCTGTCTCGACTGCGAATTTCTGAAGGGGTCCTAATTCTTCAGGATCAAAAACTTTCTGTGATGCTCGATTAAAAAAATAGCACAACTTTTTTATCACTACCTTGATGTGCACTGGTTTCACCGCCCTTATAGCGATAGGGAGGAATACCGTAAGCATCTTATGACAGTCGTGAGCGTTGTATCCAAAAATCGACAAATCTTTCATTGATACTAGCTTTTGGATATTCGATGAGAATCCAATCGGCACTTTCAATCCACGAAGACATTTACAGAAAACTTTTTTATCTTCTAGTGTCATTGAGTAGCATGCCGGTGGAATCTCAATCTTACCATTCGTTAGCTCTATCGGGTGGAGATCTTTCCTTATGCCCAAATTGACCAGGTCGTTACGTGACTTCAACCCATCCTTTGTTTTGTGTCTAGTAAAGTCTCGATGGTGCTGTCGAACACGTTTTTTTCGAGGTACATGACATCGATGGCATGACGAATCTCCAGGTCTTTCCATTACGTCAGGTACTTAAAAAAGATTGAATGTTTCTTAAAGGGCAGCGTGTTTTCTACCACTTCTTTTTCCCTCTTGCCTGAAGCTGTCTTTCCCTTCCCGAACACGACCTTTATGTTCTTTGTCAGCTTGAACACTGTGGAACCATCCTTTGCTTGGGAGGCAGTACCTTCCTCAACAGTTTTGTCAAAAAAGGTAGCCATCGCACGATACTCTATGCTTCTGTGGTAAGAAATGATGATGACGTATGTAAACTAACTTTTTTGACGAGGTCAGGTATATGTACGATGTGTTGTCCAGACATATCAGACATCCGGTCTTTCCTTTAATCTGTCTGGAGAGGGAAAAATTGGCTGGTAGATCGTTTATAGTAACAAATATGATAGCACGCGGAGTAAAATACTCCTAGCGGTACGCATCAAATAATCGTAGACCCTCTTCCCACATTTCTTGCATATCCTTCATCAAAGGTTCAAGAAACACATCTAGGTCGATGCCAGGCTATTTTGGCCCTTGTGTAAGGATAGTCAACAAAATGTACTTTAGCTTTTGACATAACCATGTCGGAAGGTTATATATGGTGAGCAGAACAGGCCAAGTGCTGTGCGAGCTGCTTAGGTCACCAAACGGATTCATTCCATCCGTGCTCAACGCAAACCTGACATTTCTCGGATTTGCAAATTCTAGGTGCATCGAATCAAAGTTTCTCCATTGTCGAGCATCGGCGGGATGTCGAATCATACCATCCGTCTTTCGACCCTCTTGATGCCATCTCATCAACTCGGCGTCGATGGGGTTCGAGAACAATCGCTTCATGTGATCTTTCACTGGCAAGTACCACATCACCATGGCCGGAATCTTTTTTCCTAGCTCGACCAATGCATTTGATTCGGCAACATCACTATCAGCAGCACTGTTATCCTTTTTGTACCTACTCGCTCCACAAGTTGGAAACTTGTCCAAGTCAGCGTATTCCTTGTGATAAAGTACACAGTGATTAATACATGCATGGATCATTTCCACACCAAGTGATAATGGACATACAGTTTCTTGGCTTGATAGGTGTTAGCTGGCAACAAGTTAGGCTTAGGAAGCATAGCTCTCAGGAGACCCATCAAGTCGTTTAAACTAGTATCAGACCATCCGTGCCTGGCCTTCAATCTAAGAAGTTCTAGCACCGACTGCAACACTGTATAATCCATGTCACATCCCTTTGATTGATCGTACAAAAGATCTTTCGCTGATTTTTGCAATGCCTCCCAGTTGTTTAAATCTCTTGCTTTCTCTGTTAGGACCTCTGGTTCAGCGTGCCACAACATATCCTCAAGATCAAGATCAATATCAACCTCTGCATCGTCAAAACCAGAGCCGTCAAAATCACCCGTCATTTCACGGGACATGTCCTCAATTATAAAATTCTCTGCCTCATCGAACCAAATATCAGGAATCTCTTCCGAAGGGGCGACTTCCCCGTGATAAGTCCAAACTGTGTATTTCTCCACAAATCCACGCTGAATTATGTGTCCGAGAATTACATTCGGATCTTTCCACATCTTCTGATTCTTGCAATCCACGCAAGGACAAAAAATATCCTTCCTATTCTTCCTCAAAGCGTGTGCCTTAGCCTTATCAATAAATGTTGATGCTTCTCTCATGAACATCAGATGAGTTCTCCGTGTCGCATACATCCATATCTGATCCATCTAAAAAATTCACAGCATAAATTAATATTATATTGCCTGTATGTTCTAAATAAACAAATTAAACTTAAATCCTACTTTATAACTAAAACCTCATTCACAGCAAATAATAATACTGAGACAAAATTAGGTACCAAAAAATGGTTCAGTAAAAAAACAAAATTTGACCTACATATACAAAAATAGCTCAAAATGACAATTCAAACAAGTTTAAATATCTTCGCATTCAACTGATGAAATGAAAGAGATGGTCAAGCACGTTACCTTTTATATTAATTTCAATTAAAGATTTCAAGTCTAAAACCTCCCACCAAAAGAAATTGCCTATTATTAGAGAGAGAAACCAAGTTAAAAAAGTTCAAATATCTTCGCATTCAACCAGTAAAAATTTTTAAAAATGGAAGCAAATGGTACCTTTTGTATTGATTCCAATTGAAGAATTCAAGTTGAAAATCTTCCCCCTATAATTGCCCTTTTTTGGAGAGAGAAACACCATGTTAAATGTGGCACTGTCGGGTTGGCAGCTGTTTTATGATGCATCATCGCGTGCGGTCCACTTAACTGTCCGCACGAGAAAATGCATTATCCCGTGCGGGTCCTTAAGTGGACAGCACCGGATAATGCACCATTATCCCGTACGGGTTGTTATGTGGGCCGCACGGGATAATCGCATTATCCCGTGCGGTCCAACAACCGGCCCCCTCGGGACCGGTTTTTCCAGGCACAGCCACTTATGGCCCGCCTGGGAACTATTGAGGGCCTCGTCCAAGAAAATCAAAACTGCAGTAGTGCCAATTCATTTTCTAGAGAGTGATTCTTGGAGCTCCTATCTGAAAATAGCCTCATTTTGAGACTTAGTTATCTTAAGAGACCTTCTATAAATTTTTTTTGTGATTCTAATATATGCAACTGCCTCTAAAATTTGAATTTTAGAGGTGGTGACTTAGAAATAGCCTCATCTTTAGAGACAATTGTCTTTTAACTCTTAAGTGACCGTCTTTGAAAATTGAATTTTAGAGACGATCGCCTAAGTTGTCTACCTCGGAAAAATGGTATCACTTGTACCTATTTTTGCACAACTTTTTCATATGAATTTGATGAAGATAAATTTTATAAAAATTAAACTATAAAGCTCAACGAGATCTAAATTTTGTAGCTGACCTTGCATTTAAGATCATTTACATATCCAAAAATGAGTAAAATGATCTCATAATATATATTGTAGTGCCACCAGGTGTATCAAATATATACTACTACTATTTGTTTCATGATATTTGTTGTACATATATCTAGTTGACACAAAATTTACTCATTATTTAATTTAAATGAACAGTGATCACTTCTATTACGTATGCATAGTATGCAAATATATGATCAATTCTGAGTTATCTATGTCCTAGTATGCAATAGTATATTAAAACATAGTTTTTTAACGAAAAAACGGCACGAGTGTGCCCCTTTCATTGAATAGAGCAGGAGAAAAATACAGCCCTAGAGCTTACAAAACTTAGAAAAGGAAAACTTATAAATGTACAGAGCAGACTATATAGACTAAGGGATAAGCTCTCAAAGTCGCTTTGCCCATGCTAGACTCCAAAGCATGGCCTCTTCTTTAATACTCGTCAGGAGGAAGCTTGTTGTCGATCTTTGTGGTCAAAAATCCTCCTGTTCCTTTCCTTCTAGATTTCCCAAACGACTAGCATAATCAGGGGTTGAATACCTTTTTTGGTACACCTGGCGTATTTGCTAGGCTCTCCCACCAGTGTGAGATTGTAAGGGCCTCTTCCCACTGAGATGGATCCAGCTGCTGAAAGCCCAGCCAGATAGCAACCTTGCGCCAGATTCTAACTGAGTACATGCACTCGGCGACCAGGTGCAAAGCCGTCTCGGGTTCCCGTCAGCAAAGAGGACAAAGCCTGTTATTTTGCCATTCCCTTGCCGTGAGTCGGTCGGAGGTCCAGATCCTATTCTGAATAATGAGCCAAGCATGGAATTTGCATTTCCCAGGCGCCCAAACTTTCCAAACCATGGCCTTGAGATTTGAGGTGGTCGTCCCGTAAAACTGCGTCCGATAGGTCGAGGAGGTCGTGTAGTTCCTGTGATTTGCAAACTTCCACACGATCTGATCAGGCTCTTCATCATCCAATTAGACATCTTGAACTGCCTTCCACAGATGGACTAGCTGGCTGACAAGGTTTACTATTATGGGAAGACTTGCTTCGGAAGCCAGATCATATATCCATGCATCGTTTTCCTTCCCTTGACGGAGAGATTTCCTTTTATTTTTGGAAATTGCATAGACCAACGACATGAGATCTTTAGGTCTTTGGCCTTCGATCCACGGGGAATCCCAAAAGCCAACCGTGTTTCCATCTCCTTATTTTCGTTGTCGTCGCGAAGAGTTTCTTATCAAGTTCGTCACATGGCGTCTCCAGACCAACCCACGGCTTGGTTGGGTCTTTCCATTCATGCCACAGCCAACGCAGGCGTAGAGCCCTGGTGAATTTCTCCATGTTGAGAATTCCCATTCCTTCCTGAGCGGTTGGCATGCATGTCTTTACCCAGTTTACCTTGCACTTTCCTCCAGTGATTTCCCTGGAGCCTGCCCAAAGGAAACCCCTTCTTTTTTTGTCGAGCTGCTCTAAAGAGGTTTTCATTGTTTTGAGAGCAGTCAGGAGATAAATTGTTGTGCTGTGAGGACCGATTTGACCATCGTTGCTCTCCCAGCCAACCCCATGTTTTCTCCCTCCACCCTTTGACTTTCCCTGTGATTTTGTTGAAGAATGGTTGCAAGTCCGACGTCGCAGTCTTCCTAAGGCGAGGGGGAGGCCTATGTATTTTATTGGAAAGTTTGCCCTCACTGCTGGGACACCTTCTAGGATGTCCTCCAGGTTTACTTCGTCACATCTTATGGCTGCCACCTGGGACTTATGAAAATTGGTGATGAGTCTCGTAGCCATGCCAAAATGATTGATGATATCAGTGAAGGCTACAACATCGCCTCGAGTGGGGTTAATGAACACAACAACATCATCGACATACATCGATATACGAAGTGGGGTCGCTCTGCCTCTCAATTTTGAAAGGGTGCCCGAGGCTGTTGCTTTATCCAGTATTCGTTGCAGGGGGTCGATTGCCAAGATAAAAAGCAGCGATGACAGGGGGTCCCCTTGGCGAAGGCTCCTGCCATGCTTAATCCGCTTTCCTGGATGACCGTTGAGGAGGACTTGTGAGGTGGAGGTGGAGAACAGCACGCTCATCTAGTCAATCCATCTAAGGAGGAAAACCCAAATGCCGCAAGAGCTCAAGAAGGTAATCCCACCGCACCGAGTCGAAAGCCTTTGTGATATCGAGTTTGAAGAGCGGCATCGGTCGCCGCAGTCGATGATACCTTCGCGCTATATTAAAACATAGTTATAAAAGCTTTATTTTAGATATTGAGTCAGTGTCAAAGATAAAATGGTCTTTGCAAGAGTGAGTACAAGGTACTCAAAAGAACGAGCTAGTATGATGGGGTGCTACATGCATAGCCTAGTGGAAAAAGTACACAGTGAGGGTATCGATTTCCTATATATGAAATTAGTTGTGGTGGTCCTTTGCAATATTGGTTTTATCTAAAGAATAAGTGTCGTATGGTACAAGGAAATTTCTTTCAATAGAAAAGAAGATACACAGGCACATACATCACGTATCAACTTGAGTAGTTTCAGACAATGGCTTCCCACAGATTGTACCATGATCGTCGTACGACGAGAAGATTGCACCTGTAGCAAATTCAACGAAGGTCACTTTCGATGTTGATTTGATTGGAGATGTCCATGTGGAAACATGCCACCCTTTATTAAGAGCAAGCGAATGGTTGGAAGGCACATAGATTGATCGAGAATTTTATCTATAGTTTGAAGCAAGTAATTTCATATGATATGGTTTGGGAAAGCGAAGTGATGAGACATGCATGTGCACCCTATGTATATAATCATTTTTTGGAAAATCTTTGCCCTCTAGATATGATAATCTTTGCCTAAATTGACAATTTGATTTGGTTGTGATTACAAGTAGTAGCACTGAAAAAATTTGATCTTGTTGTTAAAAGAATAAACTAACTAAATCATATAGTTCTTTTTTTAAAAAAATTACTAGCTGGATACCCATCAGCTACTTCTTCCTCCAAACATAATAATGATGTGGTTATCCTAATGCTCACAAGCCACTTGTTATGATTATGAAACCCAAAATTTTACATAAAGTGTCTACTCATGCAGCGAGAAGAGAGGACGAACCTGAGAAGATAGTGCTTTCCAACATAAGCAGATCTAAAATCAAGCTAGGAAGGAGGAAATGGCTCATCTTCTTCCTCCTTCAGTCTCTCCCTACTCTTCTTCCTCTACCTCATAGATGTATTGGATGGTCTCAACCTCAAGGTCTCGTATTCAATTCTTTACGCGCTTATAATTTTGAGGGACGTCTCTCCCTCCAAATCTCGTTTTTTTCTTCCTCTCCCTCTTCTTTCCCCTTCCATCTCTCCTCTTATCCATGGAGATTCAGCGGGGTAGGGGGACTTCAGCACCCACGCTGGATCCGCCCCTTCCCGAGGTGGTGCCATGGATGGCCGTGATAGCTAGGGGCAGTGGCCGTCTGATCGAGGGCTTCTGTGTCCAAATCCAGCCACATGATTTGGAGGTGATTGCAGCAAGGAGTGGCTTGGCAAATCGATGCACTCATTGGCAATGCTGGCAGCAACCAAGGTGGCTGATCCAACCTAAAGCTTAGATCCAATGTTCTTCTGGTGAGGAAGGTGAGAAGCAAATGGCGGGCTCATTGAAGGTGACGATGGCAATTGGGGTGGTTGGATCCAGCCCAATGGTCAAATTCGATGCCCTTCTTGTGAGCAAGATGGCAACAGCGAGGAGCAGCTTCGGAAGGATGACAGCGGGCTTATTGGCGACGCGAGCAACGGTTAGACACGACGCTGGATCTAGGTCATAAGTGCCATGTATCTGAGTTGGCCGTGCCCGAATCCCTTTGTGCAGTTCCAATGTTTGGATTAGTGCCTGGATCCCTTCGTGGACATGTGCCCATCATATCGGAGGTGACACAATTGCAGGCAATTCCTATTGTGGGCATTGCTGATTTATGAGAAAATAATCACAAGTTTCGGTGAATAAATATAATGCTCTACATTGCGAAGGGTCTCTTTAGAATCAAACACTCCCAGATTATCCTTTTAGGTCTCACTCAAAGAAATTGAGGGAGATTTAGAGAAGATTTGTTTCACACCTATTTCTTTTCTCATGTGGATTAACCAAATAAGTCCTTAGCGAAATCAACCATAATTTCAGGCAATTTTGCAATCCATAGTTTGGATTAGTAACACTGGCCATACGAGTAAACAGTCACCAAGGTTTGATCATTTGAAGTTAACGCCAGGTTCTCTTTGACCAGTTGGCTCTCTCAAGTGAGAGATCTGTATGTCATGACGACCAATTAGACAAAAGCCATTACATCTCGGTTGTGCCTATCCATGAAGCATTGCACAATCAGAACCTTGTGACAACAGCAATCTTGATAACTTTCATAGTACCATGATATCGTGTACTGGCTGACGTTCTTCAGTAGTTGATTGACCTATGGATTCCTCGTCACATTTCAGCCGTCGAGAACTTCGACAAGTGATGGCTTTACCAACTGTTTAGTTTCTCTCCTTTCCACTGAGAATGAGAACGTTTGTGGAAAGATACATAGAAAAGCACCAAATGCAGCACAAAAATATTACTCTCCCCCAGTAACAACAGTTCAATGTCTCAACTAGGCTTGAGATGAGTGGCCAATTGAGAGTCCAGTGTTTCATCTTGGCTTCCCCATGATCTTGACATGCTGCTTTTTTTAGAAACCATTGAGGTCAATCATAATTATTGTCAAAGTTTCGAAGCTTCGTCGCGTTGACAAGTAAAATGCAGTAGCAAACTGATGGCACTGTGGAACAAGCAATGTATTTGCCATCAAAGAAACGTAATATGGTTTCTATTAAACACATGATGGTTGTCAAACAAAAAGAGAAGCAAATCTTCTTACAAGTGCTACCGAATTAAATGATACACATCAAGTGAAGATAATTCTATTGCACAAGTGCATTTACATGTGCAAACTATGTGGATTTTCTCATTATGCTAAGAATGAAGAAACATATAACATGGTATGCTCTTTTGATAAGCTAGAGAATATAACCTAGTAAGAAAAGTGAACTGCCATTTTGTTTCAAACAGTACTACCATACAAAGGTAATCATTGTCTTCATACCCCCAGATTCTCAGGTGGGTTGGTCCAGATCGCCCTCTGTTCTGCAAAACCACCAATAACGGCAGACCGTTCCTTGTCGCCTAGAGAATTGGCCACCCGATTATAATATTCTTCACTATTGAAATCGAGTAATACTTTTACCAAATTTGCACTCTGGTTGTCAACTACAGTCTGCCCAACAATGCTTGTAGTACTGTTGGCAACAATGCTTACTGGTTTCAGTTGTAATGACTGTTTGATATTTGATCCTTCCACCAAAGAAACAGCGCCAAGGAGTTCTCCCAGAAATATATCCTAGGATAATCACAATTTACCCGTGAAAAAAAGTTAAGCACTGTATCAAGTACAGAACTATAGTAGTTTGAGTAATAATTTTGGGCTCTGTATCCTGTTATTGGCTGAGTTACTATCAAATTGGAAATGGGATGGTCAGGAATAAGGATTCACGTAAAGCAGAAAGCAAAGCTTATTGCAGTTCCTCATGAACAATGATGAAAAATCTCTCTTTCATTTGGACTACGTTGCTCAGTAAGACGCTCTAGAGGCCTTGGCGTATACAGTTTGAACAGCATTGGCAGAGGATATGAAGTTATGATGAGAAAAAAAATGAGGTGCTGCACCTCAGACTTTTCTTTTGGGCATTTATTTTTACTTTTTGCTATAGCAAATAAATAGAAGGAAATGAGGATGTTCCAAATGTTTACCATATGGTGATACAGCTGGTGCTTCTGTTGAAGGTCATGCAGCAACGTTAACAAGTGATGGACAAAACGTGATTCTGGAGTCTCAGCATGCTTCAAAGCTCCAAGGAGCGCATGAAAGGAAGCAGCTTTTCTTTGGGCTCTAAGAGGAATTAGTGTGATATCCAGAGTGGAATCTAGTACTGTTTTGGCAGCTAGGGGATCAAGAAATATATTAAATTCTGCATAAGTATTTGATGGTATAGTGAACACATTTCCCTCTGTATTACTGTCATCTCTGATATGACCTCCAACAACATAAACACTCTGCAGAGAGAGAAATTGTGTAGTTAACATGCATAAAATTGAAGTTATCGTAAGAATCAAAAGATATCAAACATGACCAGACCTTAATTACAGAACTTGCATTCCTGTCAAATAGCACAATGTTGGCCAAATTTGTAAGAGGTCCATTGGTAAGAATGGTGATCTTCTCCTTCGGATCAAGTTGCTGTTTAACAAACTGCCAAACTTCAAAAGCCAGCGGCTGTCGAAGTTCTGGATGATCAGTGTCTCTAGGAGCACCATATTTTACTGAATTTTCAGCAGTATACCTGGTTATGAAAGCATAAAGATGTAAAATATTTACACCATGCACATTGAATCGTGTATTAATCGATTGGTGACTGGAAGGATACCTTCTAGGACTTCTTGGCAATGACCGAGCTAGTCCATAGAGAGTGTCAGAATCAAGAAGCCCACCACTACCTTGGGGAATAGCACTGACATACTTGCAACCAAGACTCTCAGTGCCTAATGCAGAAGTACTACCACGGCCAACAGGAATGTCATCACGGCCCATCATATGCAGAATGTCATAAACAATATCAATACTTGCAACATTGGCCCAACCATTGCCACTGACTAAAATCCCCTACAATCATTATATCACGATATCATGTAAATACAAATAAGGAGGTAAAACGTTTTTTTCTACATAGGTGCAGTTTGCAGAATCGTTTTCACTATTTGCACCTTCAAAAAACATACCTTTAAATCTATTAATTCTGTAGGCGCCTTCAAAAGGTATATAAGTGAAATAAAATCTCCAGGACTCATGTCCATGTCAAAAATGATTGGTTTCCCCCTACTTTTGTTTGTAAAGTCTAGCCTGTATAGAACCTCTCTGTAAAATGGAAACTGGGCCGTTATGTTGAAGAGACCAGTGTTCTCAGGGAGATTTAGGGTCTGCAGGACACAGTCTAGCTGTTACTGCCTTTTAAGAATAGGGAAAATATTGCATAAACGTTTGCTGTAAAATGCTAAGAGGCACGATTTGTTTCATACTTAACATTACATATTAGTGCATCAGGTCGGTCATGAGTAAATTTTTGTGACGAAACATTAATCACTAAATATCAGTTAAGCTATGAAATGCTAGTGAGCATGCAGAGAAAAACAACATGTAAAATAAGGTATCTATTGCAGGTGCACATGCAGAGGTTCAGCATTGTAGCAGTTGTCGCCCCTAGATTTCATATTTAATTAGAATTTATGATTCACTCATCTAGAATAAAATAACGGTAAAATTGAAGTGCCAAGTGCTGGTTTAAAATTCATAGAATGTATCATTGAGAAAGCAAGAATTTATGATTTATTCATATATAGTGAAATAATAGAAATACAAAGGTGCCTGGATGCTGATTCAATACCAAGAAAAAACCCCGACTCAATATGAAAATTTCCAAAAATTCTGCAAGCATTTAGAACTATTAGCAAATACAGGCAGAACAATAATGGGTGCAGTTTACATGTTATGCATGACGAATCCAACTAGCTGGAAACTAGCCAGCTGATTGGATTCTCACAGGTTAGACATTAAACTTTGACCAGAAAACTTGGATATCATACCAAAAAAGTTCATATTTAACCTTGAGAGCTGCAAGTGACCAGCTTACCTCGAGGAAGCTCTTAAAAAATTCCCTATTTAGCAGGCTACTTTTATCTACATTTGTTTTAGCCATCGTGGCAACACAAACGCGAACTGCTTCTGGACCAGACACTTCCTTAGTATATCCGTCCTATGATAAAATCAAATTTGTCAGAAAATGGAGTATGTAATGCACAGCAAATTATGTCCAAAGAACTATTTCACTCACATCATGCGACTATGGAAGTAACTTCAATTAATATATTCCTTTGTTAATATATGTATACATGTATCCATAATAACAACTTAAGTTCACGTTTATTTTAAAAAAAATTATATGCAACTCCATGATATAACGTATGCATAAGAAGAAAGCTAATGAAGTTAATTGAAGCAGTATGATATAATGTATGATATAATAAAAGTAGTGGACTTTTCCCATAAAGATCAATTTGGCTATGTCATACCTCGCATCTTCCTTTCTTACTTTCCTTTGCAAGGCAGAAGCTATCTGTAATTCCAGTCTGAACATGACCGCTATGAACTCCACCCTTTTGAAGACCAAACTTGGGAATGACATGATCATCGAACAATGGGTTTGAGCCATCATGTATACCATATGGTTTATTTGATGTTATTACTGTTATGTTCATATATTTAAGCTCAGCGAAATCATTTTCAGATTGGCAATTATTGTCATTGCGCATGCTGGATATAGCTACACCAGAAGTAAAGGAATCCCACATAAAGTAGCTCTGCATTAGGGCGGCAGAAGAAAAAAATAATAATAAGGTAAAAGTGATGAGGTTCCCATATTGTACCAAACATAAGAACTAAGGATATAAGCATATAACTTACTGTATAGAATTCATCATTGAACCATGTGTCTCGAGCCATTTTTAAAGAGTCAAAGCAATAGTGTGCTTCATATGTACTTTGTTGTTGTTGGAATGCATGAAAGAACTCCTCATTGACCGGAATTGTATTAGTTGCATCAAGAGGGATAAGGGTGATTGGAATGCCAGAATGGAACACCTGAAATGAATAAATTATATTATATGATCTGCTAAATAAAGATTAAGAATGATGAAGTAAAAACGCGATTTAGATATAAGTAAATGAAACATAAAATTCTTTCTTCAACAAAAGAATCATAGATGGAAGTTTTCATTTTAGAAACCAAGTCTTGTATAGCTGTGATAAGTGATATGATAGTCTAATAAAAGAGTTCAAGTCTCTTAGATACAAAAGAAGAACAAGGTTAACGAGTATGTCAGCATGTATTACTACATATTAATTTAAAACCAACAGAAGAATTTAAGGTACATATTAATTGAGAAAATAAGTACATGGACGGGATGAAATGTAAGTTTCTGCCTTTACTCCTTATGGAGTAGAGATACTGAAGACCTTAAATTTAACGATAGAGATCAGATCAGTAAGGCATTGCAAAAATCTACTTCCAAATTTCAACAAAAGAAAACGGTGGCACAGCCTAACATGTAAATCTGGGCCATATACCTGATATGCAGCAAAAGGATCTGCAAACATGTTGAATTCTGCATTTGGATTGGTTCTGTAGCTAGTAAACAAGTTACCATGGTCACCACACTGCTGCGGCATGCAAGATGCGGTAGAATTTTTTGGGCAGCAACCTGTAGGGTTCTTCGATCTCACTCCACCACCCATAATGTATATGTGCTCCACGTTTCTTTTCAGATGTGGATGTGTCATAAGAAAAATGGCGAAGTTTGTATGTGACCCTATGAGCATGACGGTTGTAAGGCCTGCTGATATTGTATCTATCAATACCTGCTGTGCTGTAGACTGCTGAAGTGGTATGTATCTTCTGTTCCCCTGATTTACATATTAAAAGGGTACATTGGAACTGGTAATAAAAACGGAAATAGCCAGATTAGCCAGTAATATTCTTGCAGAAAAGATCAGAGGACACTTAAGCGATTGATTGATATAGAAAATGCCAAATGGCGTCCCCGAATTCACCAGGTCCAGTTCACTGATACTGCAAATACAAATGTTTTCAGATAATTGCAATGACTTTTGAGTGTCATCCATAAATCCTTACTAGTTAGCTTGCCTCAAATGACAAACCAATTATTAGTGACCTGGTGAAAGATGACCAGTTTCTGGAGACATTTATACAAGTTTGTGTTCGTTGATTTCTGCCCTTCTGCCTTAAATGTTCACAACATGACTTTGTTCAAAGTCTTAAAGAATAATAGAAAAATTCATCCAAATAGTCAGTGCGGCTCTTTAAAATAGACAAAAAAGAAACATACAGCAGTCCTAACTTTGTCAATATACAGAGTTCTTGCTGGTAGTTTTGAAGTTCTAACTACTTTGTGTTAGCAAGACAACTGCTAAGTTAACAAGGAAATGAGAAGGAGAAACCGTAGGACCAAATTTTCTTGCTTGTTTGACATTTGCTCCGACTAAAGGATTTTGTATGTAAGCATATGGTATGTCGGCACCAAATTATGTAGTGGTGCAGTGGTGAGCAAATTGACCGATTTTAGGAACAGTAACTTAGCAACCATGTGCATTTTTCTTTGCGAGAGATGCAGTGCCCACTAACCTGAACACCAAAATTGCAGCATTCGACAAAAAGGAGCACAAAATGATGCATACCTGTGGAAGGAAGCCTTTTCTTATGCCAAAGTTTGTGTCGACGTCCAACCGCCCACCGCCTTCAAGTGGAATAGCCTGCCTATACCGGCAGGGGCCAAAGGTTGTCATGCCCTAAATTTTAACCTTTGCATATTAGTGATCCTAAAAGCAGATAGAAATCCCCTTACTTGGGCAATTCTACTAAAGATAGTTTGGTCTAGCTAATAATAAAGTTCTGAATTCTAAATTGTACCTGATCAATCAGAGGTAAATAACCACCAACGTTCGGGTGTATGGTGCCATGGCCTGATGTACCACCATCACCACCAACGCCAACTGGAATGTCATCACGGCCCATCATGTATAGCATATCGTAGAGATGATTCACAGCATGACCAGCATCGCTCCACGCGTTCACGTCGATGGTGACCGCCTGCTCATGTTTACAAGAAGAGTAATGTACCATGGGTTTCTTGCAAAGACCCACAAAGAACTTGTCTAATACTACCATAGATAATGTCAGCAGAAATTTGCATAATCAGTCGGTGTAAAATCACTATTTAACTGAGCGGTTACATCAATCCTTAGACTGCCACACAGTTAGTCTAAAATCATTGATTCCGAATTTCCAATCAATAGCTACCGATTGTTCCTTGGGTATCCTTGGGTTGCTAATGCGAATGCGAAAGAAACAAGCTGCTTCGATTTCTCACCATTCCGCACATTCCCCGATAGCCCTCGGCAGCGCGGAGAACTCAGGCCAGTTGCCTCGAGCGTCCCAGCCGCTTGCGCAGATCCTCCTATCGGGATCCTCCTCCGAACTCTACGGTGATAGGTGGAGTGCGCCATCGCCACCTAGTTTGAATTCGCCTGCCGCCGCCGCGGTGCCGACGGCATACTTGCTCCCGCGGCCGGCCGCTGCCCTCGGCATCGCTACGCGACCACGTATCCCGCCGGCGTGGACGCGATGCCGCTCTCCTGAGCACGCGCCGTCCACGGGCGCTCGTCGGTGGCATTGTTGTGTACTTGACTACTCGTGTGGCCGTGGTGGCCGCGCCGGCGCCCCAGAAAGGCAGCGGACTTGTCCGCTTCACAGATTTAATGGGCTGACGGCCCAAATCCTGGAACTATCCGGATTCCGGAGCGGAAAAAGTCCACTTTACTCCCTTCGCTAGTGGCCGGATTTGATTCGCATTCCTCAACCACAAAACCAAATATAACAACTCCCTCAACTATTAAAATCGTCTGGCTGTTTAAATAGTGGGTTTTGCTGACGTGACATCCATGTAGCAGCACAGTGTTATGTGAAATTCTCATTCACACGGTAGCCTGGAAGATTTGCTTTACTTCAATACATGTCCTATCAATTTGAGTTTAGGGCGTGTTAGTTAGTTTGATCCTGTAGCTAACCAGATAAAAATAGATTGATGATTAAGGAGCCGATCAGCTAATAGGCTAACGTGATGTAACTATACCAGTCGATGTCAATAAGATTTTGATCAATCGACTATAGATTCAATATAGATTTAAATAATCAGATGAACAATGCTATCATCGTCCATAACAAACTATGCATAATCATCAATAAATCATTCTTTATCAAAGACATAGATCTAACTGAACTGAGACAGTATAAGATTGAAGTTGATAAAGATAAAATTAATTAAAAATTATACAAGTTTGAGTATAAGCCGATGTAGCTTAGAAAATGCATCGAGGTAATATAATGTAAACTAATCGACCAAAACTGATGTAATGAGATAAATGTAAATCCGATTGTTAAAATATTCATTGGTTGAGGATCCGATGTAAGTAAATTAAAGTGTATATCAGCTAAATAATCGATATATCTGATAGTTGAAGTCCAAAATAATGAAAACTCATCGGTTAGCATTCCGATGAAATGTTGCATAAAACCTATTGGCTTAGCAAGACTTATATTATCAACAACAATCTAAAAGATCAGATCTAACCGAGACAATACAAGATTGTGTTTGATAAAATAAGCTAGATAAACCGATAGATTTATACAAACATGATAGATATAAAATCTATCTATAACAGCAATACGATTAAAGAAACATCAACTTAGTCCAAATGTCGGACCTAACCGAGAAAGTCCTAACTAATTCGATATGACTCTAATAGCAATGCAATTAAAGATAGAATCAATATATTAAATAGACAATGCTTGCGTAGATACAAGCGAAGAATATCAAACTGAACCAAAAAAGTTCTAGCCATACCGATAAAAGCGAAGTTGAAACTTACTTCTTTGCTAGAGATCAAACTCAACCGATATAGCCCAACTCGAATATAAGAACTCGCCAGAATAAAAGAGTGACGATACGCTGAAAGTTGTATTGATCTGTGGAGATAGTTCACAAGGACTCTCGGTGTACATATTTATCCTCGGGTTGATACAACTCCTAATCGGACACAACATATGTTTCCTAAAGACAAAAAGAAAGATACATGTCTTGAACAGACACTAGACAAAACTTTCTAAACATAAAAAGAAAGTTACCAAATCCCGTCTAATTAATAGATAGAATTAAATTGTCATGTTATGATCATCATGATTACTTCTTGAACTCGGTCTCTTTTAGATAAAATCTCATCGGTTGATTGAACTCTTTTCTTAATCGAATCCACTAACAACCTTACTAATTTTTAGTGTTAACACCCAGTTTTCAAATAAATTAAAAATAAAGTAGGGCCCACATGTCATCCCCCTCTCTCTACTAACCTCTTCCTTTCTCTCCCACTCTCTCCCCCTTTCTTCTTCTCGGTGTCTAGCGCAGCAGGACCGGGTTGACAGAAACAGAGCGACGACGGTGACGACGGGATGACAACGGGGCTCTCCTCTCTCCTACCTCGGCCCCTTTTGCACCGGCTTACCGTGAGGGAGGTACCACGCGAGGGAGGTGCAACGAGAAGGCCTCAACGTCGTTTGCTCCAACATCGCGCCCAGGCTTGCCCGTGACATGGTTGGCGCCACCCGCCATGGGAGAGACGTGCGACCACGGTGTGGAAGGAGAGACGACGAAGCAGGCCTGGCGGTGATGGTGGGAGGTGGAGGTTGCACCGATGGCAGTGCAATAGCTGGAGGAGGAGAGAGGCGCTGAGGCAGACGCCGCCGAAGTCACGAGCGCACCTTGGCCTCTCTTGTCAGATGCGCCCTAAGCGCCTTTGGGAGCCAAATCCGGATGAGGATGACGCACGGATCCCTTCTTCCTCCTCGACCACAGCCGCCCTTGCGGCTCCTCCCATCGATGTCAGGCGGACACCTTCGTTGAGCACGCTGCGACAGTGTGTGCGTGTGGACATGGGAGAGGGCGATCGGGGAGATGGTGTCATGGGGAGAATGTGTGTGGTTGGGTGCGTGCATGGGTACAGGAGATGTCATCGCCGCTCCCTGACGACGTCCCTCCACCACTGTCGTCCCTCGTCGAAGGCGTCACCAAGGGAAGGAGGTAGAAGTACCGTCCCCACGACAAGCCAGTGAGAAAGGGGCCGGGATGGGAGAGAGAGGAGAGCCCCGCCGTCATCTCGCCACCGTTGCCATTGTTCCTCGTCGTCGTCTCGCTGCCCTGTTGCGCTTGACACTGAGAAGAAAAAAAGGGCAGAGAGGTTAGTTGAGAGAGGAGGATAACATGTGGGCCCCACTTTATTTGTTAAATTTTAGTTGATGATTGAGCTTTCACATGGACGTCAAGTCAGTGAAAATCCCTCTTAAAACAGTCGAGAGAGTCGTTTTAGACGCTTTTAATAGTTGAGAGAGTCGTTATATTTGGTTTTTGGAGTTAAGGGATACGAATCAGATCCAGCCACTAGTTAAGGGAGTCAAAGTAGACTTTTTCCTTCGGAGCATATAGGAAAAATTGTTAATGGGCCTAAATTTGTTTCTACCCTAGCTGAGCTTGAGAACTGAGGCCCGTTAGTGTTAACTGTGTCAGTTCCTGCCCGACTTTTTTTAGTGAAAAATACCTTGAGTTCAAATCTTTGCATTTTTTTTCTAAAAAAACGTCTGGGCAGATTTGTTGAGCAATTTTCAACTTATACGGTGTACCCTTAGAAATGGCCAAATGGGTACTTCAATATTCTCAACAGATTCTGGTCAATGCATTCTGAACAAATCGTGGTGAAGTTTTATCACGAATCTTCTTGTAAAAAGAATAATCTACCCTGCCTGAAGACTCGGTAAAGGATTAATGTACACGACTTTAATTTACACGCACATTTTAGAGGTGAAGTATATGTACATGTATATGTAACACACTCATCATTTTAAAAAGGGGTGTGCAGTAAGCCAATCTCTCCGGGATGTGTGTAGATTTTTATGCGAAAAAAGTAGGTGACAGAATAGACGTATCATAGCAAATATAATATTGATATACTCTGAAAATAATCTATTGTTTTAGATAAAACAAAGAAAGAGAATAATGCAAGTTTCGATGGTGCCCATGCATCCTCTTAACTAGCAGTAGCACAAGAAAGCAATCAGCAAAAATGCTAGTATCCATACACACGTCATCAAATTCCCAACCGACCAACCGCGAGAATAATACTCTTTGAAATTGAGTTAGCTCATCTGTCGGTTCACTTTTGGGAGATATATGGCTTTAATTATAATGTTTAATTATAATGTGGTGGTGAAGTACAGCATATAGTCAAAGGAAGATGCTCCATCACTGTCTTGTTTAATTACGCTCGACTAATGACATATTGCCATGAAACCAGCAATTAATATCTTGTTTGTGTTTTTTAGGGGGAGGGGGAGGGGGCAGTTCAATTTGCATGTAATTAGGAGCAGATTCTACGTCTTAATTAATTTCCATATGCTCGAATACAAGTTCGTGGGTAAAATTAATTTTCGAGACGTACGATCGATCAACGCGATCGATGTAGATTTATGTAAGCTTATGACCAGATTGCTTCTATTTTAAAACAAAAATGGGTAATTTGAGTCGGAGTCAGGATCCAGTTGAATTATTTGGAGAGCAAAATAGGCATATAGTAGTACAACGCGAGGTCGGAAATGTCGCTGCAGGGGATATTAAGATCTGATTCATCAAAAACCAAAGTCCAAGATACGCAGCCATTTCGCGAGGTTATGAGATTGGGTTGATTTCATGGGCAGTTTTGAGTGTTAAAGACGAGTAATGGCGGAGTAGGGCTTAAGTAGAACTCAACTAATAGAATATCTATTGATTTTCTTTCAAAAAAAGTACATTATGGTTTAAGAGGATTTAAGCATGTCCAAGCTGCCCTAGACTTGCCTCCATCCTAGCTTGGAAAACGAGTTTAGTACATAAATAAATCCCGCAAAAAATAAACAGATTAAATAAGGAAATGTTGTAGATGTATAGGATTTATTTAGTTATTTATTATATACATTTAAAAGGCATGAACAATATTAGTGGCATGCATCTATATACGAGACGATTCTACATACTCTAGCTATATATCCACAAGTATTGGTAAGATGATGTTTTATTACGTTGCCAGATAGCTCTTAAGCTACAGTTACTCAAAATTCAGAAATGTAGAGAATCCAAGAGGATAAAAGGGACTTGGTAACTATTCACGTGGATGCATACATATGGGATCCTTTTCCCTGTTAGGTCCTATTGGTTCTATTACTACACTACTAAAAATAATCTTTAGTTTACTTGCAAAAAATCAAAAATCCGATTAAAAAAAACAAAGACTAAAAAATATTTTTAATCCCGGTTAAAAAAGACAACGATTCTCTATGATCTTTAGTCCCAGTTAGATTCTTCTCAGAATCTGTCAGGCCGATGACCATCTTTAGTCCCGTTTTGTAACACTAATCGGGACTAAAGATCATATCTTTTGTCCCGATTGATGTTACAAACTGATATTTAGTCCCGGTTGATAACACCGATCGAGACTAAAGTGAAGGAATATGTTTTCTTAACTGCGCTAGTTAAAAATATGGTTTGTTGTAAATGAATGAAATTAATTTGTTGCATGATTCAAATGACCTGAAATTAATTTAAGAGGATCTGTAATTGAAAAGGAGTGGTGTTGTGTGGGGGTGGGTGATTGAAGATAGAAGGAAACTTTTACAAAATTAACATATTGTTATTAACTAGTGATTCTCAGAGTCCGTAGTGTCGAGTTTGTGTCCTGGTCGAGGTCTTGTTGCTGGTTAGATCGTGTTAAAGCCTAGTTCGTATGTTTTTCTTCTTTGTTTCCATCAAACCCTAGTCGTCGCGTCTAGTTTTTGCATGCATTGTTCTAGTTTTTTTCTCTAATTCGGAATCGGTTTTAGAACGATCATAACTTTTACATACGGACTCCAATCGAGACGTTTCATACATAAAAATCGATCAGAAAAAATTATTTTCCCCAAAAATTTATACGGACTCCGCGTTCGACGATTTTATTTTTTCCCAAAACGGCTCGAAGGTTGCTTTTTCGAGCATGGAAGCTTTTTCCCAATTGTGAGCATGACTTCGAATTTTCCACAAGCCATGTCTTTTGCTTGTTTAGGCTCAAATTTTCTATGGGTACCTCTCGTGTGCTCCTAAGTCAAGAAAAAATATAAAAAAATAAAAAGAAAAAATCAAATTTTTTTGTCTTGGTCAACAAGCAGATGAAAAGAAAAAAAGAGAAGCGACAAAAAAGAAACAAGCACATAGAGAGGTGCAATGTTTAGGATTACCTCTATTTGATTAAATTTTAAGCATTACTTATTATTATTATTTTAAACCTATATTTAATGAAATTAATTTGGCCCTATTTAATAAATTATTTATTTTGTTAACTTTAGTCGGGACAAAATAAATTTGAAAAAATAGCGAAAAATTATCTTAAGTCCCGGTTGGTGGCTACAACCGGGACTAAAGATAAATTATAAATAGCGAAAAATTATCTTTAGTCCCGATTGCTGACACCAACCTTTCCTCCTCCTCTTCCTCGTCCTCTTCAGGAGCGGCGACCGGCGGCAGGCCCCGGGCGAGGCCGGCGGCAGCTATGCATTTTTTGAGATTTTTGTGATGTTCGAATTTGATATGTGATATATGTGTATTTGTGATGATACTCGAATTTTGTGATGTTCATTAATCGATTTGTGGTGTGAAATTGTGATGTGGAGGAGATTTGAGAATGTTAATTTGTTATGTGAATTTGATTTCGACAGAAAAAACAAAAAAAGAGAAAAATTTAAAAAAACTTTTAGTCTTGGTTAGTAACACCAACCAGGACTAAAGATGACGGAACCAGCCACATGACGTCGCTATCTTTAGTATCGGTTAGTGTTATCATCCGAAATTAAAGATGCATCTCTAGTCCCAGTTATTTTAACCGAGACTAAAAACAATCTTTTGTCGTGTTTTTAGTCCTGGTTTAAAACCCTTAAAACCCGATACTAAAGGTTATAAATCGAGATTAAAGCCCTTTAGCAGTGCTAGTCTGCTGCAGCATGGTTAGTCGTGGTTTTGTATGTCTGGACACATGTTTTTAAGTTTTTTGACATGTTTTTGTCATGAAGGTGGCCCATAGACATCGATTATGATTAGTCTGATAGGACCGAATAAGTTAATATGTCGGTTGGTCCCTGTATATGGCTAACTGTATGCATTTGACAAAAAAAAGAGCTATAAATGTAATACTAGAAAAATTGAAGAACAGTTATGAGGTTTGCGTCAAACCTGCATGCATGATGCTTCAATCATGGAAATTAAACAGCAGTTCTGGTTTCTTTTAAGAGAATATATAGAACTCCAATTAATTAAAAGCAGCTAGCAATCAGTTCTTCGCAAGGAACAATTAATGGAGGCATTGCCTAACCAGTGTATGGTACGTAATTACTCCTATCTTTTTCTTTGCTTGGATATATATGACCCACATGATCATAATCATAGTTTGGCAGGAATGCAGACTTGCAGAGATGAAAAAGGTCAGCAAAACCATTTACTACTACTAGCAGTCTACTACCATCAAGTCATCAATCATGCATGCAAGATAAGATCAGAAGAAGCTACACGCTACGTGCTGACGTGCAGTAGCATCACCACTGACCTTGAGCTCGAACTCGGAGCGGTTCTGCTTGAGGAGGTACAGCAGCGCGAAGAGGTCGTCGGTGTCCATGTCCGTGTCCACCAGGATCTGCCGTGGCGCCGCCGCCACGACGGCGAAGACCGACGTCGCCACAACCACCACCAGCATCGCCGTCCTCAGCAGCGGCGTCATCTTCGTCGTCCCCTCCTTCAGCCACACGTCACCGGCGGCGGCAACCACGGCCGAGCTAGAGAGCTAGAGACCTTCTGGCAGTCGCCGTCGCACGCGCCCCCTCTGCTATCCAATCCAGCGAGCCGTTCACGCGGGCATATGCCAATTAGCTAGGCTGGCGAAGCAAGTCGATCTGAGCTACCCTACCACCACGGCAAGCCATTAAATGCTTGCTCGGGCGAGTCTGTGAGAAATGGGTATGGGTAGGGACTAGGGAGGCAGTTGTACACGCACACTGCTACTAGATAGATCTACGAATGGATGGATTTTTACAAACTAGTGTGGTGCTTTCATTTTCCAAGTAATATCTCAACATTTATGTTTTTCTTTAAAAACTATAAGTGTAAAGATTACCCGTCACTTCATAGAGAAAGTTATATCTAATAATGCGCATGTGCAGGAAAAACGATATCACTAGCAGCACATGATCAAAGCATATTTGTGATAGGTTTGAAACCTCATAGATGTCGGTTCAACAGCCGGCGTCATAATAACGACACTAACGAGCCACGTTTATTGATTTTAGGAACGAGAAACATAATAAAAGTGTTGGAAGGCTCATATCAAACCCGTAGTGTTACTGTAGACATATTTGAAATAGTTAAAATTTTCTTTAGAAAATACTTCGTTCACAAATATGGGCCCAATTTTTGAAATAGAGGAATAGCACAGGATTTTCAGAGGATTGTCAATTTCCTTAGAAATTTTTTCTACAACTCCCTTTTATTCTTCATAGGAACAAGTTACAAATTTTATCATACGATTGCATTCCTATGGTCAATTAACCTGTAATGAACTTTCCATTGGTTCAATTTTTCTTATGATGCAATCAAAAGGCTTATTTTATTGTTTGTTGTGTTTTTAATTTCTTTAGGATTGAAAAAACATACTACTTTAATTCTTGTGTTCCTGATGTTCCTATTTTCTTTCCTACCATGCGCTTCAAAGGGGCCTAAGTGATTCTGTTATGAAGGAAGAAGACAATGTTACCTCTCATTAAATGAGTGGTAAATATTTTATTTACTTAAGCAAATTGTAAATATATTTCATGCATACTATATATGTGTATTAAAATCAGTTTACCAAATAATGTAGAGGAGCCGATCTCATAATGTAAGGGCTCCTTTGAATGCATGATTAAAACAATAAAGAAATAGAAAAAAAGAAGTAGAGTGGTATGCCAACTTGATCACAACGGATGTCAAAATACAGAAATTGCTCAATGTGTTGTTTAGATGTTTCATTAGGAAATAGTACAGGGATTTGGAGAGAATGTGACACAAATGAATTTTTCAATGAGGTTTGAGCTCATGTTAGATTTCCTCTAAAATTCATGTCAATTAGATCATTTCATGGATTTTCAGAGTACTTATTCAATTCCTTTTTTCCAAAAGAGCACGTAGGGAATTTTTCAAAAGATTTATACCATACAATTTTCCTCCAGATATCATGTGTTCCAAAGTAGCCTTGAACAGTTACGATTTTCTCTTAAAAACCAACAACCTAAAAACATTATGTCACTTCATAAACATTGAAATCTATAAACCCTCAGGTCATATATATATATATTGTTTGATTTTTTTCGGTTATACTTTTAAAACTTGGATGATCAATAAATTTTAAAATAACTAGTTTAAAAACATAGATTTCTCTTAAAAAATAATTTCAAAATCTCATAAACTATATAGGGTTGTTCTAATAAAAACTCATGCTTAAACTCACTGTACTCGAATAAGGATGTATATTTGCGATTGGAGGTACTACATCTGTTTTAAATAAATACGATTAACTTTTGAATATATCATTTAACCATTCAATCTTATTTAAAAAAACTAAATATTATTTATTTTGTTGTACCCAAAGTTAATGCCACATACTTAAAAAATGAGAGAGATCAGTATTTAATGCACGTAGAAGAAAAACTTTCAGATTCATTGTCCATAGTTTTGTGGTAGAATTTATTTTTATTTTTTGAACTTTCTTAATTTCAAAATTTTAAAACAAAACTTTCCTAGACTTATTTTTAATAACAAGCTGATGTAGCAAAATAATACTGAATGGTGTGGCAACGTTATGTGACCACGCCAGTCCGACATACATGACAACGTTGTCCTGTCATGTCACCCTGGCTGGCGTGGCATGATAAAATGGTCACTTCCACTATAGATGACATGACAGTGTTATTTTACAATGTCACACAAGTTGACGTGATCAAAAGATTTAGATTTTGAAAATAAATTTTAGAAAAATTATTTTAACATAAAAAATAAAAAAAGTTCAAAAATTTCATGTGGTACACACGCACCATAGGTGGATCTACGTGGTGGTCTGAATGGTCACTGGACCACCCAAAAAGGCCAAAAATGGAGTCGGCCCAATTAAGGCCCATATAGGTATAGGTTTTGTAAAAAAAAAAAGAAATATTGAAGCGGTGATTTCTGATTGGTTAAGCCGAAGCGGCGTAGACTGCGGCTGCGTCTCCCCAACTCCGCTTCTCCCGTTCTCCGCCTCGGCGACTCCTGTCTGCCTCTTCGCGCGGAAGCGGCGCGATCGACGGCGGCGACCGGTTGCATGTTAGGTATAGCAGGTGTGGAGATTATGGCAATCGGGTATCTACATGGCAAGCTTATCCGACTAGAGGTAGGGATAGATTGCGCCTGCTATATCTGTAAATCAAACATGACTTGGGTGTTACGATTGCCGATAAAGATAAGGCAATCAGCCTATAGTCACGGTTTGGTAAGATTGAGGAAACCAACTTAGAATAAGATAGGGTTTCCGATCTGTAAGCCCTTCTCCCAGGACTATATAAGGGGGATAAGGGGCGTCCCTTGAGGGATATACGATTTGATAAGTAAGAGCTTTAGACACACGAGATCAATAAAGACACTCGGCGGATCAAATCCACCGAAACAGAAGTAGGGTATTACTTCACGAGAGGACCTGAACCTGTCTAAATCTTCTTCTTCTTCTAACCCATTGTGCTTGGCGATCTCGACTGCGACCCTAGAAATCATATTACCGAAACCAAGTTTCGACAGTTGGCGCGCCAGGTAGGGGACCGCGCGTCGAGACTTCTTCAACAATCTCGCCGACAAGTGTGATGGGATCTCTTTCAAGATTCGGCGACTTCGCCGCCTACTTCACCGACAATTCCTCCTTCGACTTGGATTCGGACCAGTCGGAAGGAGAAATCCTCTCGACGCCGTTCGGACTTCCAAACAGCGCCAGGATCTACAACAACGTCTTGAAGACCAAGATGCAATCTACTTTCTCCGACGACGGACTTCACTCGGCACCATTCGGATTACCGAATACCGCCGAAATCTGCGCCAATCTTCTCACCTCCCCGACGGAGGCGATCTACTCGGACAAAGACCTCTCGGTGCCGTTCGGGCTACCAAACGCCGCCGAGATCTACAGCAAACTTCTCTCCCCCGAGTCGGCGGCGACCCACTCGGAGGAGCCCGCATCCCCAAGCTCTGATTCGGACTGGAACGATCCAGACCCGGGCTACCCAGGATCAAGGGAGGTCGCCGTCATTCTCCCTTCACTCGGCTCCTGCTCATCTTCGGAGCTCAACGGATACCTCAGCTCCGCCAGCTTCGACAACCTCTACGGCATCCCTTCTGACGAAGCCGACAACTCCGACTGCCGCATGGACTACGAGCCGAAGTGCTTTGACGTCCTCATGGCCGAGCCGGACGAGTCCGACTCAACCATGGCCAGAAGGCTTGCTGAAGAAGAGCGAGCCAGGGTGGAGCTCGAGCGCAAGACGGCCGAAGAGGAGAAACAACGCAAGGATAAGGCCGATAAGAGGAAGCAGGACCTACGTGCAGCCGGACGATCTGCCCAGGAGGCCATACTCCAAACGCGGGTTCGCAACACCAACATCTTCCAAACGCCACAGCGTAACGCGTTGCCGCGCTCACCCTCTTGGACACCGTCATGGAGACGGCTCCGCCAACGTGACTCCGATACTCGACAAGATCAAGACCATCGTTGCTGCCACAGCTAACGGCCACCCCACCACCTTGGCACAAAGGCCGACTGAATCTGTGGCCGAAACGCCAGACAAGAGCCGGCTTCCACCTCTGAGGTCAGGAGACTATAAGAGGCCCGAGCCAGATCGGTCGACCACCAGGCCAAGAGGCCCACCTCGCGAGTCCACGCTAAAGTACCAGGAGCAGACGGCCGACTCCCGTGACAAACGACATGGACGTCCACCCGTCCACCACCGAGTCCGCCGCAACAGTTCCAGCTACCCAACCAGCCAACCGAAGACCCCGCCGAGTGATCTGCGGGAAGTCTTCGATCGCCGCTACCAAGAGCGGGACCGACGCACTCGGGAAGATTGGAGGGGATCACCCGATAGCGGCGACGACGGAGTACCGGCCTTCACTCGGGAGCTCCGCCGAGTGCACTGGCCGAGTGGGTTCAAGCCCACAGGGATTGAAAGGTACGATGGCAAGACCGACCCTGAATCTTGGCTAACCGTATACACCCTCGCCATCCGTGCTGCAGGTGGCGACAACAAAGCCATGGCCAATTACTTGCCCGTGGCCCTCGCGAACTCAGCCAGAAATTGGCTCACGAGCCTGCCAAGAGGCTCAATCGGCTCGTGGAGCGAGCTGAGGGACCACTTCATCGCCAACTTCCAAGGTACCTTCGAGAGACCCGGCACACACTTCAACCTATACAACGTCATCCAAAAGCCGGACGAGCCTCTAAAGGATTACATTCGTCGTTTCTCCGAGAAGCGCAACAAGATCCCGAACATCACTGATGACATCATCATCGCCGCCTTCCAAAAGGGAGTCCGTGATGAGCTGCTCATCGGGAAGTTCGGGCGCAAGCCGCCGAAGACAGTGAAGCAAATGTTCGAGACGGCGAATTCATACGCCAAATCCAATGACGCCATTAAGGCCGCCCGTCAAGACCGGCCCGATAGAAGGGAGGACAAGCAAGCGGGAGGAAGCCGTAATCCTAAGAAGGATGGCGGCAACAACGGCAACCGGGCGGAAAGATCGCAAGCGCCGATCCGAGGACTTAGTGGCCGCAACCTCCAACACTCAACGCCGTCCCCGAGTCGCCGCCTACGACGCCATCATGAACGCCCAGGCACCCATCATCCGAATCATAAGCACGCGGCGAAGGACTCGCTTTATCTACAAGCGTTCGCCGAAGCAGACGCGGCGCGCTCAACAAGAAGCCGATCGACGAGGCTGGCCCGTGGCGCCAAAAAGAACAACGCGGCTGAAAATGCCGAACCTTTTCAAGACCCAGGGGAACTCAACCACATCTTCTGGAGGTCCGCTAGCCTATGAGTCCAAGAGGAAACAAAAGCTAACGGACCGGGAGGTCAACGCGGCTCAACCCGAAGTCCTCAATATCTGCGATGGTCGGAAGTGGCCATCACCTTTGACCGCTCGGATCATCCCGACCGAGTGGTTCACCCGGGCGCTATCCACTCGTCCCGGACCCCGTGGTCCGCAACATCGAGCTTAAGCGCGTCCTCATCGATGGGGCGGCGCCCTCAACATCCCGTTTGTCAAGACCATGGATGAGATGCGGATCCCGAGGGCCGAACGAAGGCAAGCTCAGCCCCTTCCACGGAGTTATCCCGGGCTATCTTCTACACCACTGGGCATATCTCCCTCCCGAGTCACTTTCGGAGCTGAGAGAACTTCCGAACGAAGAACGTCACCTTTGAGGTGGCCGACTTGAAACAAAGATATCACGCCATCATCGGAAGGCCCGCGCTTGCCAAGTTCATGGCGATCCCTCACTACACCTACCTCTCGCATGAAGATGCCGGGTCCCAACGGCGTCATCACTCTTCGCAGCGACGTGAAGCAAGCCTTCACTGCGATAAGGAGAGCTGCGACATGGCCCAATCTCGCGAGAGATTACGTGGCCAACAAGAAGTCCGATTGGCTGCATCAACTTCGGCAGAGGGCGAAGTCCCCGCGAAGAAGATAGCCAAATCGGGATCCGGCGACGCCAAGACCAAGAAGATCTCTCTTGATCCGTCGGATCCCTCGAAACCGTTGTAATCGGCGCCGACCTAGATCCCAAATAGGAAAGCGCGCTCGTCACCTTCCTCCAAAATAATAAAGATGTTTTTGCTTGGAAACCATCCGATATGCCCGGAATTCCTAGGGAGGTGATCGAGCACTCTTTGAACGTCAAAGATGACGCCAAACCTATAAAACAACGATTACGCAGATTCGCACAGGATCGAAAAGACGCTATCAAAGAAAAACTCGCAAAGCTCTTGGCCGCCGCTTCATTAAAGAAGTCCTCCATCCCGACCGGTTAGCCAACCCGCCCCGGTCCGCAAGAAGACGGGCAATGGCGTATGTGCGTCGACTACACCGACCTCAACAAAGCCTGCCCCAAAGATCCGTTCGGCTGCCTCGCATCGACCAAGTCGTCGACTCAACATGCGCCAACTCCGAGTTTCTGGATCATTACTCGGGCTATCACCGATCAACTTAAAGGAATTCGACCGCTGAAGACATCGTTCATCACGCCGTTTGGGGCCTATTGCTACATCACCATGCCTTTCGGCCTGAAGAACGCCGGAGCCACATACCAACGCATGATCCAAAGATGTTTCCGACGCAGATCGGCAAGAACGTTGAAGCTTACGTCGACGACGTTGTCATCAAGACCAAGCGAAAGAAGACTGATCGCCGACTTAGAAGAAACCTTTGCGAACATCCGGCCTTCGAATGAAGTTAAACCCGGAGAAGTGCACTTTCGGTGTTCCATCGGCAACCGCTCGGCTTCATGGTGTCACATCGCGGCATTGAAGCAAATCCGAAAAGATCAACGCAATCTTAAACATGAAACCCCCGAGTAACCAGAAAGACGTTCAGAAGCTCACTGGCTGCATGGCGGCACTAAGCCGTTTCATATCCCGACTCGGTGAACGAGGCATGCCGTTCTTCGATCGCTAAAGAATACGACGACTTCCAGTGGACCGCGGAAGCCAACAAAGCCTTTGAAGATTTCAAAGAGTTCCTTACAACGCCACCCGTCCTGGCCTCGCCTCAACCCCAAGAACCTCTGCTGCTGTACGTTTTAGCCACTCACCAAGTGGTTAGTACGGTCCTTGTGGTCGAACGCAAAGAAGAAGGACGGGCTCAGAAGATTCAAAGGCCAATCTACTTTGTTAGCGAAGTATTGGCAGGAGCCAAAATTCGCTACCCTCAGGTACAAAAACTGCTCTATGGTGCACTAATAACCGCAAGGAAATTGGCACACTATTTTCAGGGTCACTCGGTCACCGTCGTCACCTCTTTCCCACTCGGCGATGTCATCCACAACCGCGAGGCAACCGGACGCATCGCCAAGTGGGCCCTAGAGCTGATGCCGCTGGACTTGACTTTTAAGGCAAGGACGTCCATAAAGTCACAAGCCTTGGCGGACTTCCCGGCCGAGTGGACTCGAAAAAAGAAAACGTGCCTCGGGAAGACCTCCAACACTGGACCATGCACTTCGACGGATCCAAGAGGATCACCGGCTTGGGAGCAGGAGTTGTGCCGATCTCCCGACCGGGAAAGGCTAAGATATGTCCTTCACCTCCACTTCTTCGCCTCACACAACGTTGCCGAGTATGAAGATCTTCTACATGGACTGCGCCTCACAGTTTCACTCGGGATACGTCGGCTTATTGTGAAAGGCGACTCCCAGCTGGTCGTCAATCAAGTGATGAAAGACTGGTCCTGCCTAAACGACACTATGGAGGCCTACCGGCAAGAGGTCCGCAAGCTTGAGGACAAGTTTGACGGGCTCGAACTCTCACATGTCCTAAGACATAACAACGAAGCCGCCGACGAGCCGGCACAGCGGATCTAAGCGCGAAGCTGCCCCAACGACGTCTTTGTCGAACATCTTTACGAACCAACCATCACGGCAAAGACAACTCCCAATGAGCAAACCACGAACGAAGTCGCCATGACCGATACCGACTGGAGGACGCCGCTCATCAAATTCTTAACCCAACAAGAGCTGCCGGATGACCGGGATGAAGCAGAACGCGTCCGGCGTCGTTGCCAAGCATATGTCATGGTTGACTCCGATCTATACAAGAGAAGCCCCTCCGGAATTCTAATGAGGTGCATTACACCCGAGGAAGGGAGGCAACTACTCCAAGACATCCACTCGGGCATATGCGGAAGCCACGCGGTAGCACGCACTCTAGTCGGCAAAGCTTACAGGCAAGGTTTCTTCTGGCTTACCGCAGTCTCCGACGCGGATAAAGTCGTACGAACCTGCGAAGGCTGCCAGTTTTTCGCCCGACAAAGCCATGTCCCGGCCCAGGAGCTTCAAACAATCCCACTTTCCTGGCCGTTCGCGGTATGGGGGCTGGACATGGTTGGCCCTTTCAAAAAAGCTCCAGGAGGATTCACACACCTCTTCGTCGCAATCGACAAGTTCTCCAAGTGGATTGAGGCCAAGCCGGTCGCCACAATTACCGCAGATAAAGCACGGGACTTTTTCCTCAACATCGTGCACCGCTTCGGCATTCCAAACAGAATCATAACTGATAACGGGACTCAATTCACGGGAGGCATCTTCAAGGAATTCTGCGAAGACCTCGGAATCAAGATCTGCTACGCATCAGTAGCTCATCCCAAAAGCAACGGACAAGTCGAGCGAGCCAACGGCATGGTCCTCCAAGGCATCAAGGCCCGCGTTTTTGACCGCCTAAACCCTTACGCTGGCAAGTGGGTCCAAGAACTCCCCTCGGTTTTATGGTCGCTGCGGACCACACCCAGTCGGGCTACCGGCCAAACTCCCTTCTTTTTGGTTTATGGCGCAGAAGCCATGTTGCCAAACGAGATGGAATATGAGTCCCTCCGGGTCCGCAGCTTCAACGATGAATGCTACGACCCTGACCGAGTGGATGACCTCACCCGATTGGAAGAGGCCCGTGAGGCAGCCCTCATCCAGTCGGCCAAATACCTTCAAGGGATCAGAAGATACCACAGCCGCAACGTGCGAGCACGAGCCTTCATTGTTGGCGACCTTGTTCTACGCAAAATCCAGACAACCAAAGACTGACACAAGTTATCTCCCTTATGGGAGGGACCGTACATAATCGCTGAAGTGACTCGGCCCGGTGCCTACCGGCTAAAGCGCGAAGACGGGTCTATGGTGGAAAACTCCTGGAATATCGAGCATCTTCGACGATTTTATGCCTAATTCAGCTAAGACCTCATGTTCTCCTTGACTGCCGACCTCAAGCAAGATGACTTCTTGAGTTAGCAGTCGGGGGCTGTACACATGTCAATGAAGCTCAAGTTTTCCTCATCAACTTTTGTGCATAATTTGGTTTATCATTGTTTAATGTCCTTTGATTCGAGCTCAGTGTCTAAGGACTGAGAGTTTTCCGATGACCTAATCGAGCCTAGGCTTGATGACAGCCAGACGAAAACTACTTAAGAAATTTCACGCAAAGGCTCGGATCAAGGCATTAACATAAATAAACTAAAAATATCACAAGTTCTATATCAGAACATTATGGTTATGCGACATTTACGTAACAAAGTCGAAAGACAAATCAAATCTTGAAATTGTTTACTACATCAAGGGATATTTTCTTCGCCGCCTCCCGCGCCTCACTCAAGCATGTCCAAGGCCTGCTCGTCGGTCGTTCCGTCGCAAAGCTTTCCCCAACCGAGTGGATATCCACTCGGGGTAGAGAGACTTGGTCTGTGCAAGAGCCGACCAGCCCCCATGTTGGTCGCCGGTGATGTTGGCCGATACGGTCGGGAGCCGCCGCAGCTTGTCGAATATTTTCACTGGCTCCAACGAACTGGCCCCAACTCCTTGATCGAATAAGGACAGCAAGATCGGCGTATGGACATTGGCGACCTCTTCCCGAATCTCGTCGCTTCGTCTGACCCGCCCAAGCAAGACATCGTATTGAGCCCGGGTCTTCACCTTTAAGCTGCCAAAAGCTCCGGATCATTCAAGGCACTCGGAAATGAAGCAGCGCAAGAAGTTTTACTCCAAAGAAGATTACCTTCAAACTCGGCCTCTATCTCGGCTTTGTCGAGGCCGATTGCCTTCACTGGACTTGAAGCGAATGGACCTCCGAAGAATTTTCTACGAAGAAGATCGTCAACAACCGAAATCAACATGGGAATCATGAAGAAACTTGGGGAGACGGGCTTACTTCCGATTGATCCTCGGAGGTCGAGGTTCGTCTCCCGAAGCTCTGCGATCTCCCTCCTTAAAGCCGCCTCCCTTGACGCGGCCTCCTCCCGAGTGGCCTTCACTGTCGCGAACGCCCTCTAAGGAGTTCGGTGGGGAACCAACTTCTCCAAAGACCTCGATTTTGCCATGGAGCGGCAATACTCCTTCGCGCGCGAGCGAAGAGTGACCGACCGAAAGATAATGATAATACAATTAAAGAGAAAGACGAAGGCTTACGTTGAGCAGCCGGTCGCCTCGTTCGGCTTTCGACAAGGGCATCCCTTTCATCTTTCTCGGCTTGCCGGTCCAGGATGATGCCCTGCCTCTCACCTTCCGCGTCCTGCCACTCGATCCTGATCGGGGGAACCCAGGTTTCAGAGGACTGCAACCTGGGGATCTCTTCCACTGTGGCTGGCGAACAAGAAGGACAAATGAAGACACGAAAGATTCAAACTGAAAGAGCAAAAGGGTACTTTGAAGCAAATCTCATCGGTTTCGGCGGCCGCCTGCTTAGGTGGAGCGGCCCGGCTGGCCTCCTTTTTCTGACTCCGCGCCGAGTGACCCTCAGTCGGGGGCACTCGAGCCGCAGCCTGAGGTTTCCCGACCGTTGATTGGTTGCCAGTCGGGATCTCCCGACTGGCGGTCGGGGGCTCCTTCCCTGGGGCATCCTTCTTCGGAGGCGAAGATTGTTTCCCCGGAGCGCTTGCACTTGGTTGTGGGCTCCGGGGCTTTGGCTCTGCTGGCCTTGGCACCTCGGGAGCAGCGGCTGGGGTCAGCCCTTCACTTCCCCCCGCAGGATCTATGTCCTGGGGCCTCCTGAAAAAGTGAACGCAGCAGGGGTAAAGATAAAGAAAGTTTTTCAACGAAAGAGTTCGGACTTCGGTTACAGAGCATACCGGGACGACCGGCGGATCTTCGGCGCCGTCCGCGGCGATCGCCTTAGAGGTGGGGTCTCGACTGGAGGAGCCGGGACGTCGTCATCCGAATCCTCGATGATTAACCTCCTCTTGCTCGTCCGCTTGTTTGTGTCCTCACTCGGGGCCGCTCGCTTCCCGACTGGGTCGCCTTGGATCTTGATCCCGCCAGCCGGTTTCTTGGCGGGGCGACGCGGCGCGTCATCGTGGGACACCTTATATGGCTTGGAGGTGATAGAAGCATTTTCCTACAGAAGAAAGAATGCACATCGCTAAGAGACAAGATATCAAGATTGAAAGATGTTATGAAGTAACCAGTCGGCTTACCGGAGGAGGAGGTCGGTGGATGCTAAAGGGGAGGACCGGCAGAATGAGGGCCTGCTCAACTGCGATTCCAGTCGAGAAGATCTTGTACATCCGGATCTTCAGGATTTCGTATTTGAGTGGATCTGGATCTTCCCGATTGGGGTCCGTTCCGCCTTCATACTCGAAGGCCGGCTTCGACCATTCTTTGATCGGCGCCAGTCGGCACCTGATGAAGTGCCGAGTGATTTGCTCTCCGCGAAGACCCCTTTGTTTCATCGCCAGGATCTTCGCGAGCAGCTCGTTGGCCTCGTCCCAATCTTGGGCTACTGGGACGTGCTCCAAGTTGGACTCGGGACATGAGGAAGGCCGATGAAAGCGGCAGCGGGTTCAAGGTTGCTAACATAGAATCAGCCTGCGTGCCATCCCTTGTTGGAAGACTTCAAGGGAAGAGAAAAATACTCCTTGCGGAGAGATCCGCGGAGTTGGAAACCTGCCCCGCCAACGACGCATGGGTGGTCCTTGTTTGGATGTGGCTTGAGATAGAACATGCGTCGGAAGAGGTGGAAGTGGGGGAGGATGCCAAGGAAGGCTTCACATACGTGAATGAAGAGAGCGATGTGAAGCATCGAGTTGGGGTTCAGATGGTAGAGTTGAAGCCCATAGTAATCCAGAAGCCCCCGAAAGAATTCGGAGGTGGGAAGGCTGAACCCGCAGTAGAAAAAAGAAGTGAAGACGACGAGCTCACCGGTGTTCGGGGTTGGGAAATCCTCCCCCGCCGCCGGGCGCCATCCCACGATCTCCTTTGGCGGAAGCACGCCGTGCTTCACCATCTCTTTGAGGGTGGATTCCCTCACATCCGAAGTGGCCCATTGGTCGAACGGAATCCTCTTTTCCTCCGCCATGAGAGTGGTGTTGATGGGAAGTGGATCTGGTCGGAAGGGAACGTGGGAGATTTGGCTGCGGAAGCTGGTTGTTGCAGAAAGCGAGTTCCTAGATGGATGGATTTGGGAGCGCGCGAGTCTAGGGTTCTCCGCAGTGAACTGGTGAACAGTACTGCGAAAAGGGGAATTTTTGGAAGATGAAGAGGCGGGGATGACCTCGTGCCTTTATAGAAAGATTTGAGGGTTGCGCTAGGTTTTCTAGTGATTGGGCCGAGCCCATAAGAAAATCTGCGGCCCGGCTAAGGTGTGGCCTGACGCGTGTCCTTAGGGACTTAAGCGGATGAGCTTAGGCAGATTTGCCTTGGCAATATGCGCGTGTCCGAGTGCCCTATACCTTTGAAAATCCTTCCATACCGCAGTTTGCTTGACTTCATGAGAAGCTGGCACGATGCAACTTGGAAGGTGACCAATGGCTAAGTTTCTATAGCTGCCTTGATGATAAGGGCTGTTTGGTTTTTTAGCATTTGGCTAATTAATTAGATCAATGCTATTTTTCCACCTTGGTGAAGATCTTTATAAATTGAGACCAGTATTATGGCAAAAGCTATTTAATAACTTGGTCATATTTTTCATATGATTGAAAGAACTCGTTTTCCCATGAGGGATGATTGAAATATTTGTTCCGAGATTACTCGGGCAAATCCACTCGGATAAGCATGAGCTTACCGAGTGCTTTTTACCCATGTGGGTTGATTGAGTTATTTGTTCTGAGATGACTCGGGCAAATTCACTCGAATGAGTATGAACTTGCCGAGTAATGAGATTTCTATGATTGCTTTAGCATGAGCTAGGCATCTACATAAAAATGATTTTTTATAGTTCTTGACTATATGCTTAGTCTGTTTTTGACTAACCACATAGTCGGGGGCTACACCTAATTAGGTGCATCAGGAGATGCACCTAGATATTTATTTTTGAGAATTTTTTAGATATTTTTCAGCCCTTCACAGTCTTTGAAGCCATTCGGGAAGATTCAGGCAGAGATGATGGAATCACTCGGCGCCAAAGGCACTCGGTAAAAGAGATTTTTTGATTGTGTGCTGTTTTGGTTTGAAGCTGAGCTGTCTCGTCGACTGAAAAGGACTCGGGGGCTACTGTGGAGATTATGACAATCGGATATCTACATGGCAAGCTTATCCGACTGGAGGTAGGGATAGATTGCGCCTGCTATATCTGTAAATCAAACATGACTTGGGTGTTACGATTGCCGATAAAGATAAGGCAATCGGCCTATAGTCACGGTTTGATAAGATTGAGGAAACCAACTTAGAATAAGATAGGGTTTCCGATCTGTAAGCCCTCCTCCCAGGACTATATAAGGGGGGTAAGGGGCGTCCCTTGAGGGATATACGATTTGATAAGCAAGAGCTTTAGACACACGAGATCAATAAAGATACTCGGCGGATCGAATCCACCGAAACAGAAGTAGGGTATTACTTCACGAGAGGGCCTGAACCTGTCTAAATCTTCTTCTTCTTCTAACCCATTGTGCTTGGCGATCTCGACTGCGACCCCAGAAATCTTCTTCTAACCCATTGTGCTTGGCGATCTCGACTGCGACCCCAGAAATCATATTGCCGAAACCAAGTGTCTGGATGTCATATTGCAGAAATCATATTGCCGAAACCAGAAATCATTGTGTCTGGATGTCCGCTTCCTCTCTGCGACGGCAACGACGACTCCGCTGCGCTGCCTCCGCGCGATCGTACAACGCGGCAACGGCTGAGTGGCCGACGGGGGCAGCGACGCAGCATCGGCGTGTTGCAGCAAAGCATGCAGGTTCGGCGGCCTGCGGCGTGGTGCAGCACTGCAGCGACCGGCGCCGGCGTGTGGGCTGCAGGCAAAATCTGCATTAGGGCAAGCTACACGGAAGAGGTCTTCTGGACTTACTCTTGATTTCAATTTTCAGTTTTAACCCTTGTCATCTTAAATTGTATTGTCGCATTGCAGATCGTTAAAACATGAAGAAAAATAGAAATATTGCATCTCTCTTTTTCGGTAATCTTCTTTATACCTTTCTAGTGGTATAAGCTTTTTAAGTCAATTTTTTATTTAGTTATTAATTTTAAGATGGCTTATTAATGTATCATAATACACTTTTGGATAAATCTATGTCTATACTTGTATAGCATATATTAGTGTTTTTATATTTATGGTGTTTACAGATTTTTCTATCTGTCGAACCACCCATATCCTAAATTAACACGCACAGTCAAACTAATCAATCCCTTTTCCTTGACCATTGCCCTTTTTTTTGAAATACCTTTGGCGTGTACTCCCCCCTCATCTGACTGCATTGCTAGGGAATAGGGATACTTGTCGTTAACTCGTGATATCTTTCATGCCCATATACTACTCCACGATTGGCTGTGTGGGCGCATGGCATTTGGAGCTGGCCGGCTTCTCCCAATTGTTGGAGCTAGTTGACAAGTGGGGGTATGATAGATGGAATGAAAAGATAAGGGCCTTTTTGGCTTCTATGTGATGTACTCAGCTAAATCTATTAAGAAAATGCTAACTTGAGAGTGGGTAGTTGTAGACTTGTAGTATCTAAAGTAGTGAAAGAAATAAACTTCCTTGCAAACTTACAATGGCCACGTCATCTAAGAAGCATGGACCGTTCGTTTCATCTTCCGATGGTACAAATCGTAGGATCCTTTGATTGGCTAAATTTCTTCACTCTTCAAGAAACTTCGTTTGCTAAAAGATCCTTCCACGTCCCTGACCGTAGGTAAGAAAAAAAGTTTGCTTCATCGACACCTGTGCTCCAGAGTCCGAAATCACGATAGGTCGAGACATCGGCGCCTAGTCCCTGTTGCCGCCGCCGCCTCCCCATCTCCTAGTCATGGCCCTCCGCCCTCAGCCCCCGACGCCGCTACTTTCGCCTCTTCCCCTCTACCAATGCCGCCTCTGTGTCCACTACCTCATCCCCACCCTCCAACCACAGATCTAGCCACCGAATCCCATCGCGGCAAGAGGCTGCCCCGCTTGCTGCTATGAAACGGGGTGCCAGCTTCTACCGTCTCTCTGAGAATACGCAACGCATACTACACCGCCTCGCCACGCGAGCTCTAGGACATATAGCAACCTAGAGATGTTACTTCTGATTGCCTAGAAGCTGCGTGAATTCCATGATCTTGATTTCTTGACATAACTGGACCCAAGAACGTTTCACTATAGCAGAGGTTGAGGTATGCACCTTTGTTGATTCTTTGTCTCCATCAATGGCGAGAGCTGCCAACAATCATTTTTCAAAAATTAATTGCACAACACAATATTGCCTGAATCTAGCCGGCGGATTGAGGAAGCTCATTGAGAACCACAAATCCAGTTTGTCAATAAAATTAGCATGTACCTAATTTGTAAAATTATCAACTATAGACCACTTGACATAAACAGTGACTATCTGCCTCAACGCCATAGCTCACATTAAAAATCAGCGGCTACTTTTGTCTTCACCATGATAGATGGACAGTCCATTAAAAGAATGTAAAACTGCTGGTTGAAACAAAACTTTTGTCCTTCAAGAGCAGAAATGCATTAGTAATGCAAAGTAACTCCTTTATTTACCTCCCAATAGTGCAGAAACAAGAAAGCATAGTATATATCTCCTCATTTAGAAAGATAAGGGGCTAAGGAGCCTGAGGAGTTCAGTTTGGAGCTATTAGGTGATGAGATTGCAATGCTGGACAATGCATTATTAGGGATTGACCAGATAGTATAATTTTGCTACAATATGGTAATACATGACGGGACCAGATATGTGACTTTGATTGTAATTGATTCAGTAGCTTTTCAGTCCATACAGATATTCTAAAATCAGGCAATCACTAGCAATCTATAGATACAAAACCAAATCATTATCTGTGCATTTTCTTTTACATTTCCTCATAGCTAGCTTGCTTAAATTGTTCATATGTTTAACCACACCTATTGGATGTCATGATACTCATAATATAACCAAGGAAAGCTCAGATAAAATATCATGCAATTTTGTCATTGTAGTTGCAACATATTTTGAAGTTGATTAGATTAAAACAGTTTTTTAGCTAGGTTCATTCGGTTTCATATCAGCAGTAATCTTCAAACATCAGTCATAATACTCTGATGGTACAGTGGCTGCAATATACTGATTAAAAATGGTTGTTTCCCCTGTCACTGAATTTTATCTGATGATTAACTTGACCTGCCAACCTCCAGAATTTATGAGCATAAATACACCACCTTTCTAAATAGTTGGAATGTGTATAGTTAAATGCTTCATTCACAACATGGGTTATAATCATTATATAATGTTTTTTCTTGATGGGTGTCTTATGGACAGTCGTATAATATAATTCATCTTGGATTATATGTGACATATTAATATTCTATCTGAACTACTCTCGGCTCTATCTCCTTCAAAAGGGAAGATGATGAGCTCCGTGAGTAATGCATATATCGTATGAACTTGATATAGCACTGGCACAGATGGTCTGAATCTACAATTCATGATATGGCGGTTTGAAGAACTTCCTAGCTAAAGAAATAAGTGTTACATTAATTTTTCCTGTTATGATTTTCCTGAAGTAGTAAAAGTTGATTTACAGTCATTATATTCACTTTGACAGTAGCATATTGGCTAAAAGCAGCATAAATACGTTTTCCCATGTGAATGATAGGATTGTTTTGAGTTTATGTTGAACATGGGATCGTACATTACAAGATCAATTGTGCAATAAAATTTTGAACATATAGTTGAGACCATATGCTTAGCAGCTTAGGTAATGCATCAATGACGCTTAATGATCAAAATTCAAAACAAACCAACCTACTATAACATCTCCAGCATAAGAGTTTTTTATATTGGGGTTTAAAACGGGTATCCAAAATCGCGCAACGCGTGACTAGGTGGCTAGTAGCTAGGATATAATGAATTTTATACTCGAGATTCTGTTGGTCTACATATAAGCAGATCTGTTTAAGCACATATGAAGATTAATTTGAGATTGTCGTTGTCCCTAGTGTACTCGATAAAATCATTTTGGTAGAATGATTGTTCAGGTTCATCAGTCAACCTTCTATTAACGTGCCTTTTTCGCCATCTAATGAGATAAAAATACAACTGCTATATATATACCAGTGAAATGTACCCGAGTCATTTCCTCTCTCGGAGACTAGGTAGCTCAGTTCAAAATCGTTCGAGCTCAAGCTCGGTAGCGGAGCTCGGCCATAGGTATGAACAGAGTATAACATATATTTTAATAAGAATTTCTTGATAAGATTTGTCTAAGTTAATCACACTAATAAAAGATAGAAAAGGGCGAACACATACTAATTTATTGCATAGATAAAAACTGATGTATATATTTATATATTAATTTATTAAATTATAAGATGAATGCACTGTATAATCTATACTCAAGCTTGATAGATGCACAATATTGCACAATAAAGCTAGCGAGCTTTGGCTTGAGCTGCTCGAGAGCCTCAAGCTTCTTTTTTTTTCTTATTAAGACCTAACTATCTTATTAAGACCTAACTAGAACACACAAGTTCCTTACAGTGTAACAGCCACCTAAGTCTTGTTTACTCCTCTCTTTTATTGTTTTTCATTTTTTTTAACGTTTACTCCTCTTTCACATGCCTTTACTGCAAATAATGGCAATTCGCCTACATCCTCTACCGCTGTAGCTCCCTACTGGACAAAAGATCTCCTAACACCACTACTGGAGAAACCATCATTGGTTAAAGTGGCAAAATACACAGTAGTCCCGGTTTGAGTTGCACCCAGGACTAGAGATGATCTCTAGTCCCGGTTGAAAAATTCAATGACCCTCTAGGAACAGTAGTCCCGGTTCGTGTCACGAATCGGGACTAAAGATCACCTCTAGTCCCGGTTCAAATGTTGTCGGCGCGTGTCAGAGCGCCGGGGACCTTTAGTTCCGGTTGGTAACACCAACCGGGACTAGATATGTCACCTCTAGTACCGGTTCAAATGTTGTCGGCGCGTGTCGAGCGCGGGACCTTAGTCCCGGTTGGTAACACCAACCGGAACTAGATAAGCTACCTCTAGTCCCGGTTCGTGTTACCAACCGGGACTAAGGTCCCGCGCCCGACACGCGCCGACAACATTTGAACCATCATCTCTAGTCCCGGTTCTTGAAATGAACGGAACTAAAGGTCCTAGAGAAGGTCCTAGAGAGCCGTTGATATTTTTTATACCGTTGCCTCGGGACTAGAGATGGCATCTCTAGTCCCGGTCGGTGTTACCAACCGGAACTAGAGATTTTCTTTATATACCCCTTCCTCCTCCATCCCGAGCCAGCCACACTTGTACATCTTCAAAATTTTTCTCAGCTAGAGGTCTGATGCTGCCGAGGTTAGCACCTTCTTTGGTGATAATATATTTGCTCTGTAAGGTTAGCAACTTCTTACTCTTATTTGCGGATGTTTTTATACATTTTGCTATCTACTTGTATAACTTCTTACATTCTTAGCACTTCATATTTTGCGGTTATTTTATATACATTTTTTCATCTTAGATTTGTTTGCAAACATGAGAAGATGTTTTCCCGTCCGATGAAATTCACCTCTAGTCCCGCGTGGTTTCAAAAACCGGGACTAATTATTACCGTGCCCAATTATATTGTGTTATATTCATATATAATTATAATTAACATATGTTCGTATATTCATATATAATTAAGATATGTAATATAATTAACATAAAATATTATAAATTAAAATAATAACATATAATTAACATATGTCATATTCCAAACTATTTAACATTTAAATAATAATATATATTTAACATATGGCCTATTTAAAAAAAAATAAATTAAAATAAAACATACAATTAACATTTGTCGTATTTAAAACTATTTTAAACCATAAACCCTAAACCCTAAACCTTAAACCTAAACCCTTTTACCATTAACCCTCAACCTAAACCCTAAACTCTATTTTAAACCTAAACCCTAAACCCTAAACCTCGTGCGGTCTGCATGATTGGCATGTAGAAGGATTGCGACACTGAGCGGAACGTCAATGCCTTCTTCTCTGATCTAACATCGTCTCTCATGCTCTTGAAGGCTGCTCCATTCTCATCAGTGTAATAGAGTAGTGGCAATCTCTTCTCACTTTGTTCTACCTAGTTCTCCGATTGCTTCATCTCATCCCAATACTTGACACATCATCTTCAAAGATGACACCAAGCTCGTCGCATGGCAAGAAACAAGTGTCTAAGCAACACAATTCGAAAAGCATCATTCCTTTTCGATTAGAAAAAGAGAGCATCATTCTTGCGTTGATCGAGTAGAAAGAAAAGAATCATACCTTGTAAACGTTGCTTTGCATGACAGCGAGTAGAATGGTGGGGATGGAAGCTCGGGAAGGAGATATTGGAAAAGAGAGCTTCCTCCTCAAGCAGGTAACTATCAGTCCAAAGGCTAGTGCAATAAGGCCACCAGCTAGTTCATGAAAAAATGTTAGATCAATAACATATAAACAGATAAACAAAGACAGTCTTACGCCAAAAGAAGCTCTGCTATAAAATTTTCTCGTGATGAGCATGGTTAACCATATGCATGATGCAAGGCAAAACGCATTTACCTATGTTTTTGTGGGCTCCATTATTTCGAGAGACATGAATCAAATCTCACACTCCAATGACTCGGGATCAATGAAATAGCTTATCTTATTTGTCTCGTCCACGTCCGTATCCAGTTGCTCCTGTTGATCCGTGAAGAGGCCCCGACATTTTTTTCTGTCTTCTTCACCGATCTTAGTCTCTTTCAACATGTCATGATCCATCGTAGTAGCCTTCTTCATTGTCTTGGTCTGTTCAATATTTAATGATCCGGATCACGGTCTTTTTTCTTGCTTATCTCCCTTTGCTTCATGATCTTTCTGTCTTGCTATTTCTTCGAGTACGATGTAGCAGTACTCGTGTATCTCTATCAAACTTTGAATAGCGAGAGATATGGCAATGATTGGATAGTGCGGTTGTATATGGCAATGATGGCTTGCCTCCCCTGTTCCCGTCTCAATGCCTCGGCGGCGCCATGGAAGCCGCCGGTGGCGCGCACGACGACGGACTACCTCTATCCGCCGGCGTGATCGATGGGTACTATCGCCGCCACCGCCCAGATCTTAGCTGCGCCTACACCGCCGCGTCTCCTGATTTAGAGGTGTGCTTTTACGTGTTTCAGCGGCAATATTAAAGTTCTCGTTGCTAATGTCTTCTACCTTATTCTCGTGAATTGCCACATAAGCATTAGTCGTTAGAGCATTATTGTCCTGACCACAAGTTAGGATCTTCTGTGAGTATGGAGCATGTCGACGACCGTCCTCCTCCTCCTCTTGTAATTCTCCCTAAGGACTTTTTCGTCGACCTCGGTCTCACCCTTTTACCATTTTTATTCATAGCTCCTGCAATTGTAATATGATCTAGGGAATTGACTATGAATTCGGTGGATGGTGTTGGTGCCTCCTCCAACGTGGTTCCCCTTGTTCACTGTCCGAGGGACTGTTCAGTGCCTCCTCCTCCAACGCTTGTAATTCTAGAATACAACGGTTGGTGGCTTAAACCGGTTGGTGGCTTAAACCGCTTGGTGGCTTGTAATTCTGGAATACAACTGTTGGAGGAGGAGGCACTGAACAGTCCCTCGGACAGTGAACAAGGGGAACCACGTTGGAGGAGGCACCAACACCATCCACCGAATTCATAGTCAATTCCCTAGATCATATTACAATTGCAGGGAGCTATGAATAAAAACGGTAAAAGGGTGAGACCGAGGTCGACGAAAAGTCCTCAGGAGAATTACAAGCGGAGGAGGAGGACGGTCATCGACATGCTCCATACTCACGTAAGATCCTAACTTGTGGTCGGACAATAATCCTCTAACGACTAATGCTTATGTGGCAATTCACGAGAATAAGTCGAAGACATTAGCAACGAGAACTTTAATATTGCCGCTGAAACACGAGAAAGCACACCTCTAAATCAGAAGACCGACGCAGCGGCTGGCGGCAAAGCAGACTGGGTGGTGGCGGCGTAGTATGGCTCAATCACGGCAGGATAGAGGTAGTCCGTCGTCGTGCGCGTCACCGACGACTTCCATGGCACCGCCGAGGCATTGAGACGGAACGGGGAGGCAAGACATCATTGCCATATACACCGTACTATCCAATCATTGCCATATCTCTCGCTATTCACGCTTGATTGAGATACACGAGTACTGCTACATCGTACTCAAGAAATAGCAAGACAAAGATTATAAAGCAAAGGGAGATAAGCAAGAAAAAGACCGTGATCCATATCATTAAATATTGAAGAGACCAAGATCGGTGAAGAAGGCTACTACGATGGATCATGACATGTTGAAGAGACCAAGATCGTTAAAGAAGACAAAAAATGTCGGGCCTCTTCACTGATCAACAGAGCAACTGGATACTGACGTGGACGAGACAAATAAGATAAGCTATTTCATTGATCCCGAGTCATTGGAGTGTGAGATTTGATTCATGTCTCTCGAAATAATGGAGCCCAAAACATAGGTAAATACGCTTTGCCTTGCATCATGCATATGGTTAACCATGCTCATCACCGAGAAAATTTTATAGCAGAGCTTCTTTTGGCCGTAAGACTGTCTTTGTTTATCTGTTATATGTTATTGATCTAACATTTTTTCATGAACTAGCCGGTGGCCTTATTGCACTAGCCTTTGACCGATAGTTACCCGCTTGAGGAGGAAGCTCTCTTTTCCAAGATCTCCTTCCCGAGCTTCCATCCCCACCATTCTCGCTCGTCATGCAAAGCAACGTTTTACAAGGTATGATTCTTTTCTTTCTACTCAATCAACGCAAGAATGATGCTCTCTTTTTCTAATCGAAAAGGAATGATGCTTTCTGGATTTGTGTTGCTTAGACACTTGTTTCTTGCCATGCGACGAGCTTGGTGTCATCTTTGAAGATGATGTGCAAGTATTGGGATGAGATGAAGCAATCGGAGAACTAGGTAGAACAAAGTGAGAAGAGATTGCCACTGCTCTATTACACTGATGAGAATGGAGCAGCCTTCAAGAGCATGAGAGACGATGTTAGATCAGAGGAGAAGGCATTGACGTTCCACTGGTCGTAGTCCTTCTACATGCCAATCACGCAGTCGCACGAGGGTTTAGGATTTAGGGTTTAAAATAGGGTTTAGGGTTTAGGTTGAGGGTTAATGGTAAAAGGGTTTAGGTTTAAGGTTTAGGGTTTAGGGTTTATGGTTTAAAATAGTTTTAAATACGACAAATGTTAATTATATGTTTTATCTTAATTTAATTTTTTTCAAATAGGCCATATGTTAAATACATATTATTATTTAAATTTTAAATAGTTTGGAATATGACATATGTTAATTATATGTTATTAGTTTAATTTATAATATTTTATGTTAATTATATCACATATCTTAATTATATATGAATATATGAACATATGTTAATTATAATTATATATGAATATAACACAATATAATTGCACGTAATAATTAGTCCCGGTTTTGAAACCAACCGGACTAGAGGTGAATTTCATCGGCGGAAAACATCTCTAGTCCCTTGGTGGCTTAAACGGACTAGAGATGCCCACCTACTGGGACATGTGGCTGCCCGCCATCTCTAGTCCCGTCCGTGGCTTCAACCGGGACAAAAGGTATGCTCTATTGTCCCGGTTGAAGCCACCAACCGGACTATATCATCTCTAGTCCCTAGGTGGCTTCAACCGGACAATAGAGCAGTACCTATATATAGCAAGGGCTTCACTGGGATCCAAACACTTAGCCGTTTCGCACAACTCCATCGTCTTCTTCGCGTCGCCGAGCACAAGAACGCCGCCGCAGCATGCCGTCTCCGCCGTCTTCGTCGCCGTCGTCGTCGCCGGGGACCGCCGCGCCAAGGTCTTCGTCGCCGCCGCCGCCGCTGCGGAGGTTAGCCGCCGCCGCCCCTTTTTCTCCGTGATGCGCGCTAGGGTTAGCCGCCGCCGTCGATGCCATCGCCATCGCCACATTGTCATCTCCGCCGTCGCCGCAGCCGCCGCCGCCGCCGCCGCCGCTGCCATGCTATATGTTCAATAATGTGAATGAATTTTGTGAATTTTCTGAATTTTGTGAATGTGAATAAATGAGGAGGTTTTGAATATGATTTCGATGTGTATGTGTAAATTTGTGAATCTGATTTCGATGCATGTGTATGTGTAAATTTGTATGGACTTTATATGTAAATAGACTGTTTATTTAAATTTTAATGCATGAATATTGTGAATTTAGAATTTTGATTGTGTATTTCAATTTAAATGCATGAATAGATTTAAATTTGAATGTGTATGTGACTTGTGAAGTTTGTATTTTTCAACGAACGAGAACGATAAAATCAACAAACGGATGTGGACGGACGAACGGACGGACAGCCGTACGGACGTGGACGAACGGACGGACGCACTAACGAACACTCGTTCGGTCGGTCGGTCGGTCCTGATTTCGTTTGGTCGGTCGGTCGTTCGTTTGGTCGGTCGGTCGGACGGTCGGTCGTTCAGTCGTTACAACGTACATAGGCATGCAACGTCCTCTCTGTCCTCTCCTCTCCACTTCCTCTCCTCTCGACCTTATCTCCCTCACATACATGATCATCTCTTTATCTCCTCTCCTCCAGATGATCGTACTCACACACGTGAACGAATGGACGTGAACGAACGATAGGTTAGGGTTCGGTCGGTCGTTTGGTCGTTCGTTCGGTGTAGATGTAATCGAGGAAGTGTCTTCTAAAAAAATATCACCATTGTGGATGTGCACAATTGGATCTGGTGTCTATCGGATTTCATCTATTTTTTTCCATCTTCTTCTTTTCTGACTATGTTTTTTTTACGTACACATACATGATATTCGTAAATAATTGGTACATGTATTAACCGACAATAATTTTTTTCAGAATTCTTTGATTAAGTCCTCAACCCACATCAATCAAATGGCGGATCGTGACGAGGAACGTTTCTCCTTGATGAGATCGCACGAGGAACAGAGTTTTACAACGAGGAGGGACACGAAGATCCAGATCAGTACCTCAACGAGGAGGGGAACGAGGGGGGAGACGAGCAAAGGAACGAGGAGAGGAATGAGGGCGCCGCCTTCGCCTCCGCTGGACAGAAGAGGCCACGCGGCCTCAGCAAGAAATAGAGGGTCGACATGTCATAACGGAGGTGGCACCTGACGGTCGAACAATTGCCCCAGAGGACGCCGCAAGGAAGTTTGTGACGCACAGCGGATGGGTGGTGAGGGATGACGTGCCCATAAGCGTTGCCAACTGGAGGCGTTCTACCAAAGGAGGAGAGGAGCAAAGCTATCTCCCAGACTCAGAGAAAGAGATGCTGTGGACGACAATGCTGCAGACGTTCACCATCCTAGACTCAGATCAGGCAAGGGTCAAGGAATGGACGTTGAAGAAAATGGCGAGCTCTTCAGAACTACAAGAAACAAGCTTACACAAGAAATATATCCCAAGGGCCGACACGGACTTCGACAAGTTCCCAAAGCTCGAGATCATTGGGATGCTTTTGTTGAGCACAAGACCGTGAAGAAGCGCAATCAATCATAGAAAAGAACAAGGCCAACGCAGCAAAAAATAAATACCATCACAGGCTTGGGTCAGGCGGCTATAAAAAAGCAATGGAAAAATGGGAAGAAATGGAAGCTGACCTAGAAGCACGGGATATCGTTCCAGGCACAGCAAATTGGCCGGAACGATCAAAGAACTGGTTCTATGCTCATGGCGGCTCACTAAATCCCGTCGATGGCATAGTGATCTTTGGTGATGAAATTCTAGAAGCCGGACGGAGGTTAGAGGAGGCGGTGCAGCGTTCCTCGGGCTCCTTCAGCCCGATAGAGAGAAGGACGAGCTAACGCTCGGCCTCCAAAACCCGAGCACCGGGCGTACGCGAGGAAAGGCGTCGTCCCATGGAAATACAGTTCCAAGCCGACATCGCCACATACAGGAGCCGAATGCAGTCAAAGCGAGAGAATGATGCTAGATTCGCAGAGATGGAAATGAAGCTCTCGCAGATCGATCAAATTGTCGATGAAAGGGTGGCCGTAAGGTTGGATGAGGAGCGGAGCCGTGGGTTAGCCAACGGATCCAAGCAACAACCGCACAACTCCAACAACAGTAGCACTGCGCGTCTCTCGAAAATGAAGGCGAGCTGGCCCCACAAGCTCAACCGGGTCCGCCATGCCCCGTGGATGACATCACACGGCGGACCCCGTGTGATCTGCACATCCCGTGAAAAACATAACAATAAAGGTATGTTCGTACTTTTATGTTGTACGTATATTTTCTTTAATAACTTGTCAATGAACGGTCATTATTAACTAATAAGCAATCTTCTCAACAGTCGCGTCGGGCATGGCTATTCCAAGAGCCGAGACGGCACCTACCACTCCGGCCGTTCCACCTTCGTACTCGAAGGTTGAAATTTAACAGTGAAACACGGCTATGAAGATTTGGAGCTGGATATCCCGAGGAGACGGGGAGACGACGCTAGGAGAAACAATTCATGGAATATTTCTCGGAGGAAGATCTACATAAAATTCCCGGACGAACAAAGTTTCCTATCATTCCACCGCCCTCGCCTCCACGTGGGCCGTCTCCTCCGCCTCCTTCGCCGCCTCCGCCTCCTCCGCCTCCTGCGTCGCCTCCACGAGCACCGACTCCTAAACGGCCGTCTCCAACTCCACCGCCTTCCAACCCTCCTCCGTCGCCACAACGAGCACCGACTCCTAAACGGTCATCATCCAAGAGCGCGCCTTCAATATCAAGCGGTCGTCCAAGAAAAACTCAGAGAATTGAGAAGACGCCGCCACCCGCACCAAAGCGGTCGGCCTCAAGCAAGGGAAAGAAAGCGGGCAAAGATGTACCCCGCTTGGCATGCAGCCACATCGCCTTTGGAGTTCAAGCACGATCCCAAATATTAGACTTGATTTAAGACAATTCATTCAAGAAGTGGAATTAATATGGATCAATTACATGGGCGTGCACCCCTGGCGAAGGCTCCACTTAAATACAAGTTCAACCTTGGAAAGCCTCTCGTCAAGGCGGATCTCGTGAAAAGGCTTCCAACTCGATGTACCGCTTCCATCGGTGGTACATGCAACAATCCAAAAAGGGTGAAGACATGATAACATGCAAATATTCAACCGACTACTTCTTCGATGGAGATGACTACCTTTATATCCGATTCGAAGATATATTCGACCTGTACCAACGTGATGCCCTTGACGTCTCACTTCTAACCGCGGGTTTTGTAAGTATCGCCCGGTTATTTCGTTTCTTACCTCCTTGAATTTAGCGACTAAAATTCTTTTTAACCGTTGTAGAATGGCGATCCAATACGCAACAAGCACGAATGCACCGAGCATGGATTCATGGATCCACGGAAAATCAACGGCCCATTGGTTGATCAATTTCCTAATGACACAGTGGACAACATATACAACGCGCTTGTGAAGCAACCCTTCCGGTCCTTCATCCTTCGCCCTATGATCTGCGTAAGTTTTTCTTTCTTTCCGAACCAATTTCAATCCCGTGCATACATAAAGTTTCATATGTGTCATCTAAACCAATTTACAGATTCCACTGGATTCTATCAGTACTTGACATGGGTCAGTCAAAGATCCATGTCTTTGATTCAATGGATAAACCAGAGTCCACGTACTCCCATATATTTGAACTGTTTAACAGGTAATGCCATCTTACTTTCTATTGCATATATGCGGTTCTCGGATAATTACGTGCTAACTTTCAACCGCACGTAGGGCATGGGAACGATTCCGGGGTAATGTTCGTGGAAATTGGAAAGATAAGCTTTCAGTGCGGATGAAGTTTCCAAGTGAGTAACATGCCTCCTCCTAATTTGAGTTGAATCATTATTATGTTCGAAAATATGATATGCATATTAAATATGTCGTCGTTTCTCTTTTAGTGTGCAAACAGTCGCAGGGCACCAACCTATGTGGATATTACGTCTGCGACTACATTCACCGCTTTGTGACCGAAGTCAAAACCTTGATGATCTAGATGTACGTATAACAGCAATTCATACATTACATCTCGATTTCTTATTCACTTCATATATTTATTTCTCGTTTATTGTAATTAATGACAGCTTATGCGAGTAAGAGACGACCTCCCCCACGAGACTTTCATACAAGCCGCTCAGGAAGATTTGATGAGATTTATTAACGAGCAGGTCGTTGATCCCGCGGAGGAGTTCTTCATTAGTTTTAGTAGCTAAACCACCGCAAAGTAGATTAGAGACAATTTTTTATAAGCTAGCTAGGAAACATGTATAAATATTGTACATATTTTGGTAATATATGTATATTTCCTTTCTTAAGTTCGTTTAAATGTGTGTAAATTATATATTTATGTGTATTATAATTTATGTGTAATATATATATATAGCAGATCTGTAGAAAATGACAAATTTAAAAAATAATCTTTAGTCCCGGTTGAAGCCACCAACCGGGACTAAAGATTACGGAGCCGGCCACGTGGCTCCGCCACCTTTAGTCCCGGTTGTTGGCTTCAACCGGGACTAAATGTGCATCTCTAGTCCCGGTTATTTAACCGGGACTAGAGATAGACCACCTCTAGTCTCGGATTCGTAGTCCCGGTTTGACAACCGGACTACCGGGTTACGAACCGGGACTAGTGTGGCTTTCTCCAAGAGTGCACGCAGGAGACCCAATCCCAACATGAGCTAAGGCCTACTAATGATCGAACTTATGTACGTGATAATTACGAATTTTTTGGATTTTTAACTTTTCTATTAAAAGATTTGCAAAAATAATTTTTTTTAAATAAAGAGAGAATATATTATATGCTGAATTCAGGATTACATTCTCGATTGAGCAACTCATGTATATCTGCAGGAGAATCTAACAACCATTCTCCTCAGATCCCTGAGCTGACTACTAACTTAGCAAACATAATTTTTGTTTTTGAAATTTTGCAAAAGTAGTCGTTTGCCGCCCTTCGGAGGGTGTTTTTAAAAATTGCCATCCCGAGGGTGTTTTCATGACGTGTCTCACGGCCGTTGACCGCCGTCTACCGCGTACATGATAATTTTTATTTTGCCTCTTGCCGCTCTCGTCAAGGGTATTTTTACTGTTCATTTGTACTTGTCATTTTTTATGTTCATTTTACTGTTTATTCACATGGATGAGATAGCAAGGCGCCATTTCCAAAAAAAAGAACTGTTTATTTTACTGTGGGCTCATGGTTTCCATTGACTTGTTTTTCACTTTGTGCGGCTAGCCTCGAGGTTCTTCGCTTCGTGCGAGCCTACGGTAAAAATCAACGGTAAAAGTGAACAGTAAAAACATCCTTGTCGAGGACGGAAAGGGGGCAAAATGCAAACCATCACGCACGCGGCGCCGGCGCCAACGGTTGTGAGACACGTCACGAAAACGCCCTGGGAGGGCGATTTTAAAAACACCCTCCCAGAGGGCGGCAGACGACTACTTTTGCAAAATTAAAAACAAAAATTATTTTTACAAATCTTTTAATAAAAAATTAAAAATATGAAAAACTTTGATAATTGCCACGTTAAGCCTATGACCCATGCAGCAGTATGATGGTCGGTGCAATTGGCTGGCCCATCATTGTACCAACCTCTTTACTCCTCGTGATAGGCCTTCAATGGTAACAACCTAGGCCGACTGTCGGCCGACATCTATAATCAATTCCACCCAAACCCTCAGCCCCGCATAACAAAGCAATCGCGTGGCATGCGCCCCCGCTGCGAACTCGGGCTGGAAAGCCTCTCCTCCGGTGTTGGTCGGTCCACCCATAACACAAGTTTGTAGAGGGCCGACCTTGCTCACCTCGCTGGGAAGGATCATCTGCGTCGAGCATGCTGCAGAGGCCACCACCCAAATATGCGCAAATTCGTTGCTCGCTTGTTGTACCCACATGGCTAACGCCAACTAAAATCCATGCTCTCATCATGAGCTCGGCCACCTTGGGTCCTCAAATGATCACCATCGAGGAAAAAATATGTAATGTCAATCACATTTGTGGTGGGAACCTAAAAACTACCGTTGGATTGAAAAATGAATGTCTGATATTCATCCACGTCACCATGAGTAACAATTTTTACTCATAAGTAAATCTGCGAGTAAAATTTTTACTCATAAATAAATCTGCGAGTAAAATTTTTACTTTGTGATGATGTGGACAAATCCGAGACATCTATTTTTTGATTGAACGGTAGTTTTCAAGTTTTCACTACATATGTGGTTTCCACCACATATTTTCCCCACCATTGAACCAGCGGGAAATCAGATCGACTCGGCCACGCCTTGCTAGCTTGCATGTGTGCTGCTTGTCCGTCGAGTTCACCGAGTCAAGAGGCTACCACGTCGTCGGTGTGTCATGGTGTGGACTGACAAGCGGTGGTGGTCATGCAAGGACGATCGATCCGGAGGAGGAGAGACCCACCTTATCCATGTCATTTGTGCGCTGAGCGGGTGATCTGGCAATGGCAATGTGTGGACCCTCATTTTTGAAACGGGAATCATTCGTGTTCATAGTACCATTTCTCTGGATCCAGGAGTTTGGTACTCACGAAATACAATATTGAATTATCAGGTGCAAAGTGCACAAATAGTCTTACACCAAAAGTATTACAATAATAGGCCCGAAGGCAATATCATTACATGCAGGACCTACTAGTCCGGATACAACCAAAATCAGAGATTAGATAAGATAGCAGACGGAAGGCAGCGGCATGTCGATTGCCACAGGAAATGACAGGGACTAAGACTGAGTCGCCTTCCTCCCGGTAGGGATGGTGTACGAACTCGGTTACTGTAAGCTCGGTACGGTGGATGGCATTGAGGCGTAGGAATGTCTCGCGGGCTGCGTCCTGAAGGGCTGCCTCCATAAAATCTCTGTTGTAACGTGTATGGAAGCAATAGGGTAACTCGCTCCCAATACGGGCCTCAATTGAAACCGCAGCTTCCCATACTGGGTGTTCTTCAGTGCCATGTCTTCTGCTCTGGTAGGTGGGTGCGTCCCGGTATCTTAGGCACCACAGCAACTGCTTAAGTTGTGACACGTATCCTTCCTCCCGCGGGACCTTGATCTCACATGCTCCAACATGGTCTGACATCTGTTTTGAAGATAACTTAGGGTCAGAGAGGGGTAATACCAAAACAATTTTTAGTAGAGGATTGGGGAACAAGAGTATAAGGGAAAACATATTTGTTTTGTGAAAATAGTCTGTATTTTCAAAAGAATCCTATATAGGGATATTTCCCTTTAACCAGCTATTCAGGGGTAGGGCGCCAGTTGGTCTTATCCTACAGCAGCACTGCTCTGATACTAGCTCTGTGGACCCCCGTTTTTGGAACAGGAATCATTCGTGTTCATAGTACCATTTCCCTGGATCGAGTAGTTTGATACTCACGAAATACAGTACTGAATTATTAGGTGTAAAGTGCACGAATAGTCTTACACCAAAAGTATTACAATAATAGGCCCGAAAGCAATATTATTACATGCAGGACCTACTAGTCCGGATACAACCAAAATCAGAGATTAGATAAGATAGTAGACGGAAGGCAGCGGCATGTCGATTGCCATAGGCAACGCCGGGGACTAAGACCTAGTAGACGCCTTCTCCTTCTTCGCCCACCTGGTAGTAAGCATAGGGGTCCTCCAGTTCTTCGTTTCCACCATCTAAAGGTTTGTGCGTATAGCAAGGGTGAGTACCTAACGTACTCAGCAGGCCAACACGGAATGATGCACATGATAGGGTCATTCAAAGGATGGCTATGGTTTATTTGCGCAAAGCCAATTTTCACAAATCATTTCACAAACCTAACATCTAGCCAGATCAAGTTTTAGTTCCATAGTATATTAAGTCGGCGATGGTTCTGTCTACCATCCATCGTGATTTCAAGGATGGCTTCCCGCCTCCGGATCGTCATGGTTTTCTGGGGAGTCCACCCCTTCTCGCAGTTTGAGAAGTTGAGTCCACCAACACACAAAATCATTATGCATTCCCACCCGTCATTTTAAAATTTATGAGTCTAGCCACGGGAGAAACTTGTCATGCCGCTCATTATCCGCGAGCATGGCTATTCGAATAGATTGATTTACTCATACTGTAGTGGATGTACACTTTACCCATACTCCGCAACTGCTCATTGAATGAGCTTTCATCCCTTCATATGGGATGGTCACAACAAAGCCTTTCGATAACCTCACTTTGGCAGTATCCGCTCCATGAACTTAAATCCTCTTGCACTTTAGCCGTCCTTTCCTAGCAGTGAGAGGAGTTCTGGCGCTCCTGGGGTAAGGGGAAACTCACCAAATTCTCATTCATTACTCAACACGTAGGCCGCAGCCTTATCTCGATAACCAGAACCACATCTCCACCCAAGAACCACTATGCAGGGATATTGTCTCCGTTCGGCTATCTACTCTGCTAGGTTTATACCCATTCGAGAAGTACGGTTGTACTGGCTCGTTCCAGGTTATAAGTCTCATGGCTCGGTCCTTAATCGACCAAGGACGGTTCTAGCCTTTGCCGGAATCCACCCAAATCCATCCATCCGCCCCAGTCTAAAAACATTGATTTTGTACTTTTATTTTTCCATCAAAACTATTTTCATCATGATCAAGGCAATGTGGCGCTCATGTCTTCACATACCATATCTCAACTACCTTTCCTAAGGTAGTTGCCCAAGCATATAGCTTTTTGTAAAAACATGAGTATGCAAATTTGTAGTATATGTATTGCTAAGCATTTTACCGAAGATATCCTCCGGTTATATCACATCGAGGTTACAAAGAATATTCCTAAGGGTAATCAATATCAAGGCATGGTATATCAAGCATAGGTATTCAATCGTGTGTGGCATGCATATTGGGAGTTTAAATCAACATCATTTCGCAAAATAGGATCAACATGTTCAAAAGAGAAGTGTTGACTTGCCTTGCTCGTATGCTTGTTGGACGGGGTCTTCACTGTAGTCAGTGCCTGCTTCCTCGGTTGCTATTCGTACGTGCGAAAAACCAATTGAATTCGATCAGAATTCAATAAAAGTACCAAGAGATCGAAAAGAACCATAAAAACGACTCCAAATATTTAGACTAAAATTTTAATCAAGTTTAGGTGAGAGTTTTGGGATGAAATCCGATTTAAAAGTGAGTTTGGAATTTTTAGGGTTTTTGCAAAATATCGCTCTTAATTGATTAAGGTGATAAGCTTAAAAGGCGTTGTTCAAAAAGATTTGGTATTTAAATCTTTCAAGGTCCACATGCCAAAAGAACATAGTTTAATGGCAAGAAGGGAAATAAATAAACTCCGATCGAAACGAGGCGAAGAATGAGACCTCCGAAATTTCTATTTTTTTGAAATCCAAATTTGCTCGAGAAAATATATGAGAAAACTATATATTTTTGTTTATATTTTCCAAATATTTCCCAAAAGTTTTTCCTAATTTTTCTGGATTTTTCCTAATTTTTTCCTAATTTTCTCTTTTTTTCTTTCCTTCCTTTTCCTTTTCTTTTCTCTCCTTTTTCTCCTCTACCGCTCTATACCGTCTCCCTTCTTCTCCTCGTCGCGTCAGTGCGGCGGCAGCGGGCGAGGACGGCGGCGACGACGACGGCTCGGCGTGCGCGGAGGGAAAACGGACGGCGGCGCGCTTACCGAGCGGCGGCGACGGTGGCGGCTCGGCAACGGCGTGGCGGAGGCCCGCGGCAACGGCGTGGCGGCGGTTGCGGCGAACTCGGCGGCGGCGGCGGTGGAAGAGGGAAAAACGGGAGAGGCGTGGGCGGTAGAGATGGGGAAAAACGGGAGGGACTCGTGCCCCTTTTATAGAGCTCCGGTGAGGGAGAGAGAGGAGAGGGGCCCGGGGTGGCTGGGCGGCGCGGCGAGCCATGCGGCGCGCGGCGGGCGGGGCGGGCGCGGGCGCGGAGCGAGCGACGACGTGCGCGCGGCGCGAGGCGCAGCACGACGTGCGGAGGGCCGGGCGGTGAGGTCGACGCGTGTGGCGGCGCTCGGGCGGAGAGCCGGGCGCGGGCGGCGGGGTCCGGCGAGGGCGCGGCGCGTGGGCACGAGGCGGCGGGGCTGGTACGGCGATACGGCGTCGAACACTCGGCACAATGAATAGTGTGATTTTCCAATTTTCCCTAATTAATTTCCTATTTTCCCTTTTTTTTCCTTTCACCTCTAAAATTAAAATAAAATCTAGCACACCCAAAAATTAAGTTTCAAAATATGTTTTCAACCCTTTTTATCCACTTTTTATTATTTTAAAATATATTTTACATATTTAATTTAATCCTTTTTCTAAATCCAAGAAAATGTGACTTTGATTCAAAATAATTTTCTAACCACTCTAGGCTCCATATATATCCTTAAAAAAGTATTTTATCACTCATTTTGCTCACTTGAATATTATTACTCCATCACAAAATAATGTTTTGATCCCAAGTATATTTTTATAAATCCTTAGCCCATCCTACTTATATTCTTTTTTTTAAAATTTCCAAATCTTTTTCTTTGAAATTTTCTCCCCTTTGGGATTTCAAATCATTTGATTTTTCTCAAACATCAAGATGAATCACTCCCATTATAAACTCCATGCAACAAAGCCGGCAGATAAGAAGCAATAAACACGATGAGAAACAATAAGCCAAAAATTTTTGTAAGTTTCGAATTTTAATTTTCGGTTTTAAATTCTTTAATTTTCAGGTGTTACACAATGGTTGGGCGTGGCCGGGCAAGCTGGTGCCCTAGATGTTTGAATTAAGACGAGCTAGGCAAAAGGGATTGACGTTAAGGCTCGATCTACCTACGAGTGCTCCAACATGATGTGTCTTACCTTTAAACCAACGTATGTATGGTTTATATGTTATTATCCAAATTCTCATACGTTACAACGGATTAGTAACAATAAAAATTAAGTCTTTATTGGAAAAAATATCCTTTATTCGGTTGAAACAAGATTTTTCACCTTTAAAAATGAAATGAAAAATGTCACTCAGTAATACAGTTTTAAATGTGAGATATATATGTATATATATTTAAGCTTCCAGTACTGACTCAAAATAAAATATGTTGTGTATCTCATTTAAAAATTAAGAAAAATAATAACTTTATAATTTTTTATCAAAATAAAATAAAGCAATAAAAAACGTTAGACTATATAATAATGTATACTTCAAGCATCATGGGTCATATGTTAGTGATGATGGTGATGATGGACCATCACCAGTAGTGTCGATCTTCCTATGGCTAGCGAGCTACTATATAACCTGTCGCGACCTCCCCGGTTTATATCTATTTTACAAAACGATTTTGCTAAAATATATGGCGAAGGATTTTTGGGAGAATATCAATCAATTTCCTGGCTGTTTGATCTGCTGTGGGCTTTATTTCCTCGGCCTAACGTAGCAAATGGGCATTCAACCAGTTAGGCCCAGTATAACTAAAGTTATAAAGTTAGTAACCATAAAAAAGTTAACATTGCAGGCCTATGGATATATGGACCCTTTTTGCAGGCCTACGGATATATGGACCCTTGTGAAGCAACTAAAAAAAGTCTCACATCTTAAGGTTGAGTTTGGATCACGTTTTTAAAACTATAATATCAGATATGTCTCTTAAGTTGAAAAATGTACTCCTATGACAGTATCTAGTTTTGGAAGACGTGACATATATGTTTAGAAAAAAAATAAAATTATGATGGGACTCACACGTCAGACAGAAAAACTTACCTCTCTCTCCCCCTCTCTCGTCTTCAGTAGGCCAGCACGCCTCGATGGCGTGCTCCCTGTCCCTCTTCCGTCTCCTTGCACCGTTAGTTGCTCCTCAAAGCTGTATGCTAGGCGACGACACGATGGCCGTCTCACCGGCACAGCTCGTTATTTCGTGCCCGCGGCGACCTTCTAAGGAATCCCCTTGGAACGCACTGGCCAGCGTGGCCGCGGTCTCTTTGGCCCATTTCCAAACGGCACGGCGTCCTATCAGGGGGAACCGGGGACAGCAGCAGGTGCGGACACGGATGGGGTGGAGATGGAGAGGGAGGAGGAGGATAAGACGGGCCCGTGATCTCCACTTCATAACGATGGCCTCGGTTACCTCGGGACCTCGCCGCCACAGCACGTGCTTTTTGTTCCCGTTCCCAACCCCACCGCCGACCAACATCGCTCGACCCTGACAAGCAGGCCTCATCACGAGTTTGGGGACGAAAAGGCCGAGCTAGCTCCCGCCAGCCGCGGTCTTTCTCCCCGTCGGCTGCTGCCCGTCGCCCTTCTCCTCACCACCCGCCACCCTGGAGAGACGGAAACAGAGTGTCGAAGCACAGCGTGTTCTGCCGAACGTGTCGCGTTTGCCGTGTCATCCTCGCCGCCCTTCTCTCCATCGACGGTGACGACGTCACCGGGGACACCATAGCGCTGCTGGCGAGGATCGCCGAGCAGCCATCGGGTGCTGTAGGGTACTGGGTGAACTAATGGTGCACAGAAAGAAGGAAAAGGATCAACTCTTACCAACTACGTTTAATCATGTCAGCATCGGATACACCTTCTGCAGCTGGCGTCCCAGCAAGTATTTCACCTTCCTGCCGCAACATTGAGATAGGGAAAATGATTTTAAGAGATGATGAGAGAGAGAGAGAGAGAGAGAGAGAGAGAGAGAGGAGAGAGAGAGAAAGAGAAGAGGGGGGAGGAGCTCTGGTGAAGACATTACCTTAGTCAAGTTCAGGTTGCAACGATCCTCCACCTCATTCTTTGCCTTCTCGAGTTCCTTTTTGTGAGCTGATTCCTTGTCCAGTGCTTCCATTCTTTGCCCTGCTCTTTATAAAAATTCCCAATCCAGGAGCAGCATTGGCAGCAGAAACTGCTGCATCAGCTGCCTCTGCTGTAGAGAACTTCAGAAAACCAGTTCCTCTAGGTCTCCTGAATAGATAGCATAAAATCCATGCATTAGTGAGTGTACATGCAAATGACCTCTGGTTGATGCAACAGGAGGAAATAAAGGAAAGATAGGTGTTCTAACAGATGGTCAAACATACTTTATGAGTTTGTGAAGAACTGGGAAGAAAGATTCAACCTTCCCAAATGCTGAGAAGCGCTCTGTTACCTCCTCGTTACTTAGATCAAAAGGAAGGTTGCTTATGAATATTGTCCTATCCAGGCCAGCATCTTTCTTGGATTTTGAGGCAGGAAGGGTTTTTTCCTCCTTTGCCACACATTTAGAATTTTCTAACTTGTCAACTGCAGGTACAGCTGCAGGTAAATGGGTCTGCTTCTGTTTCTTTTCTGATGTATCTTGTTCTGCTTCTGTGTCTGTATCGATATCAGAACCCTCGTTGCCAGATGGTTCAGCCTTCTCAGATGACTTGATCAAATTTTCAAGAACCTTTCTTGAAATATCCATTTCAGTTTTGAAATCAACATCAGCAGGATGATTGGAAGTCTCCTGATCAAGTTCGTAGCTATCATCTTCTCCAACAATATTATCTTCATACTCGTCGTCACTGTCTCTGTCAGATACATTTGCCAGCTCTGTAGTTACAACAAATTCATGATATTGTAGCTTCCAAAACAGTAGCTCAGAATGCACAAAGAATTGACAGGATTTAAGAGGACACACGGCGTATTAAAACAAATATTCAGTTCTGAAACAAGAAGCTAGCTGGTCATTTTAAACAACATGAATCGCTGTTTGTATGTTGCCCGAGATGGCATGGTACCTTTGCCAAAAGCCAAATGTCCATGTTAAAATAGCTGTTAAGAATATCGTTGAATTAAATAAAAAGATATTGCAGGTCACCGAATGAACGAAGGTAATAATTAAAATAATTGATATAAAGTTTATATTTACCATCATCCTTAGTGCTGGATTTTGCAGCAACAGTGTATTCTTTCTTTGGAACAGCCCAATCGACAGCTATAGTTCTCTTTGCAACTACTTTTCCGTTAACATTTTTATAGCCTGTTTAAGAAAAAAATTATGCAATATTAGGACTTTCAAAGATTTTTTTTTTGCTCTTACTGAATAGGGTACTGACCATACATTTTCTGCATCTTGTTTACGTGTAAAAGACAAATGTAAAGCCTTTTGATGTCCTTCAGAAGAATGAATGCAACAGAGTTATCATATCTTGCAATTTGCTTAAACCATTGAAGAAATAAAGGATTCAATGCGAAACATACCCGTCATCAGACTTTGGAACGGACACATCCCATACAAGTCCCATACAAATCCTGCTAAACTGAACATATCCATGATCTCCTTTCCTGCAACCTGCAACAATGAAACAAACACATAAAATCTTTGTCTTATCTGTTCTAGAAAACAAAGTTTGGAACATGTGAAATTTTGCATTCAATCAAGCACCTTGAATGGTAGATTCCGGACTATCACTCTCCATTTCCTGATCTTTGAGCCCTGCATAGCAACAAGCAAGTTTCAAACAACTGTGGGTAAAGGGGGAAATAGCCGAACAGGAACAGATGATAGTGGTTCACACCATGCAACTCTTGTACAGAAAGGGGGCACATCAACCGAAAATTAGGATTTTAAGTAATCACATTCTATCTCCTACCCACCTATTTGCACAGCTGCAACTGTAACCATGCAAGTTTGAAAGATCCTAATATTATTCCGTAAAAGTGAGAAAAGCTTGATTAACTCACTGACGTATCAATCTCTAGAGGCTCTTACATCTTTTACAGATACAAAAGGGGGTTAGTGGTGGCGATGATAGTATCTTACGATGAATTGTAGTGTCTTTTTGTAAACGATTGCATGTTGCCATCTGATCTAATGTGAACTATGTATGCAATATTTTAGATTTGGGGATACTATTTTTTTTAGTTCAGAACTTATAATATACTTAGTTTAGATCCATAGAATGAACAGGCATCATGTTGGTTCCGGTAAAATAACTACTTATGATAGGTCTTACAGGACACTATAACTAACTATATTTGAAACTGTAGTCAAGAAACCTGTAATATATGTGGTATTCAGGACATTTCCAGGAGACATGGCAGCAGAAAGTTATTGTTAATTTGAGACCCCGAATTTGAAGTTCCAACTCACTTTCAATTAGCACATATCCATCCGTTTTAAACTACTGTACTAAGACATGATAGCCACCTTAGGTTAGAACATAAGGATGATTACATACAGATTTGAGGAGCGACTAAATGTGTGCACGTGCACTACTGCACTGGTAAACAAAAGGTGGAGGGAAAACAGAAGTATTTGAAATTTGCTCAATTGTAGAATAGGAACAAGCCTATCAAGCTAAAATAATGAAGTAATGGCAGCACATCAAGGTAAATATAATGCAAGAAAAGATACCTCCCAACCAAGCTGACTAGCCCAAACAACTGCTCCCTTTACCTCCTTGCGATGCAAGTGAACAACTGAATCCCAAGCTGATTTCACATTGGAAAAAAGTACAGTTGTTGCATCTGTTGTGCATCCATCGCGTTCAAGCCCTGTTAAGAACGACATTCATATTCCACAATTTGCACTGTTTCAAGAGCTACATGCTAGTGATAAAATTCAACACTACTGCAATCAGTCTTAAACTTTAATGTCAACAAAATAACTTGACTCACAGAACTTCCACCAGAGCAATTTCAAGCAAGTAACATGGTATACAATTTAAAAAACTAAAAAAACGAGTATATTAGGAAGTCATACAATGGAGCTCCATTTCCTCTTTTGGAATTGGATAGTTAACAAATATAACTCTGCAAATCTCTCCAGCTAGACGAAATACTTCACTCGCCATAGCAAAGTCTCGATTCTAAAGTAGTGAAAGAAGTAAACTTCTTTACAAAGTTACAAAGTTACAGTGGCCACGTCATCTAAGAAGCATGGACCATTCGATTTCGTCTTTGGATGGTACAAACCATAGGATCCTTTGATTGGCTAAATTTCTTCTTCGCCCTTCAGGAAACTTCTTTTGCTTAAAGATTCTTCCACGTCAGGTCCCTGACCATAGGTAAGAAAAAAGTTTGCTTCATCGACGCCTGCACTCCAGAGTCCGAAATCGCGATAGGCCGAGACACCGGCGCCTAGTCCCTGTTGCCGTCGCCACCTCCCCACCTCCTAGTCGCGGCCCTCCGCCCTCAGCCCCCCGACGCCGCTGCTTCCTCCTCCTCTTCCCCTCTACCAATGTGGCCTCTGTCTCCACTACCTCATCCTCGCCTTCCACCCACAGATCTAGCCACTGAATCCCGTCACGGCAGCAGGCCGCCCCTCTCGCCGCCATGAAACGGGACGCTAGCTTCTACCGTGTCTCCGAGGAGACGCACCGTATACTGCACCACCTCGTCGGTGAGCTTTAGGGCATATAGCAACCCAGAGATGTTCCCGCTGATTGCCTAGAAGCTGCGTGAATTCCACGATCTTGATTCCTTGACATAAATGGACCCAAGAACGTTTCACTATAGCAAAGGCTGAGGTAGCACCTTTGTTGTTTCTTTGTCTCCATTAATGACGAGAGCTACCAACGATCATTTTCCGAAAATTAATTGCACAACACAATATTGCCTGAATCTAGCAGCGGATTGAGGAAGTTCATTGAGAACTACAAATCCAGTTTGTCAATAAAATTAGCATGTCCCTAATTTGTAAAATTATCAACTATAGACCACTTGACATAAACAGTGACTATCTGCCTCAACGTCATAGCTCGTATTAAAAATCACCGGCTACTTTTATCCTTCGCCATGATAGATGGATGGTCCATTAAAAGAATGTAAAGTTGCTGGTGAAAATACATCTAACCCCCTAAGTGGGTTTTAGTGATTAATGACAAAACGGTTAAGGGATTAATATGTTTATTGAGATAAGTGCAGGTAATTAGTCCTAGAGGGCTTTAGTGTGCAAAGTGTGTGCAAAGGAGACCCCCAACAACAAATGCAAAGCAGCGAGAGGACTCAAAGATTTATTTAAACTTCTTTTATATTTTGCTCTTGAGTTTAGAAAAGTCGTACTATCAAGAGAGGTTTCAAATGGTTGCCTAAAATTATCTAAGTGCTTAAAGTCAAAATCCATAGAAGAGAGAAATTTTAGCACAAAACTTGAAAAGGCTCGGGGCAAGACAACAAGTGTTGCCGGAAGTTCCTGGCACCCTGCCCAGCACTTCCTGGCACCTCTATTAGTCAAATTTTCCTAAGTGCTGGCCGGAAGTTTCAGGCATCATGGCCCGAAACTTCCTGGTACCTTTATAGTTCAAAAATGTGAGTAATAGCTACATAATGTCAGCACGAGCCTATATATTTTTCACACCCCCACAGCTCACTTTTGGTAACTTTACTTTTGTTTTCTATCTCCTAGCTTCTCCCATGGTGTTCTTGCCTCCTCCACCTTGTTCTTGAGCCTCCTAGGTGAGATTGAGTGAGAATTGAGGATGGTGATAAGGATTGGTGATGTTGAGAGAGCTAGGATGACTTGAGCACTTGGTGATTCTCGTTGGGTTGTTGATTGGTGCTTAATACTTTTGGAAGGTGACCTCCTAGACGGTTAGGCATCTCCCTCGAGCTTTCTTCGATTTGTTGATTGACCCAGGCAAGTTTGTGAAGATTTTCCTCACCTCCACAAGGAAACGAGGTAATTTGAGTAAGAATCCGATCTGAGCATTCAGAGGTTGTCTTGGTAGAGCAATCCTCATCTATGGTGTATGCTAGGAGTTCAAGTTAGGGATCTTTGTGTTCACTTAAATCCTAATGGAGAATCTAGGGATGTTGGATTAAAAATTGAGAACTTCTTCCTAGGGTTTTGTTCGGTGAGGTAAGGGGTTAATTGAGACCCAACTCTTCGAAGTGCCTCAACGGAGAGTAGGATTCTTGTAATCCGAACTTCGAGAGAAAATCTCTTGTCTCTCTTGTGTATATTTTGAGCTCTTTCTTGCAATTGTCTATTTCCTGTTGATTTACTTCATCTCCAGCACTTTGACAAGTTTTGTGATTCATCGAGAATTGAGACTTAGGCCTTAGAGTGTATAGAACGCCGGAAGTTCCGGACAGTATTAGCTACCTGGAAGTTTTGGGGTTTTTGCTGGGAACTTTAGGGCCCTGTTCAATTTGACCGTTGCGATTGAAGAAATTTTCAGGAACACCTATTCACCCTTCCTCTAGGCGACATATATGGGCTTTCAATTGGTATCAGAGTCTAAGCTCTTGATAAGCTTCAAGATGGGTTTCAATTGCTTGTTTATCGATGAGGATGTGACCATTTTTAGGAGAGATGACTCATTCGGAGCATTCAAGGGAAAGTTGAAGGGAGATCTCTATCTTGTTAATTTTGACATAGATAAGGTGAATCCAGAAGGTTGCTTGATTGCTAAATCCTCCACGGGTTGGCTATGGCATCGAAAGCTAGCCCATGTAGGGATGCAGGACTTGTCAACTCTCTTAAAAGAGGAACACATCCTCGGGCTTACTAATGTTACATTCAAGAAAGATAATGTGTGTAGTGCATGTCAAGCAGGGAAACAAGTTGGGAACGTGCAACCTATCAAAAACATCATGACCACTTCAAGGCTGCTCGAGCTTTTTCATATGGACCTATTTGGTTCTGTGGCTTATATAAGTATTGGAGGTAACAAGTTCGGTTTCGTCATTGTTGATGATTATTCCTATTTTACTTGGGTGTATTTTCTCCATGATAAAAGTGAAGCTCAAAGAGGTCTTCAAGCTCTTCACAAGACAAGCACAAAATCTATATGATCTCATCATCAAGAGGGTGTGAAATGACAATGGAGGTGAATTCAAGAATACTCAAGTGGAGAAATTTCTTGATGAAGAAGGCATCAAGCATGAGTTCTCCGCATCATATGATCCTCTCCAAAATGATATTGTCGAAAGGAAGAATCGAACACTCATTGAAGCGGCAAGGACGATGCTCGATGAAGACAAGATCTCGGACATCTTTTGGGCGAAGGCCGTGAGTACCACATGTCATGCCATCAATCGTCTCTACCTCCACAAGCTCTTGAAGAAGATGTCCTATGAACTCTTGAGTGGTAAAAAGCCTAATGTCTCATACTTTCGTGTCTTTGGGAGCAAGTGCTTTATTTTGAGTAAGAGACCTCGTTCATCTAAGTTTGTACCTAAGGTAGATGAGAAATTCTTACTCGGTTATGAATCAAATGTCCATGACTACTGTGTTTTCAACAAAACCTTTAGTATTGTTAAAGTCACCAGGAATGTAACATTTGATGAATCTAATGGCTCCCAAGGAGAGCAAGTTGTGGTTCATGTTGTAGATGATGTGGATCCTAGCTATTGGAGACATAAGACCAATTGAGATGCAAGATAATCAAAATAATGATGATCAACTTTTGTCGTCAAGCTCCAACAACACTTCACCAAGTCTGTAAACTAGTGGCCAGAAAGTTCCGGCTCTGATCGGGAACTTCTGTGCAAAAGTTCTGGGCAGCCAACCAGGAACTTTCAGGCACCAGGCAGACAGGAAGTTTCGGGCCCCACTGCCAGAAACTTTCAAGCTGGTGAGTCTGAAGACGTGCCTCTAGCACAAGTGGATGGGATTGACACCCAGGACACTCAAGAGCAACCTGAGCAAGCTCTAGTCCCATTTGTGCACCATCCAAGAATACCACACGTCCCAAAGGATCACCCCATTAACAACATTCTTGGAGATATCCAAAAGGGAGTAACCACTCGCTCTCAAGTTGTTAGCTTTTGTGAGAATTAGTCTTTTGTCTTGTCTTTGGAACCAATCAGGGTAGAGGAAGCGCTTGGTGATCCAGATTGGGTGATAGCCATGCAAGAAGAATTGAACAACTTCACACGCAAACAAGTATGGTCATTGATGGAGAGGCCCAATCAAAATGTGATCGACACCAAATGGATCTTCCGTAACAAACAAAGACAAAAATGGAGTAGTTGCTCGCAACAAAGCCCGGTTAGTGGCACAAGGGTTCACCCAAGTTGCTGGTCTTGACTTTGGTGAAACTTTTACGCCGGTTGCTCTTCTTGAGTCCATTTGTATTGTATTAGCCTATGTCGCTAATCATGATTTCATGTTATATCAAATGGATGTCAAGAGTGCCTTTTTGAATGGACCAATTTCGGAGTTGATCTATGTGGAGCAACCACCTCGCTTTGAAGATCCCAAGTATCCAAACCATGTATATAAGCTTCACAAGACACTCTATGGGCTTAAACAAGCCCCTAAAACATGGTATGAATGCCTTCGTGACTTTCTCCTCAAAAATGGCTTTGAGATAGGTAAAGCCAATACTACTCTCTCAACTAATAAATTCGAAAATGACTTGTTTGTTTGTCAAATTTATGTCGATGACATAATTTTTGGCTCAACTAATGTTTTGTTTAGTGAAGAGTTTAGTAGGATCATGACCAAGAGGTTCAAGATGTCCATGATGGGTGATCTCACATTCTTCTTTTGGCTTCAAGTCAAACAAGTCAAGGAAGGAATCTTCATCTCCCTAACCAAGTACTTGAAAGACGTTCTCAAGAAGTTTAGGATGGAGGACTCAATGCCCATCAAGACTCCCATGCCAACCAATGGACACCTTGATCTTGATGAGAATGATAAAAGTGTGGATAAGGAATATCACTCCATGATGATTCTTTGCTTTATCTTTGTGCATCTAGACCCGATATTATGCTTAGTGTGTGCGTGTGTGCTCGCTTCCAAGCGGCACCTAAGGAATGTCATTTGGTTTCTATCAAGAGAATCATTCGGTATTTGGTACACTCTCCTAATCTTGGCTTGTGGTAACCCAAGGGTTGCACCTTTGAACTTATTGGCTATTCCAACTCGAATTATGCTGGGTGTAAGGTTGACCGCAAGAGCACCACAAGGACTCGTCAATTTCTTGGGCGGTCTCTTGTTTCTTGGTCAACCAAGAAGCAAAATTCCATTGCCTTATCGACCGTCGAAGCTGAATAAATAGCCGTTGAATCTTCTTGTGCTCAACTCCTTTGGATGAAACAAATCCTCCAAGACTTTGGCTATACTTTTTCTAAGATTCCACTCCTATGTGACAATGAGAGTGTCATCAAGCTAGCCAACAACCCCATCCAACACTCAAAAACCAAACATATTGATATCTGTCACCATTTTTTGAGGGATCATGAGTCAAAATATTGATATCCATCACCATTTTTTGAGGGATCACGAGTCTAAGAGAGATTTGTCCTATCCCATGCGAGAACCGAAAACCAACTAGCCGACATTTTCACCAAGCCTTTGGATGAGAGGAGGTTTTGCGAGCTTAGGAATGAGCTTAATATCTTGGATTCTTACAACATTTGTTAAGGAATGGTTGGCTAATCAATAGTCAAGCATAAATCATAATAAATGTAAATTAAAATTGAACTTTTTGTGTCTTGAGATCTCTTCTTGAGTAGAAGTTGATCTTGATACCAGGAATAAAGTTCAAACATTCCCCCTTAGTCAAAAAATCCTTTTGTTAAAAATTTGCAAAAATTGTTGTGTGCTCGTTTTTATTGCAAAAACTTACATTTTCCTCTTCCTATTGTGATGCATTGTGACCATGGTTATGTATTTATTGTTAGTGATATGCTCTAGAGGCAACATGGAGATGTTAGATATCATGGTCAATGTTTATGTATAAATGAATAAAGTGTTATTCAGTTCCATGAAATAGACATCTTGTATTTATCAATAAGTACGTGACTTATTTATGAGACTCTATATGTATGAATCTATTTCCAAATGATCCCTGATCATATGTCGTATTGTTGGAACAAATATGACTCTAAGATCGGCATGTTTATTGATTGATGATCATGTCTCATAGATCATGGGTATGAAGATACCAAATCAATAAACATGGACACATGTGTTAGAGAACACATTGTTGGATAGACCCACCATGAGACACTACAGGAATTAATGTACCATTAGTTGGTCTCAGGTAGTGTTGGTACAAAGTCCTTAGACCTGAGATCATCATGGATTCCAACATGTGTAGTAGCCTACTTTGGGACTACCAAACACTATTCCGTAACTGGGTAGTTATAAAGGTAGTTTTCGGGTTTGCTATGAAACATGGAGTGGGATGTGAGTGATCAAGATGGAATTTGCCCCTCCTTTGGAGAGATATCTCTGGGTCCCTCGAGGTAATGGATTATGGAAATGCATGGCCATGCTAAGTTGATTGAGGAGTCAATCAACAGACATATAATCCAATACGGTTCGAGTGAATGGTTAAGCTATTGAAGGGATGGCACACATCTTGCCTATAGCTTAACTGGTATCGTGAGGCAAAGGGATTTGTGTACACATTACAGGTTCAGAGCCGATATTATTCTTGTATACTATGGTGTCAATATGTGCTGCTAGGCGCCGCTGTTGACGGGTCGAGTGAGTTGGACTCGAGCCGACGATCGGCTAAGTTAGACTATAGCCGAAACCGAGTATACCTGAACCTACAGGGTCGCACGCTTAAGGGGATAAGAACAGACATTCGAGTTGGACTCGGATACGGCTCGATTGGATAGGGATCCGATCGGATAGAGTCCTATGGTCTTATGACATATGGGCGGCCAACTCTATGAGATTCGGATGAGATCCGATTCAAAATAGAGTCCTGATCGGCCACTAGTCCCAGTCGGCCAACTCTATATAAAGGGGCGAGGGGTGGAGAGTTGCGGTACTGCATTGAACCGAATCCGCAACAGAAGTCGCCGAGATCAATCTCCACGGAAACCCTCTCCACTTTCGAGCCAAACCCTAGCCTTGCATCGCGTTCTAGCACACGGGTGTTCGGCGTTCTGTCCCCGGACGTGTGGATACCGGTAGAGGCGCTGCTACGTTGCGGCGCTGTTGATCGGCTACGAATCGGCTGTGGTGGAATCGGCTGCGGTTGGGCGCATCGGAGCGAGGCGCGAGAACGTGACCGAACGACTCGGCGAATCGGCTGCTCGGTGAATCGGCTGATTGGTGAATCGGCTGTCTCCAGGAATCGGCTGTCGGCTTGCGGGAATCGGCTGTCATCAGCCAGCACAGTTCCAGATCGGATAGCCCTTATTGGCTGTTTCCGCTGCTTACTCCAATCGGTAACGATCTATCGGCCCTTACTTGCAAGTGTTCCTGGTTTGCGCGGTAAAAATTTTGTTTTCGGCTAGCGTAGCTTCCGCGTAACCCTTCATTTATTGCTTGGGTGATCACGTGCCTTACAACAAAATTTACATGTCCTTCCCATCCATATTCTTTCTCTCTTGTGTTGCCAGGAAGTTACTGACCCCAGCCAGAAACTTTCGAGTAGCATCCACTGCCAAAAATTCTTTTTTGCCCGAAAGTTCCAGTCCTGGCCTCTAGGAACTTCCAGGCATCGGGGGTATAAAACCCAGGGGAGCCCGAGTCCTCATCTCTCTCCCCTCTCCAAACCCTAACTGCTCTCACCTCCATTGTGGCGATCTCTTGATTCCACTATCCATTTTCATTCGAGCTCTACGTTTCTCCTTAGATTGGTGGCGAGGAGCTCCATCCCATGATCGATTCGTGATTTCGTGACCTCAAGGTACTTTGTTCGATCTCTTCTCATAGTTCATTCTCCTTTTGGCCCGATCTCTAAATGTGTGAACCTAGGGAGAAAACATTTTGGATAGAAACCTTCCTGCTACCTTCTAGATCACCGATCTATAGAAATTGATCACATGTACTGGCTTTTTCATAGGGTCCCATTCTTCATCTTCGCCGGCCAAAAGTTCTGGTGTTCCTCGCCAGGAACTTCCGATCGCTTTCAACACAGCCAGCTAGCACCTTGTTTCCTCCTTTTTTTAACCCTTGCACTCCTTTTTGATTGATTCCTATTGCGGTGGGTATCATGGCTCATGAGAATCATCATAAAGCTTGCCAAGATGGTTTCGGAGATGATAGTCCCCTCGTTTGTTTTTCTCGCGGGAGGTTGGGCAAGGACAAAGTGCTTGAAGAGGGCAGTGGTAGCCAATTTATGCCTAGGAATCAACCCAGAAAGCCAAAAGTCTCCAGGAGTCGAGTTCTTGTGATTCATGATCAAGGAAGTGAGGAAGAGGGTGCCCCCTGTGGTGAGGCATGTGGTTCTCGTGTTCAGTCTTCAAGGCCTTAGCCGGGTGAGCCATGATCCTATGAGCACCTGATTCGTCTGTATAACACTAGAGGGTATGATGTTGGCCTGGATCATCACACCATAAGGCAAAAGATAAACTATTCGAAGAACATTGCTAGATGTGGAAGTAATCGCTTGATAGATCCTGATACTGGGGAGGTTGAGTCTTTGGATCCTCGCTTTCGCACCTCTTTCAACTGGACTGGTACAACTATGTGTTCATGACAAGGAATAATCCAGTGGTAGAGATGAAATGGCTTGATTGGGATTATATGAAGCGTAAGAAGTCTGTCTGTTTCAATGATCTCATGAAGGTATGCCTCCACAAGGATATTGTTCACATTCCGAGCTTAGAGCATGATTGGAGTACTGAGGTGGGGCAGTTCTATGCCACCATCTTCTTTGGCACCATAAAGAAAGGTACTCCCTATATGAAGTGGAGGACTGAAGGAAAACCCTACAGAGTCTCTATGCGTCAGTTTGCCACCATTCTTGGTTTGGATCCAAATGACTTGAATCAGCCAAATCTTCACAATGAGCAGCTTCTCACAATGGTTTGCACTAAGTTCATGTATGCTCTTGATGCTCTTAAGGATTGTCTAGGAACCATCAAAGGTCTGCTTCCTCAATACAAGCTCTTGTACTCTATCTTCAGATGGACTCTTTTTTTCAAGGTTGGTGATGGCACTGCTCTCCCTGCTAGACATGCTCACTCCTCAGTCGCATGTGCTACAATCAGCCTCCCTTCAGTGTGATGAAGCTTATATGGTTTGAGATTTTCAACACTGGTTGTGATCCCAAGAGAGGTTGTGTCTGTGTCCCCTACATCATGTAGATGATTGTGGAAGTTACTGGTCACTACTACCTCTTGGATGACACCCACAGTCCTTTTCATCCTCATGTGCCTGCAGCTCCCTCAGTGTCCAAATCCACTTCTACTACTTCCGTTGTGGGTATATCTTCTGCTCCTCGCAACTCTTCTAGCTCTAGTCCTCCCATTAACAAAGCTCTTCAGTCTATCTTCTGCATGTTCTAAAACTGCTAAGAAGGTGAAGAAAATGGAGAAGAGACAGAAAGAACTTATGAGAGATGCTGGAAAAGTAGTGTCAGATGATTATGAGGATGAGACCTATGTGGTGAAGGCCCATTGATGTTGCCTAGAGGGGGGTGAATAGGCGATCCTGAAATTTTCTCGAAAATGCAGCGGTTAAAACACACAGGCACCGAAACTTCCGGTACTTGAACCCCGAAACTTCCGGTCAGCACAAGCAGTCTGGAACTTCTGATGTTACAGTCCAAAACTTTCGGTATTCTGTGACTCAAAAGGATCTGAACTCAAATTTAAATACTTTCTACACAATTTAAGTCTAAACAGCAGGAAGATACACACAGGCAATATAGACAAACAACAGGAGGTAAAGGGATAGCACACATGACACAAGGATTTTTACCTGAAGTTCGGATTCAAATAATCCTACTCTCCATTGAGGAACTCCATAGAGTTGGGTCTCAATTAACCCCTTGCCTCACCAAGCAAATCCCTGGGAAGAAGTCTACGGCCTTCAATTCCAATGTTTCTAGGTTCTTGCCTAGAGATCCAATTGACCACAAAAATCCAAATTCGATCCTCTAACGTGAACCACAAACGTGAATTCTCCTTTTTCAAAACCTGCACAACTAACCATCTAGGGACTAATTCTCCTACACACATCTCAATTAAACGCATTAGTCCCTTAACCAAATTGTTATTAACCACCAAAACCCACTTAGGGGGCTAGATGAACTTTCAATCTCCTCCTTTTTGGTGGTTGATGACAACTTGGTTAAAGCTTACAAAAGATTGGAGTAAAAGAAATTTTTTGTAAAAAGGGTTAGATAGAGCTCCCCTAAATGTATGCATAATGTGAAATAAGAGTGAATTTCATATGCATTTTTGATAGAAGAGTTTAGGGGATTTCTAACCAACTCATCTTACTCAGTGGGGTGCAACAAAGGTGAAATGAGATAATTTAAGAGCATATGACATGGCAAGCACACAAAGAAATTGAAAACAACATTTCACCACTCACAAATCACACAAGCGATCTTGCAAATAAGCCTAATTAATATCATAAGGTCTAGCAATCATTACATCCCAGCACACATAGAGTTCACATGTCCAAATGATAGCGAAAGGATAAAAGTCCTAGGAGATAGCTGCACGGCCGAAAGTTTCGATGGAAAGGTCCAGAACTTCCGATCGGCTGACAGGAGCAAGCCGACAAGGAAGCACAAAAATGAGAAATGACCCCCTCTTTCTCAATCTTCTCCCCCTTTGGCATCAAGACACCAAAAAAGGGACAAGAGAGATGGGAAGTCACTCAGAGTTATCGGAGTGGGCGACGATCTCAGTATCTCCACTCTAAATGTCGTCATCGCCACCATCGGGAGAAGGGGTGGCCTCGGCAATGTCGGTGGCGCTACCGGAGTCAGCAGCTGGCGAATCCACAGCCAGAGAGTCGTCCTCCTCCTCGTCCCCCTCTGAGTGCGAAGACACCTTAGCGAAGGCGTGAGGAATAGAAGCAGAAGTTCCCTCATCGGCAGCAACATCGTGAGCGGTCTCGTAGGCTACGAAGGGGTCCTCATAGACCTCATCCTCGGAGTCGTCGGAGACTATGTGACCAGCCTCCCTCAGAAGCATCTTCTGATGCTTCTCGATCTTCTTGACCTTGGAGGCTGTCTTGGCGCTGAGACAGAAGATCGAGCGCAACACCTTCTTGATGGGTGAGCTGTAGCTTGAGCCTGAAGGGCGTGAGGGAGCCGAGGAAGGACCGACACCTGATGTCAAGCCAGAAGGATGGGAAGGAGGAATCCTGGGTGCAGACGGCACATGCAGGCGAAACGGCTTGTGAGTGGAGTCACAGGTGTAGAAGAAGTCGGTCACATTGTTGATCATCTTCATGATGAATGGAGCATACACACACCCCCCGCTTGGGATCGCAGGCGATGTTGTATATCTCGAACCAGATGAGCTTGGAGACGCTGAAGGGTGGCTAATTGTACCGCATGCGACTCACGAGATGTGCATGACGCGCAGAAGTACCGTCCATCCCCAGCCTTTGGCAGCAGGGTCCACCTGACGAAGGAGACAAACACAGAAGCTTGACACTAGGAACCAAAAACAGAAGAGGAATGGAAACGGGGAAACACAGACCTGAAGATGGAGTAGAGAAGCTTGTACTGAGGTAGAAGCCCCTTTGTGGTCCCGAGACAGTCACGAGGGGCATCTGGTGCGTAGAAGAACCTGGTGCGCACCATGGGGATGGAATCCTTAGTGTGGATGTTGGGGCGGTTCAGATCAACTTGATCCAACCCCAAAATCTCTACGAACTGAGGCAGAGACACTTTGTAGGGGCGTTCCTCTGTCCTCTACTTCAAGAAGGGAACCCCATTTGTTGTGGAACTGAAGAAAACAGTGGCATAGAACTGCCCAATAACCTCAGTGTTCCAGGAGTAGTCGAGGCAGAGGACATCTGAGGTTCTTGGCTTCGCATACTTGCATCAGGTCATTGAAGTACGAGTCGTTCTTTGACTGAAGATAGCACCAGTCTAGCCACTTCATCTCCACAACTCGATTGGTCTGGGAAAGAAAGACGGAGTTGTACCAGTCGAGCTGGAAGAAGGTCCTGAACCGTGGATCCAGGGACTCCTTAGGAATGGTGTCAGGATCCACCAGGCGATCGCGACCACACCGAGCTATCTGCTTGAGATAGTTAATCCTCTGGCGCCCAGTGTGGTGAGCAGGGTCAACATCATAACCTTGAGACGGGTACAGAGGGATGGGATTTCCCTAGGAACCCGGCTCGCCTGGCTGAGGACGGGTGGCAGTGGAACGCCGAGCAGGACGAGGTGGAGGATTAGCAGCTTGAGAACCTCCTGCTGCTGTGGTTCCGGCATCTCGAATGGTCAAGGGTCGGTTTTGAGTTGCACGGGACGACCTGGGAGGAGACCGATCCTTACGCCTGTCCTCAAAGACCACCTTTTCTTTGTCGAGACGACCTTAAGGACCTCGAAAAGGGGGACTATTGTCATCGTCATCCCCTGAGACGTCCTGGCGAGCCTTCTGGCGCTTTTCACGAGCCATGGAATCACTGCAATATGGAACAAGCAAAGATAAGGGAGATGCAGTGACAAAACGGAGTGAAAGAGAGAAAGGTTGCGACAGGCTGCACAGGGATCAGAACTTCCGATGTGCCTGGCAGCCTGTCGATCCCTGTGAGGGGTGAGAGAGGAGAGAGATGGCGATGGTGGAGAAGAGGGAGTTAGGGTTCTCCATTGGCCACCCCTAGGAATTGAATACCCGACTACCGGAACTTCCGGTCGGTCTGACCGGAACTTCCGGTCGGCTCAAATTTTTGACAGAGAGAAATTATTGAAAGTTCCTGGCTAGGGTCCGGAACTTCCGACTAGAAGATGAAAGGAGTCTAGAGATGGATGGACATGTAAACAAATGTGATGCACGCGACCAGCACACAAGCAATCATTACATAACAATGGTCACAATGCATCACAAAAGGACCAAAAACCAAGTTTTCACAAACAACACAAGCACACAACAAATTTTGCAAGCATTTTGGAATTGGTTTTTGGGGAAGATGAAAATGTTTGAACCTTATTTTCATATCAAAACCAGCTTCTACCCAAGAAGCGATCTCAAGATACAAAGGTTCAATTTCAATTTACACTCAATTTGATTCATGCTTGACTATTAATTATCTAACCAATCCTCAAAAAATGTTGCGATAATCCAAGATATTGAGCTCACTCCTAAGCTCACAAAACCTCTTCTCATCCAAGGGCTTGGTGAAAATGTCGTCTATTTGATTCTCAGTTCTCACATGGGATAGGACAATGTTACCCTTTGCATCATGGTCTCTCAAGAAATAGTGGTGAATGTCTATGTGCTTGGTTCTTGAGTGTTGGACAGGATTGTTGGCTAGTTTTATGGCGCTCTCATTGTCACATAGGAGAGAAATCTTGGAAAAATTGTAGCCAAAGTCTTGTAGAGTTTGTTTCATCCAAAGGAGTTTAGCACAACAAGATCCGGCAGCTATGTATTCGGCTTCGACAGTGGATAGGGCAATGGAGTTTTGCTTCTTGGAGAACCAAAAAACAAGTGATCGTCCAAGGAATTGGCATGTGCCGGTAGTGCTCTTGCGATCAACCTTACACCCGCTATAATCCGAATCGAAATAGCCAACAAGCTCAAAGGCACAACCCTTAGGATACCACAAGCCAAGGTTAGGAGTGTGCACCAAATATCGAAGGATTCTCTTAACGGCAATCAAATGACATTCTTTGGGTGCCGCTTGAAAGCGAGCACACATGCACACACTAAGCATGATATCGGGCCTATATGCACAAAGATAAAGAAAGGATCCAATTATGGAGCGATATACCTTTTGGTCCACGCTTTTGCCGTTTTCGTCGAGATCCAAATGACCATTGATAAGCATTGGCGTCTTGATGGGCTTTGCATCCTCCATCCCAAACTTATTGAGTACATCTTTCAAATACTTTGTTTGAGAGATGAAGATCCCTTCCTTGAGTTGCTTGACTTGAAGCCTGAGGAAGAATGTGAGCTCACCCATCGTCGACATCTCGAATCTCTTGGTCATTATCCTACTAAACTCTTCACTAAATGAGACATTAGTTGAGCCAAATATTATGTCATCGACATAAATTTGGCATACAAACAAATTATTTTTGAACTTATTAGTGAAGAGAGTAGTGTCGGTGTTGCCTATATCAAAGCCATTTTTGAGAAGAAAATCCCGAAGGCATTCATACCATGCTCTAGGGGCTTGCTTGAGCCCGTAGAGTGCCTTGTGAAGCTTGAACACATGATTTGGATATTTGGGATCTTCAAAGCCGGGAGGTTGCTCAACAAACACCAATTCGGAGATTGGTCCATTCAAGAAGCACTCTTGATGTCCATTTGATACAATCTGAAATCATAATTAGCGGCATAGGCTAAAAGAATGCGAATGGACTCAAGACGAGCAACCGATGCAAAGGTTTCAGCAAAGTCGAGGCCCTTGACTTGGGTAAACCCTTGTGCCACTAACTGGGCTTTGTTGCAAGTGACTACTCTATTCTCGTCTTGTTTGTTGCGGAAAATCCACTTGGTGTCGATCACATTTTGATTAGGTCTCTCCACCAATGACCATACTTGATTGCGAGTGAAGTTGTTCAACTCCTCTTGCATGGCCATTACCCAATCTGGATCACCAAGTGCATCCTCCACCTTAACTGGTTCCAAAGAAGAGACAAATGAGTAATTCTCACAAAAACTTACAACGTGAGATCGAGTGGTTACCCCCTTTTGAATGTCTCCAAGAATGTTGTCGATGGGGTGATCTCGTGGAACCGTGTGATGTATCCTTGGATGGTGCACTGAGGAGACTACAGCCTGATCAGGTAGCTCTTGAGTGCCCTCGGCGTCGAGCCCATCCACTTGTGCCAGAGGCACGCCTTCATGTCCAGTATCCCGGAGGTTCCGACCTGTTGGGCCAGAAACTTCGAGTCGACCTGATGCACGGATGTTCCGACCCCTAGGGCTCGGAGCATCAAGCCGGATGTTCCAGGTTGAGGGCACCGGAACTTCCGGGTCATTATCATCTTGACTTGGTAAAGAGCTATTGACTGTCGACAACGGAGGTTGACCACCATTCACTTGATCATCCTGCATCTCAACTGGTCGTATGTCGCCAATAACCTTCATAGCAATTGCTTTGTGTGGATCCACATCATCTACAACATGCACCACAATTTGCTCTCCTTGGGAGCCGTTAGATTCATCAAATATCACATCCCTAGTGATCTCAACAATACTAGAGGTCTTGTTGAAAACCCGATAGGCATGCGCATTTGATTCATAACCGAGTAAGAAACTCTCATCCACCTTAGGTGCAAACTTAGACGAATGAGGTCTCTTACTCAAAATAAAGCACTTGCTCCCAAAGACATGAAAATAAGAAACGTTAGGCTTTTTACCACTCAAGAGTTCATAGGATGTCTTCTTCAAAAGCTTATGAAGGTAGAGACGGTTGACGGCATGGCATGCGTTGCTCACGGCCTCCTCCCAAAAGACATCGGAAATCTTGTACTCATCAAGCATCGTCCTTGTCGTTTCAATGAGTGTGCGGATCTTCCTCTCGACGATGCCATTTTGAGTTGGATCATATGATGCGGAGAACTCGTGTTTGATGCCTTCTTCATCAAGAAATTCCTCCACTTGTGTATTCTTGAATTCTCCTCCATTATCGCGTTACACTCGCTTGATGGAGAGATCATAATGATTTTGGGCTTGTCGAGCGAAGAGCTTGAAGACTTTTTGAGCTTCACTTTTGTCATGGAGAAAGAATACCCAAGTGAAACGGGAATAATCATCAACAATCACAAAACCATACTTGTTACCTCCTATGCTTAGATAAGCCACGGGGCCAAATAGGTCCATGTAAAGAAGCTCGAGTGGTCTTGAGGTGGTCATGATGTTCTTGATGGGATGTGGGTTTCCAACTTGCTTCCCGGCTTGGCAAGCGCTACGCATACGATCTTTCTCAAAGGTCACATTAGTAAGACCGAGAATGTGTTCCCCTTTTAAAAGAGTTGACAAATTCCTCATTCCTACATGGGCTAGCCTTCAATGCCATAGCCAACCCATGAAGAATTTAGCCATTAAGCAAGCTTTGGGGTTTACTCTATCTATGTCGAAGTCAACAAGATAGAGATCACCCTTCAACTTTCCCTTAAAGGCCATGGATGAGTCATCTCTCCTAAAAACGGTCACATCCTCGTTGGTGAACAAACAATTGTAACCCATTTTGCATAATTGTGAAACGGAAAGAAGGTTATAGCTCAAAGACTTGACAAGGAGGACATTGGAGATGGATTGATCATTTGAAATAGCAATTTTACCTAACCCAATTACCTTTCCTTTACCGTCACTCCAAATATGATGTTCTCATGATTTCTTCCCTCCTCGTCAAGACTTGTAAACATACTCCTCTCCTCCATCATATGGTTGGTGCATCCGTTGTCCACCACCCAACTTGATCCACCGGAGGAGTATGCCTACAAAAGAAAGTCACGATAGGGTTTTACGTACCCAAACTTGTTAAAGTTTGGGTCCTCTAATGTTAGCCACTAGCACCTTGGGCACCCACACCCAAGCACAATATTCATCATTGTGACCTCCATTGAAATGAGCAACCACCTTACCATTGTGGTTCTTGCTGATCACAAAAGAATCATAGTATATACCTTCTGCCGGAACTTCCTGGCCCTGGGCCCGGAACTTCCTGCCAGCTTCCTGGGTCTGGTAGAGGTCAGAAACTTTCGGTTGATTCAACGGAACTTCCGGGAATTTCTCTCTGTCAGAGAGATCTGCTTGCCCGGATCTTCTGGTCAACTGGTCCGGAACTTTCGGAACACTGACCAGCCAGGAGACAGCTTGCCTTGCTTGCTTGTGGGGCTTCTCCTTCTTTGACAAACTTCAAGCACGGCTTCCTGTTCACAAATTCCCTTCTTGGGGGCTTGCTTTCTTCGGAGAATCCAAGACCATGCCCATCTTTGTTGACATTGGTACCTATGGTCTTGTAGAGGGCGTCTTTATAACACTAGAGGGTATGATGTTGATCCCGATCATCACACCGTAAGGAAAAAGATAAACTATTTGAAGAACATTGCTAGATGTGGTCGTAATCGCTTGATAGATCCTGATGTTGGGGAGGTTGAGTCTTTGGATCCTCGTTTTCTCACCTTCTTTCAACTGGACTGGTACAACTATGTGTTCATGACAAGGAATAATCCAGTGGTAGAGATGAAATGGCTTGATTGGGATTATATGAAGCACAAGAAGTCTGTCTGTTTCAATGATCTCATGAAGGTATGCCTCCACAAGGATGTTGTTCACATTATGAGCTTAGAGCATGATTGGAGTACTGAGGTGGGGCAGTTCTATGCCACCATCTTCTTTGGCACCATAAAGAAAGGTACTCCCTATATGAAGTGGAGGACTGAAGGAAAACCCAACAGAGTCTCTATGCGTCAGTTTGCCACCATTCTTGGTTTGGATCCAAATGACTTGAATCAGCCAAATCTTCACAATGAGCAGCTTCTCACAATGGTTTGCACTAAGTTCATGTATGCTCTTGATGCTCTTAAGGATTGTCTAGGAACCATCAAAGGTCTGCTTCCTCAATACAAGCTCTTGTACTCTATCTTCAGATGGACTCTTTTTTTCAAGGTTGGTGATGGCACTGCTCTCCCTGCTAGACATGCTCACTCCTCAGTCGCATGTGCTACAATCAGCCTCCCTTCAGTGTGATGAAGCTTATATGGTTTGAGATTTTCAACACTGGTTGTGATCCCAAGAGAGGTTGTGTCTGTGTCCCCTACATCATGTAGATGATTGTGGAAGTTACTGGTCACTACTACCTCTTGGATGACACCCATAGTCCTTTTCATCCTCATGTGCCTGCAGCTCCCTCAGTGTCCAAATCCACTTCTACTACTTTCGTTGTGGGTATATCTTCTGCTCCTCGCAGCTCTTCTAGCTCCAATCCTCCCATTAACAAAGCTCTTCAGTCTATCTTCTGCATGTTCTAAAACTGCTAAGAAGGTGAAGAAAATGGAGAAGAGACAGAAAGAACTTATGAGAGATGCTGGAAAAGTAGTGTCAGATGATTATGAGGATGAGACCTATGTGGTGAAGGCCCATTGATGTCGCCTAGAGGGGGGTGAATAGGCGATCATGAAATTTTCTCGAAAATGCAGCGGTTAAAACACACAGGCACCAAAACTTTCGGTATTTGAACCCCGAAACTTCCGGTCAACACAAGCTGTCCGAAACTTCCGATGTTATAGTCCGAAACTTCCGATGTTACAGTCCGGAACTTCCGATGTTCTGTGACTCAAAAGGATCTGAACTCAAATTTAAATACTTTCTACACAATTTAAGTCTAAACAACAGGAAGATACACAGAGGCAGTATAGACAAACAATAGGAGGTAAAGGGATAGCACACGCGACACAAGGATTTTTACCCGAAGTTCGGATTCAAAGAATCCTACTCTCCGTTGAGGAACTCCGTAGAGTTGGGTCTCAATTAACCCCATGCTTCACCAAGCAAATCCCTGGGAAGAAGTCTACGGCCTTCAATTCCAACATTTCTAGGTTCTTGCCTAGAGATCCAATTGACCACAAAGATCCAAATTTGATCCTCTAGCGCGAACCACAAACGTGAATTATTCTACCTAGACAACCTCCAAAAGGTTAGCTTTGTTTGTCACTGTTCATACCTCGTTTCCTTGCAGAGGAGAGGTTATCCTTCACAAACTTTCCCGGGCCAATCCACAATACTCCAGAAGCTCGCGGGAGACACCTAACCGTCTAGGAGATTTCTCTCCAAGAGTAATAGGCACCACTCCAAAGCCCTGCAAGAATCACCAAGTGCTCAAGTCACCTAGCTCTCTCACTCTCACAATCACTCCAAACCCTCAATCTTCTCACAAATTTGGTGTTGTGGCTCAAGCATTGAGTTGGAATAAGCTAGAACACCATGGGAGATGCTAGAGAACTGAAATATGAAAGTTGGATGGCCAAAAGTGAGCTGGGGACAAGGTGGGATATATATAGGTACACGCTTGCGTTACCTAGCCGTTACTCACAAACTCAGCTGGAATATTGTCTGAAAGTTCCGGTCTGGGACTACCGGAAGTTCCAGCCAACACTTGGTACAAAGGTTTTTGCTGCGTGACGATAAAGACCGGAAGTTCTGGCTTGGAACCCCGAAACTTCCGATTGGCTTTCACTGCCATGGGAAGGGGTAGTTTTAAAAAATTACTCCAAAAATTCTCACTCAAGGATATTCTGACTAAGAGCACTTAGATCATCTCATGGCATGAGGTTCACCCCTCTTAATAGAACGGTTTTCCCTAAAACTCAAGATTCAAGAAAAAATACTATTACAAACCGTCGTCGAATCTTTTCTCCTTTTTGCAATTGATGTTTGAGGGTGCTCCTTTTTCAAAACCTGCATAACTAAGCATATAGGGACTAATTCTCCTGCACACATCTCAATTAAATACATTAGTCTCTTAACCAAATTGTTATTAACCACCAAAACCCACTTAGGGGGCTAGATGCACTTTCATGTGGATCCATTTGCTTCATACCGAGGTAGCTGCTGAGGCAACCCCAGTTGTTTGTCCTGCTATTGGAGGTAGAGCTATTGTTCCTATGGATGATTATGCTCAGCGTGATGCACGGAGATTCTCAACTACGGCGACGAGTCCGATGGCGTGTGACTCCTTCCTTCACCTACCTTTGTCTCTCTTTTTGGTGCTTTGATGCCAAAGGGGGAGAAAATTGCAGAATGAAGAGGGTCTCATCTCTTGTTTTTGGCCTTTTGCAGCTATTTTCCCGCCGACCAAAAGTTCTGGGCCTTTTTCAACCGAGCTATGTTGTTAGGTTCCTAACTTTTTCCTCAAATATTTCTTTGGACATGTAAAAATTCTCTGCTTGTTGGAAACTTCCTGGCACCTTTATAGTTCAAAAATTTGAGTAACGTCTACATGATGTCAGCACTAGCCTATATATTTCTCACACCCCACAACTCACTTTTGGCTATTTCACGTATGTTTTTTGTCTACTAGCTTCTCCCATGGTGTTCTGGCCTCCTTCACCTTGTTCTTGACCCTCTGAAATAAGATTGAGTGAGAATTAAGGGTGGTGGTGAGGATTGGTGATGTTGAGAGGGCTAGGATGACTTAAGAACTTGGTGATTCTCGTTGGGCTTCTATTTGGTGCTTATTACTCTTGGAGGGTGACCTCCTAGACGGTTAGGCATCTCCTGCGAGCTTTCTTCGATTTGTGGATTGACCCAAACAAGTTTGTGAAAGGTTTTCCTCACCTCCACAAGGAAACGAGGTAATTTGAGTAAGAATCCGATCTGAGCATTCGGAGGTTGTCTTGGTAGAGCAATCCTCATTTGTGATGTTCGCTAGGTGTTCAAGTTAGGGACCTTTATGGTCACTTGAATCCTAGTGGAGGACTTAGGGATGTTGGATTGAAAACCAAGGACTTCTTCCTAGGGTTTTGTTCGGTGAGGCAAGGGGTTAATCGAGACCCAACTCTTCGGAGTTTCTCAACGAAGAGTAGGATTCTTGTAATCTAAACTTCGGAAAAAAATTTCTTGTCTCTCTTGTGTATGTTTTGAGATCTCTCTTGCGCTTCTCGGTTTCCTGTTGATTTACTCCATCTCCAGCACTTTGACAAGTCTTGTGATTCATCGAGAATTGAGACTTAGGCCTCAAAGTGCTAGAACCCCAAAAGTTCTTAACTAGAATGCCACAAGTTCCAGACAGCATTAGCTGCCAGGAAGTTCCTGGGTTATTGCCAGGAACATTCGGGCCCTATTGAATTTAACCACTGCGATTGAAGAAATTTTCAAGAACACCTATTCACCCTCTTCTAAGCGACATCTATAGGCTTTCAACTGTTTGAAACAAAACTTTTGTCCTTCAAGAGCAAAAACACATTAGTAGTGTAAAGTAACTCCTTTATTTACCTCCCAATAGCGCAGAAACAACACAACATAGCATATATCTCCTCATTCAGAATGATAAGGGGCTAAGGAGCCTGAGGAGTTCAGTTTGGAGCTATTAGGTGATGAGATTGTTGTGCTGGACAATGCATTGTTAAGGATTGACCAGAGAGTATAATTTTGCTACAATATGGTAATACATGACGGGACCAGATATGTGACTTTTTTTTTGAAATGGAACGCACAAGATAGTGCGTATTCCATTGATGTAACAAAAAAATACAAGACTACAGCTCTAGGAGGCCATAGGCAGGAAAGTGAAAAGAAATGAAGAAACTCGCCCGGTTGGATTGGGACATCAATGCGGGCAAACTCTCAACTCGAGCCTCCACAACAACCTTGTTGAAACCAACTTGTAGGATCGAACGCCCAAACGCCAATTGTTCATCATTCAATAAAGAATCAAACGTACGTTGATTTTACAATCTCCCCCTTGATGAACACATTGGCAAACAAAATAAAAGAGTTGTTTTGATGTTTGAAAAGTTAAAAACAAAAAATGATAAAAAGCATTTGAGAGCTCAAAAATCAAAGAAATTTCTCCCCCTTTTGAAAAGAAAGAAAATCCTTTGACCCCCAAAAAAACTTTGTTTTTTTTAAAAAACTTGCAAATGTTCTCTCATGCAAATGTTTTCTCCCAAACAACATTATTTTCTCCCCCTTTTGACAATGAATTCATCAAGCATAGAAATTATGTTTATGAATATTTAAGAGCTTAGCACCATTCATAAAGCAAGTCATGTCATGTGTTGCAATAAAAAGAAAATAAATTCATCAATTAGATAGCAAATATGCACTAGAGTATAATCATGAATCAAATATTTTATAAGTAAGAACAATAATGCAATAAAAAGTCATGAATTCTAATGATTTATAATGCAACATCTTTACAAGCACATAGGTTGAAAGATAAACCCAAATATATATACCTATTGCAATCTTTATTCTTTCTCAAATATACATTTTTGCACATATAACTCAAGAGAACTTTTTCATATTGATTTGAGCCATATTTGTTGCTCCTTTTTTTCTCTCAATTATGCCGAGTACGTCCTTGTCGTCAAGACTGTTTCCAAGGATTCGGTACTCATTGTTTTTGCTCACATCGAATACGTCCTTGTCGTCAAGACTGTTTCCAAGGATTCGGTATTCATTTTTTTCTCTCATAGATAATCTTTTATTCTCTTTTCACAATGAGCAATTTTAAAGTAATTTGAGGAATATTAAAGCAACATAATATATATAAGCATTTAAAATCCAACACAAGTACTAGTATCAACATTACATATTTGTTTAATTCAAGTGTAATATTAAATTCAAGTGTAATATTAAAGTGTCATGCATTATTTCTCTTAAATATAAAATCTAGATCTCATAAAAAAATACTAGAATACATATAAGCTAAGCTAGTGACAAATAAACCTTCATAATATTGCTAGCATGCACATGATCAACAATATGTATGGATAAAGCTCTCTTTTTCAATTCATTTTAATCATGTAGCTTGATAAAACGAAGAGCACAAAAACTCCCCCTCAAAACATGTCAAAAAGATGAATGATTCCCAAGAAAAGAAAAGCGAGAAGAATTAAACACGAATACACAAAAAACATAAACTCCCCCTCAAATTAACCTCCAATTTTCCCAAGGAAAAATAAAGAAGAAATTAAAGATCTTTGAAGAAGACATCCAACTGCAAATGATATTACCAAGGTTCTCATAAAATGACATATATTTACTTATACTAACACAACTACTATCTCAAATACTAGCATATAAAAACTAATAATCAAGAGAGTTGAAAAAATTTATGTCAATCCAAAATTACCTTGATGTCATCGTGAAAAGCAATCATTGTCTCCACATTACACACATATGGGGAATATGCCATCAAAATACCTACTAACAAGAAGATGTCGAGGCCTCCGTGTTGGGGTTAGAAATAAGAAATTTTGAAACCCAACACTGAGTCACACAACCAGTAGAACTAGTAGGTACATATGCGCAGACAAAATCAGAACCAGACTTACCTGAAACATTACTTTGTCGCTTCACAAAAGTCTGATTTGAACTATGCACAAAACGCCACGAGGCCGGTCATTGCCCCACCTACGGTCGGCCGAGGCACGGCTCCCGTCGACCGCTGATCAAGCTGCGGTCTGACCGCTGGTTGTGGCCAGTCGGCCGACTTGTCGGTGTCGATTGGCGAGCTCCTCGAACCAAAACCTGATTTTTGCCATTGTTGCTTTGCAAAAGCAATTTCTCTATTCTTTTTCTGTTTACGGGCAAGTCTAAAACAAAATCCAACCAAATATCCATCTTTCACAATACGAACAATTATATCTCTCATGATAATTAGGAGCACAAGTAGAAACAGATGGTTTTGAAATATTAGTTTTAGTTTCTTTTAAACAAACAGAAAGAGATGGCAAATTTCCAGTAGATTTGAAAACTGTTTTCAAAGCATTAGGTTTTGTTAGGATTTCACCATTTTCAGTCAAATTCAAAACACCTTTGGTAAAATAATCATGAGCATCAAAACCTATTCCTTTATTGTCGCTACACACTTTAGATTTGTCCAAAATCATGTTAAGTTGTTTCTTACCATCAGAAAATTTTTGCAAAGAGCTTTTCAAGTAAGAAACTTCTTTTTCAAGATTAACACAATTTTCACAACCAATCATGACATCTTTACCTTTGCGACATCTAGAGCAAGAAGTTACCTCATCTTGTTTAACTAGTTCTTCCATATGCTTAACACGAGCTAAAGCATCTTTTAATTTCAATTCATTAGCATCACAAGTTAAAAAAGATTTAGCAGCCAAAATTTGAGAATTATTGACATCTCTAATCTTTGAAATTTCTAGCATTAAAACCTCACAATTTTTGCAATTATCATCATTGGGAATAAGAGATTTCAATCTAGCAATTTCTGCATTTAAAGATTCAATCACAAATTCTTGTTTTTTAAACATTTTCTCACATTTTTTATTTTTAGTACTTAAAACAAGAATTGCATCCTCAAGTGAGCTTACCTCATTTTCTTCTTCTGAAGAATCTTCATCTCCATGCGTCATGAGACAAACGCCGGAGATGTTCTTGCCATTCTCCTCCTCATTGTCAGAATCTATGTCGCTGAGTGGCTCAAAAGCGGGATAGACTTGGCTCAGCACTTTCTTGATCATCTCCTTAGAGCGCTTCACTTTGGGCTTGTCATCCTCCTTCTTTTCCGCGCTCTTGTCCTCCTTGCTTCTCCCAAGTTTGGGGCAGTTGGAGCAAATGTGATCCAAAGCATCACACTCAAAACACCGAGCTGGTCCTCCCTTTTTTCTGAACCTGACTTTGTTCACAGCTCGAGAGAGTTTGTTAGCGGCAAGAACCAAGTCCTCCTCCTCGAATTGCTCGAGTTGTTCATCAGACATGGCATTAATTAAAGCAAGAACAGTAGGAGCCGATGAAGAAACAGCCGATGAAGAAGAGCCAAAGAAGAAGCAACAACAGAAGAGGAAGTAACCAAAGCACTTGACTTGGAATCAATTTTCCGAGAAAAATTGTTCATCTCATGAGTTTTAAGTTTAGTGTAAAGAGAATCCAAAGTCAAAGTAGCCATGTTGACAGACTCCTGAATTGAAGTAACTTTCATCTTCCAAATAGACATGTCAAGACCATTCAAAAAGTGGCGAGAAAATCTTAGATTATGGATAATTAGTGTCATAAGAAGAATCAACAGATCTAAGATTACTCAAAATTTTGTTAAACCTACCAAGATAGTCATCTAAAGCTTCAGCAGGTTTACTCTCAAATTTTACATATTCCTTTTTGAAAAGATCTCGACGAAGTTCTTTTATGTTGGTAATTCCTTGATGAAAGTTTTTCAAAGCATTCCAAATCTCGTTGGCTGTTTGAAGATGTGAAACGTGATCAAAATCCGAACGAGAAATCCTATTCAATAAAATATTGCGAGCTTTGCAATTGTTATTAAAATCAGTTTTCAAAGCCTCGAAATTAATCACTTCGGGAATAGTGTAAGGAAGAGCAACCTTTTGTCAAACATCGTAATCTTGAGCCATTATATAAGATTGCATCTTGCTACACCAATAAGCAAAATGGGTTCCATCAAAAACATGTGGCTTAGTTGAAAAATTATGAGACATGGCGAAAAATCTTTAGATCAATAAAAATCTAAAGCAGAAAAACGTGGCTCTGATACCACTTGTAGGATCGAACGCCCAAACGCCAATTGTTCATCATTCAATAAAGTATCAAACGCACGTTGATTTTACACAACTCACACCACGCGGCCGACAAATCGAAGCCTATACGGCGACACCCACCAAACCTGCACACAACTAGACGTCAAAACCTTACAGCAGAGCTCCAAGTCAACTGAACATCAGGGAGAGACAAACCGCACTGTATTGAAAGGGTCCCCGCCATGCAGTACCCGTTGCCGTTTTATCGCTGCAACACTAAACCCCACCCGACGGGGTGAAAACCACCAAATCCAGATCTCTCATAGGACTCAACGCGTAGGGGCCTCGCCACATCCACCGTTGGGCATCACCTCGCTGCTCGACGGGGCCACACCACACCCTCTACTGCACTCTTCATCACGGATATGTTTCTTTTGTCTCTGTCATAGCGAGAGAGAAGTTGCCCTGCTTCCCCCGGTCTCCATCGAACAGCTGAGCCATTGCAGAGTGTCAACCTGGCCTCGTTGCCTCACCCTCGCGCTTAGCCTTCTTCGCTAAGACAACAAACCAGAGAATTCGCTTGTGCCGTCTTTCGATGATGCACCGCACCGGATGGCCCAGCAAGGCTAAACACTCCGCCATGATCCGCTGCAAGCCTAGTCATCGCACAATGCCATCGCCATAAGTGTCATCTACTGACATAGTCCCATACCGCACTGACAATTGCCAAGCAATGTCAGCTGCCACGGTCCGCTGCAAGCCGCCAGAAACCGACAACCATGCAAACAACCCTTGGCTGCCACCATAACTTTGAAAGACTGCACAAGAGCTCATCAACCCCCATTAAGCTCTCTACACGACAGATAGGTTGTCATCGGCTGAGGCTTCCGAAGACCCTGGTCCTCCTTTGCGCCTCCCCTCACCATGCCGCCGCACCCGTGCCTCCGAATTTATCACCCGGGGCCAGCCTCCCCCATCCGACGTAGTTTCTCTGCCGCTGACTGCGTCGGCTCGTCGTGGCGAAACACGCATCTCGTGCTACGTCGCCACGCCGCCTCCACTTGTCGGCTCCAGAATCCACCGCCTCCGTCCGCACCTCCTCGTGTGACGTCGTCCTCACACCGCCTTCGCGCCTCGGCCGGGCCGGTCCTGACCTCGCCGTCCTAGACACGCTCCTGCCAAATCTGGCTTAGGGCAACCTGAGGGTAACCACCAGTAGTGTCACCAGAGTACGCCCTCCTGTCGGAACCCGGCCTTCTCCACCATGCGCTGCGACACCAGGTTGACCACATCGATGAGCGCCTCCACGCGGGCCAGCCCCTCCACCTCAACGCCGAACACCGCAGCGACCACGCGCTTCGCCACCACCGCCGCCACGCCCTTGCCCCAGTGCGCGCGCACCATGTACCCGAGCTCCCAGCGGCACGCGTCCATCATCAGCGCAAGGGACATAGGTGATGCGGAACCACGGGTACGGGAGCACGATGTCACAGAGGTAGGCAGGGAGGGGCTCCGTCGCCTCGTACGGCTCCCAGATCCAGGGACGGCAAAGTCGGATCCACTGTCCTCCTCACCGAGAGGGCTCACCACCGTCCTCCCCATCGTCGGTCACCTCGCCACTTCAAACATCGTTGGTCGCCACGTTCCCCGAAGAGAACCTTGGTCGTGGCCTCCACGGACGTTGTGCCAATGATGTTGGGCAGGAGGCAGCGACGGGACCCGTGCCATGGCGCGCGGAGAGGGTGGTGGCCACTGGAGGAAGTGTCATCGCGGGCGTGCCACTCATCGCCATCCCTGACGCCCACACGCAATGCAAATGCACGCGCGGGCGGCGGCCGTCCCCGCCGCCATTCTGGTCGCCCGTCGCCATTTCGGGCGTTGTCCCCGCCGCCAGCCGCCGTCCCCGCCGCCAGATCCGGCCGGAGCGGCACGGATCTGGCGGTCACCACCGCTACCGTCGCCCTAGGCGACTCCCCCGGCTGCCCGAGCTCGAAATCAACGAGAAGCCCCGCCGTCGCCGTCCTTGTAATTGTGCGGCTTTGCCGACGGCCGCTCGGGCGACGGCGAGGCGGAGGAGAAAGGAGGGAGAGAGGGGGTGGCCAGGCCGTCACCTCCCGAGCCGCCCCTAGGGGGAAGGTGACGTGAGAGTACATATGTGACTTTGATTGTAATTGATTCAGTAGCTTTTCACTCCATACAGGTATTCTAAAATCAGACAAACACTAGATACGATACCAAATCATTGTCTGTGCATTTTCTTTTTCATTTCCTCATAGCTAGCTTGCTTAAATATTTCATATATTTAACCACACCTATTGGATGTCTCATGATACTCATAATATAACGAAGGAAAGCTCAGATAAAATATCGTGCAATTTTGTCATTGTAGCTGCAACATATTTTGAAGTTGATCGGACTAAAATAGTTTTTTAGCTAGGTTCATTCAGTTTGATATCAGCAGTAATCTTCAAACATCAGTCATAATACTCTAATGGTACTGGGGCTGCAATATGCTGATTAAAAATGGTTGTTTCCCCTGTCACTGAATATTATCTGATCATTAACTTGACCTGCCAACCTCTAGAATTTATGAGCATAAATACGCCACCTTTCTAAATAGTTGGAATGCGTATAGTTAAATGTTTCATTCACAATATGGGTTATAATCATTATATAAATTTTTTTCTTGATGGGTGTCATATGGACAGTCCTAATAAAAATCTATAACTATTAAAACAAGTAGTGTTTCTATCTAAAATTTTCGTCCGTCTGGCTATTTTGCAGAAAACCCTTTGAGTATTTATAAAATTAACCCGGAGTCCCAACGTTGAAAAGAAAGGGAGGGCTTGGATGGAAAAAAAAAGACCTCCTGCCCCCCTCCCTCCCGTCCCCATCCGCGCCGCGCCCTGACTTCACCCGTTACAACGCACGGACACAGTTGCTAGTCAAGTATAATCTAATTCATCTTAGATTATATGCGACATATTAATGTTCTATATCTGAACTACTTTCGGCTCTAAAAGGGAAGATGATGAGCTCTGTGAGTAATGCATATATAATATGAACTTGATATAGCACTGGCACAGGATGGTCTGAATCTACAATTCATGATAAGGCGGGTTGAAGAACTTCCTAGCTAAAGGAATAAGTGTTACAATATTAATTTTTCATGTTATTATTTTCCTGAAGTAGTAATGTTAGACTCTAGAGTTTCTAGTAGGCCACGGGTCTAGTAGGTAGATGCGGGACTCACCGTCGAACTTCATGGATGAACTCACCATGGGGTCTTTGGTGATGTCGTCGACGTCGGCAGCGTGGTTTCAGTGGACTTCCCGCCGCTCACGGCGCCCCCTCTAGATCGGCTTAGGGTTTAGGGTTTGTTAGGAGCGAGTGCGTGCATGGATTTATCTCTCGGCGTCCGTGCCCCGGCCTCCTCCTTCCTTTTTATCTGGCGCTACGTGACGGGGGCCCACCAACCATGAGTTGGTTGTGCGCCCCCGATCAGGGCACAGATCAAGCGTGCCAACGGTCGTTGGACCATTGCACGGGAGATCAATCTAACATTCTTCCCCTTGATCTCACCTTAGATAAACTTACTATACTTAACTTGGTACATATAGAGTATGTATCATCACAACAGTCAGTTACATACTATCGGATTCAACAACTATGATACATCTTTCTACTTTGAAATGGATTCTTGACTCGCTTTGGGCCCCTCACTATCCAGGAATTATAGGCTTTCTCGTAATCCCATGACGGCTAAGTGTTCTCTGAATACATTGGGCGGTAAGCCTTTCGTTAGCGGATCCACAAGCATTTTCTTCGTACTTATATGCTCAAGACTAATAGTATGATCCTGGATAATCTCTCTCACAACATAATACTTGATGTCAATGTGTTTGGCAGCATCACTTGACTTGTTGTTGTGAGCATAAAACACTATTGGCTCATTGTCGCAGTACATTCTAAGCGATCTTTCAATGCTGTCTACCACTCTCAAACCGGGTACAAATTCTTTAACCATTTCGCCTGTCCCATGGCCTCATAGCATGCTACAAACTCAGCAAACATCATAGATGATGCTGTAACAATTTGCTTGGAGCTTTTCCACGATATAGCCCCACCCACGAGAGTGAATACATAACCTGACGTGGATTTTCTGTCATCTAAGTCTCTCGCAAAATCTAAATTTGAGTACCCTTCTATTTCAAGGGAATCAGTTCTTCTATACATCAGCATAAGGCCTTTTGTGCCTTGCGTGTAACGCAGAGCTTTCTTAACCATTCTCCAGTGATCTATGCCTGGATTACTTTGATATCTGCCAAGTATCCCGGTTACATAAGCTAAGTCAGGGCGTGTACATACTTGAGCATACATTAAGCTTCCGACAACTGAAGCGTATGGAACCGCTCTCATCTGATCGATCTCATACTGGTTCCTGGGTCACAAAAAGTTCCCAAATCTATCGCCCTTGACTATGGAAGTAGACGTAGGTTTGCTCGCATGCATACTATATTTCTTCAAAATCTTTTTTAAGTATGTCTTTTGCGATAATCCTAATACCCCTTTTCTTCTATCTCGGTGAATCTCAATTCCTAAAATGTATAATGCTTCACCAAGATCTTTCATCTCAAAGTTTGAGGACAAAAACTTCTTAGTTTCCAATAGCATACTGACATCACTACTAGTCAGTAGGATGTCATCCACATAAAGGATGAGGAAGATGAATCTCTCATTCTTGAATTTTGCATAAACACAATCGTCCTCCTTATTCTCATCAAACCCAAACTTTCTTATTGTCTCATCAAACTTTAAATACCACTGTCTAGAGCTTGCTTTAATCCATAAATAGATTTCTTAAGGTGGCATCCCATATTTTCTTTTCCTTTTACGACAAAACCTTTCGGTTGTGCCATGTAGACATCCTCATGGAGATCTCCATTGAGAAATGCCTTCTTTACATCCATTTGATGTAATTCTAAATCATAGTGTGCCACTAAAGCCATTATGATCCTAAAAGAATCCTTTCATGAGACTGGAGAAAATGTTTTATTATAATCTATTCCTTCTTTTTGCGTGAAGCCTTTTGCCACAAGTCACGCCTTATATTTCTTGATGTTTCCTTTGGAATCAGACTTAGTTTTGTAGACCCATTTACAGCCTATTGTCTTGGCTCCTTTGGGAATTTCTTCTAAATCCCAGACTTTGTTACAACTCATAGATTTCATTTCGTCTTCCATGACTTCTTGCCATTTGGACGAGTGAGCGTTTCTCATGGCTTCTTCAAATGAGGTGCGATCTCCCTCCATTTGAATTTCTTCACTAAGATACACTTGATAGTCATTTGGGATAGCCGGTTTTCTAACTCTTTGAGACCTCCTGGGGGCCTCAACATCTGGCGCACCCTCTGAGTTGTGCTGTTGTAGCTCTTCCTCATGTGTGACAACAGGTTCTATCGGATCCTGAAGGACAGGTTCATGATTTTCACTTGTTGTTACCATGGGAGAACTAACAACAGCTGTTGTCACCATAGTATCATGCACTGTCGGTGCAATAGCAACAGGTATCGAGAAAAAAGGTTCTTGAATCATCGGAGTAGGTACAAATACCCGCTTCTCTTCAAGGCTAATCTCTCGGGCTACTATGCTCCCCCTCATCATCTCATCCTCTAGAAAAATAGCGTGTCTTGTTTCCAAGAACTTGGTGTGTTTGTCAGAACAGTAGAAACGAAACTCCTTTGATTTCTCTGGATAGCTAATGAAATGGCAACTGACTGTCTTGGGATCTAATTTCTTAATATTCGGGTTAAACACTTTTGCCTCAGCTGGACAACCCCACTCATGCATATAGTTTAATGATTTATAGTCATTATATTTATTTTAACAGTAGCATATTGGCTACAAGCAGCATAAATACGTTTTCCTATGTGAATGATATGATTGTTTTGAGTTTATGTTGAACATGGGATCGTACATAACAAGATCAATTGTGTAATAAAATTTTGAACATATAGTTGAGACCATAGCAGCTTAGGTAATGCATCAATGACGATTGATGATCAAAATTCAAAACAAACCAACCTATTATAACACTAGCATAAGAGTTTTCTTATATAGGGGTTTAAAATGGGTATCCAAAGTCATGCAACGCGTGACTAGGTGGATATTAGCAAGGATATAATGAATTTTAGACTCGAGATTTTGTTGTCTGCACATATAAGCAGATCTTTTAAGCACATATTGTAGGATCGAATGCCCGAAGAAAAAGCCAACCAGAGGGGGGGTGAATGGTTGGTGCACCCCAAAAACAAAGTTTTAGCGGAAATAAAACTTTACCTCTGTTCTCATGCCGGTCTGACCGAGATTGAATCGCTGGTCTGACCGCCTAGTAGAGCCGGTCTGACCGCCTGAGCAACACCGGTCTGACCACCCTTATAGCCGATCGCCAGATGTCAGATTGCCTGATGTAGCCGATCGCCTGATGTTGTACGCCGGTCTGACCGCCGCCTCTTGTCCGGTCTGACCGAGATAGAACTCCGGTCTAACCGCTGATTCAGACCGTCGCACCGAAGAAAATAGCAGCACAAAGAATTCTCTAGAAAATTGATCTTTATTGAATCTCTCTGTGTTTACAAACTGCATGCAAAGCACTCCTCACAAAATCTCAATCTAAACTTGAAACCCTAACTTGAGAAACTCTAAAACTTGAACTCAAAAGCGATACCGAGAGGCCACGCCTCCCTTCACTATTTATACCCAAGATCCGCAGCCAAGAGCCACGAATCCTACTCATACAAGAAGCCCTAATCCACTAGGAAACCTTTCCGTACAAGAAACGAACTATACATAAACCAACCATAACAAACTCGGTTTTCCTAAAACCGAAATTCCGCTTTCCATACGCAACAATATCTCCATTGTATGCCATATGAAAACTTTCGAATTATGTGCACTAATCTCTACCCTTCAGCATCCCGCATGATCCCCATCTCGGACGTCACCTTATCTTCAAGTTGACTCCGACTCGATTACCAGCAACACTTTCCCGAGGCGTAAAGAGTACCTGCACACAATTAAACAAAGAATACCATATCCGAGCATAAGCTATCCAAACTTGACTCATTGTTAGCATAAACAACCAGACACGTGCATAGGAACACGAAACTTCCATGTATGTATTAAGGAAACAAACCGAAACCAAAACCGAAACTAAATCTAAGCAAATCCGGGACGGATCGGCTCGGCAGAGTCGACCGCAGCAACCGCCGGTCCCGACCGTTGCCGAAACACATCCGGCCGACCGGCACTACAAGCCGGCCGACCGGCATGTGGCAGCCGTCCTGAACACTGTTCATAATCCAAAAATTCAATTATCTCCAAAACCAAATTGTCAACAAATCTCCAAAGAGTAAAACACAAAAAGCAATAATCCCGGATGCCAATTGTTCATCATCAAATGAAGAATCAAACACACTTTGATTTTACAATCTCCCCTTGATGAACACATTGGCAAACAAAATGAAAGTGTTGTTTTGGTGTTTGGAAAATTAAAAACAAAAATGATAAAAAGCATTTGAGTGCTCAAAAATCAAAGAAAATTTCTCTCCCTTTTGAAAAAAAACTTGCACTTTGTTTGTCCTCTTGTTCTCCCATGCAAACAACATTATTTTCTCCCCCTTCTGACAATGAATTCATCAAGCATAGGAATTATGTTTATAAATATTCAAGAGCTTAGCACCATACATAAAGCAAGTCATGTCATGTGTTGCAATAATAAGAAGATGAACTTATCAATTATATAGCAAGTATGCACTAGAGTATAATCATCAATCAAATATGTTATAAGTAAGGGAAATAACACAATAAAAATTTATGGATTCAAACGATTTATAATGCAACATCTTTACAAGCACATAGGTTGAAAAATAAACCCAAATATATATACCTATTGCAATTTTTATTCTTTCTCAAATTTACCTTTTTGCACATATAATTCAAGAGAAAAATTTTTCATTTTGATTCGAGCCATCTTTAGTGCTCATATATTTTTTTCTCTCAATTATTCCGAGTACGTCCTTGTCGTCAAGACTGTTTCCAAGGATTCGGTACTCATTACTTTTGCTCACATCGAATACGTCCTTGTCGTCAAGACTGTTTCCAAGGATTCGGTATTCTTTTTTTTTTCTCATAGATAATATTTTATTCTCCTTTCACATTGAGCAATTTTAAAGTAATTTGAGGAATATTAATGCAACATAATATATATATATAAGCATTTAAAATCCAACACAAGTACTAGCATCAACATTGCATATTTCTTTAATTCAAGTATGATTAAAGTGGCATGCATTATTTCACTTAAATATAAAATCTAGATCACATAAAAATACTAGAATACATATAAGCTATGCTAGTGACAAATAAACCTTCATAATATTGCTAGCATACACATGATCAATAATATGTATGGATAAAGCTCTCTTTTTCAATTTATTTTAATCATGTAGCTTGATAAAGAGCACAAAAACTCCCCCTCAAAACATGCCAAAAGGATGAATGATTCCCAATTCCCCTCGAAGAAAAGCAAAGCGAGAAGAATCCAATGGTTTTGTAAAAATATCGACAAGTTGCAATTTTGTATCCAAAAATTTCAATTCAACATCTTTCTTCTCAACATGATCTCGCAAGAAATGAAAGCGAATATCAATGTGTTTAGTGCGTGAATGTTGAACAGGATTCTTAGCAATGTTAATGGCACTTGTATTATCACAATAAAGAGGCACATTTTCAAAAATAAGTCCATAATCTTTCAAAGTAGAAATCAGCCAAAGAATCTATGAACAACAACTTGCAGCAGCAACATGTTCAGATTCAACAGTGGATTGAGCTACACTAGATTGTTTCCTAGAAGACCATGCAATCAGTGAAGTTCCAAGAAAATGGCATGTTCCACTAGTACTTTTTCTATCTATTCTACAACCCGCAAAATCAGCATCTGAATAACCACTTAAGCAAAGTGAAGATGAAGTAGAATACCAAATACCAAACTCAAGTGTATCACTTAAGGCCCTGTTTGGGACTGCTCCACGAACTCTGCTCCACAAACTCCACTGTGGAGCAGCTCCACAAAAAACTAGAGTTTGTTGAGTACCTCTTTAGGTGCTCTCACAACTCCCCTTTTTTTCTGGAGCTGCGTGTGTGGAGCTGAACCTGTTTGGCTAAAAAACATGGAGCAGAGCTAAAAAACAGAGAGCGGAGCAGTCCCAAACAGGCCCTAAATACCTCATGATGCGCTTGACCGCTTGACGATGAGAAGCATGTGGAGAAGCTTGAAAGCACGCACACAAACATACAGCAAACTGTATGTCTGGCCTAGAAGCAGTTAAATACAACAAGGATCCAATCATGCTTCTATACTCCTTTTGATCCACAGCTTCACCATCTTCATCAGGATCAAGAACAGTAGTAGATCCAATGGGTGCTGATATTGGCTTGCAGCTCTCCATCTTGAACCTGCGCAAAAGATCTTTGGTGTACTTTGTTTGATGGATAAACGTACCTTGAGTTGTTTGCTTGATTTGCAATCCCAAAAAGTACGACAGCTCACCCATCATACTCATCTCAAATTCCCTACGCATAGTCTCAGCAAATTCTACAACCAAAGAGTGAGTTGCACAACCAAAGATGATATCATCAACATATATCTGAATGAAAAGTTGATTTTCACCATGCTTAAGAACAAAAAGCGTTTTGTTAATTTTTCCCATTTGAAAACCTTTTTTGAAGCAAAAAGTTCTTAAGTTTGTCATACCATGCTCTAGGTGCTTGTTTCAAACCATATAAAGCTTTTAAAAGTTTAAAAACACGGTTGGGAAAATCAGGATTTTCAAAGCCTGGTGGTTGTTTAACATAAACTTCTTCATGTATAAAACCATTTAGAAAAGCACTTTTAACATCCATTTGAAACAATTTAAAACCTTTGGAAGCAGCAAAAGCTAACAAAAGCCTAATTGCTTCAATTCTAGCAATAGGAGCAAAAGTTTCATCAAAATCTAAACCCTCCACCTGAGTATAACCCTCAGCAACAAGTCTAGCCTTATTGCGAACAATCAAACCATCCTTATTTTGTTTATTTTTGAAAACCCACTTGGTTCCAATAATATTATGTCCAGAAGGAGGTTCAACTAAAGACCAAACTTTCTTTTCTTTCAAAATTTTCAAGTTCTTCATGCATGGCGTTAATCCACGATTCGTCAGTTAATGCATGAGTAACATCTTTGGGTTCAAAAGAAGCAACAAAAGCAGAATTCGCTAAATCATGCGCAGTTACCTTAGATCTGGTCATCCGCTCATTTAAATTACCTATTATTTGTACCGGCGGATGTCGTCGCTGAATGTGCAAAGGTGCAGTGATCTCAGAAGTTGATTCACGTTCTGGTTCAGCACTGGCCGTGGTCCCCAAAGAATCCTCGTGACTTGAATCAACGGAATCCGAAGGGGTCGGCCCCTGCCGGTCTGACCGGGTCTCTGGCCGGTCCGGCAGGGCAGACCTCCTCCGATCGGCGCCAGGCACTCGACCGGTCGGCCAAGACGGGCAGTCGACCTCGTCGTCGTCGTCGTCGCTTTCGTCTTCAAAGATTCGACCATACTCCCCCTGAGCTTGTGGCAGTGTACCTGAAAGATCTGGTCTAGTACCGAGACTAGCCTCATCAAAAGTGACTTCACAAGTCTCGACAATTTTGTTAGTTTCTAAAACAAGTACACGATAGCCACGAGTGTGTGCAGAGTAACCAAGAAATAAACCATCAGTTGAACGGGATTCAAACTTGTCCAAATTTTCATATTTTAACACAAAGCACTTGCAACCAAAAACACGCAAATATGAAACTTTGGGCTGACGACCAAAACGAAGCTCATAAGGAGTTTTGCCAAGTTTAGAACGCAAGAAAATTCAATTAGAAATATAGCAAGCAGTGTTAATAGCTTCGGCCCAAAATTTTCTAGGTGTGTGATATTCATCTAGCATTGTCCTAGCCATTTCAATCAAAGAACAATTTTTTCTTTCGACAACACCATTTTGTTGAGGAACACGAGGAGAAGAAAATTGATGTTCAATTCCTTTTTAACCACAAAAATGTTCAAAAGACGCATTTTTAAATTCACCACTATTATCACTTCTGATTGTTTTCAAAGAGTTGGAAATTTCACAATTTAAGCGAAGAAAAAGACTTTGAAAGTGTCCAAAGGCCTCGTCCTTAGTTGCCATGAAGAAAACCCAAGAATATCGAGAAAAGTCATCAACAATAACTAACACATACCATTTTCCTCCAACAGATTGCACTCTAGCTGGACCAACGGTGTCCATGTGTAAAAGTTGTCCTGGTGCATCTGTTATCACGAAAGAATTGGTGTGTGTGAAGAAGCAACCATTTTACCATGACGACATGGTGCACAAACCAAATCAAGATCCTTTTTGAGTTTTGGCAAACCACGAACAAGATCCAAACCACTTAAACGAGTCAAATGATCAAATCCAACATGACCAAGTCTACGATGCCAGAACATCAAATCTTTGTTGAATTTAGCAACTAAACAAGTAACAACAAGAGAAACAGGGTTTTCAAAATCAGCTTTAAAAACTCTCCCATAACGAGAAATGTTCAAAACAGAATTACCACAAGAATCAAATATTTTACTTCCAGTTTTCTTGAAATGAACTTCAAAGTTGCATCAACAATTTGTGAAACTGAAAGTAAATTGTACTTTAAATCCTCTACCAAAGCTACCTCTTTCAATTCGAACTTGTCACTTACCTTGACGGATTCGGTAGCGAGAATGGCACTTGTTGAAGCATCCCGAAAGATTATCGATTCCGTCTTGTATGCCATCTTGAGGGAGGAGAACCAATTCTTATCTCCGGTCATGTGCCGTGAACAACCAGAGTCCATGATGCACACGTTCTCTTTCCTTGCCACGAAAGCCTACACAACAGAGGATGTCGAAGCCTCAGTACTGGGGTTAGTCAAAAGAAATTTAGGAATCCAGTACTGAGACACACGACCAGCAGATCCAATAGGCACAAAACCATGAGAAAAAACAGTTTTGAAATTTTCGGAAAAATTCCTACGGGGCCGGTCGACCAGCGGGGCTTGCTGGTCGGCCAGGGCGCCATCACCGATCGACCAAGGCGTCTTGGTAGTCGACCGGGTGCAGGGCTTGAGTCGAGCCAGGTGGACCAGCTAGCGGTCGACCGGCCTTCTCGAGGGAAAACCAGATTTTTGCCACTTTGATTTTGCAAAATTATTTTCTTTCTCTTTTCTGTTTTCGTGCTAATCTAAAACAAAACCCAACAAGATGATCATCTTTACCACAGAAAGAGCAAGAAAACTTTTCTTTAGTAACAGATGATTTTGAAAATTTTGGTTTAGTTTCTTTTAGATAAACAGAAAGGGATGGCAAATTTCCAGCAGACTTAAAAACTATTTTCATGGTTTTAGGTTTTGTCAAGATTTCACCATTTTCAGTCATTCCTAAAACATTTGGAGGATTTTTGGTGAAATAGTCATGAGCATCAAAACCTATTCCTTTATTGTCGCTACACACTTTAGATTTGTCCAATATCATGTTAAGTTGTTTCTTACCATCAGAAAATTTTTGCAAGGAACTTTTCAAGTAAGAGACTTCTTTTCCAAGATTAACACAATTTTCACAATCAATTATAACATCTTTGCCTTTGCGACATCTAGAGCAAGAAGCTACCTCATCTTGTTTAACTATTTCTTCCATGTGCTTAACACGAGCTAAAGCATCTTTTAGTTTTAATTCATTAGCATCACAAGTTAAACAAGATTTAGTAGCCAAAACTTGAGAATTATTGACATCTCTAATCTTTGAAATTTCTAGCATTAAAACCTCACAATTTTTGCAATTATCATCATTGGGAATCAGAGATTTTAATCTAGCAATTTCAGCATTTAAAGATTCAATCACAAATTCTTGTTTTTAAACATTTTCTCATATTTTTTATTATTAGCACTTAAAACAAGAATTGCATCCTCAAGTGAGCTTACCTCATTTTCTTCATTTGAAGAATCTTCATCTCCACGCGTCATGAGAAAAACGCCGGAGATGTTCCTGCCCTTCTCCTCCTCACTGTCAGAATCTATGTCGCTGAGTGGCTCAAAAGCGGCATAGACTTGACTCAGCACTTTCTTGATTATCTCCTTGGAGCGCCTACCCTTGGGCTTGTCATCTTTTGTCTTTTCGGCGCACTTGTCCTCCTTCTTGCTCCTCCACGGCTTGGGCGCTTGGAGCGGATGTGATCCAAGGCGTCGCACTCAAAGCAACGCGTTGGTCCCGCTTTCTTCCCGAACCTAACTCGTTCATAGCTCGAAAGTTTGTTAGTAGCAAGAGCCAAATCCTCCTCCTTGAATTGCTCGAGTTGTTCATCGGACATGGCGTTAATTAAAGCAAAAGCATTTGGAGATGATGAAGAAGCAACATCTGAAGAAGTCGAAGGAGAAATCAAAGCACTTGACTTAGAATCCGTTTTTTGAGAAAGAATGTTCATCTCATGAGTTTTGAGTTTAGTGTAAAGAGAATCCAAAGTCAAAGTAGCCATGTTGACAGACTCCTGAATTGAGGTAACTTTCATCTCCCAAATAGACATGTCAAGACCATTCAAAAAGTGGTGAGAAATCTCATATTGTGGATAATTAGTGTCATAAGAAGAATCAATAGATCTAATATTACTCAAAATTTTGTTAAACCTACCAAGATAGTCATCTAACGCTTCAGGTTTCATCTCAAATTTTATATATTCCTTTTGAAAAGATCTCGACGAAGTTCTTTTATGTTGGTAGTTCCTTGATAAAAGTTTTTCAAAGCATTTCAAATCTCATTTGCGTTTGAAGATGTGAAACACGGTCAAAATCAGAACGCGAAATTCCATTCAACAAAATATTTCGAGCTTTGCAATTATTATTAAATTCAATTTTCAAATCATCAGTATTAATTGCATCGGGTATGGTGTAGGGAAGAGCAACCTTTTGCCACACATCATAGTCTTGAGCCATGATGCAGGATTGCATCTTACTACACCAATACGCGAAATCGGTGCCATCGAAAACATGCGGTTTTGTTGAAAAATTATTAGACATGGCGAAAAACTTTAGATCGATAAAAAATCCAAAGCAAAAAACCGTGGCTCTGATACCACTTGTAGGATCGAATGCCCAAAGAAAAGCCAATCAGAGAGGGGGTGAATGGTTGGTGCACCCCAAAAACAAAGTTTTAGCGGAAATAAAACTTTACCTCTGTTCTGATGCTGGTCTGACAGAGATTGAATCGCCGGTCTGACCGCCTAGTAGAGCCGGTCTGACCGCCTGAGCAACACTGGTCTGACCGCCCTTATACCCGATCGCGATGTTAGATTGCCCGATGTAGCCGATCGCCTGATGTCTTACGCCGGTCGACCGCCGCCTCTTGTCCGGTCCGACGGGATAGAACTCCGGTCTAACCGCTGATTCAGACCATCGCATCGAAGAAAATAGCAACACAAAGAATTCTCTAGAAAATTGATCTTTATTGAATCTCTCTGTGTTTGCAAAGTGCATGCAAAGCACTCCTCACAAAATCTCAATCTAAACTTGAAACCCTAACTTGAGAAACTCTAAAACTTGAACTCAAAAGTGATACCGAGAGGTCACGCCTCCCCTCATTATTTATACCCAAGATCCGTAGCCAAGAGCCACGAATCCTACTCATACAAGAAGCCCTAATCCACTAGAAAACCTTCCCGTACAAGAAGCGAACTATACATAAACCAACCATAACAAACTCGGTTTTCCTAAAACTGAAATTTCTCTTTCCATACGCAACAATATCTCCATTGTATGCCATATGGAAACTTCCCAATTATGTGCACTAATCTCTACCCTTCAGCATCCCGCATGATCCCCATCTCGGACGTCACCTTATCTCCAAGTTGATTCCGACTCGATCACCAGCAACACTTTCCTGAGGCGTAAAGAGTACCTGCACACAATTGAACAAAGAATACCATATCCGAGCACAAGCTATCCAAACTTGACTCATTGTTAGCATAAACAACCAGACACGTGCATAGGAACACGAAACTTCCATGTATGTATAAGGAAACAAACCGAAACCAAAACCAAAACAAAATCGGCAACCAGTCGGACTGGCTCGGCCGGTCTGACCACAGGCAACTGCCCAGTCTGACCGCCGAAACACCTCCGGTCAGACCGGCACTACAAGCCCAGTCAGACCGGCTATGGCAGCCGACTGAACACTGTTCATAATCCAAAAATTCAATTATCTCCGAAACCAAATTGTCAACAAATCTTCAAAGAGTAAAACACAAAAAGCAATAATCCCAGATGCCAATTTTTCATCATCAAATAAAGAATCAAACACACTTTGATTTTACACATATGAAGATTAATTTGAGATTGTCGTTGCCCCTAGTGTACTCGATAAAATCATTTTTGGTAGAATGATTGTTAAGGTCCATCAGTCAACCTTCTATAGCATGTCATTTCCGTCAGTTAATGAGATGAAAATACAAGCTAGCGCTATAAATACTAGTGAATTGTATCCGAGTCAGAGACTAGGTAGCTCGGTTCAAAATCGTTCGAGCTCAAGCTCGATAGCGGAGCTCGGCCATAGGTATGAACGGAGTATAACATATATTTTAATAATATTTTCTTGATAGTAATTATATTTAAGTTAATCGCACTAATAAAAGGTAGAAAGAGCTAACACATACTAATTTATTGCATAGATAGAAATTGATGTATATATTTATATATTAATTTATTAAATCAATAAGATGAATGCACTGAGCTTGGTAGAAGCTCGAGCACTGCACAATAAAGCTAGCGAGCTTTGGCTTGCATCGCTCGAGAGCCTCAAGCTTTTTTTCTTATTAAACCCTAACTAGAACATAAGTTCGTTACATTGTAGCAACCGCCAAGTCTTGTATGCTCCTCTCTTTTTTTTTCTTTTTTTAACATTTACTCCTCTTTCACATGCCTTTACTGCGAATAGTGGCAATTTGCGTACAGCCTCTGCCGCTCTAGCCCCCTACTAGACAAGAGATCTGCTAACACGCAAGAGGCCCAATCCCAACATGGGCCGAGGCCTACTAATGGTCGAACGTATGTACGCGATAATTTCCACGTTAAGCCTATGACCCACACGACAGTATGATGGTCGGTGCAATTGACTGGCTCATCATTGTACCAGCCTCTTTACTTCTCGTGATAGGCCTTCAATGGCAACTGTTGGATATCATGGTCAATGTTTATATATAAATGAATAAAGTGTTATTCAATTTCATAAAATAGACATCTTGTATTGATCAATAAGTACGTGACTTATTTATGAGACTCTTTATGTATGAATCTATTTCTAAATGATCCCTGATCATATGTCAATATTGTTGGAACAAAATATTGATTCTAAGATCGGCATGTTTATTGATTGATGATCATGTCTTATAGATCATGGTATGGAGATACCAAATCAATATACATGGACATGTGTTAGAGAACACATTGTTGGATAGACCCACCATGAGACACTACAGGATTTAATGTGCCATTAGTTGATCTCAGGTAGTGTTGGTACAAAGTCCTTAGACCTGAAATCATCATGGATTCCAACATGTGTAGTAGCCTACTTTGGGACTACCAAACGCTATTCCGTAACTGGGTAGTTATAAAAGTAGTCTTCGGGTTTGCTATGAAACATGTAGTGGGATGTGAATGATTAAGATGGAATTTGCCCCTCCTTTGGAGAGATATCTCTGGGCCCCTCGAGGTAATGGATTATGGAAGTGCATGGTCATGCCGAGTTGATTGAGGAGTCAATCAACAGACAGATAATCCAATATGGTTCAAGTGAATGGTTAAGCTATTGAAGGGATGGCACACATCTTGCCTATAGCTTAATTGATATCATGAGGCAAAGGGATTTGTGTACACATTACAGGTTCAGAGTCGATATTATATTCTTGTATATATGGTGTCAATATGTGCTGCTAGGCGCCGCTGTTGACAGATCGGCTGAGTTGGACCCGAGCCGACGATCGGCTGAGTTTGACTTGAGCCGACGGTCGACTGAGTTTGACTCGAGCCGAAACCGAGTATACCTAAACCTACAGGGTCGCACGCTTAAGGGGATAGAACAAGCATTTGAGTTGGACTCGAATACGGCTCGATCGGATAGGGATCCGATCAGATAGAGTCATATGGGCTTACGACGTATGGGTGGCCAGCTCTATAAATTCGGATAGGATCCGATTCAAAATAGAGTCCCGATCGGCCACTAAACCTAGTCGGCCAACTCTATATAAAGGGGCAAGGGGTGGAGAGTTGCGTGATTGTATTGAATCGAATCAATCTGATTTTGCGCAACAGAAGTCGACGAGATCAATCTCCACGGAAACCCTCCCCACCTTCGAGCCAAAACCCTAGTCTTGCATCTTGTGCTAGCACACGGGTGGTAGGCGTTCTGTCCTCGGACGTGTGGATACCGGTAGAGGCGCTGCTACGTTGCGATGCTATTCGTACGGCTACGAATCGGCTGCGGTCAGAGGCATCGGAGCAAGGCGGCTGTGGCAAATCAGCTATGGAATCGGCGAGTCGGCTGAGGTTGGATTGGCTCCGACATTGGGATCGGCTACGTCGGATCGGCTATCAGCGAATCGGTTGTGATCGGCTGACACTGTTCTGGATCGGATAGCTCCTGATTGGCTATTTCCGTTGCATACTCCAATCGGTAACGATCTATCGACCCTTACTTACAAGTTTTCCTGGTTTGCACGGTAGAAAATTTTTGTTATTAGCTATCGTAGCTTCCCTTTAGCAACAACCCAGACCAACCACCGACCGACATCTATAATCAATTCCACGCAAACCCTCGGCCCCGCGTAACAAAGCAACCGCATGTCGTGTGCCCCCGCTATGAACTCGGGATGGAACGCCTCTCCTTCGATGTCGGTCAGTCCACCCATAACATAAGTTCATAGAGGGCTGGCCTTGATCGCCTCGTGGGGGAGGATCATCCATGTTAGATCACGCCGAGGAGGCCACCACCAAATTCCATGCAAATCCGCCACTCAATTCCGCACAAATCCACTGCTCACTTGCAGTACCCGCACGGCTAACGCCGGCTAAAATCCATGCTCTGATCATGAGCTCGACCACCTTGGGTCCCCGGATGATCACCATCGAGAAAAAATATGTAATGCCAATCACATTTGGATTGAAAAAAATGGACGTCTGAGATTCATCCACGTCATCTATGAGTAAAAATTTTACTCATGATGACTTGGACAAATCTCAGACGTTTATTTTTGATCTAATGATAGTTTTCAGGTTTCTACTACATATGTTGTTTTCACCACATATTTTCCCTACCATCGAACCGACGTGAAATCAAGTTGACTCGGTTGCGCCTTGCTAGCTTGCACGTGTGCCGCTTGTCCGTCCAGATCACCGGGGTCAAGAGGCTATCATGCCGTCGGTGTGTCACCATGTGGATGGACAAGCGGCATGGACATGCAAGGACGATCGATCCGGTGGAGGAGAGACCCACCTTATCCGTGTCATTTGTGCGCTGAGCGGGTGATGTGGCAATGGCAATGGCTGGGCGCGACCGGGCAAGCCGGTGCCCTGGATGTTTGAATTAAGACGAGCTAGGCAAAAGGAATGACATACGGCTTGATCTACCTACAAGTGATCCAACATGACATGTCTTACCTTTAAACTTATATATGTTCCTAGCCAAATGCTTACACATTGCAACGGATTACTAAAAATAACAAAAATTAAGTCTTTATTGAAAAAAATGTCCTTGTTGAAACAAGATTTTTCACCTTTAAAAATGAAATGAAAAATGTCATGCTCAGAAATGCATCTTTCAATGTGAGACATATACATATTTATCTTTCAGTACTTAAATAGATCGATGACTCGAAATAAAATGTGTTGTGTATCTCATTTAAATTTTTTTTAAAAAAACTAGTAAGTTTATGAGTTTTTTTATCAAAGATAAAGCAAAGCAATAAAAAATTATAGACACGTAATAGTATATACTACAATCATCATCGGTCACATGTTAACGATGAAGATGATGATAGACCACCACCACCACTACCGTATTTTAGAAGTAGTGTCGATATGTATTGTCACTCACTAGCTAGCCTATTAGTCTTTGTGTACTAGTGACTGTCATTATAGGATGTATACATTTCAATGTTAATTCTACACTCAGCAATATTTATCGTTTCAAACATAATCTCTCAAACTAGCGGTACAGTTTGCTACGATTCCACTGTTTTGTTCACCTTTGGCTAATTGTTGTTTGTTCGATCATATTGGTTGATACTGAATACAAAACAATGCAGGTCAGGGGTCTTCTTTATGAAAAGAGTTCATTCAAACACAGCCTAATTGGGTTACAGATCTTTGATGAGGAAGGCGCATATGAATGGGTACAGAATTTATCTGATGTATCTATATGCTCCAACACATTACTTTGTGCAATATTTTTGGTACAGCAGCATTTCTTCTTTATGTTCGTCCTTCTTTTTGTTACAAATATTTTTAGAGGTGCCATCTACGCAGTTAGTAACTAATAATTGCAAACGAGAGATTGAAGGAATCATGCTTGAAAAAAATATGTTGGGGTTTATGTTGAAGGGCTTAAAAACATTGACATTAGAAATAAAAGAGATGATATGATACCTAGGTCTATTTTTAGATTCGTACACTACTAGATGCTATTGACTATAGCCTTGTTCACATGTAAGTTATTTTAAAAGATTAAACCTACAATTTCGTAATATCTTTTATTCATCTAACTCTATGCCCCGTTGCAGGTGAAGAAAGTTACGAGTTTTCAAGGGAGAACTGAAGCTACGATGAAGAAGGGCAAGAACGGATAATGAAGCAAAGTTTTATTTGTTAGTGAAATTTTTTGAATATTTGTATGACACTGTTACTTTTTGTATTTCTTTATTAATACAATTGTCTTATTCATATTACCTTAGGTAATGCACTTATTGGTTCAAAATATTCACTTTATTTTTGTGAAGCAAAGAATTGATTGTCAATACAATGTCATGGATCATTTATTTATCAATTATTAGCCAAAGAAAATATAAAGATATATTACAATTATAAATGCAAAATCATTATATATTAGTACACATAGAAATAGATGTATCTATAAATCGTCTCTATAATTCTTAATACACAATATGGTGTAACTATAAAACGTGTATACATCCATAGACGCGTAATAAAAATATATGTATGATATTGTTTATATATTTATTAACACACATTTTGGTGTTACTACGAAACGTGTCACCCGCCATGTCACCTGACACATCATCCGCCATGTCACGTGCCACATCATTCGTCAAGTCACGTGTCATGTTATGTGTCACATCATCTGCCATGTCACGTGTCACGTCATCTGTCACGCTCTACTAAATCATCTCTACAATTGTTGCGCTATAAGGCGTCGTTACAAAACACGTCTATATTAGTAATATAGGCAAAACACGTCTATATTAGTAGTTATGTTTCATACATGTATCTATAAATTGTGTCTATATTTCTTAATACGCAATGAAGCGTTATATTACTATGTAATTACACCACTAGAGACGTTTTATACAAGTATATATAAAATTGTATTTATATTTTTAGATATGCATATGTGTTTATAAAATGTCTCTTTCTTTCGTAGCAACGTTTAAAAAATTTATATCTATAAGGTCTGACGCGCTACGTACGAAAACGTTTCTAACACGTTTTATAAAAAATATAAAGACGAAATAAAGTGTGTCTACATTTAAATCTATTATAGTTATAGAGGTTTTTTAAAGTAGTGTAGCGAGCGACTATGTAAGGTTGCTAATGGCGAGGTAGTAGCTAAGTATGAAGCATGATGATGATCCACCTGTACGAGCGAAAAAAAGCTAGGGAAAAATGGTATGTTAAAGTATATATAGGAACTACGTAGAACTTTCTGAATGGAATGAAGTACCAGTACTAGATTCTAAGCACAATCGTGCAAAGGCTAGATGGCTAATGCACGACTATTACAAACTGGTCTTTGTGTGTCCAGTTGCCAGCCTGGCGACATGCTTGAGAACCCACATTTTAGTTAGACTAACCGAGCGTCAATTTAAGTATAGTCATCTCTTGCCTTGTAAGGTTTAGGCACCATTATTGTGTCTCCCACTCTCCCTTAAGCCCCGGTTGTTCGGCTCATGATTGAATTGAAATTGACGTTCCTAATTTCCTATATAAGGTCTGGTTTTTGATTAATTAAGTTCAGACATCATGCAACCAGACAGCCGTGCAAACATGATTAGCACCACGGCTATCGTCCGAATCTATCCGATTAATTAACTACTTTCATTTTTATTTTTAGCTTTTTTTCATTTGTCCAAAATAAATTCATGTTTAAAATAATCATATATCAAAATTTATAAAAATATTGAGAACGAATGAAATGAAAAATAGTTATATTGGAATTTAATAAATTATAATGTTATCTAATTTTTTAATTTTATATTGATATACATGATATGCGATGAAAAGTGAACTTATATAGAACGGAGGAATAACTAACGAGCAGCTGCATTTTCTTATTCTCGCTGGGCCTGATCACTTTCTGTAGTACTTCAAAGTCAAAGCGCAGGTATTATTGCAGTGATGTCCACCTCCATGCATGAACACATTTCAAGAAATGTAATTGCAGTGATGCTTTGTTAACGTTGTTACTTAAGCTGATCGAGTTCGTGCTGGCGTGTGCGCGGCGAGCGGCCTCGTCGTGGCCGGAAAAAACAACGAGCCTCCCCAACTCGTCGCACGAAGCAGCGGCAGCAAAGAGCGCCGGACGCCGTGTTGGTCGCTCGCCGCGTCGCTCCCGTGCCCACACATGCGCGTCACGACGCAGCGTCCTCGACACGGCCACTTGTTTTTTACCGTTGGCTTCGAGGCCCCACATTCTGACGGGTCCTCCCCATTCTGGCCAGGTCAATCACCCCAACTGTTTATCAAATCCAACAAGCCAACGATAATGAAACTATAGAAGAAGGAAAAATGATATTATTGTTTAGAGGGAGAAAAATGAAACCACTGTAACACCAAAAGTCCAAAACTGCTTCAGCCTTCAGGCTCTAGAAAAATGAAATCACTGTAACACCAAAAGCCACTTTCCTTTTGCTTTCTCGGCGACTCACTGCCGCTACGCCGCTGGCAGGTGGGCCCGGTGATTTGGTGCCACTCTCCTCGTCCATGTTTGCCACTTTCGCCGACTTGGATGGTGGGCCTTTGGGTGAAGTTGAAGGAAGCACGAACAGAGCAGATGATACGGACTGTAACTCCTTTGTCATCCGGTCGATAGCGATTTCCATGTCATGCTGTCTCCGGATAAAGGAAAAAGTTCATATTTAACCATTCAATTTTTGTCGAAGTTTAATTTTGGTCATTGAACTAAAAATCGGGTATAAGACACCCTTAACTTAACCAAACCGCGCATGTTCGGATAGCCTAAGCAGTTTTGAGCTTATCCCTTGCCACGTGGCGTCGAGGCTGAGTCAGCACGGGCTGACTCAGCATTTGCCGTTAAAACACCCCGTCTCTCTCTCCTGGCTGACTCAGCACACACGCAGCGCCGCGGTGGCCGGGTCACATTTTTGGCCTGAGGAACCAACGGTGAGCCCTGCCGCGCCGCGGCGGCCAGTTCGGGCGGCTGCCGGCGGAGTCAAGGAGGAGGTACCGGGAGGCGAGGAAGAGCGGCGCGGCGAGGGTGAAGAACCAGGGCGATCGGGCGCGCGCGGGGAGCGGTCGCGGCGGCCATGGGCGCGCGCTAGCGGCGACAACAATGCGGGTGGAGGCCGCGACCATGGCTCGGGATCGTCGGCGCGCGGGCGACACGCACGGTCGGGACGACAGGTGGGCGGATATGAGGAGGAGAGGGAGATGGAGCTGGGAGGGGGGGCGCGACCGCTGCTTGCTTGTCCTTCCTTCCCGATGAAGCTGCGAGAGGGTCGGATCTGGGGTGGGTGGGGGTGGAGGGAGGGAGACGAAGGGAGGAAAACGGTTGGGGCTGGGAGCGGCGCAGTGGAGCGCGGGGATTTAACGGCAAATGCTCCGCCGGCGCCGTTGCTGGAGGCGTCAAGATGCGCGCTCACGCTGATGAATGCGGCGAAGGAGTGGTCCTCGGTGGTTGCGACATCGTCGGCGTCGTCGAGCTACGCCCGAGGTCGGGATTGGCCGGTCGACGAGCGCGGCGAAGGGAGAGCTTGGCACCGACGAGGAGAAAGCGGGTATGCTTGGCGGTGAGATCGTTGGCGGAGTGGATGGGGTCGTCGCAGTCGATGCACAGGATGGCGCGGTCCTCGACACAGAACACGAGGCCCCTCTTCTCCTTGCAGACGTTGCAGAGCAGCGCAACATCGGCGTCAGCGTCGGCGGTGCCGAAGGATGAAGACGGGTGGACGAGCGGGAGACGGCGGTGCTTGCTTGCGAGACGGTTGGCGCGGTGGACGCGGCTGTCGCAGGCGGAGCAGAGCGCGGCCTCGTTGGCGCAGCAGAGCACCGCGGCCGGCTCGGTGTTTTAACGGCAAAAGTCCATATTTTAACGGCAAATGTCGTGCTGACTCAGCCCTCGGCGTCACGTGGCAAGGATAAGCTCAAAACCGCTTAGGCTGTTCGAACGTGCACGGTTTGATAAGTTGAGGGTGTCATATACCCGGTTCTATAGTTCGATGGTTAAAATTAAACTTTGATAAAAGTTATATGGTTAAATATGAATTTTTCCCGGATAAACTGCCCATGTTATCACAGAGGATACCGAACCGGCGATTGCTTAGTTTCTTCGCCATGAACCGTGCAGGTAGATTCAGTTGCTCGCCTCGATGGTTTGTACGAGCCATTACTCGTCCTTATCCGTTGTACTACTACTACGGCCGTTGTATACGCTACAAAACGCCGTGTGTCCCATCAGCAGTTGTGCGTATCCTACTTTCGTTTCGTCACGGGGTGGGTAACAAGACTAATTAACAGCAGGTAATCCAGGATTACGCGAGTTCCGTCCGTACCGTATCGAGCCCTTTTACCTACTCGGAGTAGGCGCCAACGAGGCGAACCGGACAGGACAAAGCCACGAAACGGAACACCACCACGCTGGCCGATGTGGGCTGTGCAGCTAGCGAACACGCGCGCACCAGGTCACTAGTCCGTTACGCCCGCGTCGTGTTCTTCAGGCCCACCTCCCCACCTTACGCCCGGTAGATCCACGAGCCCCACTGGCAGGTTCACTGTCACACGGGGCCAACGGTTACCTGACCCCACTGGCAGTCTGACTATGGTCTCTCGGTTTTTACATAGGGGAAAGCCGGTGGCTCGGCATCCGAGGCCGCTGGGATTGATGGCGCAAAACTTCCACGTGAGACCATGACCCCACATGTCATCCTCCGTTGGACGGCCACGGGCCCACGCCGAGCCTCAGGTTCGGACTAGCCGTTTGCGCGTCCGAGCCTGGGCGTCACTAAAAAATTCGGAGACCCATCGGTTCAACGGGAGGGATGCGAGAGAGCCGCCAATGAGGTGAGGGGAGGGTGGTCGCGTCGTGCTGCTGCTCGTGCCGTGGTAGTAGTGGGGCAGTGAACGAGTGCTTGCTTGCTAGTTCGTCGCGAGAGAGGAAGCAGCAGAGAGCAGAGCAAGAAGCAAAGCAGAGAGAGAGAGGAGAGGTGTGGGGAGAGAGGAGCGAATTGATTAGTGTCGCCAGTTCGTCTCCACCACCTCCGTCCTTCCTCCCCAAGCCATCATCATTGCGCCACCGCCGCAAGATCTGAGCTGAAATCACTCAGCTCCCTCCTCCCCCCGCACGGGCGCACGACGCTAGCTTCTTAAGTATTTCTTCTTCCCGCGCAGCGCGCGGCGGCTGGGCTGCCTGGCTTCTTGGCAAAGGCTTGTTGCGGTTGCGGTTGCGGTACAGGAGTGGAGTGGAGTGGATAGTGTGAGTGTGTGTGCGCGCGCGAGCGCGCGGCGGTACGGTGCCCCGGTGCCCGCACCCACCCACCACCACCCCGCCATTAAAGGCGCTCACGCACCGCCTCCAGCTTCTTCGTCCACGAGAAAGCAAGCTCAGAGAGAGAGAGAGAGAGAGAGAGAGAGAGAGAGAGAAGCGGAGCTCACTTCCTCCCCTCACGGGAGCAGCTCAGCAGCAGCCAACGCCCAGCACCACCACCACCACCCACGCCGTTCGCGCGCTTTAAGAAGGCGCGCCACCTTAGCATAAGCTTAAAGATTCCCACACCACCGCCCCTCCTCCACCTCGCGCCACGAGCGTTGATCGGTGCTTTTCACTGTTCTTCCTTGCTGCAGACGATTGCGCGAACCGAGGAGGCGGAGCGATAGCGAGGATGGCGGTACTCGCGCGGCTCGGCGCCGTCGTGGTGTTGTTGGCGGCGGCGGCCGTGGTGGCGGAGGGGATTCTTGACCCCGTCGACTTCCTGGCGCTGCAGGCCGTGCGGCGGTCGCTCGACGATATGCCTGGCTCGTCGTTCTTCGAAGCGTGGGACTTCACGGCCGACCCGTGCGGGTTCCCCGGGGTGTTCTGCGACGGCAACAAGGTGTCGGCGCTGGCGCTCGGCGACCCGAGGGCGGGGTCGCCGGGGCTGTCCGGGCGGCTCGACCAGGCGCTGGGACGGCTGTCCGCGCTCACCGAGCTCTCGCTCGTGCCCGGACGCGTCGAAGGCGAGCTCCCAGAGTCACTCAGCTCGTGCCGGAACCTCCGCTTCTTGGCCGTCAGCAAGAACCTCATCTCCGGCCAGATACCGGACGGCCTCGGCGGGCTCTCCAACCTCCGGACGCTCGACGTCAGCTTCAACCAGATCTCCGGCACCATCCCGCCGTCCATCGCCACGCTGCCGTCGATCACCAATCTCATCCTCTGCCACAACCATCTCACCGGCGGCATCCCGTCGTTCCAGGACTCGTCGCCGCTCATCCGGCTCGACCTCAAGCACAACGACCTCTCCGGCGGCGTGCCAAACCTGCCGAGCACGCTCCAGTACCTCTCGCTCTCGGCGAACCGGCTCACTGGCACCGTGGACTCCGTGCTCCCCCGGCTCACTCGGCTCAACTACCTCGACCTCAGCATGAACCAGCTCGACGGCCCAATCCCGGCGTCCGTCTTCACATTGCCGCTGTCCGTGCTCCAGCTGCAGCGCAACTTCTTCTCTGGCCTCCTCCAGCCGGCGAACGACGTGACGATCCAGGTGGTGGACCTGAGTTACAACCGCTTCTGGGGCCCTGTCTCGCCGCTCCTCGCCGGAGTGGGGCAGCTGTACCTGAACAACAACCGGTTCACCGGCGAGGTGCCGGCGCGGCTGGTGCAGGAGCTGGTGGGCTCCGGCGGGCTGCAGGTGCTGTACCTGCAGCACAACTTCCTCACCGGCATCGAGATATCGCCGGCGTCGTCGCTCCCCTCCAGCGTCTCGCTCTGCCTCATGTACAACTGCATGGTGCCGCCGGTGTACGCGCCGTGCCCGCTCAAGGCCGGCTCGCAGAACACCCGGCCGGCCGACCAGTGCCCGGAGTGGAGGGGCTAATCAAGCTGGCAACAACGCCGACGCCATTGCCGGATCGCCTGGGATCGTCCAAGCTCAAGAAAACCGGAAAGAATGGAGGAGATTGCAAATGGCGGTCTCCGATTCTTTGATTAATTTGTTCAGTTACTAGGTTCCAATGTGGATTACTATTTTTTTTGGTTGGGGGAGATGGATGGAGATAGTCACAGACAAGAAGTGCCTTTAATAATCTTGGGTTAATATGTGTAATTTCTTTCTTTTTTTTTGTTTAGGTGGTGTATGTTCATGTGTCTCCTGCTGTATAGTCGCGTGAGTAGTAAAAAACATTGGCTCTTGATGTTATATGAGGTGGCGACGATCGATCGATGTACCTGATGATGATCATGATGTTATTTATCGCATTGCCATTTGGCAAGCATAGTACTGTATCACAAGCATTCGCTGTGCTTCATTTTTCAGTTGCAGTCACTCGTCAGTCGTCACAGTTCATTTTTGTCAGAGAAACAATGGCTAGATTATGGTTAAGCATATTTTTCTGATTATTTCGGGGAAAAAACATAACGGTAGATGATGAATAACACGCTTGTAGAATGATTGCTCAGGGCGCAATCACGTAGCAGAAGCAAAGCCAAGAATTAGCAATGCAGCTTCCCCACACTGAACAATCATTACGTAAAGCAGAGAACTAGCTAATCAATCAATCTACTATCTGAATCTGATGGCCTTCTGAACAATCATCCTATCTGCATTTGCAAGACTGGCAGGACCAGAGTACTTGATACAACCGATCAATGCGCCACGTTGTTGCTTCTTGATCACCTTTTTTTTACTACTACTCTACGTGCTGCTACTACTACGTGATATGACTTCCATGCAACTGATCCTTCTTATGTCCTTCACATTCTCCGTCTCCCCTGTTCATCTCCCTGTCCTAAGCCTGGCTTAAAACCTCTCGCGTGTACAGTACTCGTCTTGCACAGTGAAACATAACTCGCATCTTGCCTTAATTTAGCTGTCAGTACGCGATACGAGCGATCCTTGTGCGTGCGTCCTTGCGTACTCGGTTGTGCCGAGCTGGTAGCGCTGGTTTTTAATGGAGCTGCAAGCCTGCAACCACACGCAACAGGAGGAAAAATCGCGCGAGATCAGGAAATTCGCGATGCAGTAGGACTGTAGGAGGACGAGGTGAGGGAGGACTCGCACGGCGAGGCGGAAGCCGAAGACGTCCTCTGCTCGGCTTCTGGGTGGTTTCCGCCTTGGAGGCGAGGGGTCGTTCACTTGTCGTGTTCGCTTGTTCGTATCAGTCAAATTTATCAGTCGTTCAAATAGTATGTTTTTCTCGCAACAAATCAATCCGCTTATCTTATCACCGCTTATGTATTCCGCCGAATACGTCCTGCTCGTTAAAATCAACATGACATATTGCGATTTTACCTAAGTTTGATAGTGTTTTTATGAGGATTTTTTTTCGGAACTGTAAGGTCATGTTTTGCCACATATACCGGCCGGCCGGCCGGTGTAACTCGTACGCGATACGTATCCCCTTGAGGCCTTGAAGGCTTGGATGGTACACATACTGGTACGTACGAGTAATAAAAGGGTCCGTCGTGACACGGGCGCGATGGTAAAGTCTCTCTCTCTCTTCATTAGCCGTGGTGCGGCGAGCGTGACCGCGGGATGGCCATTTAATTCTCTGTTTTACTTTCCTTTTTCCTCTCTTCTTTTCACATCGTCATGTTTCTTGTTACTGCTGCTTTACCTTGCCACCCGAACACGCATGAACAGAATGACTAGTCGCTAGATGCTAGAGTGTAAAGAGGTGATAACAACTCAACACGATCCGAGCTCCTGGGTTTACACTCCTTCCCCTGCATCCTGTGGGGCCCCGTTTCACTGCCATGTGGGCCATGGTGCATGCAAAGCGGATAATTGTACATGTTTGGCAGCGGCATGTCAGGTTATCCCCACATGACAGTGACGCAGCACGCCAAAAGGTGGTGACTGCTGTCGCTGCAATTAGCTGGGCAAAATGTGGTAGTAGTAATAACTACCAGTACAAACTGCCATCGAGATCATTCACGCCGCACCGACGAGCGAAGCGACCTTACCTCGGCTTTCCTCTATTCTGCCTGTGAAGTGGGTGGTTGTTCCGAAAGCGTGACGGCGACTGGTCTTTCCATTCCTGGCTCTTTTGAGTTTTGACTGTTCGTCGGTTTTTAGCTTTGCAATCCCTTCTCCCGCGCCAGTGACTGACTGATGAGAGAATTTTATAATACGGCAGGTTTTGTCGTCGGAGAAGAGGACGTGGCCGTGTTTCATGTGAAAAGAGAGACAATTTGGCTGGTCGCTTTTGCTTTGTAAGTAGTATAGATTACCTGACCTGAACAAGTAGTACTCCAGTTTTCGAACCTCATTAGGTCTGTTGATGTGTCAGCCATAGCCTTTCTTTAATGGAATAAAAACTTGACGTCGAGTTTGGATCATATTTTTAAACCATAATATCAGATATAACGTGTCTCTAAACTTGTAAAATCGGATTATCTGAGGTTCTGAGATAGTATTTTATCCAGTTTTGACTGGCGTGACGATTTAACTATGATAAACTCGGCTAAGTCAGTGTGGGACCTACGCAGACCTAATGGTTGGCACTTTCTTCCTTCTCTCTATCCTCCTCTCTGCTGACAGGGGCCGTGGAGAGAGCAGAAGGGGGCGTCAAGGACGGGGCCAACACGGTCATGCACCGAGTAGGAGCTCTCGATGCCACCACCGTTGCAGCCATGGCGGCAGTTGCCGGCAAGGCGCGACCTAGCCCGTTGAAGACGACCTTGCCGGCGACGTCGAGGCGTGGGCTATCAGCCACGACGGAGGGTGGTGGGAGAGGTGGAGGAGGCGGTGGTGGTGGTGTGACGGGCGCTTGTGCCTGTGTCTATGTCGGCGAGAGGCAAATCTTGGGTGGAAGCTGCTGGGATGGAGATGGCGACGTCATGGTCATCGGCGTGGGGGTAGTGGATGTGGCCACCGGCGTGGGCTTGTCTTGTTTGGTGGTGTCCGGCTCGTCGACGAGGACAAACTCGCGGAGGAGCGAGAAGCTGAGAAACGGCTCCGGCTCTGGTGGCTTTGGCCCCCGACGAAGAAGGAGGCAGAGTGGCTTGGGCTCGGACGACGCCGCCGACGCCGAGGCGTCAGGCGTGTTGCTTCCATAGCCGGAGGAGATCCCACCACTTCCTCGCCGGGATCTTAGCCTCCATCGCCGTCGCCTCCACCACACCCTTCACCACCACCTCCACCCAAGGAGTCTCCACTTGCAGCTACACCAAAAACGGAGTCACCACTGTCATCATTGCCACCCATACCCCCTTGCTGTCCACCACCCCCACCACCACCGCCGCCACGACGAACGACAATGACGTCACCACGGGAAGTCGAAGTGGCAAGAGCTTACCATAGAGAAGAGCTCATCGGCGGGGAGCATCGACACCGCAGAGCACCCGAGAAGGAACTCAAAGTTGGCACTTCCTTTCCCGACCACCACCGCCTTTACTCTCTCCCACCCCTCGTGTTAACGAGACTGGACGACACCCTGGGGCTCAGCCATTGCACCGTCGTGGATGCCCCCAGCCCCAACCCCTACAGACATTAGGGGCGGTGAGGGGTGGCGGGTGTCGCGACATCGCAACATAAGTCTTTGTAGTACAAAATCAGATGACAAGGGGAGAGGTGGAGAGGGATGGCAAAGGTAGAGTAGAGAAGCTGACCTGTGAGGCCTATGTGAGTTCCACTATTGACTCAACCGAGTTGATCACAATCGAACTCACTACATCAGCCAAAACTGGGCACAATGTTGTCTAGGATCTCAGGTAATCTAGTTTTGTAAGTTGAAGGACATACTATATTATTGTGGTTTAAGGACATGTTTCAAACTTGACGTTATGAAAAAAAACGTAAAGTGAACTTAATAAATTTCATCGCATGGCCAAGGCCCAAGCCTAGCACCCGCCGTCCAGGCTCTTTATGGCACAAAAGCCTTGCGAAAGCACAGAAAACAAACCGGCCGAACAGCCCAGCGCCCCAGCCCACCATTCTTCCCGCGACCCCCCGGTTCCAGGCTTCCAGCGTGATCGCGTATTCGCGTCGCGCGCACGCTGGAACGGACGGTGCCAGCCGGTCCCGTTTCCTTTTTTTTTTTCCTTTTCGTGCGATGTTGGGAAGGTTCCAGAACGGGTGGACGCTTCCGGAAACAGACGCGGCCGCGGATCTCTCCCCTTGCATAAATCCCTGGCACCCGAGCGCTCCTCCCGTCTCGGTCTCACGAGCCATAAGTTGTCGACACCAGCCGCACGCTGCTTCTAGATACTTCTTCCTCCATTTCTTTCCTCTTTGCCGCCGTCGCTTGCGACTTCTTATAATTTCACCGCTATGACTCATATCCTTCGTCACAACAAAATGTTGTTTTTTCCTCAGTATTTTCTATTTAAGGAGTTAAGCTGTTCCTTCTTTGGTCTGTAGAGTTTAAGGATTTTTTCCCTTCTGTTTTTTCACCGCGCGTGTTCGTGTGACGTTTTATTTTGGATCTGTGGATTGTACTGCTCGTACTATGTTGTCCTTGACCTGAGGAGGGTGCGCACGCGGCGACCAGAGGGAGCGGGACAGGCAGCGGGCGCAGGCGCGGAAGCCGGTGGTGAAGGGCCGCGACGACGGGCTCACGCCGGAGCAGCGCCGCGAGAGGGACGCCAAGGCGCTGCAGGAGAAGGAGGCCAGGAAGGCGGCGCAGGCCGCCGGGCAGGGTGGCAACGCCGGCGTCAAGAGCAAGAGCGCCGGCAAGAAGTAGTCAGCGGCATGCCGGCATTTTTTTCTGTTGTCACTCACGTCTGGTTGCACAAGTCGTAGATGATCCGATCGAAACGGCGACGTGACCGTGCGTTGCGTTTGACACCACCGTTCTTTCGATCGTCTACTCATCTACGGCTGATTCTGTCCATGTTGGCAGATCTGTACTACTATTTCTTGGATCTTTGGAAATCGCATCGCAAATTTATGCAAGTTTCTCGTGAAAACAAATTTACTTCGCTCCTGCACAAATCAAATTAACTCAGTTCGTACTCCATAAATCACAGTGACGTATACCGATTGACATGTACAGACGATACATATACAACCAAAGGAAACGCTGTACAGACAACCGAAGGAAGTAGTTATGTTCCCTGACGAGTGCATGATCCTCTCTACAATTTCTAGCCAAACTGTGTGTATCTGTTTAAACCAATTTTCCATATCATACTACCTGCATATGCTAATTTCACAAACAAGGAGAACTCATGCCAGCACCGAATCAATCGAGATCAGAAGTCTCATCTTGCTGACGAGAAGACCTGGACCACTTGGCAACCCGACCGTCCCAGGATGAGCTGACAAGCATAGGGTCGAACGGATGCCAACTGCAGTCTCGAATTGCCAGCTGATGATATCCTTTGAGTTTTGCAACTTGTGATCCGCTTACCTGAACATGGAACAAGATAGTAATGCAAGAGCCTTACTAAATACTCCTAATTGAACTAACAAGATGAAGAAAGAAAGTGTCAGAAAAATCCTTATGGTACTGAAGTAACAAGATGAAGAAATTGTCAGAAGAATCCTTATGGTATTGAAGTAACAAGATGAAGAAAGAAATTGTCAAAATAATCCTTATGGTGAATGGAGGAAAACGATGCACATTATTGTCGTTGTCTATTCTGTGGCATGTAGAATAGGTCTTCAGTGTTTCACAACTGGAGGTATCAGACAGGTTATTGTTGAGTGGAAACGAATTGAATTTAAAATTTTTGCAATGTCACAGCTCCAACTACTCTTTAAATAACCTATACTATGTCTTTAGTTCCCAATATCTTTTCCATCTTCCCCTACTCCAATGCTGCTGTGTATGCCAGCCATCAGGGACCTTGCCCTACCAAAATCTAGGCTGTTTGAACAAAATTCATTGTAAGGCAAAACAATGAGGGTGGCATTTCGTAACATCCTGGATTTGTAACCAATACCAACACTAAGGATCTCGCCATTTATTTTTGCATAACAGGATTAATTTAATTTGGTATTGGAGGTTATCCAAAGATCATATACAACTCTCAAGCTAGCATAAGTGCACAACTACTGCCTGCTGGTACTAGACTAATTCCATTGCTAAAGCACGAATAGGCCAATTGGTCATGGTATTACAGTTGCCCACTCGCGGAACGAGTCAGCATATAATAAACAAGAAAACACCTACAAATTCCTCAATGCATATCTGCCCGTGTAGTCAGTCATATAGGTGATCAGTCATATGAACCGATGCTGTATACAATCTATGACATACAAGAGAAGGTTTGTTTCCTATAGTCCGAACACCCAAAATAGTTCTATTTTCACTTTGATTGAAGGCACTAACCAGAATAGATATCCTGCGGTGAGATATGCAAGTCTAAAGGATACCAGTAGTCCAGTACCACCATATAAACTACTACAAGCCAGAAATTGGCCAAACTGGCAGAGATCTTACATGTTTGGATGCAGTCTTCAGGTTCTGGGAAAGGCCAAAAAGTCATTTTGGCTTTGGCACGTTTTTGGGGGGGCAAATATATGTGGCACAATGCAGAATCTGGTTGATATTTTTATTTACATATTCAGACAATGTGTTTGCCTAGTGCCATTTCAGATTTCGCCAATTTGCATGTAGAAAAATCACACACAAATAGAAGTACGTAACTTCACAAGCATTAAAAAATAGAGTCAGACTTCCTTGAAGAAGATAAGAAAATAATTCAACAGGAAAATTCATCCAGGTAAGGTACTTGAGTATAGCAAGCGCAGTGCAATCTCTAGATTGCTGTCATGCAAGTTGAACAGAGACGTACCACATCGTAGATACAAACACTAGAATCATAGGATCCTGTATATATGTACTTCTGTCCTGTGCTGTAGAAACAGAAAAACATAAAGGGACATTAGCACTTACTACTTCACATAATTTGACTAATACAAAATCCTTCATATGACATATCAGAACCGAGAATCATGAAGTTACCTATATGCAGGAGAAAAATAACAACGGATCAATGTACGAAGAACTGAATGGCCCCGGTATGTAGCTATTGACTGATCATGGGGATGCTTTAGTTGCTTATACTGTTGTGGATATCTTGAATATCTATAGTCCCAATTTGAGGTTCTGTCTTCATAACTGCATGAAACAATAAGATCAGTAAAATTCCGTCTTCATAACTGCAATTTTCTTTACGTTTCATGTTGATAGCTTAACGCCTACCTATCAGCATTGGATGTCATTTTCCTGATGTCCCACATTTTGATTGCTTGGTCTTTTCCATTTGATATGAAACAGCGTCCATCTCCACGGCTATCAATATGAGTAATGCCATGCAAATGCCCAGTCAAAACTCCGGCAGGTTCTTCTGTGGATAAACATCGCCTATCCCAGACCTGCAGAAAACCAAGACCATTAACACAGTACCTGATAAAAAAAAGATAAGTAACAAAGTACTTCTAAATGATTGTTTTTCTAAATGTATTTTCTCACACCATCAAGCTCAGGACAATATTCAGCTAAGTCTGCTTATGACTTCTTCCAAGGTGCCACTCTATTCAGGCCATGGGAACATATTCGGAAAACTTGGGCACCTGGAAAGTGTCGCTTTTTCATATGGCTTGTCGTGAATAATCGCTGCTGGACAGCGCATCGTCTTACCCGACAAGGTCTGCCACACCCGGACCGTTGCCCTCATTGTGACCAAGAGGACGAAACAACCGATCACTTGCTTACAAATTATGTTGTTGCGAGACGGTTTTGGTACTCCCTCCTGTGGCGGTTTGGCCTGAATTCTTTGGCCCCCTTGAACGAAGATCAATATTTTGAGGAGTGGTGGAACAGGATCAATGAGGCAACTAATGGTTCAGTGCAATATGGCCTTAATTCTATAATCATTCTTGGTGCTTGGATGCTTAGGAAGCATCAAAACCGTCGCGTTTTTTATGGGGTTGATCCTAACTTGGCCGGTGCCCTTTTGCTTGCGGAGGAGGAAGGATGGGTGTGGTGTTTGGCCGGGGCTCAAGGGCTATCCTTTTTGATTGCTCAAGAGCTGGGTGGTTAGTCTCACATCATGGTTTGGTTTGTGGTCGTGATCGGGTTTGTGACACACATGGTTCCTAGAACTTAGTGTGTTCGTGTTTGGTTTTGTACTCGGAGAACCCCCTCTTTCTTCTTCTTAATATAATGATACGCAGACCTCCTGCGTATTCAAGAAAAAAACATGAACAAGCATTGTAATCCAAACCATGTACTACCTCCATCCCAAAATATAACAACTTTTCGCTATGAATCTGGACACGCAGTTGTCTAGATTCATAGCTAAAAATGTTTATATTTTGGGACGGAGGGAGTATTAATTATTGAGATATCCTCACGGCGTTTGTGAATGTTGGATACCTTTTACTTTTGTCCCTGAGATACATTTTGTAACAGCCTGTCTACTAATTGAGACAATACAAAGAATATACTTTGGTAGCTGTTATTGAGGCCGAGGATAGAAGGCATGTATATAAATCCAGTCGATTAACTTATGGAAATAGTCCATTTCTCATAGTAATGAGGATGTAGAGCTATTATGGATTTATGGCTGACTATATAGGCTTGTTTGGCAAACGGGATAGGGAAATGAAAATGAATAGTACAGATACCAAACTAACCAGCACTGTGGCATATACTTTGCTACTCTAGATGAAACAAAAATCATCTAGAACCAGAACTTTCAGTCTTTCAGATATATGGAGGTTGCAAGGTGCAACTAAAGATAACATATAAAAGGCACGTGCTCAGAGTTGCTGTGGAAATATGAGAACAGTTCAATGAATATGTTATTGTAGAAAGCTTACATAATTTAGATACCTTGCATAAATTATCATCACTTCCAGAATATATGAGATGGCCAGTTTCGTCAGCAAATGCTACTGTGTTGACATCAGACTGGAAAATTAGGGGGGGAACATATCAGAAATCAAGTATGGGAAGAGCCCATAACCAACTTAAGAAATAGATTAAGAAGATTAAATAAAGATACAAGCCAAGAAAACAATCAAATTATCATACATGATGAGCAGGCAAACGCAATGTTAGTTTGTTTGCCACAAGGTCATAGACATATATTGAATCATCGTTACTGCCAGCAACAAGCTCTTGGCCATCAGAAGAGAATTTAACAGAAAATATTCCAAATGTATATCGAACATCTTCATGCTGCGAAAAATCTAGTCCATCGTGGATGTCCTGCAGAAAATGAAAGAAAAACAAAGAATTTATAAGAAAACAATTCAAATGTATAGTGGACATGTTTATACTGCAACAAATCTAATCGATCAAGAATGTCCCAAAGGAAGATGTATGAAAGTATAAATCAACTGTGGATCTTTAAATTGGATGTAAGTATAAGATGGCCTTAGTGGTATTAGTGACACTTGCTCATTTATTACACAGGATGGTCATATGTAACATAAAATTAGGCATATGAAGGTACAAAACAGACATAACTGCATCTCCTTTTTCTTTTGAAGGCCACTATGCATCTATGCATGTTCGAATGAATGCACCTGCTGGTACAGAAGTGCAAATCCTGATGATCACTCACAGTGATATTAGCATATGATTGTTTTGCAGCCGTCCCAACATTGACGATATGGATAATCGGTGCAAGACTGGAGTAGACCTGCAGTTCGAAAGAATGATAGGTCAAAAACAATAACCTTACACATCGATGTAAACAGAGAATGATAAGCAGAAGGCACTAGATAAATAAAATACAGCAGAAAGAACTAACTAGCTAGCATGTATTTTCTATAGATCTGAAAGAGATGCTGAAACCTTCATACAGAATTATGTGATCTAATGTCCTGGAAGGACCAAGGATTGAATGAAAACTATAACATCTCGCTAGCTAGTCATTCACAGTCCCCACTGGATTATAATCGAGGAAAAGACAAGGTGACAAAAGCAAGCAAAGACATAAAGAAGTACCGTAATAACAACTTTTGAGGCAACAGCTACCCAGTAAAATAAGCTAAAATTCGTATAAAGTGCACATTCATATGCGGAAAATTTTGCAACAGGGCATTGTTCAAGACTCTAAAAGCTAAAAAATGTATTCTCTATCTCTGTAAAAAGGGTTTTTTTAGTGGGTGTGAGGATACAGCAAGTACCACAAACACCAGCACTTCTTTGCAGTGCCTTACAGAGTTACAGTCATAGCAAATGCCACAAAAAATACGATAACATGTAGCCATCCTTATCAAGTGGATTTTACTAATCCTTTGATGTCAAAAAATTGGCGACAAGACAGGTGTTGCTATTGACCATTTGCTTGGATACACACCAAAAGGGTGGCCAGTTGTCACAACACACCTGGCCCATCAAAGGAACATTACCTTATGTTTCAGAGAGAATATCTCAAATCCCACGTATGCCCAAAAATCCAAAAAATCCCATCTGTTTTTAATCGTTAAAGATATCAATTTTATTAGTCGCTACTTTTTAAGTTGAAATTGAAAACGTTTTTTTAAACCACAAAAATATAGAATATTTTCAAAATGTCAGAAATGGAATTTTGAGTATATTATACCCAGAAAATGGAACTTTTGGGCATGCTACAAGGGGGAGGACAGAGGAGGCATATGGAAGTCCAAATTCATAGCTAAAACTTGCTGTATTTTGTGATGGAGGGAGTAGGAAAGAAGGTGTGCACCAAGTTTATTTTCTCTTGGCACAATATTGTTGAGAGAAAAATTCCATATGCCTCTCTGTCCTCCCCCTTGTAGCATGCCCAAAAGTTCCATTTTCTGGGTATATATACTCAAAATTCCATTTCTGACGTTTTGAGAATATTCTATATTTTTGTGGTTTTAAAAAACGTTTTTCGATTTCAACTTAAAAAGTAGCGACTAATAAAATTCATATCTTTAACGATTAAAAACAGATGGGAATTTTTGGATTTTTGGGCATACGTGGGATCTGAGATATTCTCTCTGAAACATAAGCTTGTATTTTGGAATGGATGTAGTACTTGCTAAGATTATACTGTTTATGCCAGAATGAGCTGCGGCAAATAGCTACAGTTTTATAATGCCTTCCAGGCCAACCACAGCTTTGGAATACCGCACGTAAATGTCAAATTTTCCTTTGACAATAACATCTCCCAGTAGCATCATGTTTCCATATCCAATACCCAGAAAGTTAATGATCAACCCCACTAGTCCTGTTGTATGGGTAAACACATCTTAATCCATATATCTGATACTCGATCTACTTTAGTTTACTCTCGACTGCCCAAGGCCATTCCATATCAATCAGGAAAAACAGTGGAAGAGATTGACATCAACAGCTGGAAAAGAACTGCATTACAGAGTAACACGTTTGAAAATTGTACTGAATTAGGACAATCTATACAGAGACTAAAGAGAAATGAAGAACTTATTGTTTAAGTCCCAGAAACTTACAAGAAACTGTTGATCAGGGGAAAGTGATGCATCACTAATGGTCCATCTCAAACTCCTTGCATGAATGTCCCTATGTACTTTCCAACCTTTATCAACATCATATATTCTTATGTGGCTTCCCTGATAATGGAAATAAAAGAAAAAGATTAGAAGCAAGTAAAACTAATTAACACTCTGCTTACTTGAGCCTAATAAAACCTTCACTTTTGTTGGTTGGAGGACAGCATACCTGAAAACCAGCAATAAAAAGAGAACCATCAGCAGAAAACTGCGAAACATAAGCTCGGGAATCCATCCTGTCCACTATTTCAGGGCCATCAACTGGAAGATAACGACCAAGAAGAAACCCACGATCAACTGAAGAGAACTTCCCATTTCCTGAAGAATTAATTTCCCTGCCAGATAATAACCTGGTTGTCGATATCACATCTTTGCTGGTACCAATAGACTTGCGGATACTTTCGCTAGGTCCTGATCTTATTCGAGTCATATGGAAAATATCATTATCTGTGTTTAAGAACTCATTATTCACTTGCGAATTAGATCCACTATTATTCTGCTCTTCGTGTTCGCTGTATTCCTCCTCCATCCTACTCATGCCATAACCCATCCTTCTCGAGTTTCATATGTATATCAATTCTCCCTTGGAATGGAAACCGACATGAAAAACTCAAAATCTTCGTTCTCTGGGCACTGAAAAGATTTCAAAAGCAAAAGAAGCTTATTAGCAATGTGTTAGCATACAACAACATATGATGGATAAGAGAGGGGCATTTATGCCTGTCAAATGTGGACTATTGTTTGCCATGATTCTGAAAGGCGCCACGAGTAACCGAAAGTTTATAAATTCGCAATGAAAGTTCTTCTCCACTTTCCCCAATGTATAACAGAGCAGTTAATTGTGAAGGACTGAAGGCTTTAATCTATACTCTACACTCTTCTAAAAGAAGGCAATGGTGGTGGCAGTGAATCTGCCACCTACCAACTCTATTTTATGTTTTTCTTGCCAACTACTCCTTATGTACTTTCATATTACAAGATTATCTAATTCATCTCTAAAATCAAGTTTATTTACAGAGACAAGTGCATGCATATAATTACATCTATCTGTAGCAAAGCACGAGAATTTAGCTAGTATAGTATAAACCGAGAGATGTGTAGCAACAGTTCAGCTTATATTGCACAACACAAAGTATCAGTTTAGCAATGTTACCATCAAACCACGGAAACATAATAAACCCTAAAGTTGCAGCTAAAGTGATTGGTTAGTTCCCTGTTACTATGGCAAATAGATTGCACATGGAGGTGTTCATTAAGACGTTCTCTAAATGGTAAAGTTGGGACCAAATAGCCAGCAAGAATGATCTGATTGGCTGATTCATTATTCATGCAGTCTTCTTGCCTACCTCATAGCAGGCAGCTTAGACCTTTCCTAATCCAACCAGTCACCTCAGTGCAAAATCACTAACAAATGACACAATATATTCTTCCAAAAACAACAAAAAATCGGCATATATTCTACATTTCTACAAAGCACTGACGATATTGATTCCAGAACCATGGTTTAAACCCAAAATGGCCTTGAATCTGTCATTCCACTGAAAACCACCCTGCACTTATCCCCAGCCAACACAGAACAATTCTACCAGCCGCACCGGGCTATTGATTCCGCCACAGCTACGAACTCAAACGCAGGAAGCCGCAACGCGATTCAACTGCCCCCGCCGCCGCTGCCGCCGCCACAGCATCCTCCGTCTCTCAGCACCGCATCTCCCTTAAACCCTGGACCACTAACCCCCGCACCCCCGACACCCAGTCCCACCATTCCCGCGTACTCAAGCGGGGGAACCGACCGAGCAATCAAGGAGGATGATGCGGAATCCAAAGACGAAATCTGGGTGGAATCAATCGGAGCGGCTTGCGAGTGCGCGACCAACCTCTTCGGCGATCCTTTCGTCGCGCGCGCGCGCGCCGGAACCGCGCTCCTCGTAGAGAAGGGAAAAGAGCTAGGCGAGTGTTCTATCGATCTCTATTCTCTCTCACTAGTCTCGGAGAGCATGAGATTTTTATTTTTCCCCGTTCTGACTTGCAGGTGGGTCCCACCGTGACAACCTCCGGCTGCCAAACGCCAACCGTCTTGACAAGAGGAGAGCGCCGGGAGTGGGCCCACGAGGGACGAGCTGGGCTTTTCGGCCCATACATTCTTCTACTAGTAAGCAACCCCATTTTGTGCTGCGGGACATAAAGCTACCGATCGGGCCTTCGGTTCTTTTTCATTTTTTTCTGCGAGAACATCGGCTGCTGCCTCATGCCCTCATACCGTCACACGTTAGCAAACTAGCAATCCTGTACAATCTGAATAAACACGAGTAATTCATTTCTAATGATTTGAAAAAGAACTTTTGTCCTATTCTAAGACGGAGTGAGTATACAATACCATTGATTTTTTATTATATGTTTGGCTATTCATCTTACTAAGATATTATATTATTTATTTTATCATGATGGGGTGTATTATTAAAGTTACTTTAAATACAATTTATATATTTATATATTTACAATAAATAAATAAATAAAATAATGATTAAACATACGTAAGAGTTAACAGCTTCATCTATTAGAAACACAAGGTGACATGTAATTCCTACAGAACCAAGTGTAAAACATCTAATTAGATCAGAGAGTTATTCCAATTAAGAAATTAAGCTCTTGAACCCACTTGAATTACGGCCAGATATAGAAACAGGACGAAAAGCAATAACACGATATACGTGTCATGATAGATGATGGGGTGTATTATTAAAGTTACTTTAAATACAATTTATATATTTATATATTTACAATAAATAAATAAATAAAATAATGATTAAACATACGTAAGAGTTAACAGCTTCATCTATTAGAAACACAAGGTGACATGTAATTCCTACAGAACCAAGTGTAAAACATCTAATTAGATCAGAGAGTTATTCCAATTAAGAAATTAAGCTCTTGAACCCACTTGAATTACGGCCAGATATAGAAACAGGACGAAAAGCAATAACACGATATACGTGTCATGATAGAAAATTCTGGACACATATATTTCCTTATAAACCGATCACAATATATTACTGGAGAAGTGATCTTTTCCGATACTTTTAGTCCCGGTTAAAAATGACAATAGCTCTCTAAAATTTTTAGTCTTGGTGTTACCAATCGGACTAAAGATCATCTATAATCTCGGTTAGATTTTTGTTAGAATCTGTAAGGCCGGCGACTATCTTTAGTCTCGGTTGGTAACACCAACCAGTCCAAGATTAAAGTGAAGGTGCTTATTTTTTAACTACGCCAATTAAAAATATGGTTTGTTGTAAAAGAATAGATATAATTTTGCTGCATGATTCAAATGGTTTAAAATTAATTTGAGGGGATCTGTAATTGAAAGGTTGGTGATGTTGTATGGGGGTGGGTGATTGTAGATAGAATGAAGCTTTAATTTAATTAATTACAAATTACCATATTATTATTAACTAGTGATTCTCAATATACAAAATTTTTTAAAAATTATTTTGGTGCTGATATACAAATCAGAGGGATCTATAATATTGATAAGAACATTTAAACACTAGCCGTCGCGTTTAGTTTGTGCGTGTGTAACAAGTTTTTGGCGCATTGTTCACATTTCGTCTTCTAATTCGGAGTTGGTTTTTAAAACGGCCATAACTTTCTTATACGGACTCTGATCGAGACGTTCCATATATGAAAATCGATAAAAAAAAATTTCGGATGCGTTCGTTAGTGGCTTTGCCACATTCGGGGATTTTATTTCCTCCAAAAGGCTCGAAGATTATCTTTTTGAGCCGAAAGCTTTTTTTCAATTTTGAGCGTGTCTTCCGAAGTTTTCACATGCCACATCTTTCACTTGTTTAGGCTCACATTTTCTATGGTTACCTCTCGTGTGCTCCTAAGTCAAGAAAAATCTAAAAAAAAAAAAAGTCAAATTTTTCAAAAAAGGTTAAGAGCAGACTAAAGGGAAAAAAAGAAAGGCAAAAGATGAACAATATACAGAGGAACACATCAATGTCTAGGATTGTCTATATTTAGTTAAATTTTAATGCATTACTTATTATTGTTTTAAACCTATATTTAATAAAATTAATTTGGCCCTATTTAATGGATTATTTAATTGTTAACCCTAGCCAAGACAAAAAAAATTGAAAAAAATTGAAAATAGCAAAAAGTATCTTTAAGTCCCGTTGATGACTACAAACGGGACTAAAGATGAATTGAATATAGCGAGAAATTATCTTTAGTTCGGTTGGTGACATCAACCGAGACTAGAAATAGCGAAAAATTATCTTTAGTCCTTTGGTGGCACCAACCGGACTAAAATTGGAACTTTAGTCCCGGTTGGTGTCACCAACCGGGACTTAAGATTCAAGGGTATATATATCCTGACGCGCATCGTCTTCTCCACCGATCCAACACTTAGCTGTTTTCTCCTCTCTCAGCTCTCTCTCCTTCTCTCAGCTCTCTCTCGCTCCGACGACAACGGTGGGAGGTGAGGAGATGGCGGCAGCTCGGAGGTGGTGACGACGCCCTCCTCTCCACAAGATCCGGTGGGAAGGAAGGTGGTAGCGACTCGAAGATGGCGACGGCGCGACGGCTCGGAAGTGGCTGCGGCACGGGGGCTCAGAGATGGTGGCGGCCTGGTGGCTCGAAGGTGGCGGCGGTGCCTTCTTCCTTTCCTCCTTCTCTTCCTCGTCCTCTCTAGGAGCGGCGGGCGATGGCAGGCTGCTGGCGGGGGCAGCGACAATGATGTCTCCTCCACCGAATCAGACGCTATGTATTTTTTTGAGAATTTTGTGATGTTCTATACTTGAATTTGATATTGATATATGTTTATCCGTGATGCTCTGTACTCGAATTTTGTGATGTTTATTACTCGATTTGTGATGTGAATTTGTGAGGTGGAGAAGATTTGAGGATGTTAATTTGATATGTGAATTTGATTTTGGCGTAAAAAACAACAAAAAACACTTGGGGATGTCGGGAACATAATATATAAACAAACAAGTATAAGCAAAATTTAAAAAAACTTTAGTCTCGATTGGTAACACCAATCGAGACTCTCGATTGGTAACATCTATGTGACGCCACCATCTTTAGTCCCGATTGGTGTTACCAATTAAGACTACATATATATCTTTAGTTATTTCAACCAGACTAAAAAACGATTTTTTGCTACGTTTTATAGTGAGGTTACAAATCGAGACTACAACCTTTTTTTCTAGTGATAAAATCCTACGTAACTAAATAGAAAATTATAATTGTGTAAGTGGACCTCTCAAAGGTAACACAAAATTAGCGCGTTGTTTGGACGAAACTCGATTAATGTTCAACAGTATGACCCGAGAAAGGACGGACTTGCTGAACCACTGCCGCCTTATCCTAGGGCTAGTTAGCTCAAATCTCGTGTTCACAATTGGGAAGTGTAGTATTTTATATATCTCAACATTAAAATCAAACATTATTCATCTTTGAACTTTCCGTACGTTTTTTCTCCGTGGTATCAAATTCAAAGTGGTTTGATATGACATGGTGCTGATCATGTGTCACTATGGGGGTATAACGATAACATTTTGTATTGATTATAAAAAACAGCAAATGGCCTATGAAAATTCACACATCTTCTGGAGCATTAAAGACTGAAATATTTTTCCTACAAGCAACATATACTATAATTTGTCCAAAAATTAGTGCATATTTATAAATAGAATCATATTTTAAATGAAAAATTGCTTCACATTAGACCCAATCTACGCATATTCTAATTTGTCCAATTTGTAGGGAGTAGTATACTTTGTAAAAAATAATTTAAGTTGCTAATTTTCAAAATTCAAAGGCATATCTTCTATACACGGGTTTGTGATGTATGAAATACCATATACCTAATCTTATACAGAAAGATATTCGTAGATACGATGGTAAGATTGAGTTTTGAAGGAAATTGTCTTCACTGGATAGGAGATGTCAGAGTTCTAATCGAAAAAGACAAGATTTTCTCGGCTCATTTTCTATCTAGGATCTTTGAGTTTTACTTGAAAAAAACAATTGCTGGTAATAAAACAGGCCCCCATGGGGGTAAAGATCATGAATTACAAACCATATCCAAAGCCATACATAGACACGATCTAAAGGAAGTCGAAGCTAGTCGTCGATAAATTTCCGCCGGGTTGTACTCGACGAGTTCAAATCGACGATTCCAAGAAGCTAGTCGGTTCTCATATTCTAATATATGTGCTATTCCTCCCAATTTACACATAAACTGAATTGGTGCTATTAGTCCTTTCAAGGTCTGAACTAGTCAAGATCCAATCTCTCGTAAATATTAGTATCAATGTGCTCTATACTACGAGTATAACCCATAGACACTCACGTATCAAAATGTATTTGCATTTTCAAAATGTATAATGTTCAAGAAACCTAGAAAAAAATCCAGTTGCACATTTGTGTATATTAAGCCGAAACAACTTATATTCTACAAACCAATGTTTTTATATGAAAAAAATCTCGGTTGTACATTCCATTTAATAAGTGGTATTTAAAATATTTTTTAATTTACGGACACTTTTTAAAATTGAAGAGATCTTCAACTTTAGTAAATCACAATGTCGTGTAAAAAAACCCACTTTTGATGTATTGGGGTGAATTTTAAATTTTCATGAAAGTTCCGACATATACAGTGGACTTCTCTTTGCGATTCCTTTGAGAAGTGTAATGCACAATCTTATATCTCTCTTCCGGGACCAATGCCAAATACTACCCCTTCGTTTGGATGGGGCATCAGCCTGTCAACCTTCGTCCAGGTTAATAATATTAAAAAATATCTCATTTAATCTTAGTTTTTGATATTTTAACATAAAAAGAATATTTGTCTTGTTTTTTCTTTGAGAAGAGCACCGAATAATTTTCCTAAAAAAGAACTTCTCTCTAATTCTGTCTGGACATCCAGCTCCATCTGCTTTTCTTAAATACGGAGTACTCTATTCCACGCCGTATTTTCTTCTCGTACCAGAACTTCAGGATTTGTACTACTGCGTGTCATGTTCTGAGTGGCGACCACCAAAAAGCCAGCAGATGTGGGTGCTGTGGGGTATACGACCGGATTGGATAAGCGGCACGAGCCTAGAATTGACTTCTCCCTTCAGAATTGGCACTACGGCCGCAACAATGCAGCAGGTTCAGAGTAGACTAGAGGCTACAGGAGGAGAGAGAGATGCTGGAAGGAAAAGGCGTCGTATCGCGTGGGTGGGCGAGTACTTTGTGTAGGTGGGGGATAGACGGGACACGTTTCGAGCTCCCGGTGGCGCGCGCGTCCCTCTCCGTGCAAAGACGCCACGTTTTGGCTATAGAGGGTCAAATGGGTGACACGACTCGACCTGACATGGATACGAAAGCGGCATATTCTGTCTAGACACGATTCGTTAGACAAAGTTGTTTAAATGGGTTATATTGTGTCGGGCTACGTATCATGGCTCTTCGGACCGTGCCCACGACCCATGGGCCGAGTCGGCACGCCCGTCCGTTTGCACAGGGTTTTTTTAAAAAACTAACCCGAAAAACTTTCTTATTTTAAAAATATAAAAAAATGGTCTATTAATATTTTTATCGTTTTGAAAAAAATAAAAGAAAAATATTACAAAAATATTACACTTACTAAAATATTACACTACTAAAATATTACAACTAAAATATTACAAAAGAGTATGTAAAAAATAGTAATGATCTTTATTGATATTTATATTATTATAGGATACAATGATACAGTATGTTCGTTAAAAACTTGTCATGTAAAAACTCATAGAGGAACTGAGAAAACCATGACAAAGGAAAGAGTATAGCTCAAAGGTCACAACTATTTCTAACAAAATTTTATTGGGGTTGGTCTGGATCTAAGTAGAGTTGCTCGAACTGGGTGGTCAATTTTTGGTTGTCCGCAGTGTATTGGGCATGTTGTCTAGCAAGCTCCCAGTCTTTAACGTTTAGTAGTATTTCGACGTGGTCGCTGCTCAGATTCGTCCTCCGGTCTTCGATGATTCGGCCGCTTAGACTGAAGGACGATTCGGAGAACACCGTCGACACAGGCACCATCAACACATCCCGTGCTAGTTTTGAAAGCACGGGATATGCTATCTTGTGGTCATTCCACCACCCGAGGACGTTGAAGTCTTGTGCTTCATGGTGAATGGCGTCACTGTCCAAATAACCAGACAACTCTTCGGCCACACCATGTGAAGAGGCGTCTCCACTTACAGCGGACGAACTTCCACCACCTTGGCTTAAAGACAATCCACCCCAAATTCTACCCCATTATATATTCTTCTTACCTGTAGTGAAGATAGGAGGGAGTATCTGTTGGCGAACTCCCTGAAACTTTAGTTCATACTTTCCAAAAACTTCATATAGTTTACCCCTAACATCAGTATAAAACGAACTATAATCTACACCTACAGTATCTCCAAGAAGTGAAAAAATAGCAGACAATCCCCTTAATTTACACCTAGGATCTAAAACGAAAGCAAAAGCATACAACATATGTATAGTTTTCTAATATTTCAAATATTTTTGTTTCATGTGAAAGACAGGTTCAGTTAGAACATCATCATTTTGATATTCTTTAAACAAATAAGCAATTTCAAGAATATTGTGCAAAAATATATTGGCAGTTGGATAATAAACTTGGGACAGAGTAAGAGTATAATCATAAAAAGTTTCTAGAAATTGGTAAAATTTTTGGACAATTGCCCAAACATGCTCATCAGTACTGGCGACCCGTCACTGTTTCTTGGGCCACCACGTGACTGAACAAAGTCAGTAAGTAAATCACTATAAGGTAAAACAACTTTTAGCATTAAATAAGTTGCATTTCATCGATGCTCTCTTACCGGTCGCATTGCAAAACCTTTTCCATGCATCAATCCGCGGGTTAGAAGCAGTTAACCACGCGATTGCTTGACGAACAGCGTCGATATGATCACCTACTCTCTTCATCCCAGCCTTAACAATCAAATTTATTATATGGTAAGCACAACGCTGATGCAGTAGAAAAGACTGAGCATAAACAGAAAATAAAGGTTGCAATATTTTCATTGACCTAAAATTAGCAGATGTATTATCTAGGGTGACAACAAATATTTTATCTGCAAGATTAAATTCATTAATTACCTCCCTAATTCTTTCAGCTTTGTTTTCCCCTGTGTGTGAGACATCTATTAACCTAAGACCTAAAACTCTCTTTTGTAATTGCCAATCATCATCAACAAAATGAACAACTACGCTAAGATAATCTTCCCTAGCTCTACTACTCCATATATCTGAAGTAACACTAACAGAGAAAGTGCATGTACAAAAAAGTTCCTTAAGTGCAGTAGAATCCTTCTGATAAACATTTTCTAAATCCCTAGTTGTTGTTTGCCTACTCATAGCTTTAAACCTAGGGTTATGCGATTGCTGAATGTATTGTTCAAAAGCAGGAGACTCCCCAAAGTTCAGGGGTAAATCTTGCCTGGCGATTAACTGGACAAGAGATTCCCAAGCAACCATGGGATCGTACTCCCAACTACGTACCGTACCGTCCGGGTTTAGCATCAGTTGCTGCTGCCGGAGTTGTATTCCTTGCTTCTTGGCACACGAATCCACATGACGCTTTAGGTGTCCTGTACCAGTAGAAGATCTAGCAGATAAAATTGTCCTACATATTCTACAACGAGCTTTCGATACCTCCCTTCCGTCAGGGGATGTTTCCTTCACCTCATCGAAGTATTGCCACACACCGGAGGTTCTCGATCTTTTCGAGCCAGTGTGTGTCGAAGCACTTCCGCTCGCGGTTCCGAAAAATTCTTCTAAAGCCGTCGCCGCCATCTGAACTGGTACCTCCTCCACAGATGGTAGAGTTGGAGCCGATCCGGAGGCATCGTCAAACCCCGACATGTAGTTGGGGTCAAAATCATCCAAAGTGAACGACGATGACTGGTATAGATAGTTCGGATCCATTCTGAAAATTTAAACCGAAATAAACAATTTTTTGAATATTTATTCAATTCACAAACAAAATACAAATAATACATAAATACGATTATCACTTACATCTTTCTAACCGCGAGCTCTTCAAACCTCTCCGATCAAACTATTGAACTACAAAACTAATTTTGATTTTTGATAAAATTTAAGCAAATTTTATCAAAATAAAAAAATGCACACTTGAGAGCAAAGAGAGCACTTGAGAGCGCAAGATGAGAAGTTTGGGGTGAGAAGAAATGGCTGGGGCGGATGCCCTATTTATAGGGCGAAATTTGATTTTTTGGATTTTTTTGAATTTTTTAGCCCTCCAATGACTATTTTAAAATTTGAACGTTAATATAGCCGTTAGGGGTACGTGGCGCGTTTTGATTGGCCGGAGCCGGAGCCGCGCCACTGCCGCCACGCCCTCCGCCATGCGTCGTGCCGCGATTTGGCCACCCTTCCGTGCGTGCCGTGCCGTGCCGCAAGCCGTACCGTGCCCTTGCCGTGCCGCTACAGTTCCCGGGCCGTGTTGTGCTGGCCCACGGGCTCGGCCGGCAGCCCAAGCACGGCACGGCCCGTTTCGCCCATGCGTCGTGCCGTGCCGTGCCGCTACAATACAGGCCGTGCCCGTGCCGCCCCACTACGGCCCAGCCCATTTGGCCATCTATAGTTTTGGCAGTAGTAGCTGCCAGCCACGCGAGAATATAGTGATACAAAAAGGGTCACCACAAAGTTTTGATAGGGTTATCGCCATCGTACGACAATACGATTATCACGGTAACTATCTGATTATTATAAAAACCACATGATTACTTATTTAAAAACTAAAAAGTTACCATATGTTTATAGGACCTGTTTGGTAGGAATCTAGATTCTATGATTCTGGATTCTAATTCTCCTAAATCAGTTTTTAGAGAGAATCAGAATCGATACGATTAGGTGTTTGCCCAAAAACATTATATATGGATTCTATAAGAGAGACTTCTAGTTAACTTGTCTATAATACCTGTTAGAATTAATGGGCCTAGCCAAAATGATTTTCTACTAATTCCTAAAATAAATCTCAAAAGCCCATGTATGGTAAGGTGAGAAATTTTAGTATCACCTTGCTAATTTAGAGTGAGGTTGTCCAACTTATATAGTGCGACTTCTCTCTTCCTCCCAAAGTCATGGATGAGGGAGAGGAAGAGAGAAAACCACACACACGCTCGCTCGCCTCATCACGCCACGCCGGGGCCTGTTCTCAGGCTGAATTTTTGGAGTCCTAATCGGATACGAGTTGGTTTCAGTTGGATAATCCTGACCGAATACGGAATAGAGTCCTAACCAAATCCGCTACGGGTGCTACCTTAACACACAAGTCATCCGGAGATATATATATTCACCTATGCGCAATCGTCTGATATCAATCTGATCTGATTTTTGCCACGTTCCTCACTGCTGTGTTGCCGCTGTCGTCTACCCTATCCCGCCACCGGCGCGCACCTGCGATCGCGAGAGCAAGTCTCCGAAGCCGTTGTCCTTGCGATCCTGCACTGGGAGAGGGCGAATAAGGTTTTTGGGAAGCGCTCTGCGCGACTGCTCAACTCAATCTGGTGCATCTTCCTATGGCATCGGCTCGACGTGAACGTCTTCGTCGACTACGTCCGCGGTGAGTTCCTATGATCCCTAAGCATACAAACGTTTGGTACGCATCTCTGGTTATTGTGATCATGACTATTATTTTGGTATATGCTAGTGTGATAGATCTGTTCATGCTAGTTCTTATGGTAGTTATGATCTATTTAATTTGGAATTTAATTAAATAATTGCCTAATTATTATTATTTTGTTATATGCTAGTGTGGTAGATCTGTTCATGCTAGTTCTTGTGGTAGTTATGATCTATTTAATTCAGAATTTGATTAAATAATTGCCCAATTATTCAACAATCCAAAAACCTTATTTTAGGCAATATGTTCAATTTTCTATGGTTGGTTTTGCTGATGCACTAAGGCCAGAAAAGTTTATTGGCGTGCACTTCAAGATATGGCAAGCAAAGGTCCGTCTTTGGCTTATTGCTATGAATGTTTGGAAAGCGAGACTTGGCAAACCTAAAGGAGATCTTTCTGCTGATGATCAGAAGAAGTTCTCGGATGTCAACAATCTTTTCATAGGATGCATTCTTGGCGTGCTCACTGATCGTCTGTGCGATGTGTATATACACATGACAGATGCCAAAGAGTTGTGGGATGCACTGGTTGCTAAGTATAATGCATCAGATGCAGGCTGTGAACTGTACACCATGGAGAGCTTCCATGAGTACAAGATGGTGAACAACCAATCTGTGATGGAACAGGCGCATGAGGTACAGTACATTGTCTAGGAACTCGAACTCCTGAAGTGTCGTTTGCCTGACAAGTTTGTGGCTGGGTGCATAATTGTAAAGCTTCCTCCGTCTTAGAGAGGTTTCGCCACTACTCTGAAACACAAGAAATAGCATATATCAGTTGAAAACCTGATAGCGTCTCTAGATGTAGAAGAGAAGGCTCGGGCTAAGGATACTTCTAAGAAAAGAGACGAGGGCCAGTCCAACGCCAATGTTGTCCAAAAGTTCCCACAGGGCAAGCACAAAGGGAAGAACGAGAAAATTCACAAGGGTGTGAAGAGTACTGCCTTCAAGAAGAAGAAGAAGAATAAATCTGAGTTGACCTGCTTCACATGCGGAGAGTTAGGGAACTTATTTAAGAATTGCCCAAACCGTGCAGACCGCAAAAGAAAGAGAGTTGATAGCGGTTCAAAGACTGTCAACACGGTAAACATGGGAGACAAGTATGATAATTTACCTACTATACTTTCAGTTTTTCAATCCGCGAGTTGGTGGATTGATACTGATGCCAATGTCCATGTGTGTGCTCACATAACTTTGTTTTCTTCTTATAGGGCGCCCAAGGCTCACTGATGATGGAAAACAGGTTGCATGTGGCTGTTCGTGGTGTTGGTACGGTAGATCTGAAATTTACTTCAGGAAAGATCGTGCAGCTAAAGAACGTGCAACATGTCCCATCCATCAACAAAAATCTTGTTAGCGGCTCCCTACTTTTGAAGGATGATTTTAAGTTTAGTCTTAGAGTCCAATAAATTAGTAGTGTCTAAGCATGGACAATTTTTGGTAAAGGCTATGAATGCGGAGGCTTGTTCCGCTTTTCCCTAGCAGATTTTAGCAATAAGTTAGTAAACCATATTTGTGGTCATATTAGTGATGATACAAGTGTTTGGCATTCTCGTTTATGTCATGTGAACTTTGGCTTAATGTCTCGGCTATTCAACATGTGTTTAATTTCAAATTTCACCATTGCCAAAGGTTCTAAGTGTCATAGTTGTGTGCAATCTAAGCAACCACGAAAACCTCACAAGATGGCTGAGGAGAGGAACTTGGCACCTCTAGAACTCATACATTCTGATCTCTGTGAGATGAATGGTGTGTTGAGAAAAGGTGGAAATAAACACTTTATGATGGTGATTGATGATGATACTCGTTTCTGTTATGCTTACTTGTTGCAAACTAAGGATGAGGCATTAGATTTTTTTGAAATCTATAAAGCTGAGGTTGAAAACCAACTAGAAAGGAAGATTAAACATTTTAGATCAGATCGTGGTGGCGAGTTTTTCTCTAATATTTTTGATGAATTCTGTGAGGAACATGATATTATTCATGAGAGGACGTCACCCTATTCACCCGAATCAAACGGGATTGGCGAGAGGAAAAATTGCACGATGACTAACTTGGTTAACGCCATGTTAGACACTGCTGGTTTATCTAAGGCATTATGGGGAAAGGCCTTGTTGACTGCTTGTCATGTCCTGAATAGAGTTTCAATCAGGAATAAGGATCAAACGCCATATGAAATGTGGATTGGAAGAAAACCATCACTGTCTTACTTGCGCACATGGGGGTGTTTGGCTAAAGTAAATGTGCCAATTACCAAGAAGCGTAAGCTGGGGCCTAAAATAGTGGATTGTGTCTTTCTACGATATGCTCAGAGAAGTATAGCTTATAGATTTCTAGTTGTTAAATCTGATGTACCTGATATGCATGTTGATACTATTATGAAATCTCATGATGCTACATTTTTTGAGAATATATTTCCTATGGAAGATATGCTTAGAATTTCTAGATTGTCATCTGAGATTACTCTTGAACCTGTCTCTCCTGTTGAGTGTTCTGAACCGTCTGATGAGCTTGAGATAGTTCCTGAGAAGGATGACAGTGAAGCTCCTAGAAGTAGTAAGAGACTTAGGATTGCAAAATCCTTTGGTGATGACTTCACTGTGTACCTTGTGGATAACACTCCTACAACTATCACTAAGGCATACGCATCTCCAGATGCGGATGATTGGAAAGAAGCTGTCCAAAGTGAAATGGACTCGATTCTATCCAATGGAACATGGGAGCTCACAGAACGACCCTATGGGTGTAAACCAGTGGGTTGTAAATGGGTGTTCAAGAAGAAACTTAAGCATGATGGTACAATTGAGAAGTACAAGGCTCAGCTTGTGTCTAAAGGGTATACTCAAAAGGAAGAGAAGACTTTTTTGATACCTACTCGCCTGTTGCTAGAATGACCACAATACGAACATTGCTTTCTTTGGTAGCCTCCTATGGTCTGATCGTCCATCAGATGGATGTAGAGACAACTTTCCTTAACAGAGAGTTTGATGAGTAGATCTATACGGATCAACCTGATGGGTTCGTAGTGAAGGGTCAAGAGAGCAAGGTGTGCAGATTGTTAAAGTTCCTGTATGGCCTGAAACAAACACCTAATCAATGGCATGAAAGGTTCGACAAAACTTTAACTTCTGTCGGATTTGTCATTAACGAGGCCAATAGATGTGTGTACTACCGCTATAGTGGGGGTAAAGGAGTTATCTTGTGCATGTATGTGGATGATATTCTTATCTTTGACACAAACATTGATGTGATCAATGATGTTAACTCCTTCTTATCTAAGAATTTTGATATGAAGGATCTAGGAGAAGCTGATGTGATTCTGAACATCAAATTGATTATGGATGAGAATGTGATTACTCTTTCACAATCTCATTACGTGGAGAAGGTCTTGAGCCGTTTTGGCTATATGGACAACAAGTCTTCTCCAACTCCTTATGATCCCAGTGTGATACTTTGAAAGAACAAGAAAATTTCTAAGGATCAACTAAGATATTCACAAATTATTGGATCACTCATGTACCTAGCTACTGCAACAAGACCCGACATCTCTTTTGCTGTGAGCAAATTTAGTAGGTTCATGTCCAACCCGGGTAATGATCACTTGCATGCTCTTGAGAGGGTATTGTTGTCATGCCCGGAAATTCATCCCAAATTTCCAGACTATTTTGTGTATTAAATCTCTGTCCAGGATCAACTAGGGTATACAAAATGACAAATTAATACACAGATCCAAACGTAAAGTAAAGCGTAAAATAACATACTTACTGAAAAGACACTTAGTCCTCACACCCAAAAACAGCAACGAAAAACAACGATCCTAACGAAGCTTCAGCTTCACTCCACAGGCAAACTCAACTGGGGTCTGGGCCTTGATCTTCTAACACCATCTTCAACTCAGAAGCACTACACTTCTGAAAGGGGAAAAAATCGCAAGGCTGAATACAACTACCGTACACAATAAACCACACCGAGAAATGCAGACCTGCAAGGGAGACAAGAGTGGCTTGGCCATTTTGCATAAATGCAGTTATCAACCTTTAATGTTTAAAACAAGTATCCTTAGAGTACCTGAGATGTTGTAGATCTTTATCCAGTTTTGTCAAGTCTCGTGAATGTGTAACACATCTGGTCGACGCCTTCGAGTGGTTTGACGGGCACATCTCAGGCTGGAGTTGACTGGCAGGCTAAAGGCCCAGCAGTGTCTCCAATATTCTTCTCTCGAGGCTTCAGATGTTTTTTTATAATTGAGAGAATGACTTGAAATATTATCTTCATCCCTCAATTATAATGAAAGGTCCGGGTGCTCTCCGACAGTCGGGCAGTAAGAAGGCACAACGCTGGGTCGGGCGGCGGGGTCGGGTGACACGGAGAGCAGCGACACGCGCAGCAGAGAGCGGCGACATGCGCGAGCAGTGACAGGGAAAGGAGGGGAGGCTTACCGAGCGCAAGAAGACGAGAAGAGGCGGTGCGACGCATGGCGGTGAGCGGAGGATGGCCGGTGCACGGGACCGGCACGACAACGGCCCCGACGACAAACTGCGGAGACGTGCGCGCGCAAGCGCGTGCAGGCGTGGGCAGCGGCGAAGCACAAAGCAGCTCAGGAACGAACGGGAAAAAAGGAAACGAGGGAGGAGAGAGAGGGTGCTCTCCGTGGTGGCCAGAGACGGGGAAGGCGACGTCGGCCGGCGAAACAAATTTGCGGTGATCCGAGCATGGGAAGAGATGGCCGGGGTGCAGCGGGATGCGGTGAAGGCGGTGACAGCCTTAGCGCGCGGCGGTGGTGACTGGAACGGCGGCGATTGCCGGCTGGAGGTGACAAGCGGTGGCAGGGTTTGGGATACATGGCAGTGGGGTGGTTCGGTGATGGCCCAAGGGTGGGAGGTGGTGGCCGGGGCGCGAGCGGTGTGGCGAAGGGGATGGTGGGCTCGGAGTATGGCGGTGGAGCTTGGAGCTGCCGTGGCGCACGGCCGGAGTGGCAGCGGCAAGCGACGGAGCTAGGGGATGCGCGGAGAGAGCGAGAGGAGGCACGGGGAGCTTGGGCGGCGGAGGAGAAATGGGGATTAGGGCTCGGGGAAGGATTTTTAAAGGCGGAGGAGGCAGGGTCCGGCTCGGATGCGACGGGAAACGATGGATTTTGCGGCTGTGACGGTTAGGGTCAGCGGAAAAATCGGTCGGCGGATAAGGCGGTCTTCGGGCGTTGCGCAAGCGCGGGATGGAAAATGGACTTTGCGCGCGGCGGGGAAGGGAAATGGGCTGAACCCGAGCCGGGTTGGGAGGAGAGTGGAAGAGTGGCTTCGGCGGCCGGGCCGCAAAGGAGCAAAGGCGGACTTTTTGGGTCGTTTCCGGCCCAGAACAAAAGTGGGATTTTGATTTATTTTTCATTTAAATTAATTACATAAATGATCTTTGAATTTCTATAAATACTTCGAATGCTCAAATAATTCCAGGAAAAATCCTGAGAATATATGAACACCCAAAGTATTTAATAAAAATATCATCAGCTCACTTAATGATTAATTAATTTATTTAAATATTTATGAAGTATTTTTTGTGTTATTAAAACTATTTCGGAGCTCCAAAGTTTCACGGTAATTTTGAGAGAGTATTTTAGGGCATGGAAAATATTTCAAAAATATTTCCAGCTAAGATTTTTAGAGGAAAATTGAATTTCCTTAATAATTTCACTTGATTACAATGCTTTTCATTCTATTCAATTTCTAGAAAATAATTTATTTAATGATTTTTAATCCCGAACAAAAATCGGGTTGTGATAGTTGCGTTACTTGAAAGGTACTATGAGTTATGGAATTCACTATTGTGGGTACCCTGCTGTGGTTGAGGGATACAGTGATTCGAACTGGATATGAGATGTTGATGAACGTTATGCCACAAGTGGGTATGTATTTACTCTTGGAGGTGGTGCAGTATCATGCAGGTCTTGCAAACAGACTATATTGACGAGGTTAACCATGGAAGCAGAATTAACTATTTTAGACACAGCTACAATTGAGGCTGAATGGTTACGTGAGCTCTTGATGGACTTGCCTTGGTTGAAAAACCGGTGCCGATCGTTGTCATCAACTTCAAGCACTTCTTCTATGTCATGAACGTTTACACTACTGGTAGGTTGGGTTGAACTTTCTGGTAAATTACCGTTGATGAGAAATTTCTCTCACGCGCTGGCCTGGGAGATCTGCTTAACTCCAGTGCAGGTCCTTCTCGACTGCCTACGCTGTGCAGGGCGTGCCAGTTGATTTGATATGTTAATCAACAAGAAAAACAAAGGAATATGCGTTAAGTGTTAGGTTAGATCCCACTGGATCGGCTAAGGGAACCCATAAACATATATATGCTATTCTAAACTATATTTAAGCCAAGTGACTGGAATGGATCGGGAAAAAGTCCATATTTGACCATCCAACTATTGTCGAAGTTTAATTTTGGCCATCCAATTATAAAACCGGGTATCGGACACCCTGAACTACTGAAACCGTTCACGTTCGGACAACCCAGGCGGTTTTGACCGTTTTGACTGCCACGTGGCTGCTGACTCAGCAATAGTTGGATGGTCAAATATAGACTTGATTAATTTAGGGAGAAAATTAGAAAAAAAGGAGTCCCTAAATGCTAAATCATTTTTAGGGAGTCTGGAACGTGTTGTCCACGGCGGTCGCGGAGGTCATCATCGCCGACTTTATCATGGCCGGGCTCCAGTCCGGGTGCGCCGCCCGCAGCAATGCCGCCACGCCCGCTGCGTTCTCTGGGTACATTGTGATGCCGGTGATGGTGCTCTGCATGTCATCGCTGAAGTAGATGGATCCGGCGAACATTTGCCGGTCCATCGTGCCGGCGGCGACGGTGAGAAGCCATGGGATGCCGTTGTGCAAGGAGCCAAGCCTCGGGCCGTCGTTGCCAGCTGAGGCCGAGACGAGGATGCCGCGCTCGATGGCGGTGAACGCGGCGATCGCCACGGGATCTTCGTACAGCGGCACGCCATCGAAGCCGCTCGAGATGGAGATGACGTCGACGCCGTCCGCGATGGCCGCGTCCATGGCGGTCAGCACGTCGGACGCGTACCAGAATATGGACTTGATGCTAAATCATTTTTTTTCTAATTATTCTCCCTAAATTAATCAAGTCCATATTTGACCATCCAACTATTGCTGAGTCAGCAGCCACGTGGTAGTAAAAATGGTCAAAACCACCTAGGCTATCCGAACGTGAACGGTTTGAGTAGTTCAGGGTGTCTGATACCCGGTTTTATAATTGGATGGCCAAAATTAAACTTCGGCAATAGTTGGATGGTCAAATATGGACTTTTTCCAATGGATCAGCTATACCGAGACAGCATCGGCCGCTTAACCCAAATACAGTAAAGAATAATAAATATATGGATCGATAACCTAGCCGATGCTGGAAAGCTAACAATGAATCGGCTAGTACTCCGATGAATCTTATAAGAAGATATCATTCTTGAAACATGCATAGCCTAGAAATCGGCCACCGACTGTCGATGATAGGCCGATTTCGGCTGGCGACGTCCAACAAGAATGCGATCTTAACATATAGAGATAGTCCTAATATAAATCTAATAATAAATATCCTAATATAAATCTAATAATAAATATATTAAAAGAAATATATCAGGGCAGATAAGGCCAGCTGAAACCCCGACGCTGTCTCTAAACAATATAAATCTAAGCCGAACAAATCATTGATAGTTCTAAAAACGACTTAATAGTTCAAATCCGTTGCAGAATTAAGTATAAAAAGAAAAACCCGATCTGCTGTAGCCGATTTATATCTCTCGAGACGGTGGATACCGCATATAAACCAGCCAACCTTTAGATTTAGCCCTATTGGCTGCAAGTTCTTGCTAGAACTAGCCAATGACAGGATAGATTCAAACATTGATCTAATTTATATGCGCTATATGATAAATAGCGTAGTACAAACTCCTGAATCTAATGTGTCATTATGATGGAAGCACTAGAAACAGTAAATCATACAACTAATGACAAGCATTTACCTAGATCTGGGGGTCGAAACGATGCAGCCCGTAGCCAAACAAAGTGCTAGTCTGAAGAAAAAGATTGGCGATGCGCTGAAGGGTTGATTGATTATGATTGATGATCATTACAGGGGGTCTCGGGTCCTATTTATACCCAAGATACAATTATCTGTACAAACCCTGGGCTCTATCTAAACTACCATTTAAAACACAACATTATCCCGAGCCGGACCCATGCCATGTTACAACTAACAATTTAAACAAACCCCTAAATTACAGATACAATTACCGTTACAGGACTCTATCCATAGGTGGCAATATCGTTTAACACGCAATTAACAACCAAATCTTCTATTTATCTTCAAACTGCTGCATCAGAAACGGTTTCATCTCTTCCGGACTTAGAATCGGCTATCGGCTGCCCCTGTCAGATCCAACCTTAGCCGATTGGCCTCTCAGCCGATCACTTCTTCAGCCGATGCGACCCCTGTCTCCAGCCGATCCGATTCTGCTTCGCCTTCGCAGACTTAGGGATTCGATTACCAAATTTCAGTGTTAACACATGCCCCCCAAGTCCGTGATACGAAGTGTTACGTATTTGCTTGCCTGTTCAAACCTCTCGCTCTTCTCTTGACCTAGATCGCTTCGGCTTCTCCCCAAACGTCCTTTAAATATCCACTCTCCTCGGCTGAGACGCCTACGCCTTCAAAGCGCACTCAGCCTCCTTTGCACACAAGCTTCTCGCCTTCTCTCTCCTTTTCGGCGATTCCATCGGCGTTCAACAACTTCGTCGCGCCCCACGGACCAGATGCATCTCCTTCCCCAAGAACTCCGATGGCCTCCACCGTCGCCGCATCGAGCACCTTCGTCGCGCCGGCCACCGCCGCCACGCCAGCCGCAGCCGCTGCGCCAACCGCCGGTGTTGTTCCGGCTGCCGCCATGGCCGAGTTCCCTGAGGTACCCCTTTTGATCCATTTCTTTCTTTTATTTTTGAATCTGCTCCCTTGAACACATTGCATCAATATTATGTTCAGCCATCTTTGAGTAGCACTTTCTTTCATTTTTATCAATTAGTACTTTTCCTTCTTCGAACCGTAATATGCAACCGTTCTTGATTTGCGCCCCTCTTTTCCTCTTCTGAACTGTAGCACTTGTCGCATCAAGTACTTATCCCAAACCTGACACAAGCACAACGATACTTTCTCGGCCCCATCGGCAACACGGATCCAGCCGATGTGATCATAGCCGAAAACAACCGGATCCTCTTCAATACCGCCAAGCCATCCCTCGCCCACTGGAACGAGACATTCAAATCATGGCCGCACACCGACGCAGCCTGGGTTGAATGGTACAAAAGGGTGCGATCGACCAAACACACACAGTGGGAGGAGACTGGAATCGCCCAGTGCTTGGCCCTGTCCAACGCTGGCATGGACGAGCTGCTTCTATTGGCCGCAACTTATCTCTGGAACGACAGCTTCAACGCCTTCATCTTTCTTCAAGGGTCGATGACTATCATGTTGGCCGACGTGTACATGACGACCGGCCGGACATCGAGTCATCGGCCAACCCCAAAGATCTTGAGCCGAAAAGGATCGCACTGGCTCAAAACCAAGGCCATCGGCGGCTGGGGCGGCTTCATCGCCCAGAACATGAGGGACGGACCAGTCGGCCACAGGGAGCATGCCGCATTCTTGATGATGTGGCTCGAAAAGTTTGTGTTCTGCGGATCGAGCTGCGAGCCGACCGCCAACTGGCAGGTCGTGGCCGAAGTTCTGGCCGACAGGGGAAAACTCGCGTTGGGGAAGTACCTCCTCGGCTATTTGTATTAGATGTTGCATCAGGCCGCCTCGAAGATAGCCGCCAACGCCCCCATCACCACCGGCGGCCCCCGGTGGTTCCTTCAAATCTGGTTAGTGCCGGCGACCCAAAAGATAGCCGGTCGGCTCCTCTCGATAGCACAGTATACCCAAGGCCGGAGCCGATCGAGGATGAAGACTGTAACCAGATCACCACCACCAGGTGCATGAGCTACGGAGAGGCAGAAGCCGCCCACGTAGGCTCGAAGCAATCGGCCGAACTACTAGCCAAATGGTTCATAGCCCTCTATGACGGGCTGTCTCACGAGAACCGCGCCTGGTATTTTTACCGGGACCGGGGGCTGTTCGAGTTGCCGGCCGACTTCAATTGGGAAGATGTCAACTCAGCCGACAACCTGAGGGGTAGGGAGCTGTTCATCGCTACTCTATCCCCCTGCATCTTGTCGACCGGGATCCATCAGGGCTGTTCAGTGGCCAAGAGCTACAAATTCTACTACCCGGTGTCGACAGCGAGGCAGTTCGGTCTTGGGCAGCTGCCCATCGGCTTCTTTTACGCCGATAAGATCGAGACGAGGGGAGTGATAAGCCAGGACCTGATAATGGATCGGCTGCTGAATATAGCCGGCCCTCCCCTCGGCGACGTCGGCGTGATGACGCTAGCATTGAAGAAAAGCGCCGCCTACGACCGATGGTGGACTGAAATCAAGCGCCACATCTTCCATCAACGGTCGTCTCATTACGTCGACCTTCTCCTGCCCGAGGAGATCCCCTCGGTAAGCTTTAAGTCCCAACTGATTTCCTCCTTCTCATCATCGGCTGATATAGCCGATTAACATTTGCCCTTTGATTTGCAGGAAACGGAGACGGAGCGGCCGTCGGTGAGCGACTCCGGTCGCCCCATCGAATACCATTCAGGTGTTCTGGTTGGGGGCAGCCTCGCTCCGTCGGCCATTGGCTGGAGAGCGCCGAAGCTGGCCTCATTGTTACAAGGACAGGTGCGCGAGCCGATCGCCCAAAAGAAAAGGGCTACACCACCTCCACGGCCGTCGGCCGTGCCTGCCCCCAAGAGGCTGAAAGAGAAGAAGCCGACGGCGCCAGCCGATAGCCTCCCCCTTGGATCCGGCCGTCGCGCAGTTCCTCGACACCGTCGCCAGCGAGGAAATGTCGATAGCTGTTGGAGCGGCGGCCGAACCCGGGGTTTCAAGTCCTGAGTCGGTCAACGCTCCAGCCGACGTCCCGCCGGTCCCAAGTCCCCCAGCAAAACATCGGTCGGTAAGCCTTCACTTCGCCAGATTTGGCTTCGCGATGATCACTTGCATCTGATCGAACCATTCTTTTCAGGTCAAGAAATTGGCTGGCCGCACTTCACGCCCCGCTCCATCGGTAATCACCTCTTGCTATTTGACCTGTAGTAATTAGCCGATTTGTCCGCTAACTCTTTCTTTTGTAGCCCCCGCGATCTCCATCGGCCGCGCCTGGCGTCCAAGCATGCCGCGCCCGCTGCGGCGGCGGCGACGACATCGACGAAGAGGCGCCGATGGCTGCAGGCGGCGATCCAACCGAGCTGACTGCTCCGACCCTGGTGCCAACAGTAAGCCGACTGAAATTGATGATTGGCTTCTGTCAACTCAATGTCTTCTAATCATCTCTCTTTTCTTTGCTGCAGAACATAGCCGACCTCCTCGACTTTGACTTGTCGGAGTTCGAGGAGTCCGACGAAATCGGCGAGGAAGTGTTGGTGACGCCGGCTGAGGACCTGAGGGCCACCCTAGCCGACATCGGCAACCAGCTGGAGGCCTCACTGGACGCGCTGGTGGTTGACAGCGGCTCGATACGCTCGCGATTCAAAGAGATTCAAGGCCAGCTGCCGGAAGCCCTAGCCGACGCCATTGTGCCGGCAACCTTCTTGGAAGCCCATCAGCTCAAGTACGAACGGGCACGGCAGCGGATAGCCGATCTTCGCGAGAACCAGGCGCGATCGGCCACCCTCCAGTCGACCAAGGACGCCATCAAGAGCCGGAAGGCCACCTTCGACCGCCTGAAGACTGAGCCAGCGGCCAAGCTCGAGCAGCTCCTCACACGCCAAGACCAGCTGATGGCCGATATCGTCCAAGTCATGAACGAGATCGATGTTCATAAGGAGCACATGGCTGGTTTGCCGGTCGAGATCGAAGCTGAACGCCAAGGCATCAAGGCGACTGTGGCACATTTGCACAACCTGGTGAAGGACATCCGGCCAGTGGCGGGGTCCGAGGCCGACCACATCAAAGCCATCAAAGAGATAGACCAGATCAGGCGGAAGGCGCTGTCAGCCATAACCGATTTTTTTGAAACAATGAGAGTGTAATATTCTGATATTCTGAAATCGGCTAATGCCTTCTGTATTATACTTGTCATACTTTTGTGATGGGATTGGACGATCATTTTAATCGTGCTCGTGACCGGCTTCAAATTGTGTAATATAATTTATCAATCTTCTGCCACTATGCTTGTAGATAAGATCGGCTGTACTTGTAGATGAGATCGGCTTTACTTGTAGATAAGATCGGCTTTCGACCGTGCGCAGTGTCTTGAATTGCTTACGTTGAAATCGGCTCCAGCCGCCCGCATCGCTTTACGTTGTCGATTCCGAGACCGTGCCACGACAGTTAGTATCAGCGCTTGAATATGTCTCATTGGTTATCGGCCGATAATACTTAAATGCACTGTCGATTTGGCTTCACAGTCTGACTCTCCGAACATGTATTTCAAAAACCCGTGAGTCTTGAACAATAGGTATCCGGTCTTGAGTAGTCACTAACCATTCAACGATCCCCAATGCTTTTAATGATGACCTCTTTGACTTTTATATCTGCACCAATCTTTCACATCCGAATCCGCATCTTTTCTTTCTATAAATGGACCCCTTCAGGCCTTCCCGAACGCATCACAGCCGAAGAAGAAATTCCCTCACTCTCCAGGTGTACAAATTCCAGGTTTCCAAGCTTTCAGCAAGACTTCTCATGGCATCCTCAAGCTCATTGGTGAACCAGGTGATTTTCCAACCCATCCGTCCTCACCATTTCTTTTCTTAAGTACTCACGAGTTAATCTTCTCGCAGCCGCCCCATCCCCTACGAGTGGTTCTAGAGATCATGAACACCCCGTATGAACTGACGGTTAGCCAAGAACAACAAGTGAGAACCAACTTGCAGCGCTTTAGGGAACAAGATGCTCGTCATCCGGCGACCAGACCTCCAATAAATCTCAGTAGTGTTCCGGCAGCTATTCGTTTGGCGTCTGCAACACTCATTCATCACGACAGGCTGGTAGCAAGGCGAACACAACTTGCCAATGAACTGTTAATCACAACCACCGATGTAAGAGTTACTAGGCTAGAGTATTCGATCTTGGATGCTTTAGAGACGAATCTCCGAGGCCGTCGACCGGCCCGCGGCCATCGAGACTATCTAGGAGACATGTAATCAAAATCGGCCGCCTCTTGTGAATAAAAATCGGCGACGTCACACCGATTCAAGCATCGACCCAAATACTGGGGTAATATTTCTTCAGATATTTGCAATCGGCCCGATTTTGCAATCGGCTCGTGTGCGTATATGCCCCCAAGTTTTGTTGATAGCTTCGGTGTTGACAAAATTGTGAGTTCGAGCCTTTCGCGCATCCTTGCCGTCCCTATCGGCCAACCATGAGCCGATCGTAGAAAACTGAGCAAAAAACGTTGCATAAAAATGCCTAAAGGCGATGCCTTGTTAATGTAAGACATCGGCTATCGTAAATCGGCTGAAATAACCATAGCCGAATCACGAGTTGATCCATACGCTGGGGTAATATTTCTTTAGGTATTTTCCATTAAGAGCCCTTCCAAATAATTCTCCGTCCAGTCCTTTTAGCATGTAAGATCCTTTAGAGACACATTTGTGGATCTTGAAAGACCCTTCCCAATTTGGTGACCACTTGCCGAACTTGTTATCCCTAGTTCCGATCGGCAGTATCAATTTCCAAACGAGTTCACCTTCCTCGAAAGATTTAGGCACCACCTTTTTATTATAATGTCTGGCTACTCGTTCTTTATCCTTTGTGACTTTTTCCAGGGCCCTCATCCTGGATAAAACTAAATCTTCCGATTCGTTCACCATCAGGTGATAATAATCGTCGGCTGTGAGTTGATCCTGTAGCTGAATGTGCCTTGAGCCGACGACACTTTTCCAGGGCAGTACTGCTTCATGTCCGTAGACCAGCTTGTACGGAGGGACTTGAATTGACCCGTGGCATGCCATCTGATATGGCCATAGTGATTCGGCTAATCGGCTGTGCCACTGTTTAGGGTACTCAGAGGTCTTTCTCTTAATCAGCTTGATCAAACTTTTGTTTGAGGCCTTGGCTTGCCCGTTGACTTGTGCGTAGTATGGCGAAGAATTAAGCAGCTTGATCCCCATGCCATCGGCAAACTGAACGAATTTGTCCGATACGAAGATAGATCCATGGTCTGTTGTTATCGTTTGTGGAACACCAAATCGGTAGATGATGTGTTCTTTGACAAACTCGATTGCGTCCTTAGAATCCACTTTTCTGAGGGGAATCGCCTCCACCCACTTTGTGAAGTAATCCATTGCCACCAGGATAAACTTATGTCATTTGCTTGAGGGTGGATTGATCTGGCCGATCATATCAATGCCCCATCCTCTAAACGGCCATGGCTTAATAATTGGGTTCATAGCCGACGCTGGTGCTCGTTGTATAGCACCAAACTTCTGGCAATCTTGGCACCCATTGTAATACTTGAAACAATCCTCCAGCATCGTCGGCCAGAAATACCCTGCTCGGCGAAGCGGCCACTTCATTTTGTGAGCCGATTGATGTGTGCCACATATTCCTTCATGTACTTCTCCGATGGCCACTGTAGCCTGATCGGCTCCCAAACACTTGAGTAGCACGCCGCCAATCGTCCGATAGTACAGATCTTCATCGAGCAACACGTATCGTAATGCTTTGTATCGTAGTTTCCTTGTGGCCGATTGAGAGGGGTTTTTGAGATAGTTGTAAACTTCAAACCACCAATCATTGGCTGTAATGGCGGCAACGTCTATGTTGACTTCTTTCAGCATCGGCCGATAGCCCGATGCCCCCTGAGCCAAGTCATTGGCCTCTGTGTTCTGCTCTCTGGGGATATGTTTTAAAGTAACTAGCCGAAAACCGTCCATTAATTCCCAGCATTGCCGATAATAGACCATCAGCGCGTCGTTTTTGCATTCATATTCTCCTGATAATTGGCTGATGACCAACAATGAATCTCCCATTATTTCGATGGCGTCGACTTCAACTTCTTTGAGCAGGTGCAATCCTTTAAGGACGGCTTCGTATTCGGCTTGGTTGTTTGTAGCGTGGGGGTTGATGGCAAAAGCAAACTCGAAGCTTGCCCCCCTGGGCGAAATAATGACCAAGCTGATGCTATAGCCGTTGGTGCAAACCGAGCCGTCGAACGTCAGAGTCCAAGGCATAATTTCCACTGAGCCGATTGAATCGTTTCTGTGCTCCACAATGAAATCGGCTATGGCTTGCCCTTTGACTGCTCTTGGTGCCTGATACCTCAGATCGAATTCTGTTAGTGCGAAAATCCACTTCCCAATTCTTCCTTTGAGCACTGGAGCCGATAGCATATACTTAACTACATCGGCTTTGCAGATTACTGTGCACTCGTTGGACAACAGATAGTGCCTTAACTTTGTACATAAAAAATAGAGGCATATGCATAACTTCTCCACAAGTGAATACCTCGTTTCCGCGTCTAGCAACCGTCGGCTGAGATAGAAGATGGCTTTTTCTTTGCCGTCGACCTCCTGGATTATGACGGAGCCAATTGATTTGTCATCGGCTGATAGGTACAGCTTGAAGGGTGTTCCCTTTTGTGGAGGCATTAAAACTAGAGGGGAGCCTAGATAATCTTTTATGTTGTCTAACGCCTTCTGCTGCTCTGCCCCCCACGTGAATGTCTGATCGGCTTTTAGCCGAAGCAGTGGTGTGAACGGCTCCATCTTTTCCGAGAGATTGGCTATGAATCGTCTGATGAAGTTTATCTTGCCGATCAATGACTGGAGTTGCTTTTTGTCCTTCGGAGGTTGAATTGTCTTGATGGCATTTATGCTCCTTGGTGTAACTTCAATTCCTCTTTCATGAACGAGAAATCCCAAGAATTGCCTGGCCGATACGCTGAACGTGCACTTAAGCGGATTCATCTTCAGACCGTATTTCCTTGTCCGTTCTAACACTTGTCTCAGATCGGCTATGTGGCCTTCTATCTCCCTTGACTTGACAACCACGTCGTCAATGTATATCTCTACCAGCGAGCCGATCATATCGTGAAAGATGTAATTCATGGCCCGTTGATATGTTGCCCCAGCATTCTTCAAGCCAAACGTCATTACTACCCATTCGTACAAGCCGATTGCGCAGGGACACCGAAAAGCGGTCTTGTGGATGTCCTCGTCGGCCATGAATATTTGGTTATACCCTGCATTGCCATCCATGAAACTGATAATTTCGTGGCCTGAAGCAGCATCGATAAGCATATCGGCTATCGGCATTGGGTATTCGTCTTTAGGGGTTGCTTTGTTTAGATCTCTGAAATCGATGCACACCCTAAGTTTACCGTTTTTCTTCAACACTGGGACGATGTTCGAGACCCACTCGGCGTATCGGCAAGGCCGAATGAATCCCGCGTCGTATAGCCAAGTGATTTCGGCCTTAATTGCATCGTACATATCGGCCTTGAACCTCATGGGAGGCTGTTTGAACGGCCGATAGCCTGCCTTAATCGGCAGCTGATGGACCACTGTTGATCGGCTGAGGCCGGGCATCTCGAAGTACTCCCAAGCAAAACGATCTTTATATTCTTTTAATAATTCAATAAGCTGAGATCTACAATGAGGAGACAGATTTTTGCTAATATACGTCGGCCTCGGCTTATCACCAAAGCCGATGTCAATTTCCTCTAATTCATCGGCCGACGTGAAACCCTGCCCTAGCTTGCCATCGTCTTCGTCCGCGGTGTCCATGCCGAGAACGCTCGAGCCCTCCACCATGTCTTGTTCAAAGCAGCAGCTGCGGCTCATCATTTCCAATCGGCTGTATCATTGAATTGGACACATTTGGAAAATCGGCTTGCCAGATCTTCCCGGATAAACAATCAATGCCCTCAATTTCTCAAAGCGGCAAATCGGCACTGACAACACTAACTGACCTGTCGGCTAGTACGATCTCGATCTTGTCGCCGTTGAAGGGTTACGTGGAGGCTACGCTAGCCGAAAAACAAAACTTTTTACCGTGCAAACCAGGAACACTTGCAAGTAAGGGCCGATAGATCGTTACCGATTGGAGTATGCAGTGGAAATAGCCAATCAGGGCTATCCGATCTGGAACAGTGCAGCCGATTCTCACAAGCCAACAGCCGATTCCTAGAGACAGCCGATTCACCAATCAGCCGATTCGCCGAGCAGCCGATTCGCCGAGTCGTCCGGTCACGTTCTCGTGCCTCGCTCCGTTGCGCCCAACCGCAGCTGATTCGTAGCCGATCAACAGCGCGCAACGTAGCAGCGCCTCTACTGGTATCCACACGTCCGGGGACAGAACGCCGAACACCCGTGTGCTAGCACACGATGCAAGGCTAGGGTTTGGCTCGAAGGTGGGGAGGGTTTCCGTGGAGATTGATCTCGCCGACTTCTAAAGCCGCGTGTGATTAGATTGATTCCGGCGCAATTGACTTCAATTGACGTATAGCAGCTCTCCACCCCTCCCTCCTTTATATAGAGTTGGCCGACTGGGACTAGTGGCCGATCAAGACTCTATTTTGAATCGGATCCTATCCGAATCTCACAGGGTTGGCCACCCATACGTCGTAAGCCTATAGGACTCTATCCAATCGGATCCCTATCCGATCGAGCCGTATCCGAGTCCAACTCGAATGCCTATTCTTATCCCCTTAAGCGTGCGACCCGTAGGTTCAGGTATACTCGATTTCGGCTATAGTCTAACTTAGCCGATCGTCGGCTCGAGTCCAACTCAGCCGACCTGTCAACAGCGGCGCCTAGCAGCACATATTGACACCATAGTATACAAGAATATAATATCGGCTCTGAACCTGTAATGTGTACATAAATCCCTTTGCCTCACGATACCAATTAAGCTATAGGCAAGATGTGTGCCATCCCTTCAATAGCTTAACCATTCACTCGAACCGTATTGGATTATCTATCTGTTGATTGACTCCTCAATCAACTTAGCATGGCCACGCATTTCCATAATCCATTACCTCAAGGGGCCCAGAGATATCTCTCCAAAGGAGGGGCAAATTACATCTTGATCACTCACATCCCACTCCATGTTTCATAGCAAACCCGAAAACTACCTTTATAACTACCCAGTTACGGAATAGCGTTTGATAGTCCCAAAGTAGGCTACTATTCATGTTGGAATCCATGGTGATCTCAGGTCTAAGGACTTTGTACCAACACTACCTGAGACCAACTAATGGCACATTAATTCCTGTAGTGTCTCATGGTGGGTCTATCCAACAATGTGTTCTCTAACACATATGTCCATGTTTATTGATTTGGTATCTCCATACCCATGATCTATGAGACATGATCATCAATCAATAAACATGCCGATCTTAGAATCATATTAGTTCCAATAATATGATATATGATGGGGGATCATTTAGAAATATATTCATACATATAGAGTCTCATAAATAAGTCACGTACTTATTGATCAATACAAGATGTCTATTTCATGGAACTGAATAACACTTTATTCATATATACATAAACATTGACAATGATATGCAACATCTCCATGTTGCCTCTAGGGCATATCACTAACAACCATCCCATTGGATCAGCTCTGATGCATTGTAGAAGGGATGCAACAATTAGCGTGTATCCAGTCCCTTCCAAGCAGCAGGCTGTAAGACCCCTTCCCGTCGATGACAAAGAATGTTGTGGGCACGGTTTTGTTGCCGATGGTCAGTTGAACGTTGAGGACGCCCTTGGTTTCCGATGGGTTGCCGCCAAAGTCTTTGAGCACCATGTTGGTTTTTATTAGGTCTTCGGCCCCCTTGCCTAGCTTTCTGAACGTTGCGTAAGGCATGAGGTTCACTGCGGCTCCCCCATCAACTAGCATTTTGGAAATCGGCTTGCCGTTGACGAATCCTTTAACGTACAACGACTTTAAGTGCCGATTTTCGGTTCCTTCAGGTTTGTCGAAGACGGCTTGGTCTGGTGAGATTGCTAGTTTCGCCAGGTTATCCTCAACGGTGTCTGCATTGGCTTCAGGAGCGCCGAACTCGGCTGGCAGCACGAACACCATGTTGACCGATGCAAAAATTTTGCCTTTTCCTTTGGCCGCCTACCTGGCTTGATCGGCTAGGCTTTTCTCGGCTTGTTCTTCATCGGCTATGGCAGCTTTCTTTTTGGGTACCCACCGCCTTTTGATTTTGCCCAGCCGACGGTGTTGTTCGTGGATTATTTGCTGAACTTCGTCTTCACTCCCTTCATGCTTGAGCCGTTGAACCCTTCTTTTCTGCGTCTTCGTGAAGAGATCGGATGGGCACCATTGGGGGTTGGCCGATTCCTCATCGTCGGCCTCTTCGTCGTCATGGTTGTTCCCATCGCGGTTTTCGTCGACGAAGAAGTCCTGGTGGATCTGGCCGAGCCAATCATGGACAGACCGCCGCCTTTGGTTCAGCTAAACGGCTCTGGGGACGAACCGAGCTGGACTTGCAGCCGATGAGCTCCTTTGCTCGTCGTCGTGGCGATCGTTGCATGCTGGGCAATCGTCCAATGTTGGCAGTCTCATGCCGGATTCCCAGCAGTACCTGAAAAAATCACAATGCCAATGCGGATCGGCATTGTCGTGGTTTACCTCATATCGTCGGCTTTGGGTAGTCGGCTCGCGCTGACGAGGTGCTTCATTGTAAGCTTCTTCCTGCCGAGACCAGTACTGATGATGGTATCGGCTACGTTCATGGATCGGCCGTCGGTCAGCCGATCTGATGATTGGGCGCACTATATTAATTGGCACAGCGTGACATCCAATCTGATCGCCTTCTGCCTTGGCCCCGATCGATGTATTGACTAAGCCGTGTGCCATTCTGTCCTGTCGATCAGCTTGCCTGGGGCCGGCTTGGACCATGTTGACCGGGAAGGGATTGCCATCTACCTTCATCGGCCGATTTGAATTGGCGAACTTCAGCTTCCCGGCCTCAATTGCCGACTGGATTTGCTGCCTTAAGACCTTGCAATCATTGGTAGTGAGGGATGTGGAGTTGTGCCACTTGCAATATTTCTTTTTCTTCAATTCTTCGACCGACGGGATCACATGATTTTTGGGCAACTGAATCTGCTTCTCCTTGAGCAGCAAGTCAAAAATCTTGTCGGCCTTGGTGATGTCGAAATCGTATCTTTCTTCCTTAGCCGTCTTCAGCAGCCATTGGCAGACGATGGCTTTTTTGTTCTTGGCCCATTCGGCTATCGCCACTTCTGCGTCATCGTTGTCGGACCCGTAGTCTGACTCAACGACGACCTGGGTTATATTTTTGACGGCCTTCCTAGTGTCTTGGAATCGCTACTCGTGGGCCGTCACCTTCTGCGCCAAGTGGGCTAAGCTGTCAAAGTCCTGTGCATAGAATCGCTCTCGGATCGACGCGATCAGACCATGAAAGGCCAAATCGGCCAGCTGGGCGTTTGATAGCACCAGGCTGTAACATCGGTTCCTCATCTCCCTAAAGCATTGGATGTATTCTTGGACCGATTCGTTGTGTTTTTGCCTGATGCTGGTGAGGTCCGACAACTTCATCTCATGGTTGCCGGAGTAGAAGTAGCTGTGGAATTGTTTTTCAAGACCGGCCCAGCTTTGAATTGAGTTGTAGGGCAATGAGGAGAACCAAGTAAAAGCCGATCCTGAAAGGGAAAGAGGGAACAATCGGACTCTCAAGGCATCTGTAGCCGATGCTTCGCCGCACTGTGCCAAGAATCAGCTAATATGCTCGTAGGTTGAAACGTTGTCCCGCCCGAGAACTTCAAAAATCGGGATCTTGTATCGGTTGGGCAACGGGATCCGTTCAAGTGCTCGGATAGGGATACCGATACATGTTCCTCGAGTCTTTCGGCTTGAGGCCGAATTGATCGCGCATGACATCTCGCGATCGATCGGCCCATGTCCGGTTGTCTTGCTGTATCAGCTCGTATGGGTTATACGGCGCGGGTGCTTGCCGATACAGCGGTGGTGGCATCTGAGGCCTGTAATGATGATCTTGACGGCCTCCTTGGTACTGGTAATGATGATCAGCGGGAGGCGGCCGATGCGCCGGTGGTGGCGATGGTGTTCCTGAAAACAGCTGTCGGCCACCAGCGTTGTACCGCCTGTTTGGATCAATCGGTTCTGACTGCCGATTGTCGTTGAACATGTTAGCGACCTGATCTTGGGGCAACGGCTGCTGTCGGTTCAGCATAGTAATTGCTGGCCTTATAGCCGATTCACCTGGATTTGGCTGGCCGAGGACTCCTCCCAGCGGCCCTTGTTACGCTAGCGGTGGGATTGGCCGACTCTGCGTGACCAGCGTCCTGTAACCAGGAAATTGGCCATCTGTGAAGTACGTTGGCCCCGTTGCAGCTGGTCGGCTATCTTGGCGTCGACCACAGTAGCGATCATGTTATTGAGAGTGTTGACTAGGATGCTACTTTGGTTGACCAACGCGTGATGGACGGCCGAGTCAATCCGGTCTTGTAGAGAATACACCGCCGAATCATCTTGTTCCTCGGTCGGGTCCTCCATCTTCTGTTTGCCTTTTGTCTCACCAGAGGAGGATGCCTTAGTGTCGTTGATGCTGAACTTATATTTCTGATGCACGGCCCCGAATCTTGTTTGGGTGAAAGACTGCAAATAGTTAGCCTGGAGCTCTTCCACCATCTTCTTATAATCGGCTTGCTGTTCAGCCGATAACTGTTCCATCTTCATAGGCACGATGTTGTCCTGGGAAATGCTGGGGCTCTTGGAGTCGACCATCTTGTCGGCTGAATCTATGCGTCCGAGTCGAGCCGACAAAGAAAGTCCCACCGGGCGTGCCAAGAAGCGTGTTGATGAGAAATTTCTCTCACGCGCTGGCCTGGGAGATCTGCTTAACTCCAGTGCAGGTCCTTCTCGGCTGCCTACGCTATGCAGGGCGTGCCAGTTGATTTGATCTATTAATCAACAAGAAAAACAAAGGAATATGCGTTAAGTGTTAGGTTAGATCCCCACTGGATCGGCTAAGGGAACCCATAAACATATATATGCTATTCTAAACTATATTTAAGCCAAGTAACTGGAATGGATCGGCTATACCGAGACAGCATCGGCCGCTTAACCCAAATACAGTAAAGAATAATAAATATATGGATCAATAACCTAGCCGATGCTAGAAAGCTAACAATGAATGAGCTAGTACTCCGATGAATCTTATAAGAAGATATCATTCTTGAAACATGCATAGCCTGAAAATTGGCCATCGGCTGTCGATGATAGGCCGATTTCGGCTAGCGATGTCCAACAAGAATACGATCTTAACATAAGAGGCAGTCCTAATATAAATCTAATAATAAATATATTAAAAAATATATCAGGGCAGATAAGGCCGGCTGAAACCTCGGCGCTGTCTCTAAACAATATAAATCTAAGCCGAACAGATCATTGATAGTTCTAAAAACGACTTAATAGCTCGAATCCGATGCAGCATTAAGTATAAAAAGAAAAACCCGATCTGCTGTAGCCAATTTATATCTGTCGAGATGGTGGATACCGCATATAAACCAGCCAACCTTTAGATCTAGCCCTATTGGCTGCAAGTTCTTGCTAGAACTAGCCAATGAGAGGATAGATTCAAACATTGATCTAATTTATATGCGCTATATGATAAATAGCGTAGTACAAACTCCTGAATCTAATGTGTCATTACGATGGAAGCACTAGAAACAGTAGATCATACCACTAATGACAAGCATTTACCTAGATCTGGGAGTCGAAACGATGCAGCCCGTAGCCAAACAAAGTGCTCGTCTGAAGAAAAAGATTGGCGATGCGCCGAAGGGTTGATTGATTATGATTGATGATCATTACAGGGGTCTCGGGTCCTATTTATACCCAAGATACAATTATCTGTACAAACCCTGGACTCTATCTAAACTACCATTTAAAACACAATATTATCCCGAGCCGGACCCATGCCATGTTACAACTAACAATTTAAACAAACCCCTAAATTACAGATACAATTGCCATTACAGGACTCTATCCATAGGTGGCAATATCGTTTAACGTGCAATTAACAACCGAATCTTCTATTTATCTTCAAACTGCTGCATCAGAAACGGTTTCATCTCTTCCAGACTTGGAATCGGCTATCGGCCGCCCCTGTCCGATCCAACCTTAGCCGATTGGCCTCTCAGCCGATCACTTCTTCAGCCGATGCGACCCCTGTCTCCAGCCGATCCGATTCTGCTTCGCCTTCGCAGACTTAGGGATTCGATTATCAAATTTCAATGTTAACAATTACCCTAGCAGGATTCCAGTGATCATTACCAATATTGCGAAGGTCTTCAAAAATATGTTTGAGTAAATGTTCATTTTGAAGCCCTCTTAACTTAAACTTCAAACAACCTGACAAAGCCTATGAACATAACAAAGTAATAATTAAAATAATATTAGCAAATCAATCACATTAACTTGCAATGAACAGAAGAAAAAAACTCACCTTTTTTTAACATGCCCACCATTCGTCGGATGCAATAATGGTACCCTTAGCTTGATCCCAACCTAAACCAGTCTCCCTATCAATTTTTTTCAAAGGTTGTAATCATTCTTCAACTTGGCCCATTTATTTTTGAATTGCAGCTTTTGATATCGCAATCCGGTCTTTTCTTCGAATTTCATTATTATATTGTCACACCCAACCTTGTTCAAATGGATATTAGAGCGATTCCCGGCCCTAACTTGCTCCAAGAATAACTCACAAACTATCCTAGTGTTCTCATCGGTCCAATCAGCATTATCCACTATAGACATTTCAGATTTAAACAACAAGTAATACCTCTATAAGAACCGAAAAAAATTAGTACTATAACAACTGAAAAATCTAGTACTGTAACAGTACTGCATGAGCTAAATACAAAAGTCTGTAATTTAGATCAACAAAACTGCATATTACAGTGACCAACATTCAGTTCACATATTAGCTCAGAAACTGCATTTGTTTAAGTGAACATGACTATCACCAATCTAATAGTAGCCTCAAAACTGTACTTGTTTTGACCATACAACCTTCGGATGTAACAGTACAAAGGTATCTTATAGTTTAATTTTCAAGTCCTATCAATAATTTATTTATATATAGTTGAATGTTCAAGAATTACCTTGTTGATTGCCCTATTTATGTTCTCTTTCTGTGAAATTCCAACAGTGAAAGTAACAAGGTACTTCGGTTTGAAGGGTAGGTCCTGCAAAATCAAATATCAGTATCAATGACAGACAAATATGTAGCTGTACACTTTTTAAGGGACATCAAGACTATTTTTTAGGAACAATAAAGGTCAGACAGCAGAAATTAAGACCCCTTGCCATTAGCTAATCACCAGATATTAGCCTCAAAACTGCTAGGTATCACATTGCAAAATTTTCAACATGTATCCAATCTACTCGATGTGAGAAACTCATAATTATAAGCTGTACTTTGCTGAGTCTGTTGGGTCATTGTTTGCATGGAAGTATGATTGGATCTATGGTTTTACTAGTTTATGTGACATAAGTTTCCACTAATGACAAGCCTATTTGTGCTAATTGACTACTTCAAGAATCCAACATGGGATTTCAAGTGTAGCAATGCTGAAACTCTCTGTCTCAAGAGATTTAAGCCCCCCAAAACTGACCACATTTTATTTCTAGTTCTTTTTGTTTATCAAAAAAGAGTTACTAGTGCTTGATTGGAATCATCATCAGAGAAGAGGTATGATACTATGCATGATCAAATCTGAAATCATAGTGGTGCCAAGTGGTCACTCTCATGCCTCAGGTCAAACCGGTGGCTGACAAATGTGCCAAGATCTGAAGCTCTTCTGAACACCGTTGCCAAGAAAGAACTGGTTCTTCTTTCTTGCAAGCAACATCCATTGAGTTGCATCCACATGTATATATGTAAATGTGGTGCACTAATCCTGATGGGCATGCCATGAGCAAAATCTCATGCATGTTTCAGGAATTAGGATCAAGGGGACAGTTTGTTTCAACTCGAAGGATGGATAGATTGTTATCTACCTTGTCAACGAGCTTGACCTTGTTGAAGACGAGCATGAAGGGGATCCCGGCGGACTCGGCGTCGACGAGGAACCTGGTGAGCGTGGCCGACTCAAGCTGGGGCTGGTCGAGGGAGAAGAGGAGCACGAGGCGGTCTACGAAGCGGCAGAGGGAGGTCGGGGGCGACGCGGCCGAGGCAGAGCCAAGGGCGGCATGGCGAGGGAGGGCGGGGGCAGCGCGGCTAGGGGAGATTCGGGGCAGCGCGATCGAGGTATTGAAAGCCCGTAGATGTTGCCTAGAGGGGGTGAATAGGTGTTCCTGAAAGTTACTTAAAAATCGTAGTAGTTAAAATGAACAGACATCGGAACTTTTGAGCAGGAACTCCGGAACTTCTGATCAGCTCAGGCTGGTCGGAACTTCTGGTGTTCTAGTACTTGGAGGTTATGATCTCGAGCCGAAGTGACTTTCAAGAATAGCCTATGTACAGGTGACAAGGTGAAATAGCCTAGACACAAAGATACTCAACAGAAAGTAAAGAGCATACATAATTGAGACAAGGATTTTTTCCGAAGTTCGGATTCAAAGAATCCTACTCTCTGTTGAGAAACTCCGAAGAGCTGGGTTTCGATTAACCCCTTGCCTCACCAAACAAAGCCCTAGGAAGAGGTCTTCGGTTTTCAACCTAACGTTTCTAGGTTCTTCACTAGAGATCAAGTGACCACAAAGATCCACAACTAGACTCTCAAGCAAGCACCACAAACGAGGATCGCTCTACTAAGACCACCTTCGAAGGCTCAGCTCGGATTTTCACTAATCATATCTCGTTTTCTTTCAGAGGTGAGGAAAACCTTCACAAACCTTCTCGGGTCAATCCACAAACCATTAGATACTCGTGGAAGACACCTAACCGTCTAGGAGATCACTCTCCAAGAGTAATAGGCATCAAACCACAGCCCTGCAAGGATCGCCAAGTGCTCAAGTCATCCTAGCTCTCTCACTCTCGCAAAACCTCTCAAAACCCTCAATTCTCTCACAAATTTGATTCCTAGGCTCAAGAATCAAGGTGGAGTGGTCTACAATAACATGGGAGATGCTAGGGGATAGAAAAACGAAAGTTGGATTGCCAAAAATAAGCTGGAGAGGGTGTGGGATATTTATAGGTTAGTGCTGTTGTCACGCCTAGAAATTCCAACCGGAATTTCCGCAGCTGAATGTGCATTAAACGCCCTGTCCAGGACCAGCCATGGATACACAAACGACAAATTATATATACAGATCCACGTCTTAAAACATATAAAAGTCTTACAATGCAGCGGAAAGGAAAAAGAAACCTAAGGACTAGGCTTCGACACTTGCAGCGTGAAAACTCCACTCCACAGGCATCCCTTGACGGCAGCGACGAGCCTACTCATCGTCGAACCCGACTACAGCTTCATCCTCCAACTCTGAGGTGGGGAAAAGGAAGTAAGACTGAGTACCACCACTGTACTCAGCAAGTCATACCGAAGGAAGGTATGAATGCAGGGTAATTCCAAGGGAAGGCTAGGGTTCACTTTTGCACAAAGCGGCATTTCACAGGTCTAAGTTGAATACGATAAAAACAGTAATTAAAGGTAATTAAACGATATTAATCATCTCTGCTCAACGCTACACCACATTGAGTCAGGCCCAATCCATCCAACTATACTATCCATTTCCAATGAATCAGGTTATTACCATTAGTGGGACTAATCACGGTGAATCTGGTCGACAGCCCATAACTGCGGGCGCGGCTATTTGAATAGTTTCTAACTCTGATCAGAGGTGTATGTCTGTACCCACAAGACAGCCCCACAACACGTTCCCGTGCGTCGACATGCCACCACGACATATTAAAAAGGGGTTTGTGACAGGACCATTCGCATAACCCTCCCTGACCAAGCGACACCACACCTCAGGTTTCGCCCCGGCCGCGTCACTCGGTGTCCCCACCTCACCCGCACCTCGCGCCCCCACTTCCCCTCTCTCCCGTCCCACGTGCGCATCGAATCGGCCGCGTTTTTGAATTTGGGGCGCCGCCAAACCCGAGCCACGTCGTGTCGCTAATCCCGCACATCCCGGCCATGCCGCACCGCCTCAAGCCCCTATAAAGCTTCGCCGCACCCCGTAGCGCCGATCCCCCATTCCATTTGCTCGCATCCGCGCCGTCCCGAGCTCTCGCACCGTGCAAGTACCGCCGCCGCCGCAGAGCACCACGTCTGGTCGCCGTTCCGGCCAACCCACCGCACCCTGCGCACAACCACCGCCGCCATCACCTTTGCCGCTCTCGGGAACACATTTCCCCGTGCCTTCCCCCAAAATTCCGTCGCCGAATCGCACCGTTGCCGTCGTCCCTTTCGCTTTGTCGTCGGTGAGCTTCACCCCTTCCTCGCGCTTTTGTTTTCCCGTGTCATTACCATTCTCGTTCGGTTCCGTGGTCGCCGCACCTCACCTTCGTGCGTGAGCGTGCACGCATGCCGTCTCGATCGCCGCCGATGCCTTTAGGGCCCGTGCGCAGCCGCGTTGTCATCGGCCGGCGTTGTCTCTTCGTCGCCGGTTGCACCTAGCACCGCTCCTCTCTCGAACCCATGTTAATTTTTGTCGTGCCGACGCGTGCGCCGTCGTTCGCCTTCCTCCGCCGCTCGCCGGTGACCATCCGGACCCGTGCGCAGCCGCTCCGTCGCCGGTCTGCCACGTTTTGCCTCGCCGTCGGCCGCTCTCGCGTGCACCCTCCCTCGGCCGTCGGATCTGACCACGCGCGTCCATCCGGCCGTCCGTCTTGAACGACGCCGCCCGCCGCCCACGTGGCCGCGCACGTGGCTGCCGCGTAGGCACCACGCAAGCGCCACGTGGTGTGTTTCCTTCCCGAGCTCTGTGGACTGAGTCCACCGTGAGCCCTCCTCTCCCGTGTGTCGCTATGCCATGGGGCCCGCCCGTCGGTGCCGCCGCCCAGCCGTGACGTAAGCCCTAGGGCGCTTGCGCCATAAATGGTTTTTCTTTTGTTTTAATTAGTAAAGAAAACTGAAAACTTGTAAAATTCACAGAAAATTCATCCGAACTCCGTTTGAGTCCGTTCAAGTTGCAGCGGATTCATAAAAATGTCTAGAACACAATAAAAAATAGTTTAATTGTCTGTTTCAGTAGTTTAATAGCCTGTTTTGATGTGCTTTATTTGTCGGTAGATTTCGGTTCCGAGGACGCTCCCGTCTATCTCGAGGTAGTCGCTGAAGTTCCGTCGGAACAAGACCAAGGCAAGTCATTTTCCATTGATCATGTTGTACCCATATTATAAATTATTCTTGCTTTATCTGTTAAATTGCATTGTTTTATAATGTAATTGGGATTGGGACCTATAGTAATCAGCCTAGGTCGTTTACCCCTTTTATTTGATCACCTGGGAATTAAATTGACTAGGTTCAGGTCTAGGACATGCTTAGCTTGCTTAGTACTACTAGATCACTAATGGGAGAGCTATTTTACTAGAATTATTTCACATGAAATGACGGTCGCAGACCAGAGATGCCGTTGGCAAATGATAACGGTTAATTAAAATTTGACTAAATGATGGGCTGTGGGTGCACGGTTTTGCAAGACGCACCCATGGCAGTTAAGGACCGGTTCGCGGAAAACCCTGGAAGAATCATTCGTGCGTACCACAAGCCAGCGTGGGCAACGGCTGGGCTTGTAGTGTAGCTTTCTCTAACCGACGCATCCAGGCAAGGGTGAGTGTGATGGAGTGCGGATGGACCGGGAAGGTCTATGCGGCTGCCGGATTCACCTAGGCACGAGAGGGGGCTGCCTACCTTGGATATAAAGGTAAGGGCGAAACCTGAGGTGTGGTGTCGCTTGGTCAAGGAGGGTTATGCGAATGGTCCTGTCACAGACCCCTTTTCGATATGTCGTGGTGGCATGTCGACACACGGGAACGTGTTGTGGGGCTGTGTCTTGTGGGTACAGACGTACACCTCTGATCAGAGTTAGAAACTATTCGAATAGCTGCGCCCGCGGTTATGGGCTGTCAACCAGATTCACCGTGATAAGTCCCACTAATGGTAATAACCTGATTCATTGGAAATGGATAGTATAGTTGGATGGATTGGGCCTGATCAACGTGGTGTAGCATTGAGCAGAGATGATTAATATCGTTCAATTACCTTTAATTACTGTTTTTATCATATTCAACTTAGACATGTGAAATGTCGCTTTGTGCAAAAGTGAACCCTAGCCTTCCCTTGGAATTACCCTGCATTCATACCTCCCTTCGGTATGACTTGCTGAGTACAGTGGTGGTACTCAGTCTTGCTTCCTTTTCCCCACCTCAGAGTTGAAGGATGAAGCTGCAGTCGGGTTCGACAATGAGTAGGCTCGTCGCTGCCGTCAAGGGATGCCTGTGGAGTGGAGTTTGCGCGCTGCAAGTGTCGAAGCCTAGTCCTTAGGTTTATTTTTCCTTTCCGCTGCATTGTAAGACTTTTATATGTTTTAAGACGTGGATCTGTATATACAATTTATCGTTTGTGCATCCCTGGCTAGTCCTGGACAGGGCGTTTAATGCACATTCAGGTGCGGAAATTCCGGTGGGAATTTCTGGGCGTGACAATAGCACTAACCTATAAATATCCCACACCCTCTCTAGCTTATTTTTGGCAATCCAACTTTCGTTTTTCTATCCCCTAGCCTCTCCCATGTTATTGTAGACCACTCCACCTTGATTCTTGAGCCTAGGAATCAAATTTGTGATCACCTAGCCATTACTCATATTTGAATTGCAGAGGTGTTTGGAATTTTCGGTATGGGACCCTCAAAACTTCCAGTCAACACTTAGAAATAGTGCTGGTGACGACGCCCGGAAGTTTCGGTCAAGAACCCGAAACTTCCGGTCAGACTCACTGTCTTGAAAAAGGCAATTTTCTGAAAAGGCTAGAAAAATCTCACTCCTCGGGATTTTGACTTTAAGCACTTAGATCTTCTTAGGCCATAACTTGAAACCCCTTTTGATGTACGATTTTCCTAAAACTCATTATAAAATGAAAATGAAAATTTAGATAAGCTGTTGAATCCTCTCGCCACTTTGCAATTGTTGTTTGGGGTTTCCCTTTGCGCACATTTTGCACACCTAAGCACTTTGGGACTAATCAGCTGCACTTATCTCATTAAATGCTTGAGTTCCTTAACCAATTTGTCATTAACCACCAAAACCAACTTATGGGGCTAGATGCACTTTCAGGGAGGTCGTGGACGGCGTGGTCGGAGGAGAGCCGGGGACGATGCCGCCGAGGGAGGTCGGGGCGGCATGGTCGAGGGAGATCTGGGGGCAGCGCAGCCGAGGGACGTCGTGGACGGCACGACCGGGGGAGCCGCCGAGGGCGGCGCAACCAAGGGAGGCTGGGGGCGTCGTGGGCGACGTGGCTGAGGGAGAGGTCGGGGGCACCGTGGCCATGGGGGAGATGCCGGGGCCAGCGACTGGTGGAATCCCGGAGATGGAGCTCGGTGGAATCCCAACCCTAGGCGCATGCGTGCGGATGGATAGATTGTTGTGAGGGGAAGCTAGAAGATGGGGTATAGCAGTGGCAGTGGCGAGTAATTTTTTGGAAATATTATGGGTACTTTCATATTTGGTTGGGTGGATTCTTCCGAGAAACATCAAAATGGGTGATTCTGGTTTTCTGTGTAAAATTAAGGAATCACTCCAACTGATTCTTTCAAAGAATCTGTACAAATTTTGTCCGTTTGGTTTAGCTCGAAGTGATTCTAGTGAGAATCATGGAGGAGAATCCCTACCAAACAGGGCCGTAATATCTACGCGGTTTTGTAAACCTTGATACACACTAGTACCACTAATTTTCTTTTATTTTTCTGAAAACTTCTTATCCGATTTAACAAAAAAAATCATCCAAGAAAATATATTGTGATAGATATAGTGTGATGTTTTTATTGATATAGCAGAAAAAAGTTAGAACCAAAAGGTATTTGTTGAAAATAAAAGTATTTGCTGAATTTAACAAATTTGACAAATTTAGAGATTTAGCGGAGTCTAGCTACTGGGAATCCTAACATGGCAGGAAAATAAAAGTATTAGCTGAACTTAATGCACCATTCAAATCGCATGAATGAAAAACGAAAGAATAGAAAAAACAAAGAATTCTAACATGAATCTAAGCGTAAAACAAAAGACTGTAACACAAAAAGTATATGAATGACCATTTGATTGGACCGCAGAAAAAACACAGGAATTTGAGAAAAGATAAAAAACTAATAAAACTTCCCAGAAGATTCTATTTCATATTAAATTTCCTCTAAAACTTGCATGGAATGAAGCATTCCATAGGAATTTGGAATTTCATAAAATTCGATTGGAATCCTTATTTCTATGATTTTTCTTTGGCCTAAGTAGGAATTGATGAATATATGAGTGGGTCGCAATAACAACTAAAGGAACAACTAAAGGGGAATAAAGTTAGTGTTTGTATCGAATGAATTTTCAAGTTCTTCGGCCTGGCTTATAAGCCAATTCTCCCAGCGAAATAACAGAACCGTGAACGCGGCACGGTACAGCAAAGGAAAAGCCACAACGACCGCTGTCCAGCCATAGGGCGTCGTCGATCTTCATAAACATCCCTCCCGAACCGTTATCAAGGAATCATGTTCCTTCGTCCATTTCTTCTCTTCTCGTCTGAACTAATTGAACCCCACATGTCTCAGGCCCTGTCAGCATTTTGGGCAAGCATCAATGGCCCAATAGTCGAGTCGTGCGAGTTGTATATTAGGGTTTAAATGTCTAACGTCCATAAATATTACTCCCTCCAAAATAAGATTATTTTTGTTCATCCCAATTATCTCATAATAAGTTAGTTTTTAAACTGTCATTGTAAACTAATAAATAAATAAATACATTAGGAATAGATAAAAAATAGGTGCATTGAGATTTGATAAAGTGAGAACATTGTTTAGGATAGATAAAAATTAAATTTATTTTATGACAGAGAAAATATCCACGTGCGGACAGGTTTTTAAATAGAAGTTTAATGATATTAAGGATTTGCCATCGTCTGCACCACAATTAGTAAAGGCTACTATTGTTATAGCATTGCTCGATACTGCGCATACAAGCAAGAGTTCAGAACTCAGGCGGGTGTAGCTGGCTAGCTACCATACATCCGTCGCCGGCATCGTAGGGCCATTACGGCTCTTAGGGATGAAAACAGATGAAAATTAGCTCTCTCTTATTATTTTTCATAATTTTTAGAATTGGAATCAAAATCGAAAACCTCGGATGTCAGAGATGAGTTCTCCAACAAAAGGAAAGTGATGGCTTTCCCTTTGAAGCCGGAGGATGCCTTGCGTGGAATCGAGCCAACGATTCGAGTTGAGGTCGAAGAGAGAGATGAACATGGACAATAGAGACAAGGGAGGCAAGTTTTTTTAGATAGGTTCGGGCCGCTCGGAGACGTAATATCTTACTCCTGTGTTTTTGATGCATGTTGATGGTGAAAATTATAGTGAGCTTTTCGAGGATATTCTAAGTGAAAGAGGATGAACCCTTCTTTCTTATGATGTGGTCAGTAGCTATCTTAGCCGAAATCTCGTGTGATCCCCTATATGTGGCTAATAGTTATTTTCGCCCCCTCAAAACTCCTCTGATCTCTAGGTGGCATGGATCCTCTTTTATACATCAAGGGGAGTCCATAGTGTCGATACATACATATCGGAGTGGGCATGCCATGCGTCGTCTCCTCTAATCCTTTGGTTGACATGGGCATGCAAAGAGCTTTACAGGACACCACGTCTTCTCAGTATACAGGTGAACTATAATCTTGAGCCGTAATTCTCTAGGTGCTGCTCTGCTATGGCTTAATGCCATCGCTCGTCGTCCAATCGTTAGGCCCACCACCCTATGTAGACCTTCGGGGGCAGGCATCGGCTGAGCCCGAAGTAGTGAGCACCATTGATGAGGCTCCTAGGTCGAGCTTAGACGAGAAGCACCACCAGGCTCGCCTTTCAAAATGGTAATGATATACGTAATTGCTTTAAGGCTGTATTGGTGCCCCGAATTGTTATATCCCCGAGGCAGACCGCACCCTCCGGCATGGTCCTTGCCCAGGGCACGATCCGCGCCCGGGGCCCGCATGTATTCTTGGGGCACCGTGTGCTCCCATGTTGCTCAAAGATGTCATTGATGAAGTAGTTTATGATGGGCATAGTATTAGAGGAAATGCTGATATTAACATATATTTATTTTAGTATCTTGAAGATATAGATTTTGTAGTTCTCTATAGCACTCCGAGCACATCCTACAAGGGTCATGTCTAAAGGTGGGTTGTGCTAGCAGAGCCTACAGGGGGCCGCGTCCGACTCAGGTGTGCCCTGAGCATCGTCCGAGAGGGGCGGCACCCAGGTGCTGTGTCCAGGTAGATATGTTCCAAGCAGTCGTGCTCGGGGGCCGATGTGCCCCGAGCACAGCTCACGGGAGGTTGCACCCGGGTCGGGCGTGCCCTGAGTACCACCCGCGAGGAACGGCGTTCAAGGGCCATGCTCGAGTAGATATGCCCCCAGCAGTCGTGTTCGGGGCCAATGTGCTCCTGAGCATAGCCCATAGGGGGCCGTGCTCGAGAATTGGTGACATGAATGCCATGTGTAGCTAGTGGTGAGGACCCTGATTTTCATTTCTCCAACACCGGATATAGAGATGGAATCGGATATTATCGAATACAAATACAAAGCAAATATAAAATGAAATAAATACGATAACGAATATCTGTTAAAATATAAAAACCCCTTAAATTGACCTTTCTAAATTAATGAAAAAATATTGCTTATTATTTTATAAATAATAGGTCAACATTTTTAAATTCTATATCGTTATTTTTTAAGCGTCCTAGAATTGTTCGTGAAAATCAATTTTCATGGTCATTCGTTTAAGACATCCACATGTGAAAATGATATTCCACTTTAGTCCCTTCATCGAACCTAAGACCTCTCCTTCAAGCATAACTTTTCATCTAAGCTCTCGTTGCCTAGATTAAAGATGCTATTCATTTTTTATATCTCCAAAACTTGTAATGTTTGTCGTGCACTTCATATAATTTTAAATAAAAAGTCACAAGCTACAAAGTAGATCCTATCGAGCTCTACAATAAACTCATCTTCATCGAAGGTCGTTTGAATAGTTGGTCTGAGTTGTTGTAAAAATGTACATGAGATTTTGTATTGAATATTTATACTCCTAAATTATTTCAAATGACAAAGTTGTTAACAAAGACCTCGTCGAGCTCTACAATTTTAATATAAAGTTTGTCTTATTTAACTTTATATGATAAAATTATGTATATATACGTGTTTTTTAATTACCTGCAGATATCTGAAAAAGAATTGTTTCCTATTTTCATCAGATACTGATCTTACCGTATTTATTTCTGTTTCTAGAAAAATAAACTATTTGTATTTATTTTCTTATCTGATACTATAACAAATTATTTGTCCGAGACTATCTGTCATCGAAAATACATCCGGATATTGAAAACTGTCTGAACCGATTTCATTCCTAGTGGCTTCCATGTGTCCTAACTGTTTTTTACGTGGCTGCATTACGGTAGCAACAAGATCATTCCACCGCCACTCCTGCTATCACTGTTATTTATATAGTGCCACATCTATCACCCATTTATACATGATACAATCCAAATGATTATCTTTTTATTGAGCATTCACGAAATGTCAAGCAATTATGATATTTGCGACACATTTTTTTCATGCTCAAGTCGATGTACAGTTATTCACTTATTCTTTTATAATGTATTAGTAGTATTGTTGGGCGAGGCATGACGAGATAACCCATATATTTGCACGTGGACTAAGTATAACCTCTACCCGACAAGAGAAAGTGATGCACTACATGTTGTCATGAGAATCCGTCTCACTTGGAAGCATATCAAAAGAGGGTAAAATTCGTCTCCCAAACGGGTCTCTTTTTTTTAGGCGAAGAACTCCAAACATGTCCTTGCAGGTACGTGTACCTAAGCTCTGGACTAACAAAAGTTCGCGATCGATGACGCCAGCATCCCAATGGGATTCTTGCTTCATTGCTCTCAGCATCATTGTATTTATCTCATTATTAGAGAGATGATCTTTATTTTATTTTATTTTATTGGTAGCTTTGGTTACAATAAAAACCGAGATTAGAAAATATTTTTAGTCCCGGTTAAAAAAATAATAGCTCTTTAGGATCTTTAGTCCTGGTTAGATTCTTGTCAGAATCTGTCAGGCCGGCGACCATTTTTAGTCCTAGTTTGTAACATCAACTGGAACTAAAGATGCTATTTTTTGTCTTGGTTGGTGTTATAAACCAGGACTAAATATCTAAATGATCTTTAGTACCGATTGATAACACTAACCGGGACTAAAATAAAGATGTTTTTTACTCTGCTAGTTAAAAATATGGTATATTATAAAGGAATGAACATAATTTTGCTGTATAATTTAAATGGCCTAAAATTAATTTGAGAGGATCTGTAATTGAAAAGGGGTGGTGTTGTGTGGGGTGGGTGATTGAAGGTAGAAGAAAGCGTTAATTATTATATTGTAATTACAAATTATCGTTATAAATTATCATATTATTATTAACTAATGATTCTCAATATACAATTTTTTAAAAAATTATTTTGGTCATAATATACAAATCGAAGGGATCTACAATATTGATAAAAACATCACTTCTTCGGATACACACAACATTCCTTCACTGGACATGCAAGATCCAATCATTATTGCTTGTGTTCTTCGTTGTGCAGGCAGGGATTAGCCTTTTTGGCAAGGTCAACCGGGTCTGTGTATCAGTTGATAACCAAAGGAGTTGTGGTACTAAGATTGCAGGCACAGATCTTTTGATCTGAAGCCGGATCAGTGTGTCACTACAACCTTTCGCGCCAACGCTTTTGCATATTTTTGTTTCAGAGTCCATCGTGTCGAGTTTGTGTTTAGGTCAAGGTCTTGTTACTCGTTAGATCGTGTTAGAGTCTAGTTCATGTGTTTTCCCCATTTGTTTCTAACAAACTCTAGCCGTCGCATCTAGTTTGTGCGCGTGTAATAACTTTTTGCACGCATTATTCCCGTTTTGTCCTCTAACTCGGAGTCGGTTTTTAAAACAGCTATAACTTTCGCATACGGACTTCGATTAAGACATTCCATATATGAAAATCGGACTCGATTAAGACGTTCCATATATAAAAATCGATCGAAAATTTTTTTGGATGCATTCATCCATGCTTCGCTGGTTCTGGATTTTATTTTTCCCAAAAACTGGTCAGAAGATTGTCTTTTCGAGCCCTAAGCTTTTTTTAATTCGAACGCGTCTTCGAATTTTCCACCGGCCACGTCTTTCACTTGTTTAGGCTCAAATTTTTTGTGCTTATCTCTCGTGTGCTCCTAAGTTAAGAAAAATATTAAAAACATAAAAATGAAAAGTCAAATTTTTCAAAAAAAGATCAAGAGGAGATCGAAAGTAAAAATAGAGAAGGATAAAAGAGAAACAATATCTAAAGGAGCACATAGTGAGGTGCAATGTCATGGATTACCAAGTAAACTCGAGCATCAAAAGAAATATGTTAATTACAATTTAAAATAATTTTATATTGGTATATATTAATTATATATGATTATTATAATTTAATAACAGTTTTAAACTATTTTAAATGTTTTCTCATTAATTTTGTGATTTGATTAAATTTTAATGCATTACTTATTATTGTTTTAAACCTATATATAATAAAATTAATTTGGTCTGATTTAATGGATTATTTAGTTTTATATCGGCTTTTAACCCTAGCCGAGACAAAAAAAAAATAGAAATAGCAGGAAATTATCTTTAGTCTAAGTTGGTGGCTGTAGCCGGAACTAAAGATAAATTGGAAATAGCGAGAAATTATCTTTAGTCCCGATTGCTGCCACGAACCGAGACTAAAAATCAGATCTTTAGTTCCGGTTGGTGCCACCAACCGGAACTTATATATATTTAGTCCTGGTTGTAGGCATCAATCGGGACTACAGATCCAGGGGTATATATATCCTGGCGCGCATCGTCTTCTGCACCGATGCAACACTTAGCTGTCTCTCCCTCTCTCAGCTCTCTCTCTCGCTCTGGCGAGGCGGTGGGAGGGAAGGAGATGGCGGCGGCTCGGAGGTGGCGGCGGTGCTCTCCCCTCCGTAAGATCCGGTGAGAGGGGAGGTGGTAGCGGCTCGAAGATGACGGCGGCTCGGAGGTGGCTGTGGCGTGGCGCCTCAGAGATGGTGACGGCCCGACGACTCGGAGGTGGTGGCGGTGCCTCCTCCTTTTCCTCCTCCTCTTCCTCGTCCTCTCCGGGAGCGGGCGAGCGACGGCGAGGGCGGGACTGCGGCGTCCCCTCCGTCGGATCCGGCGTTGTGAATTTTTTTAGAATTTTGTGATGTTGTATACTCGAATTTGATATGTCATATTTGTGTATCTATGATATATATGATATGTGATATATGTGAATTTTGTGATGTTCATTACTCGATATGGAAGAGATTTGAGGATGTTAATTTGATACTGAATTTGATTTCGGCAGCAAAAAACAACAAAAAACAACGAAAAGAACAACAAAAATATTTGGGGATGAGCATAATATATAAACAAACAACATGAGCAAAATTAAAAAAACTTTAGTCCCGGTTGATAACACCAACCGAAACTAAAGATAGCAGAGTCAGCCACGTGACATCACCGTCTTAAGTCTCGGTTGGTGTTATCAATCGGGACTAAAGATGGATTTTTAGTCTCGCTTATTTTAACCGGGACTAAGGAAAGATATCTTTAGTCTCGTTTTCATAGTCTCGATTCGAAACCCTTATAAACCGGAACTAAAGCCGCTTTTTTAACAGTGTCTCAACAAAAGATCTTTTTTTTCAATAACACATCCAATTGAACCTTACAAACGATAGACCACCCATAGCAGAACAATTTTCCAATTTACAACACTAGAGAATTTCTGAACTTGGTACTGTCTTTCTCATCATTATTATTTATTTTTTATTATATATAACACACATACACACGTGTACAAACCAAACCTTTTTAGGTTTAAGTTACTTTATAAAAAATTTAGCAGCATATGCAAAACCAAATTAGTTTTATTGAACATAATATTGAATATATTTTAATAATATGTTTGTTTATATTAGAAATATTGATATATTTTTTTATGAATTTGTTTAAATTTTAAAAAATTGACTATGAAAGAATTAAAGCGATTTATAAACATATAAAGTAGTATGGAAGCCAAGAATAATTCCGTCCTTAATCATGTTACCATTTACCAAATTAAAAAGATCTGTTTACATCTACATGCATAGTTCTCTAGATGCATGTACACCACTAACAATTTAATTAAACTGTTAGCGTAGAACCATAGAACCCCAAATGGAATCAAGATTTTTCCATTTCCGACACCAATGATGATTGCCATTTAGGCTTTGTTCCGACCAATTGCGGCAGTTGGAGATTCCACGGTCACTCCATCGCACTCCAAAATAGCCTCTAAATTGGATTACATGTCTAAGGGTCTGTGAAGGCTTTAGCCAAGGACTAAAGATTAATTCTTAAACTAAAAAATAAAAAAAATTAGTACTGTTTGGAAGGATGGAGACCGTGCGAAGAATGAAGACTGTGCGGTGCTGCGAGAGAGAAGCGAGGCGAGGGCATCCACTTAAAAATAGAATTTTAGTGCCAATTAGTATCTTTTTAAAGACTAAAGACTAATAATATTTTAGTCCCTAATATTTTAGTCCCTTGTTTTCTTCTGTTTGAGATTTTAAAGATAAAAAGATTAAAATAAAAGAACTAATATTTTAGTCTCTTAACTAAATTGGGCCTAATTCTATTGAGAGTGTCACTAATCAAATTGATGGCTGCCTGTAGTGGTAATCTAATCCAGATCGGCCGGCCCCACGCGTTGACGGCAGGTAAGAAAACGGGATCGATCGATTTGACACCTTAATGCATAGATGCATGCATCCGAGACCCACACAAATTGATTTAATTAAACCCCAACTTGCTAATTATACTTGAAGGCTAAAGGAAAGTCTTAAGGAATTCTTAGGGGAAGATGAACATGTAAACAGTTTTTGATATGTCTTGCTTATTTTATCAAACTAAACATTTCCTATATTTATTGAGAAACAACTTACTGAACAACAGTATGCATGACAGAATGGTGTTTCTCCTTCTCAAAAGGTTATTTGTTCTTTTTTCTTTTGTAACTGGCATGTTACAATCTAGAATTAATTGTACCTGATCATAGAACTACGGGCAGAATTTTTTTTCCCTGGTCCATTTATAGGTGGCACTGCCAGCAATATGTGACTCAAAATTATCACTTCATGAGATATTTTGATTACCATAGCATGCTTAATACCCACTAGTTCATAAGCTTCTATCAATAGTCTCCTGTAGGCCCGGGTTAGGGCCAGTGTGTGGGCTTCAAACTTCAGCCCACCTTATATAACTTGTGTTGGACTTGGACTTCAAACCTAGCCAAACCTATTAGGCTAAAAGATAGCCTTTTGGTTGTTGCTTCCTTTGGCCACCAAAGAGTGATGTTTTTTGACTTGTTAAAATCAATAAAAAATTTTGGCCACTTAGATGTTATTGTCATGTTGTACAAAAAAAGTTATAAACTTATAATAGAATAATGTTATACCGGTGCAATATTACGTAAAAAATTTGTTCAATGGTCATTATTTTTTATATACCAAAATTTGTTTGATTTGGCTGCACAAGTTGCTCTCTCCAATCATAAATATTAAACATTTAGGATAAGATTAACTTTTGAAACTCTGACCATCGATAATTTCTCATGTGCTTAGTTGACAAAAAAAATGGCCCGTATATATTTGTCTTGAATTGTGCTATCATAATATCATAAACTTGTTATAACATAAAATTACTTCGTCTATTCCAAAATATATGGAGCCACTAACACAAAGATTAGAAAAAAATTCGTCATTTAGATCACCCAATAAATATAATGAATGAATGTAATGAAATTAGATATCTTAAGGGCGTTGGATTAAAAACGAATTAAAGGGGAGGGGCGCTAGTTAATTCTATACATACATAAGCGCCTTATATTATGAAATATCGAAAAATGATTGTGCATTATATTTCAGGATAGAGGAAGTAATAGTCAAAGTTTCAAAAGTTTGATAAGATATATATTATATATAATAAAAGTCCATTAAACTTCCTACAAACACTTGTAAGTTGTCACGTAGCATCCTACAAACAATCATAAGCTGTCACGTGACACTCTGATAAAAACTTCTAAAATTTTTGAGAAAAAACAAAACACCCAACCATTGATAACCATTAGATTTATCTTGAAAAATCCACCTCCCAAACCAGAGCCCACCCCTATGTCTTGTCGATGGGGTGCCGAGCAGTTCTCATAAGGGGTTGCCCAAGGAGGTGAAAGAGTGGTTGAAACGTCTATCAATAGGCTTGATGGTTGACTCAGGACAAGATGAGCCAAGGTTTTTTAGACAGGTTCGGCCCTCCCGGAGGATAACAAGCCTACTCATGTGTTCTGTGTTCGTGTCACCCAACATTGGAGTTTAAGCACAGATGTAGAAGAGAGTTCTTGGATCCTCCCCTCCTCTGCCCGCGTCATCTGCCCTCTCTTTATTAGTCCAAGGGGGAAGTTACAAGCGGATTGGGACGCAACAAAGCTAGTCGTAAAGAAAAAACAAATATAGACTAAAGCTGAAAAGCAAAACAGAATCGTCTTGGAATACGCTAGTCGTGGGCGTCTTGTGCGCAGTCTTGCCTGGGATCTGCTCGCTACATGCATCTTGTGCGCAGTCTTGCTGGATGACATCATCCTCATGTTAACGACCAAATTTGGTAAGCCAAATCCCCGGGTTTGAAGCTACAATCGAAGCGGAATTGGAGTGCGTGATTCCCGAAAACAGAGTGCACGTCGGCTGAGTCTGAATCGGCTGAGGAGTCAATCGGCTGAGACTGAATCGGATATCTGACATAGCCGATTCCTATTGGGATAACAAATGTGACCAATTCCGGTGCGAAAGCGTGGAGATCATCATTGGATTTGGTTTCCAGTGCTTCAGAGATATTACCATCTACGGATAAAGTCCTGAAAAGACAATTGTATCTTTAAATTAGAATATTTGTATAGTTTCTTTATAGATAATGTCGGTTTAGGCATATATGTAATTCGATCTGTAATAGGCATAGGAATCGTGTCCGTTACGGACTCATCGTGTAATTGGGTATAAATATAGCCCAAGACCCTGTAATCAAAAATCAATAAATCAACACACGATCAATGCAATCTTGGCGCATCACCACCTTTTCCCTTAATAGTTTCGATGAGTTCTTGCTTCTAGTTGGGCTGCATCGTTTGATCTTCAGCGAAAAGGTAATTCTTATCACAGCGGTTTGCGTTATCGGGATTAGTGCTTCCATCATCATGACACTCTAATCCTATTTTCGTAATCTGCGTAGTTATCATATATGCTATATAATTTAGATCGATATTGTGGTCTAAACCCTAATTGGCTAGCATCAATTGCTAGATGATAGCCGGTAAGTTTAGATTTCAATATTAATCTGAATTATATAGTATATCTACCATATTGAAAGGTGTTCATAGACTTGTATAGATCCTATGCTTCTTTGGTTCTTAATGCTGCATCGGTTAGGATCGATCTATTAACTCGCCTTTAGAGTCATAATAGATCTATCTTGTTTTATGATCATTATTAGAGATAGTATTGGAGTTTCAGCCGATCTTATCTGTTTTAACTGTCTTGTATGTTTATATTTACTTGATATGTTAAAGTTGCCCTTTATATTAAGATCTTCCTATAATTAAATATATTAATCTCGTAATCGATCTGTTAAGTCATCTTAGTATATGATCCATCCTTGTTTAATATATTTAGCTAGTGGTGATATCTTAGTATAAAGCAGTATCAGAGTACTAGCCAATACACATTAAATTTATGACATCGTATGATTGAAATATATACATAATCTGCATATTGGAGCACTTTTAGATTTAAGTGGTTTATACTGTCTTGGTACACTACCGATCTATCCCAATCAGTTAAGTGTAAACGTGTTTTGATATCTGGATTATATATTATGAACATCTTCAGCCGATCGATTAGGTTTAATTATCACAGCCAATTCAATGTGCACCGCATCGGCTCAACACTAGACGATACGTCATCGGCCACCAGCCGATCGGCTATCATTTGTAGGCTAATACTTTCTATTGTTTCTTGTTGATTGCAGGATTAAATCAACTGGCATGCCTACGAACCTCAAGTAATATATTTGGACCTGCACTAGAGTTAAGTAGATCTCTCAGACCAGTGCGCGGGAAATTTTCTCATCAACACGCTTTTGGCACGCCTAGTGGGACCCAAATCACAAGACAGACGCCATGGTAGACATCAAGACCTTCGATGTTGATCCGGAAAACATCATTCCGATCACCATGGATAAGTTGACGCCAGAGCAAAAGGCCGAGCTTGAGGAGATAATGAACAAACTGCAGAGTCAACATCTGCACTCTTTTCCCAAAACTCAGTCCGGCACGGTCGTCCAAAGGTACAAAGTGAAACTGCCAGCCGATGACGAACCTGAACCTAGCTCTGGCAAGGGCAAAAAGCCTCAAGAAATCAAGCAGGAGGATGGGCCAGAGCTAAACAATCTCCAAGACAGGATTGATTATGCGATTCATCATGCTCTGATCAACCAATCTAGGATACTGGTCAACACCCTCAACAACATGATTAGTACAATTGTCGACTCCAGGATAGCCGAACACCAAGCCAGGGGACCAGTATTCCTCCCTGAGGGTAAATTTCCTCAATACAGGGCCTTGACAACAGATGGGTTGCCAACTACTTCAGGAGTTTCTCCAGAGCAGCCGATCGCGCCAGGATAGGTTCCACTCAAGCCGTTCGTGCCACCATCGGCATCAAAGCCGACGGACTTCCAACCCAGGGTCCTGATAAGGCCACAAGCTCAGCATGCGGGCCATGGGATCCCTTAGATGTCCTCAGAACAGATTGCGGCCATGTTCAGTGCATATCGGCCACCTGTTCTGCCCAAGGTGCTGATAGGATCCTATCCATCAAGCTTCCCTCAACATCCTATCGGTTCGTAGCGTCTTCAGGATCAACAGCCTCCAATGGTGCACTAATCTCCTCAGCATTATCCAGGAGACAACTTTAATCAGCATTATCAACCTCATTCGCCCCAGGTGCAGTATCGACAAGGACCACTCCAGTTTGATCAATACGAGCCAATGCAGCAACAAGCACAGGAGGTGCCTCAACAAAACATGCCTTGGGTAGACTTGATAGCCGACGTAATGAGAGAGCAATTCGGCCTCAAACCCAAGGACACAGGCAACATGTATCGGTATCCTTATCCTGAGTACTTTGAAAGGGTTCCATTGCCTAACCGATACAAGGTGCCAGATTTTTCCAAGTTCTCAGGGTAGGACAATGTATCTATCTATGAGAACGTTAGTTGATTTTTAGCCCAGTGAGGAGAGGCATCGGCTACAGACACCCTGAGGGTTAGGCTTTTTCCCCTCTCACTCTCTGGACCGTCTTTCACTTGGTTTTATTCGCTCCCATACAATTCTGTACAGAGTTGGACTGATTTGGAGAAGCAGTTTCATCGGTACTTCTACACTGGCATCCATGAGATTGAGCTGTCTGACCTAACCAGCATCAGGCAAAAGCACGATGAGTCAGTCCAAGACCATATTCAAAGGTTCAGAGACATGAGAAATCGGTGCTACAGTTTGGTGCTATCCGATTCCCAACTAGTCAATCTTGCCTTCCAGGGTTTGCTAACTCCCATCAGGGAGAGATTTTCGGCTCAAGATTTTGAAATCTTGGCACATTTGGCACAGAAGATCACTGCCCATGAACAATGTTTCCAGGAGGCCAAGAAAGCCTTTAAGAAGGTTAGCCATGTTGCTTACGCTTCCGACTCCGATTCAACCTATAGCGAAACCGAGGTGGCAGCAGCCGAATGGGCCAGGAACAAAAAGATCATAACCTGCCAATGGGTGAAGAATTCGGCTAAAGAGGAGAGGTATGATTTCGACATCACCAAAGTCGATAAAATATTCGATCTGCTGCTTTGGGAAAAACAAATCCAACTCCCGGCCAGTCATGTCATCCAATCGGCTAAAGAGTTTAAAAAGAGAAAATATTGCAAGTGGCACAACACCGGTTCCCATAGTACAAATGACTTTAAGGTGTTTCACCAGCAAATCCAATCGGCTATAGAGGCTGGGAAAATCAAATTTGAAGATCTGAAAAAGCTGATGAAGGTTGATGGGAATCCTTTTTCCCATTAACATGGTTATGCCAGCCGCCGATCAGTCGATCATCATCCCTGAAAAATGGATAGCTTAGTCAAATTCATGAAGGAACATGAAGAGAGGGAAGCATGCAGAATCTACAAAGTGCATCCAAGAAAACATGATTGGCAGGAAGAGGCTTACCATCGGCAACATGATGGCTTCGATCCCTATTGAAGCTGTGAATTCTTCAGGTTTTGCTGGAATCAGGGGATGAGACTACCATCACTCCAAGACTATCTAGCATGCAGTGGTTATGGAGATTAGCATGCTGAGAGCTCCAGCCGATTGCCGCTCAAAAAGAATCGGCCGAGTCAGAGGAAATGTCCTATACACCAAAGGCTGGGCCCAATCCATGAAGATTTCTTTCAGGAGGACTTCGAGGATGACAAAGAACAGACTGCCAACCCGCAATGGTGCCCCTCTGATGCTTTTACAAAGAACCAGAAGCGGAAGGTGCAATGGCTAAAGAGCGAGGGTCGGCTGCAAGAGGTTCAAGCCGAAATCGACTATCGGCTAAAAAAGAAGAAGGAACAAGAACGCCCAAGGAAACAATGGCGCGTGAAGAACAAGACTATGTCAGTCGATGAAGACCAAGCCGACCAAGTAAAAAGAAAGGCCAAGGGAAAGGCTGTGGTCGCCGCATCGGTTAATATAGTTTTTGTGTTACCAGCCGAATTTGAAGTGGCCCAAGCCGATGCAGACATCGTAGAGGAATCATCGGCTGAACTTGTGTTGTCCCCGGAGCAAGCGATCTTTGAAAAGCCAAAAGGGACAAAACATCGGCATCTCAAGCCTCTTTACATCAAAGGATTTGTCAATGGAGGCCAATGTCAAAAATGCTGGTTGACGGGGGGCCGCCGTAAATTTGATGCCCCTATGCTACTTTGAGAAAGCTGGGCAAGGGCGCCGACGATCTCATAAAGACAAACATGGTCCTCAAGGATTTTGGCGGGAACCCAGCTGAGACCAAAGGAGTTCTTAACCTTGAGCTGACCGTCGGCAATAAGACAGTTTCTACCACCTTTTTTGTCATCGACGCGAAGGGGTCATACAGCCTGCTGCTGGGGAGGGATTGGATCCACGCCAATTGCTACATCCCTTCTACCATGCACCAGAGCTTGATCCAATGGCAATGCGACAAGATTGAAATTGTTCCAGCCAACAGGTCAGTAAACGTAGCCGATGCCGATTTAACACTATGGGAAATCGACGACATCGATTGCTTGTCCGGCAAAGTTTGGGAGGTCGATTTTTTAAAGGTGTCCGATTCTACAATACAACCAATTGAAGACGAGGAGCCTCAATTATTACTTTGAGGGCGTCATAGAGAACTCAAGCGTCTACACCAAGGACACCGTGGACGATCTCGATGGCAAGCTAGGACAAGGTTTTATGTCGGCCGATGAGCTCGAAGACGTTGATATAGGTCCAGGAGACAGACCTAGGCCGACATACATTAGTAAAAACTTGTCTTCTCATTTTAGAACCAAGCTGATTGATTTATTAAAGGAATATAAAGATTATTTTGCGTGAGAGTATTTTGAGATGCCAGGTATTAGCCGATCTATTGTGGAACATCAGCTCCCTATTAAACTAGGATATCGGCAATACAAACAGCCTCCCAGAAGGTTTAAAGCCGATATGTATGATGCGATTAAGGCCAAAATTACTCGGTTGTATGATGTTGGTTTTATTCGGCCGTGCCGATACGCCGAGTGGGTGCTGAACATAGTCCCAGTAATCAAGAAGAACGGCAAGCTTAGGGTGTGCATTGATTTTCGTGACTTGAACAAAGCCACCCCCAAGGACGAGTACCCTATGCCGATTGTCGATTTATTGATCGATGCTGCTTCAGGCCATAAAATCATAAGTTTTATGGATGGCAATGCTGGATATAATCAAATTTTTATGGCTGAAGAAGACATTCATAAAACTGCTTTCAGGTGTCCTAGTGCAATCGGCCTATATGAATGGGTTGTCATGACATTCGGCTTGAAAAATGTCGGGGCTTCTTATCAGAGAGCCATGAACTATATTTTTCACAATTTAATCGGTTTCTTAGTGGAAATCTACATTGATGATGTGGTTGTCAAATCAAAAGAAGTCGAAGACCACAAAGCCAATTTAAGAAAAGCATTGGAAAGAACGAGGAAGTATGGCTTGAAGATGAATCCCACCAAATGCGCTTTCGGTGTATCGGCTGGGCAATTTCTTGGTTTTCTTGTTCATGAGAGGGGGATTGAGGTGACACAAAGAAGTGTTAATGCAATCAAGAGTATTCAACCTCCATGGGACAAGAAGTAGTTACAATCTCTGATCGACAAGGTAAATTTCATCACACATTTCATTGCTAATTTATCTCAGAAGATGGAGTTGTTCACAACTTTGCTAAGGCTAAAAGCTGATCAAGAGTTTACTTGGGGGGCAGAGTAGTAGAAAGCTCTGGACAACATCAAGAACTATTTAAGCTCCCCTCCAGTTTTGATCCCTCCACAGAAGGGAGTGTCTTTTAAGTTTATTTGTCAGTCGATGAGAAGTCAATCGGTTCAATTTTAATCCAGGAATTTGAAGGCAAGAAAAAAGCAATATTTTATCTCAACAGAAGACTTTTGGATGCAGAAACAAGGTACTTTCCTATGGAAAAGTTGTGCTTGTGCTTATATTTCTCTTGTACAAAGTTGAGGCATTATTTATTATCCAACGAGTGCACCATTATTTGCAAAACCGACATAGTCAAGTACATGCTATCGGCTCTAGTTTTGAAAGGGTGAGCTGGGAAGTGAATTTTTGTCTTGACGGAATTTGACCTAAGGTATCAAGCACCCAAGGCAGTCCAAGGACAGGCTATAGCCAATTTCATCGTCGAACACCGAGATGATTCGATCGGCTCAGTCAACATGGTGGCTTGGACATTGTTTTTTGATGGAATAGTCTGGACTCATGGCTATGGCATCGACTTGGTTATCATATCACCCGGGGGCAAGTTTTGAATTTTCTTATACTATTATGCCTTACGCTACAAACAATAAAGCTGAATACGAAGCAGTCCTCAAGGGCTTACAACTTTTGAAAGAGGTTGAAGCTGATGCTATGGAGATCATGGGCGACTCCTTGTTGGTCATCAGCCAATTAGCAGGAGAATACGAATGCAAGAATGACACGTTGATGATCTACAGTCAAAAGTGCTGAGAATTGATGGATGATTTTCGGCTAGTAACGTTCAAACATATCCCTCGAGAGCAGAATGCTGAGGCAAACGATTTGGCTCAAGGGGCTTCAGGCTACAAGCCGATAACCAAAGAGGTGGGAGTTGAGGTTGCAACGATCACAACCAATGATTGGAGGTATGACGTTTCTAATTATTTGTAGAATCCTTCCCAATCAGCTTCGAGGAAGTTGCGTTACAAGGCTTTGAGATATATTTTGCTCGACGATGACCTCTACTATAGGACGATTGATGAAGTGCTACTCAAATGTTTGAGTGCCGATCCAGCAAAAGTTGTAATGGGAGAAGTGCATGAAGGCATTTGTGGTACTCATCAATCGGCTCACAAGATGAAATGGTTGCTTCGAAAAGTTGGGTATTTTTGGCCGACGATGCTGGAATATTGTTTCAAATATTACAAGAGATGCCAAGATTGTCAGAAATTTGGAGCAATCCAACGAGCACTAGCATATGAACCCTATTATCAAGCCTTGGCCGTTCAGAGGATGGGGAATTGATATGATCGACCAGATTAATCCATCCTCGAGTAAAGTACACAAGTTTATTTCACAAAGTGGATGGAAGCAATTCCCTTGAAAAAAGTTGATTCTGGAGATGCAATCGAGTTTGTCAAAGAACACATTATTTATCGATTTGGCGTCCCTCAGACAATTACAACCGATCAGGGATCTATCTTTGTCTTAGATGAGTTTGTCCAGTTCGCAGAAAGCATGGGGATCAAGTTGTTAAATTCTTTACCATATTATGCACAAGCTAATGGACAGGCAGAAACATCCAACAAAAGTTTGATTAAGTTAATAAAGACAAAGATATCTGAATATTCAAAGTAGTGGCGTAGCCGATTGGCCTAGTCATTGTGGTCTTATCGGATGACTTATCATGGATCAATCCAAGTAACTCCTTACAAATTGGTCTATGGGCATGACGCTGTGCTACCATGGGAAATTGTCATCGGCTCAAGAAGGATTCAATTGCAAGACGAGTTAACATCCGATGATTATCACAATCTAATGGTGGATGAATCGGAAGATTTGATTTTATCCAGAATGTGTGCTTTTGAAAAGGTGACTAGGGACAAAGAAAGGGTTGCTCGTCATTATAACAAGAAAGTTGTACCTAAATCATTTTCAGAAGGTGAGATAGTTTGGAAATTAATTTTGCCGATTGGTACTAGAGATAACAAAATCGACAAGTGGGAAGGGCCCTTTAAGATCCACAAATGTGTTTCAAAGGGAGCTTACATGCTAGAAGGATTGGATGGAGATGTGTTTGGATGGGCTTTAAATGGAAAATATTTGAAGAAGTATTATCCCAGTATATGGATCAACTCATGATTCGGCTGTATTGAGCCGATACATAGTAGCCGATGTGTTTTTATCGCCTTTAGATGGCCAATATAAGGTATATCACCCTTAGTTATTTCATTATTATTTTAATCGGTTGTGCTCTGTCGATGTGTCATGGCCGATATAAGTTATATCGCCCTTAGGCATTTTATGTCTGTTATAATCGGTTATGATTTTCTGCTCGTAAATAATGGCCGATTTCACGTGGTGTCCTCGGATTATAATTTTACCAATGATCGATTGACATTGTAAAATTAGGGGGCATATATACATGCATAATCAAGAATCAAGTGGATTTCAAAAAAAATTTTGTGGACTTAAAAAAATTCACAGAACGAAAGCATTTGCAGGAGTTCACAAAATGTCTAAGTCCTAGACTATTACAATCGGCTTAACGAGATAGAAAGTCATTTATGGCCGATATTGCTTTGCGCCGGACTTGATCAACTTCTTCTATAGCTTTAGCATCAGCTGCATTAATTCCTGAGATTGGCTTCAAGCCTTCTGTGAGATCCGCCAGATTTTTCATTGAGGTCTTCAGCTTCGACTTTCGATCCTCGATGGCTTTGGGGAGATTGGCAATACATTGTTCTTCCGACGATATGTCGGTATCAAGCTTGGGAAGTTCGGCTGCCACTTCTTCTCTCCGCTTACGCAGCCGATCAAGGTTGGTGTTGGGCTCGGTCGTCATCTCATCCAATTTGGCTTTCTCGCGATGATTGCTTGTCGATTGGCTTCAACAGTTGCCTCCAGGGCCTTCTTTTCTCGCCGATCGGCTAGTCTTTGCATGGCCCTTTCAAATTTGTGCCAATGAAGCTCATGGTAGGCAGCCCGGGAGATAATGTCAGCCAATTGATCTGGGAGCTGGTCTTGGATCTCTTCAAATCTTCCTCTTATTGCTCCACAGTCAGTAACTAGGAAGGCAAGGGAGCATTTCAGGCACTTGGCTATATCTGATAAGGTTGCCCTCAGGACATCGGCTATAGGGGCCAAGGACTTGTTGGTATCTTCCTCGTCATCCACAAACTCCTTGATGTCAAATGGAAATAGATCGGCTTGCAGAGCGGAAGTTGAAATGGGTAAGTGCTAGACGAATTTGAACAGCCGATTTAGAGTCGAGAAGGAGGAACATACTGGGAGGACAGGAGTCGATGTGATTTCTTCTCAATGTTGTGGCTGCCCCTAGCCGATGGAGACCTTTCGCTTGATGCTTGGGGGCAGATATTGGAGCGCGAGGAGACTGTATGCAAAGAAAGACAAGTTTGGCAGCATCGGTTAGTTTAATAATCAATAGGAGTTCGAAGCCAAGTTACCGATGAGACTGGAGCCGATTTCTTCCTTGAAGCCAACTTCTTTTTCTGCAAGATGGAATTTAGTGAAGGATTGCATATGAATTTGATGTAGGAAGTTTCTTGATGATTACATACCGGCTGAGGTCGAGGTTGAGGTTGATGCCTTGGAGGACTTGGCTTTCCTTGGGGCTGATTGTCGGCTGGTGGTGTTTGAGCGGTTGCTCTTGGTTCGTCTACTTCACCAGCAGCTTCATCAGTGGCTTCGTCTATTTTCTCTTGATTCAGGAAGGCCTCTAGGTCTGTATCTATGCCCGGTAGATCATCAGCTGTGATTTTGTTTTGTTTCTTCGAAGGTTTCTTCTGCACAGCCGATGGATCGGCAGCTGATGGTTTCGCCCTCTTCTTCCTTTGAAGTGCTTCACGGGTTTGGCCACGCAGCAGGGAGGTCACCTTCGGCGCATTATAACCGATTGCCGAAGGGGCAAGACCGTCACTTGGGATAAGTCCTGTACCATATTGGATGGCAATCCCGATATTGCTGGTATGAGGGAGAGATAAATCGGTAGTCTGCAAACAAAAAGAGTTAGTCAAATGATAACGAAGGACAACTGATGATAAATAACAAGTGGCGAGGGAGAAGTGTTTACCTCTGGGATCAGCTCCGAATATATGGTGGTAAGGTACATGGAAGCCGATTGGTTGAAATAGATGTTTTTTCCATTCACTCCATGTAACACCCTAAAAATTGGAAGAAATAAAAATCGGGAACTAAAAATCGGAACTTACAAAAACCTTTTGGTTTTATTGCTTCTTATTGTATCTTCATTCTTATTTGCCGGCTCGGTTGCATAAGAGTTCTCTTGAACTTTGTTTGATGTGAAATTGGGATCAAAACCCTAAAAATAAAATCCCAAATTGGGAAGAAAATTCCAGGATCTATATTTCAAAAAGGATAAAAATACAAACCGTAGAATTACAAAAGTAACTGGAAAATATAAAGGTTGGCGTAAACCCTAGAAGGATAAGGAAAGGATAATCAAAATTTTGAATTTGAATCATAGGAGATAATCTTAGAATAGAAAATAAAATTAGAAATCCTTTTTAAAAGCAAAGGGATCAAATTTTTAGAAATATAAGAAGGGAATAAATCAAATATGAAAAATACAATAAAAATAGGGAAAATGTTTGAAAATATGAACCCAAAATTATTTTGGGGATGTTAGAATTTATTTTTGAATTTTAGGATGCAAGGAAAATGGAAATAGGAAATTAGGAACTTAAATCGGGGAAAATGGGAAAACACACTGTTCATCCGGTCACAGTGTTCGACCGGTCACTCGACGCCCGCACACGCGCGCCACGCGTCGCCCACCGTGCCGCGCCGTACCGGAAACCACGTGCACACACGTTCTCGCCGGCGTCACCTTCCCACATGCACAGGAGCTCGCCGTACTGTCGTGCCATGCCGAGCGTCTTTGCGCCGCGCCGGTCACCACCGTACGTCGCGCGTCGCCAAAGTCGCCGCTCTCCACGTCGCCCACGTCATCCCGTACATCACATAGCCTCGCCATACCCCCGCCATGCCGCCATGCCAACATCACCCATGTTCATGCACGCCAAGCCCATGCCGCCGTTGCCGTCGCGTCGCGTCCACGACCGTTCGCCGTCGCGTCGTCCCCTCTCCGGCGATCGGCTATAAAAAGCCCTCGTCAGGCCGAGCTCCAAACACACGACCCACTCGCCTCAACTCACTCGTGCCTTTCCCCAGCTTTTCCCCAAAATCCCTCCACTGAGTTGCCTAAATTTTGGGAGAAACTGAAGATCGGCTGCTCAAGCCCTCTGACGAGTCGCCGAGGCCAATCTCCAGAGGATAGCCGATTCTGGCCGAGCTCAGGCAAAATTGGAGGTACGAACATATGTTCCGCAACCAGCCCTTACTTTTACCTCACATTCCCGAGCCTAGCACTCACCGGCACTCACTGCCGACGAGCTCCGCCACGGACGCTCGCCTGACCACCCCCACCCGCACGTCGCTAGCACTCTCCACGACCTCTCTGACCTAGCGAATACCCTGGTTAGCTCCCCTAGACTTCACCGGTGCTCAACGACTCTTTGCCGTGGCTGTTCCGTCATCGGAGTGTGCTGGCGACGAGGTGACATCGTCGCCGTGACACGGCTGTCGTCGCCAGCATGTTCTACCACCCCAAAGCTTCGGCTATTGTCACGCCCGAAATTCACACCGAATTTCTGGCACTAATTTGTGCATTACATCCTCGTCCGGAATCAGCCGAGGTACACAAATCGACGTTATTGATAATACGAGAATCCTCGTCTTAGAAATAATATAAAAAGAGTTACATAAATGCAGCGGAAAAGAAAATAAAACTGACTTAAGCGAAACTTGAGACGAGCGAGCGGAACACCAACACCACGGCTAAACCTTGACGAGAACAAGCCTACACCTCCTCGGAGACCTCGCTCTCAACCTCGGCACGAAGGGGGAAAAGAAGCAAGACCGAGTACAACCACCGTACTCAACAAGTCACACCGGAAAAGGGGACATGATGCAAGATAAATAACAAGGAAAGGTCAAGGGCTCAATTTGCATAAACAACATTTGCGAATACGTAATGATATTTGAAGACAAGTAAAACAGTAGTAACATTTAAGCGGTATTAAATAAACACTGTCCAACGCTCAAACCACGTTGCAACAGCCCATCCATCCACCTACTAGTCATAAACCAACATTTCATGCGAATAAAATAAAAAGACTAATCAAGGTGAATCTGTCGCTCGCCCGTAACCGTGGGCACGGCTATTCGAATAGTTTTTACTCGATCGAGGTGTACAAGCTGTACCCACAAGACACAATCCCACAACACGTTACCGTGCGCCGGTACACCACCACGGTGCCCGGAAAGGAATTGTGACAGGACCCTTCACATAACTCCCTCTAATCAATCGTACCACACCAAGGTTTCGCCCCATTCCCATCGGGCAATGGGCAGCCCCTCTAGTGCCGCGGTGAATCCGGAAGCTGATCAACCCTTAAAACCGGGCCGACCCAACTCCATCACGCTCACCCTCTCGGGATACGTTAACTAGAGACGCTATGCTACAAGCCCACCATTACCCATGCGGCTTGTGGTATGCACGGCATTTCTTCCGTGGTTTCCGTGAACCGGTCCTTAATCGTCATGAGCACGCTAACCAAAGTCCAACCATGTGCTCACGACCCACCTTTCTTATAATTCAGTATTATTAAGAACCAAAGTCATATCTTAATATCATCGGAAGGACCACTTTAGAAATAACCTTGTTTAGTGTGATTCCCTTAAGTGAGCTAGTTGCACTAAGCATGACTAAGCAACCTTAAACTATCATCTAGTCACATTGGATCCCAAGTTATCAATGGTATAAGGTAAACAATCCTGTGGTTGAGTACAATAGGTATAAAACATCCCATGAAATGACATTCTAAAACATATGCGGTATTTGAACGAAAAGAGATATTTACATAAAATAGGTACAATATGGTCAATGTAAGGTATGACTTGCCTTGCTCGAGACGAGGAACCTCGGCGACTACTTAAGAGAACGGGCTCGCCGGAAAACTCGGAATCTACACGACAAACAAAGCACTCAACAAACACCCTAAAAAGTCTACTGAAACAGCACTGAAAAGTATTTTTAATGGATTCTTGACATTTTTCTGGATTTAATGAAGTTTGAATGGACTAAAACGGAGCTCGGATTCAAAAGATATGAATTTTAGAAGTTTAATTGCGATTTTTAAACTAAACGAAAAGATTAAATTATTTATTGCGCAATTAAGTCCCTGGTGACGTCACCCTTGCGCGGCACGGGGCGACGTCGGCATGACGTCGCGGGCGCGCGTCGCCCTAGGGCGGCGTCGGCGCTCAGCTGCAGCGCGCGGCGACGGGCGCGCGGCGGATTGCTCCACGTGGCGCAATCCGAGCGGTCGGATTGGCGGCGACGTGGCGTGATCTCGGCGGGCCGATGGCGCGATCGGACGGCGCAAATCCATCACGATCGGACGGCGCAGATCCGTCCGATCCGCAAGATCCGGACGGCACGGGCGGCGCTAGGGTTAGGGTTAGGGTTAGGGTTTGGCGCGGCGGCGCGGCGTTGCGGCGCCGGCGACGACCATCCGGCGGCGGCGGGCGGCGGCGACGACCCGACGGACGGCGGGACCGGCGACAACACCCGACTAGCGGCGTGCGCGCGAAAGGAAAAAAGGACGCAAACGAAACAAAATGGAACCCGAGGACGGTGGCGAGCTCACCGGCGGAGGAATCGACGGAGAACGGCGGCGACACGGGCTAAAAACTTCGGCGATCAAAGGGAAACGAGGCGGAGCTCGGGGTTTTATAGGGGAGAGAGAGGCCGAAACGGGCACGAAACGACGGGGATAAGGTCGCCGGAAAACTCGGACTCGGAGAGAGAGAGAGGAAGATACGGCGGCCGTTTCGGGCGGCGCGCCGTTGCGGTGCGCGAGAAGTGCGGGCACGGGTGCGGCGGCACGGGCGGAGCCCGGCGTGGGCCCACGCGGCGCGGAGGGCGAAACGGCCCGGTAAGCGGCGGGCGCGCGACTATGGCGCGGCGCGGTTGGCCGGCGGCGCGGGAAGCGGCTCGACAGTGGGGCCCACTGCCGGTGGCCCGCGGCGCGAGGACGCGAACCGGACTTGCGCGGCGCGGCGGGGACCGTGGGCTTCGGCCCACGTCTGGGAGCGAGCGGCGCGGGAGGCGGGCCGACGGCCCGTTAGGGCGATGGGCGGGAAAGGGAGGCCGTACGGCGTACGGAAAAAGGAGAAAAAGAAAAAGAAAAAAAAAAAAAGGAAAAAGGGACTTAATTAAATTCCTGTTTTCTTATTTAATTGATTAAAAATACTTAGAGTGCTCTAAAAATTCCAAAAAACTCGTTAGCGTATTTTGACATGAAGAATTCAAGAAAAATCCTATCATGTCATTTTCATTTATTAATTGTATTTTAAAATTATAGGTTGACTCCGGTTAATTTCGAAATTCCGATTATTTCCGGTAAATTATTTTTAAAAGAATTTAGGGAAAAACCCGGGATGTGACAACCTACCCCCTTAAACGGAATCTCGACCCCGAGATTCGGAGGTACTGGCGAAGAGGTGCGGGTGCGCGGCCTTTAGCTCATCTTCTCGTTCCCAAGTAGCTTCTTCCTCGGAGTGATGAGTCCATTGAACTTTGCAAAACTTGATAACCTTGTTCCGAGTCCTTCTCTCACTGACCTCGAGAATACGTGCTGGTCTCTCTACATAGGTTAAGTCCTCTTGGATTTCCACCTGATCTGGACTCGCCTGTTCTTCTGGTACCCTTAAACACTTCTTCAACTGGGACACATGAAACACGTCGTGAATACCAGTCATGTTGGAGGGAAGCTCCAGCTGATAGGCCACTTCTCCTCGACGTTCCCGAATCCTGTATGGTCCCACGAAACGTGGTGCCAACTTACCTTTGGTTTGGAACCGGTGTACTCCCCGGAGTGGTGTAACGCGAAGATACACGAAATCCCCTGCTTCAAAAGCGAGATCTCTTCGACGATTATCGGCATAGCTCTTCTGTCGGGACTGCGCAATCTTCAACCTTTCCCGAATCACTCGGACCTTTTCCTCTGCTTCGCTGATTACTTCCGTGCCAAACAACTGGCGCTCACCCGTCTGATCCCAGAAGAGGGGTGTGCGGCATTTCCGTCCATACAGTGCTTCATACGGTGCCATTTGAATGCTGGCCTGATAACTGTTGTTGTAAGAGAATTCTGCATAGGGCAAGCTTTTGTCCCACGCTTTTCCAAAATCGAGCGCGCATGCTCTTAGCATATCTTCCAAAATCTGATTCACTCTCTCAGTTTGGCCGTCTGTTTGCGGATGATAGGACGTGCTGAAATTCAAACGGGTACCGAGTTCTTCTTGCAACTTCTTCCAGAATTTGGAAGTAAACTGACTTCTCCTATCTGACACGATCTTCTTAGGCACGCCATGCAAACACATGATCCTTGCGAGATAAAGCTCGCTAGCTTCTTCCCCGAGTAGGTAGTATGTACTGGTATGAAGTGGGCCACCTTGGTGAGTCGGTCCACCACGACCCAAATTGAGTCATAACTGACGTTGTGCGGGGTAAACCCGTGATGAAATCCATTCCAATTTCTTCCCATTTCCACTCGGGAATCGAAGTGGTTGCAACAATCGCAGCCGTTGATGTTCGCCTTCACTCGCCGACAAACATCACAAAGTGCAACAAACTCGGCTATCTCCCTCCTCATACTTGACCCACCAAAACTTTTCTTTAAGATCTTGATACATCTTTGTACCCGGGTGAATTGAGTATTGAGTTTGGTGAACCTCCGTAAGGATCGCCTTTTCAAATCCTTGTCTTCCGGCACACACGCCTCTTTCCCATCCAGTTTGTGCCATGTTCGTCTTCCGAAAAACCACGAGCTTTTCCGACTCTCATGTTCTTCTTGAGTTCGGCCATTTCGGGATCCGACGCCTGAGCAGCCCGAATTTGATCAATGAGAGTGGGTTGGGCTTCCGGAGCAGCCACAAAACCAAAATCCACCACTCGTAGATTCGATTCTCGAATTCTGCCGCAACGGTCACACATTCCTTCTACACCGAGGGTGGTGCGGTAACTCTTTCGACTTAGTGCATCCGCAACCACATTAGCTTTGCGGGATGGTAATGGATCCCTAAGTCATAATCCTTGATCGGTTCCAACCATCTTCTCTGCGGAGGTTTAAATGCAGTTGGGTGAAAATGTACTTAAGACTTTTGTGATCGTATACACTTCACAACGATTACCAATTAGGTAGTGTCGCGGATCTTCAATGCATGAACCACTCGCGGATAACTCCGGATCATGAGTGGGGTAGTTGTTTTCATGTGGGCGCAATTGACGAGATGCATATGCGACCACTTTGCCTTCTTGCATCAACACACATCCCAACCCTTGGCGAGATGCATCACAATAAACTTGGAAGTCCTTTGCTGGGTCGGGCGGTATCAACACCGGTGCGTACACCAACTTCCTCTTGATCTCTTCAAAACTCCTATTGCATTCTCGCCGACCATTTAAACTTCTCATCTTTCTTCAACAGTTGAGTCATTGGCTTGGCGATTTTGGAGAAGTTCTCAATGAAGCGGCGGTAGTAACCCGCAAGTCCAAGGAAACTTCGGATCTGCGTAACCGTCTTAGGCGGGGTCCACTTAGTAACCGATTCCACATTTGCTGGATCCACGGCTACTCCTTGGGCATTCACAATGTGGCCGAGGAACCGTACCTCCTTCAACCGAGAAAGCACACTTGCTAAACTTGGCGTAGAGTTGATGGTCTCTCAACTTTTCGAGCACCGTCCGAAGATGTTGCTCATGATCCTCCTCGACTTAGAGTAGACCAAAATGTCGTCAATGAACACCACTACGAATTTATCCAAGAACTCCATAAACACCTTGTTCATCGGGTTCATAAAGAAAGCGGTGCATTGGTTAAACCAAAAGACATGACCGTACACTCGTACATCCATATCCGTGGTGAAGGCGGTCTTGGGAATGTCCTCTTCCCAAATCCTTAACGATGATAGCCTCGATCGCAGATCTATCTTGGAAAATACCTTGGCCCCTTTGAGTTGATCGAATAAGTCATCAATCCGTGGTAGGGGATACTTGTTCTTGATAGTAACCTCATTGAGGGCTCGATAATCCACACACATTCTCTTGGTCTTGTCTTTCTTTTCCACAAAATCACCGAGCACCCCAAGGCGACGTGCTCGGGCGTATATACCCTTTTTGCAACTGTTCATCCACTTGCTTCTTTCAGCCAACTCGTTGGCTCCCATCCTATATGGCCTCTTGTGTATTGGGGCGGTCCGGTACTAGGTCAATCCGAATTCAATTTCCCTTTTGGCGGCATCGAGTTAAATCCTGGGAAAAACTTCGGGGTATTCTCGACGATGGGGATATCCTCTAACTTCACAGGGTCTTGGCCGCCATTTCGGACGATTCCCGGTGGAAACATGATTCAAACTTGCTACGGGCTTGACTTGCATGGGAGAGCGAAAAACAATTCTTTCTCCATTCATGTTGACTAAAGTAATGGTGCGACTAGCGCAGTCAATTACTCCCTTATGTCTGGACAACCAATCCATCCCAAGAATGACATCTATGCCTTTGGACTGAAGGAGGATAAGGTTGGCTAGAAACATAGATCCTTGGATTTCTATGGCCACCGAGGGACAATACTGAGTGGTCTCCAAGTGGTTTCCAGGGGTTTGAACCCGCATAGGTATCTTAAGTCCCACTACTGACAACCCATGTGCCCCAACAAATTGCTTTGAGATAAATGAATGTGTAGCGCCAGAATCAAATAATACTGTGGCAGGAGTATAGTTTACAGGAAACATACCCAGTATAACTTCAGGAGCGGTCTGTGCTTCCTCGGCGGACGCATGATTGACTCGAGCCTGGATGAACCTTGGCCCAGCGCGTCTTGGCTTCGGACACTTGTCTGCAAAATGCCCTGGGTCACCACAGTTGAAACAGACTCCTGGCTTTCCTCCCGAGTCCTTCCTTGGAGGTGGTGGCTGTGACTGTTGCTGGGATGGCGCCGTTGGAGGCGCGGGGCTGGAGTACGCTGTTGCTGACCGCTGCCACTACTGCCAGTTTGGAAATTCCCTGGGTGATAAGGTCGATGCTGACGAACAATCATGGTGGTAGGTCCATTCTGACTTCCAGGCATGAAACGCGGCCTCTGCTGATTTCCCTGCTGTTGAGGAGGTCGTGTCTGGAATACTTTTCTCTTCTTGATCATCTTGTTGCGCTGATCTTCCTGTCGAATGGCCTTGTCGACCAGCTTCTCAAAGTTAGCATACTCTCCGGAGATAAGCTTGTCCGTGAGTTCATCATCCAAACCAGCCAAAAACTTTTCCTGCCTTTCTGCATCAGTGCGCACATCTTCTGGGGCATAACGGGCAAGACGATTGAACTCGTGCAGATACTCAGTAACTGATCTGTTACCCTGCTCAAGGGAACGGAACTCACGTTTTTTCTGTGCAACTATTCCCGCAGGAATATGTGCGGTCCTGAAACTGCGACGAAACTCTTCCCAGGTAACCGCTGCTCCCGCTGGGCGAGTAACCAAATAGTTGTCCCACCAAGCTGAAGCAGGACCCTGTAACTGATGAGTGGCAAAAGAGACTTTCTCCCGATCCGTGCACCGAGCGCATCCAACTTCTTCTCTATGGCATGAAGCCAATCATTAGCCTCCATGGGATTGGTGGTGCTGGAGAAGGTTGGCGGTCGGACACGAAGGAACTCGCGCTTGGACGGGTGGTGGGGCGGCAAGCCGATTATTCTGCTCTTTGCTTGCATTTGTTGCAGATCTCGCGTTGCATCCGGTGGTGTTGTTGTTGCATTTGCTGCATCATTGCAGCCATCATCCGTGTCGTGAACCGAGCACTTGAGCAATGGTGGGATTCTCGGGTGGCGGTGGAGGAGCATTGCCATTGGCGTCGTGAGCCTCGTGGTTGTCGGCACCTGACTGCCCATTGTTGCTGTTCGCCCCGCTGGTCCTGGTGTTCACCATCTGAAGGAGACGACCGACCAGAGAGAGAAAAGAAGAAAAACAGACAGACTTAGCACTAATCTTTATTATTTGAATTCAAATGCATTGTTCTGATCTTGACTAAAAACAAGGAAAAGCACCAAACATCCTTAATTGGTCAGTCATATCACACTTGATATCGACGCCGGCTATCCCACACACACAGCCCTAACACACAAAGAACTACCAAGGAGACAAACTAAGAAAAACGGTAAAAACTAAGGAGGGCAACTAGAACGATCCGCGAGACGAGGAATCGAAACTGCTTCCTTCAGAAGATCCCCATTCTTCCGAACGGCTCCTGGAGTCCTCGGGCGTCACCTCAGACTTGGAATCTTCCGAATCGGTTGCCGTAGCCCAACCGATCCCGCCTCTTCCCTCCGAGGAATCTTGAGTCTCTTCGAGTCCATGTCTTCGCCGAATTATCGAGCTTGAGTCACTGGAGACGGAGATCCAACCATTACGCCACCTCCGCCTGGATTCGCCGAAGCCGGAGCAAAGGTGAGGGCGGGACTCGCAGCAGGAGGAACTGGAACCGGCGCTGAACCGGAGCGGGTGGAGCCGGAGAAGGCGGGGGAATCCGAGGTGCCACTGGATATGGACAGGCGCGGTGGTGGTCTTCCGAGGCGTAGTGCGGAGTCTAACCCCAACGGTGGCGGGAGTCCCTTCAACTCGGCTACTTCCTTCTTCGGGCGAACCACTTCGTCCTGCGGTCGCGCGATCCTCGCGGCTTCTTGTCGTTCGGCTCCTTGGTCGCCTTGTGTAGGTCGAGTGCATCGATCCAGTCCTTTGAGCACAAGTGCACATGTGACCGAAGGTAGTGTCATTCTCCTCCGCCGTAGACTTGAATGCACCGACCTCGAGGAACTACCTCGACGGGGATGGTAGCGGTAGGAGGAGGTGCGAAGGTCGGCATCATGCGGCTCCTCATCCCGGCCAACATCGGGTAGGCGGCTTCTTGACAAGCGTGATCGACGTGCCTCCGAAGCCGTGACCTCCATGTTGGGAAGACACGTTCCCACAAACCCGTGAACCTCCAACCGAACACGGTAGGGCAACTCGCCACGAGGCGCAACCGTCGTATACTCCGGTGCTTCGGGATATCCAACCAAGGGCCATATGCGCCAGCTCTGCCACGAAACCTGTCATCCCTTTTCCGCAGTGCGTCGCGGGGAACTGCCATCTATAGAAACAAAGGAGTGGGAAAAATCAAAACATGCTCAAAACCCACGACCACATCCCGTTTCGCAATTCCTAAACCCTAGACCGACTCCACTTTTCAAAACACCCCTTTTTCTTTCAAAACATATGCACATGAAAAGAATTAGAGGGCTCTTAAGGTTTCCAGTTGGCTTGTCCTACAGTCACAGGAAGGCTCTGATACCAACTTGTCACGCCCAGAAATTCACACCAGAACTTCTGCAGCTAATTTGTGCATTACATCCTCGTCCGGAATCAGCCGAGGTACACAAATCGACGTTATTGATAATACGAATCCTCGTCTTAGAAATAATATAAAAAGAGTTACATAAATGCAGCGGAAAAGAAAATAAAACTGACTTAAGCGAAACTTGAGACGAGCGAAGCGGAACACCAACACCACGGCTAAACCTTGACGAGAACAAGCCTACACCTCCTCGGAGACCTCGCTCTCAACCTCGCACCGAAGGGGGAAAAGAAGCAAGACCGAGTACAACCACCGTACTCAACAAGTCACACCAAAAGGGGACATGATGCAAGATAAATAACAAGGAAAGGTCAAGGGCTCAATTTGCATAAACAACATTTGCGAATACGGTAATGATATTTGAAGACAGAAAAAAGAGTAACATTTAAGCGGATTAAATAAACACCGTCCAACGCTCAAACCACGTTGCAACAGCCCATCCATCCACCCGCACTAGTCATAAACCAACATTTCATGCGAATAAAATAAAAAGACTAATCAAGGTGAATCTGGTCGCTCGCCCGTAACCGTGGGCACGGCTATTCGAATAGTTTTTACTCTGATCAGAGGTGTACAACTGTACCCACAAGACACAATCCCACAACACGTTACCGTGCGCCGGTACACCACCACGGTGCCCGGAAAGGAATTGTGACAGGACCCTTCACATAACTCCCTCTAATCAATCGTACCACACAAAGGTTTCGCCCCCATTCCCATCGGGCAATGGGCAGCCCTCTAGTGCCGCGGTGAATCCGGAAGCTGATCAACCCTTAAAACCGGGGCCGACCCAACTCCATCACGCTCACCCTCTCGGGATACGTTAACTAGAGACAGCTATGCTACAAGCCCACCATTACCCATGCCGGCTTGTGGTATGCACGGCATTTCTTCCGGGGTTTCCGTGAACCGGTCCTTAATCGTCATGAGCACGCTAACCAAAGTCCAACCATGTGCTCACGACCCACCTTTCTTATAATTCAGATTATTAAGAACCAAAGTCATATCTTAATATCATCGGAAGGACCACTTTAGAAATAACCTTGTTTAGTGTGATTCCCTTAAGTGAGCTAGTTGCACTAAGCATGACTAAGCAACCTTAAACTATCATCTAGTCACATTGGATCCCAAGTTATCAATGGTATAAGGTAAACAATCCGTGGTTGAGTACAATAGGTATAAAACATCCCATGAAATGACATTCTAAAACATATGTAGTATTTGAACGAAAAAGAGATATTTACATAAAATAGGTACAATATGGTCAATGTAAGGTATGACTTGCCTTGCTCGGGACGAGGAACCTCGGCGACTACTTCAAGAGAACGGGCTCGCCGAAAACTCGGAATCTACACGACAAACAAAGCACTCAACAAACACCCTAAAAGTCTACTGAAACAACACTGAAAAGTATTTTTAATGGATTCTTGACATTTTTCTGGATTTAATGAAGTTTGAATGGACTAAAACGGAGCTCGGATTCAAAAGATATGAATTTTAGAAGTTTAATTGCGATTTTTAAACTAAACGAGAAAAGATTAAATTATTTATTGCGCAATTAAGTCCCGGTGACGTCACCCTTGCGCGGCACAGTGGCGACGCCGCATGACGTCGGCGGCGGCGTCGCCCTAGGGCGACGTCGGCGCTCGCGCAGCAGCGCGGCGACGGGGCGCGGCGGCGGATTGCTGCCACGTGGCGCAATCCGAGCGGTCGGATTGGCGGCGACGTGGCGTGATCTCGGGCGGCCGGATGGCGACGATCGGACGGCGCAAATCCATCACGATCGGACGGCGCAGATCCGTCCGATCCGCAAGATCGGACGGCACGGGCGGCGCTAGGGTTAGGGTTAGGGTTAGGGTTTGGACGCGGCGGCGACGGCCGTTGCGGCGCGCCGGCGACGACCATCCGAGCGGCGGCGGGCGGCGGCGACGACCCGACGGACGGCGGCGGACCGGCGGCGACAACCCGACTAGCGGCGGCGTGCGCGCGAAAGGAAAAAAAGGACGCAAACGAAACAAAATGGAACCCGAGGACGGCGGCGAGCTCACCGGCGGAGGAATCGACGGAGAACGGCGGCGACACGGGCTAAAAACTTCGGCGATCAAAGGGAAACGAGGCGGAGCTCGGGGTTTTATAGGGGGAGAGAGAGACCGAAACGGGCACGAAACGACGGGGATAAGGTCGCCGGAAAACTTCGGACTCGGAGAGAGAGAGGGGAAGATACGGCGGCCGTTTCGGGGCGGCGGCGGCCGTTGCGGTGCGCGAGAAGTGCGGGCACGGGTGCGGCGGCACGGGCCGGAGCCCGGCGTGGGGCCCACGCGGCGCGAGAGAGGCGGAAACGGCCCGGTAAGGCAGGGCGGCGCGCGCGCGCGGCGGCGGTTGGGCGGCCGGCGCGGGAAGGCGGCTCCGACAGGTGGGGCCCACTGCCGGTGGCCGCGCGCGCGCGCGAGGGACGCGAACCGGACTTGCGCGGCGCGGCGGGACCGTGGGCTTCGGCCCACGTCCGGGGGAAGGGGCGGCACGCGCGGGGAGGCTGGCCGACGGCCCGTTAGGGCGATGGGCGGGAAAGGGGAGGCCGTACGGCGTACGGAAAAAGGAGAAAAAGAAAAAAGAAAAAAAGAAAAAGGAAAAAGGGACTTAATTAAATTCCTGTTTTCTTATTTAATTGATTAAAAATACTTAGAGTGCTCTAAAAATTCCAAGTAAAAATCTGTTAGCGTATTTTGACATGAAGAATTCAAGAAAAATCCTATCATGTCATTTTCATTTATTAATTGTATTTTAAAATTATAGGTTGACTCGGTTAATTTCGAAATTCCGATTATTTCCGTAAATTATTTTTAAAAGAATTTAGGGAAAAACCCAGGATGTGACAGCTATCCCTTGAACGCAACCAAGATAGCTCCTAGATGGTTAAAAGGAGCCTAGCACCCCTAGCTCGCCACCCTCGCCGTCATTCGCTCGGGAGTTTTGCGGCGTTGCGAGGAAGAAGAAGAACAGTGCAAGGAGAAACAAAAACAAGGAAGGAGCGAGAGTGAACGACATCGGCTCGGCAGCAGCAGCGTTGAGCCGAGCCGCGTGAGTCACTTGGTCGCTCGTTCGTCCCCCCGCGCGCTGAATTTTTCAGCCTCTTTTTTTCCTTTCTTCCTTCTCGGGCCCGCATGTCGAGAGAAAGAGAGAGAAGAGTCGGGCTGACCCACACTTCGAGAGAGAGCACCGGGATGGGGAATAGAGAAGGAAGGAAAAATAAAGGGAAGTAAAGGAGAAAATAAGGAAAAATAAAAGAGAAAAATTTAGGAAAATAATAAAAAGAAAGCGGAGTAAAATAGGAAATTTTATTCTTAACAATTTTTGATAAAGGTTGCTTAGGAAATTAAAATCTATTATTTCACGATCTTTTCCAAAAACTATAAAATTATTTACTTGAATTATTTTAGTTACAATAAAATATAATTATTCCACTTATAGTATTTTTACAACCATGATGATAAAGTATGATTTCTAATTAAACTATTTAGGGAGATATTTTGGAGTACTCTTTTTGGTTTTTCTTGATTCCTTATTCGTTCTTATCGAATTTTAGTTGGATTCAATCTTTTATTTCACACGTATGGATAGCATCCGAAGAGGCAGCTACTGACTACGTCGAAGACCCCACTCAACAAACGTGCGAGCAAGGCAAGTCATCACATTCTTTGAACATATTGATCCCAATTGCGAAATGATGTTGTTTTAAACTTTAAACATGCATGCAATACACAAAGAATTACCTATACTTGTTATGCCATGCCGTGTTATTGATTACCTTTAGAATTATTCCTTGTAACCCTCGATGTGATACATACAACCGGAGAATATCTTCGGTAAAATGCTTAGCCATGCTATTATTAGATTCATGCATACTCATGCTTTTGCAAATAGCTATATGCTTGGGCAACCACCTTTGGGAAAGGTAGTTGAGATACGGCATGTGGAGATATGAGCGCCACATTGCCAAAAGAATGATAAAATGAGTTTTGATGAAAACTGAAAATACCAAACAAATGTTTTAGACTAGGGCGGCTGGATGATTTGGGTGGATTCCGAAAAAGGCAAGTACCGACCCTGGTCAATTAAGGACCGAGCCATGAGATAGCCGGGAAACGAGCCAGTACAACCGTACTTCTCGAATGGGTATAGACCTAGCGGAGTAAATAGCCGAGCGGAGGTGGTATCCCTGCATAGTGGTTCTTATGTATGAGATGAGATTGAGAATGGATGATTGAAAATTGAAATTTATTTATAACTTGAAGAATAAAGTTTTCCCTTACCCCGGGAGCACCAGAACTCCTCACACTGCTAGAAAAGAACGGCTAGAGTGCAAGAGGATTTAAGTTCATGGAGCAGGTACTGCCAAAGTGAGGTTATTGAAAGGTTTTGCCGTGACCGTCTCATGTGTTGGGACGTAGGCTCATTTGTTGGGCAGTCGCGGAGTACGGGTAAAGTGTACATCCACTGCAGTGTGAATGAATCAATCTATTCGAATAGCCGTGCTCGCGGATATAGAGCATCATGACCAGACTTTCGCTTGGCTAGACTCATAAAGTTTAAAATGATGGGTTGGTATGCATAATGATTTTGTATGCTGGTGGACTCAGCTTCTCGACCTGCGAGAAGAGGTAGACTCCCCAGAAAACCATGATGCACCGGAGACGGGAAACCATTCTTGGTATCACGAGGGATGGCAGACAGAACCGTCGCCGATTTAATATACTCTGGAACTAAAACTTGACTTGGTTAGCTGTTAGGCTTGTGAAAAGATTTGTGAAAATTGGCTTTATGCAAAGGAACCCCAGCCATCCTTTGAATGACCCTATCATGTGCATCACTTCCGTGTTGGCTTGCTGAGTATGGTTGGTACTCACCCTTGTTATACGCACAAACCTTCAGATGGTGGAAATGAAAACTTGGAGGATCCATATGCCTACTATGAGGAGGGCGGAGAAGACGATGGTGCCTGCTAGGTCTTAATCTCCGGTCGTTGCCTGTGGCAATCGACAAGCCGCTGCCTTCATTCCGCTGCCTTACCTAATTTCTACTTTTGGTTGTATCGGGACCATGAGGTCCTATATGTTGGATACTACCTTCGGGCCTATATTGTAATACTTTTGGTGTAGGACTATTCGTGCATATGCACCTGATAATTCAGTACTGTATTTCGTGGGTACCAAACTACTCGATCCAGGGAAATGGTACTATGAACACGAAAGATTCCCATTCCAAAGACGGGGGTCCACACTCCACCATCGGCTAAAGGCTGCAGTCCTTGTGATCACCAACTCAATGTTGTCTATACTTTCGAGAGGAGGGCCTTCAATATTTAGTTGCCAATCCATCATGAGGCCTGAGCTAATTTCGCCTTTGGTTTCGATCTTGTTAGTGAAGTACAACCCAATCGGCAATGGTCCCATGCCCAGTTGTCTAGCGGCACTCATAGGATGATAAAATTCATATGTGACTTGTACATTCCTGCCTTGATGAATGCCAACTGGGAGTATACAGGGTGAGATAGCTGATGTGAAGATTACCCTGGGCTTCTCAAATTTTTCAGAATTTATATCATCAAATCTGAAGTCACTAGAGAGTTCAAAGTTTTCGGAGTTCTCATAGGCAAACCAAATTCTTGAGGTTCTCAGGAAACCATCATAGAAGTTGCCGAACCAATTCCTAAAAGGATCGGCTGAGAGTTTAGATCCTGAATATGATGATGTTGCCTCTCCGAATGACATGCATCGGCGTGTTGTGACTTCATCGTCATCTTCATCCGTGGTCGGTTGTGCTAGTGGGAAGCTAGCGTCTTGCAACTCTGGCCTCCGAGCAACTTTGTATGTGTGCAGATTTAGCCATATTTGCAGCAGCCACCAGTGACCTCCAGTGCCGATAACCGAGTTGGCGGCAATTTTAGCCAACACATTGCTCAACATCTAATATAGGTACCCTAGCAGATATTTTCCTAAGGGAATCTGCCTCTTTTCTACTAGGGCCTTAGCTATGTGTTGCCAATTAGTCGTGGGGCCGCAGCTTGATCCACAAAACAAGAATTTTTCCCGCCACATAAGAAGCAAAGTTGTGTGCTCTCTGGAATCCACTGGGCCAGTTCCCATGTTCAGGCTTATGAACCCGTTCCAACCTCCAATGGCCCTGGTCTTGAAAGAATTTTGACACTTGGTATTTAAGCTGATGGGGTTAGCCAATGATATGATATCAAGGCCCGTGATCATGACTATGTCCAACAGAGTAGGGGTCATCGGTCCTTGATTAAACAAGAAAGAATTCAGTGTGTTGGACCAGAAGTAACTTGCAGCCAATAGCAGGGGCTCATCTTTAGGCATGTCGGCTATTGTTAGGGCTAAGCATTGTGCTGTCCCAAGTTCCTCCCAATGACTTTGTTTGCTAGCCGACACACTATTATATCATATTGGCCAAGTTTTGTCGGTTGAAGGCCATGATTTGAAAGTACCATTCCAATGTATCAGATTGGGTTTTGACAACCTAAAAGGGATCCAGTTGGTTTCGGCATTACTGAACTCTGAGGGGTATTGGTTGTCGATTGGCCCTAAAAGGTACTGATTGGGATGATTGAGGTTGGGAATTGCAATCTGGTGAGCAAGATGCTACAGTGGACAAGAAAGAGAAAGGGCAAATCACAAGGGGCAGACGCTAGATTGCGGTGAAAAAAAGAGAAGTTGAAGCCAATGGAGCTTACCTCTGGAAATTTGGCCGACGGCGCCGTGGATGGGGTGCTCAAATTCGACATCGCCAGGGACGAGTTCGTCACTGCGCGGAGGACGCCTGCGAGTTCGTCGAGAATGACAGGGGTTGCCGATGCAGATTGGAATTGTTTGGAGCTAAGGCGGCGGAGGCAAAAGTGACAACATGAAAAACTCTAAGGCGGTGGCTGTTATTTAAAGAGACGTGGTGACGGCTGAAACGGAAAAGCCCTGAAATCTCTCCAAGATAAGATTCGGCAAACCCGCAACATTAACAATATAGCAAACTTGGGGGCATGTGTTAACGATCAAATTTGGTAAGCCAAATCCCCGGGTTTGAAGCTACAATCGAGGCGGAATTGGAGTGTGTGATTCCGAAAAAAAAGTACGCATCGGCTGAGTCTGAATCAGCTGAGGAGTCAATCGGCTGAGACTGAATCGGATATCTGACATAGCCGATTCCGATTTGGTTTCCAGTGCTTCAGAGATATTACCATCTACGGATAAAGTCCTGAAAAGACAATTGTATCTTTAAATTAGAATATGTGTATAGTTTCTTTATAGATAATGTCAATTTAGGCATATCTGTAATTCGATCTGTAATAGGGATAGGAATCGTGTTCGTTATGGACTCATCGTGTAATTAGGTATAAATATAGCCCAAGACCCTGTAATCAGAAATCAATAAATCAACACACAATCAATACAATCTCGGCGAATCGCCACCTTTTCCCTTAATAGTTTTGACGACTTCTTGCTTCTAGTTGGGCTGCACCATTTGATCTCCAGCGAAAAGGTAATTCTTGTCACAACGGTTTGTGTTATCGGGATTAGTGCTTCCATCATCATGACACTCTAATCCTATTTTCGTAATCTGCGCAGTTATCATATATGCTATATAATTTAGATTGATATTGTGGTCTAAACCCTAATCGGCTAGCATCAATTGCTAGATGATAGCCGGTAAGTTTAGATTTCAATGTTAATCTAAATTATATAGTATATCTACCATCTTGAAAGGTGTTCATAGACTTGTATAGATCTTATGCTTCTTTTGGTACTTAATGTTGCATCGGTTAGGTTCGATCTATTAAGTCGCCTTTAAAGTCATAATAGATCTATCTTGTTTTATAATTATTATTAGAGATAGTATCGGAGTTTCAGCCGATCTTATCTGTTTTAACTATCTTGTATGTTTATATTTACTTGATATGTTAAAGTTGTCCTTTATATTAAGATCTCCCTATAATTAAATATATTAAGCTCGTAATCGATGTGTTAAGTCATCTTAGTATATGATCGATCCTTGTTTAATATATTTAGCTAGTGGTGATATCTTAGTATAAAGCAATATCGGAGTACTAGCCGATACACATTAAATTTATGACATCGGCTATGATTTAAATATATACATAATCTACATATTGGAGCACTTTTAGATTTAAGTGGTTTATACTGTCTCGGTACACTATCGATCTATCCCAATCACTTAAGTGTAAACGTGTTTTGATACCTAGATTATATATTATGAACATCTTCAGCCGATCGATTAGGTTTAGTTATCTCAGCCAATTCAGTGTGCACTGTATCAGCTCAACAATAGACGATACGTCATCGGCCACCAGCCGATCGGCTATCGTTTGCAGGCTAATACTTTCTATTGTTTCTTGTTGATTGCAGGATCAAATCAACTAGTACGCCTACGGACCTCAAGTAATATATTTAGACATGCACTAGAGTTAAGCAGATCCCTCAGGCCAGTGCGTGGGAAATTTTGTCATCAACACCTCTGTCGGCCTGTCCCCCCTTGTCTTATCTACGAGGCTTGTCAAGGAAGCCGCCTTCCCGAGGGGGAAGACCTGCCCTTTTCAGGTCGGAGCCACGCGTAGAGGTCGAGCTAAAGGGCTGAGGTCGGGCTAGAGGGCAGAGGTCGGGCTAGCCATCCTTGCCCGAGGTCTAACTCCCGACCCTAGCCCGAGGACTCCCAACCTCACTTATCCGACCCCGTTTCCTTAGCGTGGGCTACCCCGAGGGAGCATCCCCAACACATACATTATTACTAATAATGTAGTCCTCCTCTCAATTTCTTCCTCCTTTTTCCACCCATTCCTTATCCTATTTTCATGTTTTATTAGTTAGAAAATAAAAAATGTGTTAAACAATTAAGTGACTATAACATCTAAATCATAAAACTAATTTTTGATGCGTGTATATCTTTCAATTATTTATGACTAAATTTACAGTTAAAGCCTAAATTTCACTATAATTCAACTTTGAAAAAATGTCATTTTGGGTTATATTTTCTGAATTTTGCATGTCATTCAAGCAATTATAAAAAATGTGAAATAATAATATTATAGATTTTATCATCATACATAAATTCAAAATAATTAAATTATACAATCATAAAAGTAAAATGATAACTATAAGTCATGTTCCCAAAATATATTAGTAAGAAAGCAAAAGTTATGCTTAAAAACAAGCAACTATAACATCTAAATCATACAACTAATATTGATCCGCTTATTTTTTGATCATATTCACTATAATTCAACTTTGAAAAGAAACACGTCACTTAGGGGTTATATTTTCTAAATTTTGTGTGCCATTCAAACAATTACAAAATTAATAAAATAAATAATGATATAGATTTTATCATCGTATATAACTTCACAATAATGAAATTAGATATGTAATGATAAAAGTAAAATGAATACTTTTATCATCCACATAAATCTGAACGAAAAGTTGACTTTCACCATGCTTAAGAACAAAAAGCGTTTTGTCAATCTTTCCCATTTGAAAACCTTTTTCAAGCAAAAATTTCTTAAGTCTATCATACCACGCTCTATGTGCTTGTTTTAAACCATACAAAGCTTTAGACAACTTAAACACATGGTTGGGAAAATCAGGATTTTCAAAACCCTGTGGTTGTTTAACACAAACTTCCTCGTATATAAAGCCATTTAGAAAAGCACTTTTAACATCCATTTGATACAATTTAAAACCTTTTGAAGCAGCAAAAGCTAACAAAAGTCTAATTGCTTTAATCCTAGCAACAGGAGCAAAAGTTTCATCAAAATCCAAACCCTCCACCAGAGTAAAACCTTGAGCAACAAGCCTAACCTTATTTCTAACAATTAAACCATCCTCATTTTGTTTATTTTTGAAAACCCACTTGGTTCCAATGATATTATGTCCTGAAGGTGGTACAACTAAAGACCAAACTTTATTTGTTTCAAAATTTTCAAGTTCTTCATGCATGGCGTTAATCCACGATTCATCAGTTAATGCATGAGTAACATCTTTGGGTTCAAAAGAAGCTACAAAAGCAGAATTTGCAAAATCATGCGTAGTTAGCTTAGATCTTGTAGTCCGCTCATGTAAATTACCTATTATTTGTTCCGGCGGATGTTGTCGCTGAATATGTAATGGAGCAGTGATCTCAGAAGTTGTTTCACGTTCTGTACCTACGTTGGTCGTAGTCCCCGACGAATCTCCTTGATTTGAGTCCACTAAATCAGAAGTGGTCGGCCCCTGCCGGTCTGACCGGGTCTCTGGCCGGTCTGACCGGGTAGCCTGCTCCGGTTTGACCGGCGGCACTTGGCCGGTCTGACCGGTCAGGTCGACCTCGTCGTCTTCGTTGTCGCTTTCGTCTTCGAAGATACAACCATCCTCCCCCTAAACTTTTCTCAACTCAACTCTCTCTAAAACTCGATGCCAAGAGGCCATGCCTCCCCTCACTATTTATACACAAGATGTGCAGCCAAAAGCCACGAATCCAACTCATATAGAAAGTCCTAAACCCCTAGGAAACCTTCCCATACAAGTACAAACTTGACATAAATCAACCGTCGCAATCTCGGTCTTTCCAATCTTGAAACATCGTATTCCATACGCACACAATATCTCCATCGTATGTCATATGGAAACTTCACCAGTCACATGCACTGATCTCTAGCCTTGAGTATCCCACATAATCTCCATCTTGGACGTCACCTTATCTCCAAGTTGACTCCAACTCGATTACCGGCAACACTTTCCCGAGGCGTAAAGATTACCTGCACATAATTAAACAAAGAAACCATATCCGAGCACAAGCTATCTCCAACTTGACTCATTGTCAGCATAAACCACCATACATGCACATAGAAACACAAATCTTCCATAAACAAACAAGGAAACAACCCGAAACCGAAACCGAAACCAAATTGGCCTGCAGTCGGACTGTGTCGGCCGGTCTAACGGCAATGCTTGCCCGGTCTAACCGCCAGACACCTCCGGTCGACCGGCAAGACAAGACCGGTCTCGACCGGTGCACGCATAACGTTCACCGTCCGAAAAACCAAATATGTCCCGAACCACTTTGCCAATAATCTCAAAATAACAAAACCAACAATCCAATAATCACATATGCCAATTGTTCATCACCAATGAAGAATCAAACACACTTTGATTTTACAACACTTAGTTCTCACACTTGAAAGAAAGCAGCAGCAACGAGAAAAGGATCCTAGCGAGGCTTCAGCTCTACTCCACAGGCAAACTCAACTAGGGTCTGAGCCTTGTCTTCTAACTCCGTCTTCATCTCAGAAGCACTACACTTCTGGCAAGGGGGACATAGCAAGGCTGAGTACAACCACCGTACTCAACAAGCCATATCGAGAAATGCAGACGTGCAAGGGAAGACAAAGAGTGGCTTGGGCTATTTTGCATAAATACGGTTGTAAAACATGTCTACTTTAAAACAGTAAAATGTTGATTCATTATGTCAATATCAATCTTCCACTGAACAACGCTAAACCACATTGAACAGGCCCAACCAATTCACCTGAACTAATCCAGTTCTATTAAGTCAAATTATTAAGGTGGGACTAATCACGGTGAATCTGGTCGATCGCCCATAACCGCGGGCACGGCTATTCGAATAGTTTTACTCTGGCCAGAGGTGTACAACTATACCCGCAAGACACGATTCCACATATATTGCCATGCCCTGAAGTACCACCATGGTACTACAAGGGGGAAATCATGACAAGACCCTTCGCATAACTCCCCGTGACCAAGCGATACCACATTGAGGTTTCGCCCCTACCCCTAAATCTAGGGTAGGTAGCCCCCCTGGTGCCTTGGTGAATCCGAAAGCCATATAAACCTTGCCCGGTCCATCCGAACTCCATCACGCCCACCCTTGCCTGGTACGTCAGCCATGGAAAAGGTACACTACTAGTCCAGCAGTTGCCCATTCTTCCTTGTGGTAAATACGATAAGTCTTCCAAGGTTTCTCATGAACCGCTCCTTAATTGCCATGGGTGCGATAAGCAAAACCATCCACCAACAGTCCACCATTTAGTTATATTTTATTTAACCTTTATTCCAAGGTAATACTGGTCCATGACCATCATTTCATGTGACTATAATCTAGTAGTAGTATAGTTCTCCCATTAGGTGATCTAATGTAATTAAGCATGGCTAAGCGTAAAAAATTCTAGCAAGGTCATGTAAGTGACGCAAGCTAGTCAAATTAATCACCCAGGTTTGACAAAGAATGGATAACAATTAAATATGGCACAAGCAATTAGATAGGTAGTCCCATCTTCCCATGTAATAGCAAAACATGCAATTTTATTTGCAAACGATAAAATATTTTATAAATTAGGATCAGTATGTGTCAAGGAGGAATGTGACTTGCCTTGTTTCTTAACACGATCTTCTCTTCTTCGCAAGCACAAACTTTCGAAACCGCGAAGTCTACACGCTGGCACGCAAAACAAGAAAAAAACTAATAAAAACCAAATAAACAGAAATGGAAAGTAAACAAACATGTAGAGCTGATTTTAGATGAATTTTGCAATTTGAATGGCCCAATTTGGAGTTCGTATGGATTATATATAAATTTTAGAAGTTTTGGCAATTTAATTGAATTTCTGGAAATTAATTTGATTTATTATGCAATTATTAATTATTTTATTAAAAGAAAGCTTATTGCATCGGAGGGCGGAGCGGTATGGACTAAGTCTACCAAAGACGGGCCCCACACGTCACCGGCACCATTGTGGTCGGCCTACCATGGACTAAGTCCACAGAGGCGGTCGGCCATGCGGCACTCTACCGACAGCCTAGATCCGCAGCGGGGTGGATCGGACGGCCGAGGCGAGAGGGAGGCTGGCTCGCCGCCGGCCAAGCGCGCGACGGCACGACGGCAGCGCACAGGGCCCGAAGGCCACCGGCAATGAGCAGCGGCGATCGAGAGGGACGGATGGGGCAAACGGGATAGGAACAGGAGGGGTTCCTCACCGTGTGCCCGATGGCGGCGAGAGGCAACACAGGGAGTCCTGCGGTAGGGAGATGACGATGGCAGCGCACGGAGTGGGCAGCGCGAGGAGGTGCTTTGGCGGCTTCTAGTGATGACAGAGGGGCAGCCAAGCAGCGAAATGACCTAGGGAAGGTGTAAGAGGGGTTAGGTAGGGGAGAGGTGGCCCGAGGCGGCGTGAATCGCCGGCCTGAGATGGACAAGGGCGGTGGCGCCTTGGGAACACGGGGAGGAGAGCGGCCCGGTGGCGGCCTGTTAACGCCAGAATATGATAAGCCCCGATGTCCCCATCAGCTCAGTGTTCATATCGGCTCAAAGCTAGAATCGGCTTAGAGTTCTACAAGTAGCCGATGGAGGTTTTCATGTTTCAACATCTCAAGCAGTCAGATTCTTGTTAGATTCAGTTTTGGAAAATCTTATCCAGAAGAGACCGAGTTCAGTAAGGATGTGGCTTGTATCTATTAATTAGAAAGGGTTTATTAGCTTTTTATTTTATCTTTAGGAAAGTGTGTTAGCATCCGATAAACGCAGTTCGTTTCCTTCTATCTTTTGGAAAGTTTGGATTGTAATCTGTTAGGATCTTTGTTATCCTACGGGTATAAATATGTAAGCTCGAGGTTCATGTAAATAATTTCTCGATCAATACAATTTCGGCGCATCGTCACCTTTTTATCTGTTCTACTTTATCATCCGGCAGAACATGGCACCTGACGCAGGGCTGCATGGGCTTCGATCTCCGACGAAGGGGTAAGTCCAGGGTCCCGCCGGCCCAGGCAATTGTATTGGCTACGTCGGTGTCGTCTAAGGCTACATCAGTACTTTTGACCTCTTGGATTGCTTCGGTTTGGTTAATATATTTGCCTGCCTATTTATCATATGTCTTTGTTGAATCTAATCCCGGTATCTCGATTTAGCTCTATCGGTTGTTTCTCGCTTTGGGTTTCTGCCGATACCGACGAAGTTGTTTAGTAGATTAGATTAGCTTAGACATCTATCACCCTGAAAATCAATCAAGGGCTTGATTGTCTAGATATTATATTTCTTTTCATACTTAGTGCTGCATCAGTTCAGTTTCACCTACTAAGTCGTGATTAGAACCATGATCTCTAACCTGCCTGTTGGCTGCCAATAAGGGTTTCATCGGGGTTTCAGCCGATGAGTTATCTAGACATGACCGGCTATGCTATGAATACGTATAATCTTTGTCTTAAGATACATTTAGACATAACTGATTTATATTGCCTCGGTATGCTACCGATCTATCCCGTCACTTGGTCTAAATATATTTTGAGACCTAAATTATATGCTATTGATATCTACAGCCGACCCCATGGACGTTGCATTGGCTTGTAAGGGATTGCATATGAGTTGGTTTTTAGCCGATAACAACATAGTATTCATTATTCTCCAGCCGATGTGTACTTAATACTCAGATCAATATCTATGTTATCATGTGATCGGTTTATGCTATTATATCATCGTGTTTTCGTCAGTCGATTGCCTATATATAGATGTTTGCTTAGCACATGCCAATGGATCAAAACCTTAATTTCATCGACTGGAATCGCGCTATCGGCCTATTAGTCGATCGGCTGTCTTAGCTACTGACCTATCGGCCGATATGCTTTATGTTCTGTTGTTTTGCATACTTTGTCAGTGGCAGGATCAAATTGACTGGCACGCCCGCTCTTCATCAATTTTAGGACCTGCACTGGAGCTAAGCAGATCTCCCAGGCCAGCGTGTGATTCGACGTCAACACATTTTTTGGCACACCAGCAGCGGTACGGATTTGGCGTCAACACGGCCAGAGGAAAAGAAGGGCGACCGAGGTTGTCCTCGGTGCCATGAATGCGATGGTGGCGGTGGTGCGACGTGAGGCGTCCGAGAATGGCACCAAGCGACGGCGAGAGACGACACAGAGATGGCGACTTGGGTTTTGGTGGTGGAGGCGCGGTTCCGACGGCCATGGGAGGAAACGGGGTGGATGCCGGGATGCACCACGACGACGCGAAGTCGGCGGTGCAAACGGAATAGCTCGACGGCGGCTAGGGCAGTGGTGGCGTGCGGCCGAACATGGCCGATGACGGCGACGGCGTGATTTCGCGGGGAGGAGGGGGTTCCGATGCACGGGAGAGCGCGGGAGTTTGGGGAAAAGATAGAGGGGAGCTCGGGGAGAAGATTTATAGGCTAGGGAAGGCGGTGGGGAGGGTGGGACGGCCGGAAATTGTGATGGAGTGGAGAGCGACCGATGCGGGTAATGGCGGCAACAACGGCAGCGAATTTCGCAGGCGGAGTAGGGAAGGAGGTGCGCGATTCGGGCGGGCACGAAGTGGGCGAGGCGGCCGGGACGCGCGTGCAGAGTCGGCGGCCGTCGTGGCGCAAGAGCGACGGTCGGCGGTTTTCGGCCCGGGATGGCCGGAGGTAGAAGAAAGGGCGACAGGTGAGGCCCTGATCCCACCTATCGACGAGAGGGAGAGAGAGGCCAACGAGAGACCAGAAATAGACTTCGCGCAAGGGAGCGGGCCGACGAGTTGGACCGGACCGAGGACAGAGGAGGACGACTGCCAGGAAGGGATTTTAGACTTTTGGAGAATGGGCCGAAAACGGTCCACGAACAGGAAAGAGGATTTAAATTTGTTTTTTATTTTATTTAATTGAATAAATGATCTATGTATTTTTATAAATACTTTCAGTGATCAAATAATTCCAAGAAAAATTCTGAAAATAGTTGGACACTTAAAGTATTTAATAAAAATATAAAAATCATTTAATGATTAAATAATTTATTCAAATAATTACTGAGATTATTTTTGTATTATTAAAATTATTTCTGGAGCTCCAAAATTTCACAGAAAATTTCAAAGAGTATTTTAGGGCATGAAGAATATTAAAAAAAATTTTGAAAATTTAATTTACTTATTAAATTCACTTGATTAATTTATTTTTTTAATAATTTCTATAAAATATATTATTTAATAATTTTTAATCGAAACAAAAATCAGGGTGTGACACCTATTCACCCCCTCTAGGCCTAAGTGACCTTTTCAATTAATAATAATAGCCCTATAGTATTGTTAAAAAATCACTAAACATTCAATTAAATAAGACAAAACACTTTACTTTTAATTTATACTTAAATTGTTACACATGTTTTCCAAACAAACTAAATATAACTCCATAATAAAGAGATCATTGATAATTGTTTATAGTGATGTATTAAATATTATATATTTTAAAAGCTAACAAATAGTTTGGAAGAATTATCCAAACAATGCCGATTAGGAAAATTTATGGAGAAATAGTATTTTTGAAACATGACAGGTGTTATTCAGTTGATATTCCATCCATACAAGTTTTTTCAAACGCAATCTATAATATATATTCGCGCAAATACACAAAGCTATCTTCCTAGTTGTTATAACCAGGGATTATTACATATATAACAATTTTTTAAAAAATTTTGCCCATGCATGAACAGTACTATCAAAGAACTGCATGGTGATACTCCGAATGAAGTAAAAAAGACTAATAATAGAAAATTTCGGCAGCATATGTTTCATCTAAAAAAACTGCTGTGTTCCCAATCCAAACAACATATATTCATCAGTGGAGAACCCCACAATAGTCCCAGTTGGTAACCCTCAGTAGTCCCGATTGTTAAACCGAGACTACGAATCCGGGACTAGAGATCGCAATCTCTAGTCCCGGTTAAAATAACCGGGACTAGAGATACATCTTTAGTCCCAGTTGAAGCCACCAACCGAGACTAAAGATGGTGGAGCCACGTGGCCGGCTCCGTCATCTTTAGTCCCGGTTAGTGGCTCCAACCGGGACTACAGCATTTTTTTATTTTTTCTCCTATTGCTAATTTATATGTGTTTTTTTGTTGTCTTTTTATTGTTTTTGTTGCCGAAATCAAATTCACATATCAAATTAACATCCTCAAATCACATCACAAATACGCATCACAAATTTGCATCACAAATTGAGCAATAAACATCACAAAATTCGAGTATAGAATATCACAGATACATATATATATATATCAAATTTAGAACATCACAAAAATCTCCAAAAATCTTCGGATCCGTCGCTGCTGCCGCTCTTGGAGAGGACGAGGAAGAGGAGGAAATGGAGGAGGCACTGACACCACCTCCCAAGTCGCCATGCCGCAGTCACCTCCAAGCCGTCGGGCCACCGCCATCTTCGAGCCGCTACCACCTCTCCCACCTCCTCATGTCCCACCGCCATCGCTGGAGCGAGAGAGAGCTGAGAGAGGGAGAGAGAGCTGAGGGAGAGAGAGAGATGAGAGAGGAGAGGAGAAAACAACTAAGTGTAGGATCGATGGAGAAGACGATGCACGCCTGGGGTATATATATAGCCCTGCATTTTTAGTCCCGGTTGGTGTCACCAACCGGGACTAAAGATAATTTCTCGCTATTTCCAATTCATCTTTAGTCTCGGTTGGTGTCATCAACCGAGACAAAAGATAATTTTCCGCTATTTCCAATTCATCTTTAGTCCCGGTTGGTGACACTAACCGGGACTAAAGATAATTTCCCATTATTTCTAATTCATCTTTAATAACAATATGATGATATGTAATAACAAAATTAAAGCTTCCTTCTATCTTCAATCACTCACCTTCACAGAACACCACACTCTTGAAATTACAGATCCCCTTAAATTAATTTTTGGCCATTTGAATCATGTAGCAAAATTTATATATTTTTATTAGGTTCAGTTAAAAAAATAAGCACATTCACTTTTGTCCCGGTTGGTGTTACCAACCGAGGCAAAAAATAGCATCTCTAGTCCCAGTTGTGTGGAGATTATGGCAATCGGGTATCTACATGACAGTTTATCCGATCGGAGATAAGGATAGATTGCACCTGCCATATCTGTAAACCAAATATGACTTGGGTGTTACGTTGCCGATTGAGATAAGGCAACGGCCTATAGTCATGGTTTGGTAAGATTGAGGAAACTGACTTAGAGTAAGATAGGGTTTCCGATCTGTAAGCCCGCCTCCCAAGACTATATAAGGGGGGTAAGGGGCGTCCCCTGAGGGATATGCGATATCAGAGTTGATAAGCAAGAGCTTTAGACTTTAGGAGCCTTAGATCTTGAGATCAATATACACTCGGCGGATTGAATCCCCAAAACAGGAGTAGGGTATTACCTTACGAGAGGGCCTGAACCTGTCTAAACCTCGTTTTCCATCTAACCCATCGAGCTTGGCGATCTTGACTGCACCCCCAAAATTCTATTGACGAAACCAAGTTTCAACAGTTGGCACGCCAGGTAGGGGATCCGTGCGTCAAGACTTCTTCAACAATCTCGCCGACAAGCATGATGGGATCTTCTTCAGATTCGGCGACTTCGCCGCCAACGACTTCGACAAATTCTCCTCCTTCGACTCGGATTCGAACCGGTCGGAAGGAGAGACCCACTCGCGCGATTCGGGCTCCCGAACGCGCCAAGATCTACGACAACATCTTGGAGTCCAAGATGCAGATCCACCCACTCCGACGAAGGAAATCACTCGGCACCGTTCGGACTACCGAACGCCGCTGAAATCTGCACCGATCTTCTCGTCTCCCCAACAGAGACGATCTACTAGGAAGAAGACCTCTCGGCGCCGTTTGGATTACCAAACGCCGCTGAGATCTACGGCAAGCTCCTCTCCCCCGAGTAGAGGTCGACCCACTCGGAGGAGTCCATATTCTCAAGCTCTGACTCGGACTGGAACGATCCAGATCCAAGCAACCCAAGGTCAAGGGAGATCGCCGTCATCCTCCAGCCATTCGGCTCATGCTCATCCTCGGAGCTCAATGAGTACCTCAGCTCCTCCGGCTTTGACGACCTTTATGGCATCCCCTCGGACGAAGCCAACGACTCCGACTGCAACAAGGACTACCAGCCGAAGTGCTTTGATGTCCTCATGGCTAAGGTGGCCGAGTCCGACTCAGCCATGGCCCGTAGGCTTGCGGAAGAAGAGCGAGCCAGGATCGAGCAAGAGCGCAAGCTGGCGGAAGAAGAGAAGAAGCGCAAGGAGGAAGCCGACAGAAGAAAGCAGGATCTAAGGGCAGTCGAACGATCCGCACAAGAGGCTATTCTTCAAACGCGAGTCCGCAACACCAATATCTTCCAGACCCCACAGCAGAACGCTATTGCGGCTCTCACACTCCTGGACACCGTCATTCCTCCACCTCAGCACGAAGGCCGACTGAGTCTATGGCTGAAACGCCCGACAGAAGCCGGCTCCCGCCCATAAGGTCAAGGGACTACAAGAGGCCCGAGCCAGACCGGTCGACAACTAGGCCAAGAGGCCCACGCCACGAGTCCACGCAGAAGCATCAGGAGCAAACGGCCAACTCCCGCGAGAAGCAACATGGACGTCCACCCATCCACCACCGCGTCCGCCGCAACAACAGCTTCAGCTACCGAACCAGCCTACCCAGGACCCCGCCGAGCGATCTACGGGAAGTCCTTGATCGCCGATACCAAGAGCGAGATCAATGCACTCGGGAAGATCGGAGGGGATCACCCGATAGCAATGACGACGGAGTGCCAGCTTTCACTCGGGAGCTTCGCCGAGTGCACTGGCCGAATGGATTCAAACCAACCGGAATCGAGAAATATGACGGCAAGACCGACCCCGAGTCATGGCTTACCGTGTACACTCTCGCCATCCGCGCAGCAGGCGGCGACAACAAGAATATGGCCAATTACCTGCCCGTGGCCCTCGCCAACTCAGCCAGAAACTGGCTCACGAGCCTGCCAAGAGGCTCAATCGGCTCGTGGAGTGAGCTGAGGGACCACTTCATCGCCAACTTTCAGGGCACCTTCGAGAGGCCCGGGACCCACTTCGACTTATACAACGTCATCCAGAAGCCGGACGAACCTCTGAAGGACTACATTCGATGCTTCTCCGAAAAGCGCAACAAGATCCCCAACATCACCGACGACATCATCATCGCCGCCTTCCAGAAGGGAGTCTGTGATGAGCTATTAATCGGGAAGTTCGGGCGCAAGCCACCGAAGACGGTGAAGCAGATGTTTGAGACGGCAAATTCTTACGCCAAATCCAATGATGCCATCAAAGCAACGCACCAAGACTGGCCCGACAGGAGGGATGACAAGCAGGCGGGAGGAAGTCGGAATCCTAAGAAGGATAACGGCAACAACAATCAGGGCCAAAAGGACCGCAAGCGCCGATCCGAAGACCTAGTCGCCGCCACCTCCAACACCCAACGCCACCCCCGAGTCGCGGCCTACGACGCCATCATGAACGCTCAGTGCACGCATCACCCCAATCACAAGCACGCGGCCAAGGACTGCTTTATCTATAAACAATTCGCCGAGCAATATGCAGCACAACTCAACAAGAAGCCGACTGATGAAGCCGACCCATCGGGCGCCAAGAAGAACAACACGGCCGAGAATGCCGAGCCCTTTCAACACCCCGTGGGCGAGCTCAATCACATCTTCGGGGGGCCGTTAGCCTATGAATCCAAGAGGAAACAGAAGCTAACCGACCGAGAGGTCAACGCGACGCAACCCGAGGTCCCACAGTACCTACGATGGTCGGAGGTGGCCATCACTTTTGACTGCTCGGATCATCCCGACCGAGTGGTTCACCCGGGGCGCTATCCACTCGTCTTGGACCCGGTGGTCCGCAACATCAGGCTTAAGCGCGTCCTCATCGATGGGGGCAGCGCCCTCAACATTTTGTTCGCCAAGACCATGGACGAGATGCAGATCCCGAGGGCTGAACTGAAGCCAAGCTCAGCCCCCTTCCATGGAGTTATCCCGGGGCTGTCATCTACACCACTCGGGCACATCGCCCTCCCGGTCACCTTCGGAGTTCGAGAGAACTTCCGGACGGAGAACATCACTTTCGAGGTGGCCGACTTCGAAACGGCCTACCACGCCATCATCGGAAGGCCTGCACTCGCCAAGTTCATGGCGATACCCCATTATACCTACCTCTGCATGAAGATGCCGGGTCCCAACGGCGTCATCACTCTTCACAGCGACGTGAAGCAACCCTTCACCTGCGACAAGGAGAGCTGCGACATGGCCCAATCTCGCGAGAGATCACATGGCCAGCGAGAAATCCGATTGGCCACATCGACTTCGGCAGAGGGTGAAATCCCCGCGAAGAAGATAGCCAAATCAGGAACCAGCGACGCCAAGACCAAGAAGATCTCCCTTGATCCTTCGGATCCCTCAAAAACTGCTGTAATTGGCGCTGAACTAGATCCCAAATAGGAAAGCGTGCTCGTCACCTTCCTCCAAAATAATAAAGATATTTTTGCTTGGAAACCATCTGATATGCCTAGAATTCCTAGGGAGGTGATCGAGCACTCTTTACACGTCAAAGATGACACAAAGACGATAAAACAACGATTACGCAGATTCGCACAGGATCGAAAAGATGCCATCAAGGAAGAGCTCACAAAGCTCTTGGCCGTCGGTTTTATCAAAGAAGTCCTACATCCCGACTGGTTAGCCAACCCAGTTCTGGTCTGAAAAAGACGGGGCAATGGTGCATGTGCGTTGACTACACCGACCTCAACAAAGCCTGCCCCAAAGATCTAATCGGGCTGCCTCGCATCGACCAAGTCGTAGATTCAACAGCCGGCTGCCAACTCCTAAGCTTTTTGGACTGTTACTCGGGCTACCACCAGATCAGTTTGAAAGAATCCGACTGCCTGAAGACATCGCTCATCACGCCATTTGGGGCCTACTGCTACATCACCATGCCTTTAGGCCTGAAGAACGCCGGCGCCACATACCAACGCATGATCCAGAGGTGTTTTCAGACGCAGATCGGCAAGAACGTGGAAGCTTATGTTGACGATGTCGTCATTAAGACCAAGCAGAAAGAAGACCTGATCGCTGACCTAGAAGAAACCTTCGCAAATACTCGGGCCTTCAGAATGAAGTTGAACCCGAAGAAGTGCACTTTCGGCGTCCCATCAGGCAAACTGCTCGGCTTCATGGTATCACATCGCGACATTGAAGCCAATCCAGAAAAGATCAACGCTATCTTAAACATGAAGCCCCCGAGTAACCAGAAGGATGTCCAGAAGCTCACTGGCTGCATGGCGGCGCTAAGCTGATTCATCTCTCGACTCGGCGAACGAGGCATGCCCTTTTTCAGATTGCTAAAGAAAACGGACGACTTCTAATGGACCACGGAAGCCCACAAGGCCTTTGAAGATTTTAAAGAATTCCTTACGACGCCACCCGTCCTAGCCTCACCCCAGCCCCAGGAGTCCCTGCTGCTATACGTATCAGCCACTCACCAAGTGGTTAGTACGGTCCTCGTGGTCGAGCACAAAGAAGAAGGGCGGGTCCAGAAGATTCAGAGGCCGATCTACTTTGTTAGCGAAGTGCTGGCAGGAGCCAAAACTCGCTACCCTCAGGTACAAAAATTACTATATGGTGTTCTGATAACCGCGAGAAAATTGGCACACTATTTTCAGGGTCACTCGGTCACCGTCGTCACTTCCTTTCCACTCGGCAATGTCATCCACAACCGGGAGGCAACTGGGCGCATTGCTAAGTGGGCTCTGGAGCTGATGCCACTGGACTTGACTTTTAAGGCAAGGACGTCCATAAAGTCACAAGCCCTGGCAGATTTCTTGGCCGAGTAGACCGAACAACAAGAAGACATACCTCAGGAAGACCTCCAACACTGGACCATGCCCTTCGACGGATCCAAGAGAATCACCGGCTTGGGAGCAGGAGTTGTGCTGATCTCCCCGACTGGGGAAAGGCTAAGATACGTCCTCCACCTCCACTTCTCCGCCTCACATAACGTCGCCGAGTATGAAGCCCTGCTACATGGACTGCGGCTCGCAGTTTCACTCGGGATACGTCGGCTCGTCGTGAAGGGGGATTCCCAGCTGGTCGTCAACCAAGTAATGAAAGACTGGTCCTGTCTAAATGACACCATGGAGGCCTACCGACAGGAGGTCCGCAAACTTGAAGACAAGTTTGACGGACTCGAGCTATCACACGTCTTAAGACATAACAACGAAGCAGCTGAAGAGTTGGCGCAGTTCGGGTCCAAACGTGAAGCCGCCCCAACAGACATTTTTGTCGAGCACCTCTATGAACCAAATATTGTGGCAAATCCAACTCCCAACGAACAAGCTGCAAACGAAGCCGCCATGATTGACGCCGACTGGAGGACACCACTCATCAAATTTTTAACACAGCAAGAGCTGCCGGAAGACCGGGATGAGGCAGAACGTGTCCGACGTCGTTGCCAAGCTTATGTCATAGTTGACTCCGACTTATACAAGAGAAGCCCCTCCGGAGTCCTGATGAGATGCATCACACCCGAGGAAGGACGACAGCTGCTCCAAGACATCCACTCGGGCATATGCGGAATCCACGCGGCAGCACGCACCTTGGTGGGCAAATCCTACAGACAGGGTTTTTTCTGGCTTACCGCGGTCTCCGACGCAGACAAAGTGGTACGAACCTGTGAAGGCTGCCAATTTTTCGCCCGACAGAGCCATGTCCCAGCCCAAGAGCTACAAACAATCCCACTATCCTGGCCGTTTGCGGTATGGGGCTTAGACATGGTCGGCCCCTTCAAAAAGGCCCCAGGAGGATTTACACACTTATTCGTCGCAATCGACAAGTTCTCCAAGTGGATTGAAGCTAAGCTGGTTGCCACAATTACTGCTGACAAGGCACGGGACTTCATCCTCAACATCGTGCACCGCTTCGGCGTCCCAAACAGGATCATAACCGACAACGGGACTCAATTCACAGGAGGCATCTTCAAGGAATTCTGCGAAGACTTCGGAATCAAGATTTGCTATGCGTCAGTTGCCCATCCCAAAAGCAACGGACAAGTCGAGCGCACAAACGGCATGGTCCTTCAAGGCATTAAGGCTCGCGTGTTTGACCGCCTAAATCCTTACGCTGGCAAATGGGTTCAAGAGCTCCCCTCGGTTCTATGGTCCCTACGGACCACACCCAGTCGGGCTACCGGCCAAACTCCTTTCTTTTTGGTCTATGGCGCAGAAGCCATGTTGCCAAATGAGATGGAGTATGAATCCCTCCGAGTCCGCAGCTTCAACGATGAACGCTATGACCCTGACCGAGTGGACGACCTCACCCGACTGGAACAGGCCCGAGAGGAAGCCCTCATCCAGTCGGCGAAATATCTTCAAGGGCTCAGACGATACCACAGTCGCAACGTTCGAGCACGACCTTTCATCGTTGGCAATTTGGTTCTACGCAAGGTTCAGACCACCAAGGACCGTCACAAGTTATCCCCCTTATGGAAGGACCATACATAATCGCTGAGGTGACTCGGCCAGGTGCATATCGGTTAAAGCGTGAAGACGGATCTATGGTGGAGAATTCCTGGAACATCGAACATCTTCGATGATTCTATGCCTAAACCGACTTAAGTTTCATGTTTCTTCTTACTGCCAACCTCAAGCAAGATGACTTCTTGAGTTAGCGATCGGGTACATATGTCAATAAAGCATAGTTTTCCTCAACAACTTTTGCGCCTGATTCGGTTTATCATTGTTTAACGATCCTTGATTCAAGTTCAATGCATAAGGACTGAGAATTTTTCGATGACCTAATCAGGCTTAGGCTTGGTGACAATCGGACGGAAATTACTTAAGAAATTGTACATGAAAACTTGGATCAAGGCGTTAACATAAATAAACTGAATATTCACAAGTCTACATCAGAAAGTTGCATACAATATTTACAAAACAATTAAGGTCGAAAGTTGTTCACTACATCAATGGCAATCTTCTTAGCCGACTCCTGTGCCTCACTAATCATGTCCAGGGCTTGTTCATCCGAGGTGCCGTCGGCGAAGCCTTTCCCGACTGAATTGACATCCACTCGGGGGTAGAGAGATTTGGTCTGTGCAAGAGCAAGGCCAGCCCCCATGGTAGCAGCCTCGGTGATGTTCGCCAAGTATTGGCCGGGGGCTCTCCACAGCTTATCGAAGATTTCGACTGGGTCTAGTGAGCTAACCCCGACTCCCTGATGAAACAAAGATAGCAGGATTGGTGTCGCTGCGTTGGCAACATCTTTCCGGACCCGTCCGGCTTGTTTAACCCTCTCAAGAAGAACATCGTATTGAGCTCGGGTCTTGACTTTGTAAGTTGCCAAAAGAACATGATCATGCAAAGTACTCAAAGACAAAGCAGCACAAAGAATGTTACATCAAATAAGCTTACCTTCGAACTCGGCCTCCAACTCGGTTTTGCTGAGGCTGATTGCCTCCAGCTGGACCTGGAGCGAGTGGACCTCCGACGAATTTTCTACAAACAAGAAAGGCTATCAGCAACCAGGATCAACATGGAAACTATAAAGAGACTGGGAGGGTTAAGCTTACTCCCGACTGAACCCCGAAGGTCGAGGTTTTCTTCCCGGAGTTCAGCTATTTCCCTCCTCAGGACTGTCTCCCTCGACGCAGCCTCTTCTCGAGTGGTCTTCAACTTCTGCTGGATGTCCTCCAGGGAGTTTAGATGCGGGACCAACTTCTCGAGTGCCTCGGACTTAGCCATCGATCGGTAGTACTCCTTCGCATGCGAAACCGAAGTTGACCGACGAAAAGAAATGTTGATGCAACAATAGAAAAGGATCAAGGCTTACGTTGAGTAGCCGAGTCGCCTCATTCAAGCTGCTAACGAGGGCATCCCTTTCCTCTCTTTCTGCTTGCTTGTCCAAGATGATGCCCTGCCTTTGGCCTTCTGAATCTCGCCACTCGATCTTAATCGGGGGAACCCAGGTTTCAGAAGACTGTAACCTAGGGATCTCCTCTGTTGTGGCTGGCAGATCAGGAAGAACATATGAAGATACGAAAGAGTTAAACTAAAGATTGAAGATGGAATGTCAACTCAAGACTTACCAGTTTCGGCGGCTGAATCCTTGACTGGAGCAGCCCGGCTGGTCTTTTCCTTCGACTTTCCGCCAACCGGTCCTTAGTCCGGCTTTCGAGCGGCGTCGGTGGCTTCTCGGTGGCGGCGATCGGTTTCCACGGATGTCCCGGGGCGGTTGGGGGCTCCCTCCTTGGGATGTCTTGGCCGGAGGCGAGGGCTTTGCCCGAGCACTCTCGCTCGGGAGAGGGCTCGGGGTTTTGGCTCCGCAGCTTGGATGCCTCGGACGCGGCTGGAGTTGGCCCTTCACTCTTCCCGGCAAGATCTATATCCTGAGGCCTCCTGCCAAACCAACGACGCGCTCAGTTGGAATAAAGACAGAGAAATTTTCGAAGAGCTTAACTTCGGTCATAAGGCATACGTGGATGACCGGCGGATCTTCGGCGCCGCCTTCGGTGACGGCCTTGGAGGGGTTGCTTCAGCTGGAGGAGCTGGGACATCGTCGTCCGAGTCATCGATGACGAGCCTCCTTTTGCTTGCCTGTTTGCTGATGTCCTCACTCGGGGCCGCCCTTTTCCCGGCTGGATCAGTCTGGATCTTCACGCCGCCGGCTGACTTCTTGGCAGGCCGAGTCAGCACGTCGTCGTGAGGGATTTTGTAGGGCTTCGAGATGATGGAGGCATTTTCCTGCAAGAAAAATTCTCACAAAACTAAGAGATATGACATCAAGGTTGCAAGATAATAAAGGGAGTTCAGTCGGCTTACCGGAGGAGGAGGTCAGAAGAGACTGAAAGGAAGGACCGGTAGCACGAGGCTACGCTCGACTGCGACTCCAGTCGAGAAGACCTTGTACATCCAGATCTTCAGGATCTCAAAACTAAGGGAGTCCCGGTCTTCCCGATTGGGGTCCCTCTGGCCTTCATACTCGAAGGCTGGCTTCGATCGTTCTTTGATTGGCGCCAGTCGGCTCCTGATGAAGTGTCGAGTGATCTGTTCGCAGCGAAGACCTTTCTGCTTCATCTCCAAGATCTTTGCTAGCAGTTTGTTGGCTTCATCCCAATCTTGGGCTACCGGCACGGTGCTCCAAGTAGACTTGGGTACAGGGGGAAGGCCAACGAAGTTCGGCAGGCTAGGTTCAAGATTGAAAATATAGAACCAGCCCGCGTGCCAACCTTTGTTGGAAGACTTCAAAGGGAGAGAGAAATACTCCTTGCGAAGGGATCCGCGGAGTTGGAAGCCTGCCCCACCAACGATGCAAGGCTGGTCCTTATTCGGATGTGGTTTGAGGTAAAACATGCGACGAAAAAGTTAGAAGTGCGGGAGGATGCCAAGGAAGGCTTCACATACATGAATGAAGAGGGCGATGTGAAGCATAGAGTTGGGGTTCAGATGATAGAGTCGAAGGCCGTAATAATCAAGAAGTCCCCTAAAGAACTCGGAAGTGGGGAGGCTGAATCCGCAGTAAAAGAACGATTTGAAAACAACGAGCTCACTAGTGTTCGGGGTGGGAAAATCTTCACCCGCCGCCAGGCGCCAGCCCACGATCTCCTTGGGGGGAAGCACACCGTGCTTCACCATCTCCTTGAGGGTGGATTCCCTCACATCTGAAGTGGCCCATTGCTCGAAGGGGATTTTCTTCTCATCCGCCATGAATGTGGTTTGTGTGGGAAGCAGATCTGGCTAAAAAGATGGAGGTTTGAGATGGGGATCTTGGGAGCTGGATGCGGAGGTTGGTTTATGGCAAAGGACGAGCTCCTGGATCAATGGATTTGGGTGTGTGCGAGTCTAGGGTTTTTCGCAGAAAGCTGGTGAACAGTGCTGCGAAAAGAGGAATTTTTCGGGAAGACGAAGTGGTGGGGATGACCTCGAGGCTTTGTAAAGAAATTTGAGGGTTGCGCTAGGTTTTCTCGTGATTGGGCCGAGCCCATGAGAGACCTGCGGCCCAGCTAAGGTGTGGCCCGATGCGTGTCCTTAAGGACTTAAGTGGATGAGCTTAAGCAGATTTGTCTTGGCAATATGCACGTGTCCGAATGCCCTATACCTTTGGAAATCCTTTCATACCGCGGTTTGCTTGACTTCATGAGAAGCCAGCACGATGCAATTTGAAAGGTGACAAACAGATAAGCTTTTTATAGCTGCCTTGATGACAAGGGTTGTTTGGTTCTTTGGCATTTGATTGAGTGATTACATCAATGTTATTTTTCCACCTTGGTGAAGATCTTTATAGATTAAGACCAGTATTATGGCAAGAGCTGTTTAATAATTTGGTCATGTTTTTCAGATGACTGAAAAACTTGTTTACCCATAAGGGATGATTAAAGTATTTTTTCCGAGATGACTCGGGCAGATCCACTCGGATAAGCGTGAGTTTACCGAGTGCCTTCCACCTATGAGGATTGATTGAGTTATTTGTCTTGAGGCGACTCGGGCAAATTCACTCGGATGAGCACGAGCTTGCTGAGTGATGAGATTTTTTATATTTGCTTTAACATGAGTTAAGCATTTACATGAGTATGATTTTTTATAGTCCTAGCTCGTATGTTTGGTCTATTTTTGGCTAATCATACGATCGGGGGCTACATCTAATTAGATACATCAAGAGATGTGCTTAGATATTAATTTTGAGAATTGTTTAGATATTTTTCAGCCCTTTACAGTCTTTGGAGCCACTCGGGAGATTCAGGCAGAGATGATGGAATCACTCGGCGCTAGAAGCACTCGGCCAAAGAAGTTTTTGGCTGTGTGCTGTCTTGGTTTGAAGCTGAGTTGTCTCGTCGACTGAAAAGGACTCGGGGGCTACTGTGGAGATTATGGCAATCGGGTATCTACATGGCAAGTTTATCCGACCGGAGATAAGGATAGATTGCACCTGCCATATCTGTAAACCAAATATGACTTGGGTGTTACGTTGCCGATTGAGATAAGGCAACGGCCTATAGTCATGGTTTGGTAAGATTGAGGAAACCGACTTAGAGTAAGATAGGGTTTCCGATCTGTAAGCCCGCCTCCCAAGACTATATAAGGGGGGTAAGTGGCGTCCCTTGAGAGATATGCGATATCAGAGTTGATAAGCAAGAGCTTTAGACTTTAGGAGCCTTAGATCTTGAGATCAATATACACTCGGCGGATTGAATCCCCGAAACAGGAGTAGGGTATTACCTCACGAGAGGGCCTGAACCTGTCTAAACCTCGTTTTCCATCTAACCCATCGAGCTTGGCGATCTTGACTGCACCCCCAAAATTCTATTGCCGAAACCAAGTTTTGACAGGTTGGTGTTACCAACCGAGACTAAAAATGGTGTCAGAGGCTGTCAGAACCTGTCAGAGCGCCAGGCATCTTTAGTCCCGGTTGGTAGCATCAACCGGGACTAAAGATAGCATCTCTAGTCTCGGTTGGTGTTACCAACCGGGAGTAAAGGTGTCCGGCGCTCTGATAGGCTCTGACAACATTTGAACCGGGATTATAGGCAATCTTTAGTCCCGGTTCGTGACACGAACCGGAACTAATGTTCCTAGAAATCCGTAGATTTTTTAAACCGGGATCTCTAGTCCCGGGTGCAACTCAAACCGGGACTACTGTGGTTTTTGCCACTTTAACTAATGATGGTTTCTCCAGTAGTGATTATGAGAAGTTTTACTGTGTTTGCATTAAAAAAATCCAATGCTCCATAATAAAAGATACCATATAAATTGATATAGTTATTTAAGCAGAAAGGATAATTGCTAGGAGATAGAAAAGGGCATAATTGTTTTTAGTCTGTTAAGTTTCCTAATTAATTCAGATCCGATAATTTCGTAATGCATCTTCTATATATCTCTTGGCTCATAACTGCCCCAATGACCTCGGCTCCCGGCTCCCGCCGATGCTGCCGACGTACTCCCGCAAGCGCCGCCCTCAACCTCCATGCATATGCGGCTGCCGGCGTGAGATGGAGGACATAATGTCGATCATGCCGAACTTCCTGCCAGGCTCCACCTCCGTCAAGCACCATTTCTACGATGTCTTTGATGGCCATGTTTGCTCCCATTCATGTATGCATGCACGCAACACTGCACACATGAGCTTATGAGCAATCCAGCAAATGCATGTCGAGCTGCTAAGAGGAGCTTTGTGGTGTCAGGTCGCGGGGACGTGCCACGACGACGAGTGCTTGATCATGGCGAGCGAGGTTGTCCTAGCGTGCTTCCAGATAAACGGCCCACCGTTTGCCGGGATGTTTTCGCTGTCCGCCGACGGTGACGGCGAACATAGTGAAGGGAGTCAACAAGACCAAATCCGACAAGGCATGCGTCGACGCGGCATTGCTTCTCATGAAGCTCACGCTCACCCAGCGCGGATAATCGACGTTGCTTTCTTTTTTTTTCCCTATGCCAATGAAGTATGATAAAATGGCCATGTTTTTCAAGTTAATTATTTGACGGCCACTGTTTATAATAATTTTATTTTTATATCTTGCCACTCTCTAGATCAATAATCCACGTTGATTCACCCCGATACCTCTAGTATCTCTCAAACACCGTAAAACAACACCGTACATTATACATACAGTTGTAACGAAAAAAACAGTGCTCGTTGATATTCAGTTTGAAGACTCATCCGGGCATGCATGTGCCTGTAGCACAATAATTGCAGTAGTTTTGTTTCATTTCGAGTACTCACCAAGCCATCAGTGTGATTTCAAATAGGAAAATACCAGTGCGTACAAATTTATATACCTTCCAGGAGTTGTATCCAAGACAAGTAGACAAGATACCTCTTTTCTCATCAGCTTGATGCTATTCTTCACAGCTAACTAGCCAATCATTTCTCAGATAAGAAGTTATGAAATCAGATCAGAAACAGCAGAAGTTAGAGCCGGTTAGGCCGTTGTGAGGGCACCGGCCGGACAGGAGGTTGCCGCTGCCGGCCGGCAATCAGAGCGAGAATATTGGATTAGGCCGGCTGCAGCCATGTGAAATGAGCAGAACCGGATTAATTAGTAGTAGATTAGTTAGTTTAAGCGAAAATTCTAAGCTCTGTTGCTTAGGGATGAGCTGAAATTTAGTGCGATATGATGATGTGCTTCGATAGATGCTTAGACGAAAGAAAAACACACAGTGGCCCAGGTCGTGTGATTATATTTATCCCCCATGCTATTATATAGGCTTTTTCTATGAGCAAATGCTGGTGATTAGATCCTTAATTTGTACTTTGGGGAAATGTCAAAGCTAGACTTTTTCCTGAGCTAAGCGCGAGCTAGCGTAATTTCCACACGTTTTATATTTACTTTGGACTGGAGGCGCAAATGGAGAGATGAGTCACTGAAAAGCCTAACTGGTTGCATCAAGGACAAGTCAGGCTCATAGAGTCAGGACAAGCCTAATGTGTGTGCCAGTTAAGATGAGATGTTTTCTCGGTGCTGGCCCATGTTTAGAATACCACCACTTGGGACTAGGAAAATCTTGGTTTGCTGTAGCTGCAAATCTAAGGTCAATTCAACTACTAACTCGTACTGCTAGTCTCCTTTAGACTTGGCAAAGTTTTGTTTAGGACTGCATCTTCATCATTTGGTTAATCATTTAATCTTAGTAAACGTTTTGAAAATTCTAGTAGGTTGAGTACTTGAGTAGGTTTCTTACGGTCATTAGACGATTAAAGGTGCGTTCGGTAGGAGGAGCACGTAAAACAAAACACGAATTAACATATGATTAATTAAATATTAGTTTAAAAATTTAAAATTAATTAATATAATTTATTAAAATGATTTTTATAGTAATTTTTTAAAACATATCATTTAATATTTTGCAGTTGAAAACATATATGTATAAGAAAGTATAACTGAAGCTGAGACTGGGTATATGTCTGCTCCAAGTCATGGTAATAAGGTAATTAAACCGACATGTAGGAATTTCATTCAGTTAATGGCTTCTTACCACAACAGAAAACAGAGGTTGACTTCTACTGGCCCGTTGAGAGTGATGCCAGGGAAAGAGAAGTTTTACGTTGTTTGTATTTTTGAAATAGAAAAGATCTAACGCTTGGTCATAAAAGGTACAACACAAAAATTTTAAGTATTAATATAGAAACTTAGGTAGACAAAGTAAAATGGTAGTTTTGTGAGAAGATATAAAAGGACATAATTGATTTCAATATTAGTTATAGATACATGGGTATCATATCGATACCATCTCTATCTTTATTAGTATCGTATCTTCTACTCTAATCATCCATTATGTTATTTATTTTAATCTTTTGAGATTTACATTTTGTGAACCTGATTAGTTAAACTATCCTCGAATGTTTGCACGGTTATTTTAAGATTTATTTTACATAAAAACCCCAATAATTAGTCATCCTTGGTACACAAAATTATGTGAACTATTTATATTTGTATCTTTTTCTGAATGATTAGCACAATCGTCTTCGCTGATGGTTCACATAGCAGGAGCGCAGATGCTGATACTAGGAAGTAATATGCGATGATGGAGAGCGCGGATAGGATGTGGGTAATGGAGAGACGAATTAGTTGACGGTGGCTCTTGCGATGTGTGTTGGGCGGAGAATGTGAGGATGTCATGTAGTAAACTAGTAGTAATTAGTTTATATGTAATATTTGCGTATGCATGCATGATTTAATAGATGAACATATATAAATAGCTTATGTTCATTGGGTGTTTGATTAGTAAGACAACTATTAGTGAAATAATGCAATTACCTTGCTCATTACATGTCTGTTTATTGGGCATATATCTACATGCATGGAGTATATTTGAAATTTGCATGTATGATTGCATGCCATTTTATTAGGCAGCAATTTTGGCAACTTTCTTATTAGAAGCCAAAAATATAGTTGGTTTCTGTTATATTGTTCCCTTCGATCATGCCTCGAAGTGTTTTTAGTAAGGCCTTGTTCAAATCATAGAAAAAGAATGGAGTGGGAAGAAGAAAGTCAGGCCTAATTCAGTTAATTGGTCGTAGTAATATAAAGAGTTTGTGAAGTACATAAATAAATAATCAACTATATAAATAAGCATAGCAAATCATACTCTATGCGCTTGTACGTAGACGTCAGCTAAATATATTCTCAAGCTCTCTCATCATGCCTATGCTTCTTCATTTAGTCTCCTAGAGAAAGAATGAGGGAGGAGGGAGAGAAAAAGCTAATCTTTATTTAGTCTCTTGGAGCAATATGAGAAGATTTATGTTGTTTACTAGATATTGATTAGTTTTATCCATGATGATCACTTTAAAAATGCTCATATTTTATTAGTTAATTATAATTTTATTTCATGACTTACTCTTTCTTGAATCAACTCATATTGCTCCACATCTTAATATCCCCACGTATCTTGCAAACATCGTTAAATTTCTCCCAGGGAAAACATGGTTTTTTATTTGGGTGCAACATGCCACTGAACCCACTCTTCTACATGCTACCATTTCAACTGATTCCGTTTCTAATTAGTATGTAATTTATTTTTTAATTTTTAAACATTATATTACAGTCGTCACTGAATAGTTAGATTGGTAATACGATCGACTCCTGCTTGACGGAGAATCATTTCCGTAGGGATACTACCGTTTCCGACTGATTTCATCCCAGTTCATGCGTAGCTCATCACATCCCCCAGCAGCCAAATCATGAACCCAAAACACGGATAGAGATTACTCCTCCCGATCCATGCTCATCATCACCCGGACCATGCCCACCTTCGGACAGAGGCGCCAATCAACTTGACAACACTTATCTGTTTCCTACCGGTTAATTAGCGAGCATGGTGCAGAGCAGCACAACAAAATCCATAGCCGCAGCAGCAGTTAATCATCACTAGCGCTCGTCCAATGCCGTGGCCAGCGTCGTCCACGTACATCTCTACTCTTATCATTTGGTGTACCTAATAGCAGTAGCTCTCCAACCGTAGGAGGAGAAAAGACGCGCGAGAAGAAAACAAAAGAAAAGGTGAGGAAAAGAGAGAAAGGAACTCTCACAAATGGGGCAGGCAGGCAGATCCATCCAAACCCATCGCCGAGAGCCTCCAAGCGAGAGTACGTATAAAACAAACAAAAAAAAAACACAGGAGAGAGAGAGATGAGAGATGAGAGACGGACAGATAGAGAGAAAGAAGCTTGGAGAGAGAGAGGAGTGGTGTGGAGAAAAATATTGGCAGGCTTAGCTAAACGGGAAGTGGGGGTGAGAGGGGAGGGTGGGGCCCACCTCCACAAGTTTTACTTTTTCAGCCGTCCGGTTTTGTCGTCTCCTCCGTCCTCTCCTCCCCTTCCTCCTCGCTATTACCCCCTCTTCCCCTCTCCTCTCCCCTCCCTGTTCCCTTTGTCTGTGCCGAACACCACAGCGCGCGCGCGGGCAGGCGGGCTCGTCTCTCTCCCTCTCGCGAGCTCTGTTCTCTGCCCTCTCGCCGCCTCCTGCCTCGTACACTCGCTCTCCCTTGAGGAGAGAGAGGGAGAGAGATTGGTGGGGTGGATTTGGGGGGGAGGCGGTGTGGGTTGGTTGCTGAGGAGGAGGTGGTGGGGAGATCGGGCGGCGGGTTGCCGCCGGAGGAGGTAGGGGGATCTCGAGGGAGCGGTTCTTGGGTCGGCCCGGTCGACGAGGTGGGACCCCCCATGGCGTGAGGAGAGGGCCTGGTTTCGTTGCCCTCCCGGAGATCTTGCGGCGGGTGTTGTCGCTAGCTGAGGCTGTTGGGTACCCGAGCGGCCGGGGAATCCCCTTCTTCTCGACCGCTGCTCCGCTCCGCCATGGCCGGCAGCGACGAGGTCAACCGCAACGAGTGCAAGGTGCGTGCTTCTCGGAACCCCTCCCGCTCTCTCCCGCGGTGGCGTGTGCCCGTGTTTCTTGCCCCCCGGATTAGGCCGCGGCCGAGCCGGTCGCGGTTGGGGTTCTTGATTTGCGCCGCCGCCGCGGGCGCGCGCCCGCCCGCTCGCTTTATGGTTTGGGGGAATGATCGATTGGGGCCGGCCTGGCCTGCGATTTGCCGGTCAATCGCTGCCTTTTCTTTCCCCTTTGGGCTCAGCCCCAATTTTATCCCCCTCGTGCTTGCCTCGGCCGTTTCAGGGCGGATAGTGGTGGTGGTGAACTGGTGATGGTAAGTAATACTGCTGACCATTCACAATCACCCGCGGCCGTGTTGGTTGGGGGAAGCCGCCCCCGCGCGCGCGCCAAAGCTTGCATCTTTTGTGGCAAGCGGGGGCAGCAGCGGAGGACGGCCTCTCGCATTGGATTTTTTTTTGTCCGAACAGGAAACAGCAAAGAAACACATACGCATATGCGTACAGATTGATTGGTTGAGTGGTTTCGTTTGCGCTTGCGAGAGAGGATGGCTGGTTAACTCACTGTGGTTGTGATTCTTGTTGGCGTGTTGTGTTGCAGACCGTGGTGCCGCTCCACACATGGGTGCTCATCTCCAACTTCAAGCTGTCGTACAACATTCTGCGGCGGGCGGACGGGACGTTCGAGCGGGACCTCGGCGAGTATCTGGACCGGAGGGTGCCGGCGAACGCGCGGCCGCTGGAGGGCGTGTCGTCGTTCGACCACGTTATCGACCAGTCGGTGGGGCTGGAGGTGCGCATCTACCGGGCGGCGGCGGAGGGTGAAGCAGCCGGGGACGAGGGGGCGGCAGCGGTGACGCTGCCCATCCTGGAGTTCCTGACCGACGCGCCGGCCGCGGAGCCGTTCCCGGTGATCATATTCTTCCACGGCGGCAGCTTCGTGCACTCGTCGGCCAGCTCGACCATCTACGACAGCCTGTGCCGCCGGTTCGTGAAGCTGAGCAAGGGCGTGGTGGTGTCCGTCAACTACCGGCGCGCGCCGGAGCACCGCTACCCGTGCGCCTACGACGACGGGTGGACCGCACTCAAGTGGGTCATGTCGCAGCCGTTCATGCGCAGTGGCGAGGACGCGCAGGCCCGCGTGTTCCTCTCCGGCGACAGCTCCGGCGGCAACATCGCCCACCACGTGGCCGTCCGCGCCGCCGACGAGGGCTTCAAGATATGCGGCAACATCCTGCTCAACGCCATGTTCGGCGGCACCGAGCGCACGGAGTCGGAGCGGCGGCTGGACGGCAAGTACTTCGTGACGCTCCAGGACAGGGACTGGTACTGGAAGGCGTACCTGCCGGAGGACGCCGATCGGGACCATCCGGCGTGCAACCCGTTCGGGCCGAACGGGCGGCGGCTCAGGGGCCTCCCCTTCGCCAAGAGCCTCATCATCGTGTCAGGGCTGGACCTCACCTGCGACCGGCAGCTCGCCTACGCCGAGGCCCTCCGGGAGGACGGCCACGACGTCAAGGTCGTCCAATGCGAGAACGCCACGGTGGGGTTCTACCTGTTGCCCAACACCGTCCACTACCACGAGGTCATGGAGGAGATCTCCGACTTCCTCAACGTTAACCTCTACTAGTACATATACAGCCCCCGCTGATCGTCGTCTCCAACACAATACTCCTTATAGGAAGATGGTAATTCAGCTTGACTTTGTTATAGTACCTACCTACCTCTTATTATACTACTGCTGCTGCTTGGGATCGCAATGCCGTCGCCTGGTCTGTGGCGAAGGAGAAGCTCCATGTTGTCTGATCAGCTCTAATCAAATGGTGACTCGGTTGCGTCGAGGAAGAAGAAGTCGTCCTTTCGTCGTCGTCCTTGTTCCACTAATCATCGTTCATCCTTTTTTCTAAGGTTTGGATCGTTCTTTGATCCGTGTTTTTTCATGTTTTGCCTGGGCTCAGTAGTCAAGACAAGTTGAGGGTAGTTCCTGTCATGCATGCCTCCATTAGTACTACTACTGTTGTGACTTGCTTGATGGAGAGAAGCCTGTTTTTATCTTCGCATTCCATCCATCTTCTTCTCCATGTACTCCAAAGAGGAAAGTTGCTATCTAACGTTATGTGTACAGTGATCGATCAACAAGGAGATTTGAGGAGGCACACGCCCCTTTTGTTGCTGTTGATGTACCAGTTTCATCTTTCTTTCTTGTTAACAGGATTGGATGGTGCTCTCTTGCTCATTCTCAATCTATGCTTGTGAAATACTACTAGTACTACACTAGTCTACCACTACCATACCACCTGTGTGTGGGATACAATCTACGAGTGCTAGTACACTCTTTTTTAGGGTAGAAATCATTTGCACGCTGGGTCGTCGTCGTCTCCCTTATGATCTTTTTTCTGTATATTGAGCTGCCATTGTGGTTGTAATGCGTGTACTATGAATGCCCACTGCTTCTCTCCACATGGGTGTCGGTGAGTGTAAACAACAAGGGGAGAGGATGCAGGGGTGCATGCGCGTGAGATTTGTAGTAGTAGCGGTTTGAGGTGATAACTGTTCGTCCTTTCTCCAAAATGCCATGTGTCATTCTTTCTGTATGCGAAAATTGGATGGACAGCCAATTCTGTGACGGGCGTACTTGGATCCTGCCAGTATTACGGCGGTGTCTGTCGGTGGTAAAAAAAGCGCGAGGAAAAGACGATGGTGGTGATGATTTGATGCGATTTACTCCCTCCATTTATATTTATAATATAGTAGCAACCTATAAACGAACTGAATATGAAAATATTTTATCTAAACAAATCTAAATAAGACTTCCTTCGACTATCGTCCATAATATAATAATCTAAAACCGAATAAAATATTTTATAATACAACAAATCTAATAAATTTTTATTCATCTTTGTCTATATAAATTTGTTGTATTATAAATGTTTAATTTGACCTGCTAAATTTTTATCCAATGTTTAATGTGATCTGAATTGTTATGGCCGTGTTCGTTTGTTCGTTTGTTAGTATCAGTCGAATTTATCAGTCATTCAATCAGTATTTTTCTCTCATAACAAACCAACCGACTTATCTCAGTCGACTTATACCAGCCTATATTATGGGACGGAACGAATTGGAGTAAGCCCACGGCTAATGCGACAACCACTTTCCCGTGGAAGTGACGTCGTCTCGTCCGTTATTTTCGTCTCTGGTACGGCCATGTGTTGGCTGGAAGCCTCGGATAACCGTGCCAAATGTTAGTCGTGTCACAGATGTGTTATTAGCCGCAACTATGATAAGCTACACATCATTTGCCATACTTATTATCCACTAAAACGTGCACTAGTAGTAATGTTTAGGCTCATTCGGAATGGAGAAAATAAGGAAAAATGGAGGATTGGTGATTCCATTGAATTGGGTACCGTAGATGCTCGTTTAAAAGGGTCGGTTATGTTAGGGTCTCTTCAAATTGCACGAATAAAAAACAATCATTCTGACAAAAATACAAATACAAAATAAAGAATTACAAAACACATAAAAAAACCATTTGACTAGATTGTAAAAAACACATGAATCGGATAAAAGAAATAGACTAAAATTTTTCAAGAGAATGAAGTTTTTACTAAGTTTTCTTTCAAATCTCTATAAGATTATTCATTTCATACAAATTTCTTCATACAAATTTCAAAGTATATGAAATAGTCTTCATAAAATTTTTTATAAGATTAAAATTATTTTAGTACAAATCAAAGCGACCCTTAAATTCCAGAGGAACACTATTCCCTGTCCATGTTTTCACAAGAAAAAAATCCACTATAGCATCTTTTGTTGTAAAAATCCTATGCACAAAGAAAAAAAAATCTTATGTGCTTTCAATCCTCTAATACCGTGTTTCTGTGTTTTTTTATTTCTAAGTTTTTTTTTCGTATTTTGAAGAAGCCCTTAGGAAGGGAATGGAATGGAGTTTGGGAGCTAGGAGGGTCTGCCTCTTTCGATCCTGGTTGTCCTGACCGCATTGGACGCTGGCTGCCTCGCGGTCGCGGGCTGGTATGGATGTGACATTATTCCGCTCCGTGCATGCATGTCACCGTTGCATCGGGCCACGCTTTGCTAGTCGTACTACTAGCAGTAGCGTGTCATCCGTATCATTCAAGTTATAAGTTAGTAGTAGAATTCTTTTGGGCGAGACCCGTGTAGCAACAAGACGTCGCACCAGAGCGCGGGGCGAGATCCGTTGAATCACAGCGTGGCACGAGCGGCTACATGGTCGTCGTCGTAGTCCACCACTAGTCCATTGTTTGATTGATGGGTGGCTCCCCGCGCACGCGAGAGAGAGCGCTTAGCTAGCCATCACAACGGTGGAACGCACCTCTCTCCAGAAAAGGCCTCGCAGAGCCCGAGTAGAATTTGCTAGGTTAGTTCATGTCGACGTCCAAAAACAACTCGGATTGTGTAGGGGCTCAACGGAGAGATACTCCTACTTTGTGTGAAACGTACATAGTACGCAGCTGATCGTGAATTCATGATCCAGCAGGTACTGTCACATCAAACATAAGCTTACTGTTTTTTTAGTTTGTCTCCATTTTCATTTAGACTGTGCTCATAGCACGTAGAGACCAACCAATATTCATTTTAAGCCATCCAAGATGCGTCCGTATGAATAAGTTGATCGTAGATGCGTCCGTATGAAGTTGATCGTCGCACGGTTGTAAAGCGGGGAAGAAAGCTAGCATGGCAGGTATCATCAAAAGGCCGAGACTTTCTCGTGCACTTAAAGTCACGGAGTAGTGCAGCTAGCGGCAGTTGAAAATATTGACGCTTGGAAAGGTGGCAGAAGTCTCCCGAAAAAAGACAAACGACGCCTGCCTGCAGCTACCCTCGCTTTCGACTATTATTACGTTGCATTGTCCCGGCTGCTGCTGGCTCGAGCTCAGCCTGAGGCTGAGCTGAGCTAGGTGGCATCACAAGCACCAGACAGATGCCATGCCACTCCATTTTAATTATGCGTGTAAACCCTAGTAACATTTCTATTTCTATGGCGTTTTTTTTCAAGGCGTTTCTCCTCCTCTCGTCAACTAGCAGACAGTATTCCCGTCATAAAATAAATCAATTTAATATAAAATATAACATATTTTAATATTATAAATCTAAATAAAATTTAAATAAAGCATGTTCAGATTGGTTATATTGGGTTAGTAATATTTTCATCTAGTTAAAACATAGCTGTTTTTGGCTTTTAAAATTCAATATAGAATAGAACAACGTTTCTATCTGCTCCCTTATCTAAAAACCAAAATCATTTTTATTCAATTTATCCATCTATTATTTTTAGATTAGCTGTTCACAATTACTTTTTATTTAGTCTTTCAAGCTTCTCAATTTAATTTATATTTTGAGTGGAAGGTACAAGGGACTATAGGAAATAGGAACTCTTGTTCTTTCTCTCTCCCGACTTTTTTTGGCATATTTTGTTGCGCTCCCGTCGCCGCCGGTCGGTGTCACTCGACGAATAATTTTCCGTTTCTTGTAGGGACAGAACGCCGGAGATTGAAGTTGGACCCTGCGAACCTCGCAAAACTTGTGTTGTTTTGCTCCGGGAAAGCAATCTTGCCGCGGAGGCGACGGCATGCCTCCCTCCCTGCCGTCCATGCTAGAGAAAATATCGCCCCACATACCATGCATGATAAGGTTATTGGTTTATGTACTGTTCTATTTGATTATATACTATTTTGTACGCTTTGTTATCAATTTATGTACCAGCTATTTTATTCGATATTTTGTGTATCCTGTTGGATTAGCGCAAGGGGTGGCAAGCTGTCATGCATCAATGAACCAAGCTTTATAGGTTTGTCCTTTTCATGTTTAGAAATTACTACTAACTCTGTTGTAAAATATAACGACTAAAAAAATAGTTTTTAGACATAGAACACTAATAAAGAAATGATCTTTGATCCATATCTTAAAATTCATAATAGTCTTATGAGTCAATAAAAATCAAGACTAAAAAATAGTTTTAGTTCTGGTTAAAAAAATACAACGGGACTTTATGATTTTTACGTCTCGGTTGGTGTTATCAACCGGACAAAAGATTATTTTTAGTCCGGTTTAAAAGTTATCAACACTTTAGTCGCAATTGTTTATATCAACGGGGATAAAAAATCGAAAAAATCTGCCGAGCCGCACGCCTCCCCGCGCAAGGGATCATCCTTATCTCCCCGCGCGAGAGCCACATGCCTCTCCATCTACATCTTTCCACGCCTCTTCTCTCCATCTTCCCATGCCTTTCCTCGATACCCCTCCTCCCCCTTCCCTAGCTAGCTTCAATCTCCGTCGCGGACGGACGGCGGACGGCGGCAGTAGGCTAGCGAGTGGCGTGCCGTGGCGGGGAGGAGGGGCGGCGACAGCGGGCGGCGCACGGCCCTCCTCCTCCGAGGGCACGGCAGGCGACGACATTGGGCACAGAGATTTGTGGATTTTTTAGATGTTTTTTGAATTTATGGATGATTTTGTTGTTGCACTTGATGTGTGATGTTAATTTTGATATTGTTGCATTCAATCTATGGCAATGAAAATAATAATCTTGATGTTGTTGCATTTATGCATTCGCAAAAATGTTGTTGCTCGACCTGTCGTTGAAAAATATAGAAAAAATAGTATGTAAGCAGCAAAAACAATGGAAAAACACTTTAGTTCCGGTTGGTAACACTAACCGGGATTAAAGATTTATTTAGTCATGCTTATTTTACTCGGGACTAAAGATAGACATCTTTACTTTTATTTTCGTTGTTTCAGTTTATAAGTCGAGACTAAAAAAATCATAAACTGAGACTAAAAATAGTTTTCCCAGCCTTGGAGCTTTCAAATATTTCATCCAGAGGATCTGTCATCAACGGTTTCAAGGAAACGGGTCTGCACCAGTACAAACCACGAATCTTAGCACCCAAGCTGATTGAATGGAAAGAAATTAAGAGGAATCTACAAATCGGACATTCAATTTTCTAAAGAGATTGGTCGATCAAATATTTTATTTGATCATCCGATGAAACCTTAAATTATGGTGAAACAAAAAAATCAGCGAATGAAATATTTAAAAATTTGTGAAAGACACCTGTTAAAACATTTCACTATCGCATATCGCATATGAACATTAAGTTCTAACTTAAAATATATTTTAATACTATAAATCTAAAAAGATTATCTAAATTCATAGGATAAATATATCCTATCCGTTGCTAGGTTTTATGTCCAAATTCTTAGTAAACATGTTTTATCTAACTAAAATCTTTTATATTTTAGGATAAAAATATATTTTAAGATAAAAGAGTATATTTTAGGACAATAAGAATACTAGAACTTAGCCGTGGGCATAAAACCCAAACCAACCGAACCCAAAATCGAACTACTCGAAACCCAAAACCCTGATCTCAAGTAGAAAACCTGAAAACCCGATATTATTTTAGGTTAATCGGGTTTTAACTTGCGGTACCCAATTAACCCGAACTACCGGCATGCACCGCATCTCAGTGGCACTACCCTCACCTGCCCGCTCGCATCGCGCCCTTCAGCGCACTTATGATGGAAAATCCCAATCCCTAACCCTAGACAGCCACTCCCTGTGACTCCCAAGCCGCCGCAGGGCTCGCCACGCTCTCCGCCTCCGCCTCCGTCCTCGCGCAGTCGCTCGCGTCATCGCCGCGTCGTGCGCTCGCCGCTCGCGCTGTCGCGGGGAACTTGGCGGAGACGGAGCCGACCTCGAAGACGAGCTCGTCGCTGTCGGCGTGGATCTCGTGATGGACCACCATCGGAAGAATGCCTTGATGCGGATGCCGCCGAGCCCAAAGATTCGGCGGTCGTCGAGCCGCTCCGTGAGGCGGTCGCCGAAGGAGGCGAGGTAGCTCCCGGCAGGGAGCACGATCCGGCCGCTTGGAGACGAGGTCGATGGCGAAGTTCCCCAACCTGGCATCCAGCGTGTACTTGCGCACGTTCGACGGCAGCAGACCCCGTGGGAACCCACGAAGCCGGAGCTCATCATACACGATAACGTCATCGTCGCCGTTGGAGAGGACGAGCGGGAGGGCAGCTGACGCGAAGAGGATGAGCACGGCGGCGGCGAGGAGTGACGCGGTTTGGGTGGTGGGTGTCGCCATCGACGGCTCGCCGTTGCTTGGTTGGGACTTGGGAACACTACTAGAAAGACACACTAGTCCCGGTTCGTAACCCTTAGTAGTCCCGATTGTCAAACCGGGACTACGAATCCGGGACTAGAGATGTCCCGGTTAAAGCCACCAACCGAGACTAAAGATGGCGGCGCCACGTGGCTGGCTCCGCCATCTTTAGTCCTGGTTGGTGGCTTCAACCGGGACTAAAGATTTTTTTTATTTTTTTAATTCCTCCTCCTGTTGTTAGCTTGCTGCCTGTTTACACACACATATATACATATATAGATTTGCATATATATATATATATGTCTAAATACATAACACACACATATATAACACACATAACATACATATATATGCAAACAACATCGAAATCGAATACAATAAAATACAACAACAAAATTTAAACATGTATACAACAAATTGTCCACAAATTTGTTCACACATATATAACAAAATCCACTATATACAATAAAATACAACAACATCAATTTTTCGCTCGGCTCGCCGCTCGCGCGGCTCCGTCGCTCTGCATGGTGAGAAGATGGCGCCCACCGCTGCCACCTCCTCCCCCGCCGCCGCCATTTCCTCCCCTCCCCTTGCTTGCCGAGGGGAGAGGGAGAGAGAGAGGGAGAGGGAAAGGGAGAGAGCTAGGGAGAGGGAGAGAGATCTGAAAAATATGCTAAGTGTTGGATCGGTGGAGAAGACGATGCGAGCCAAGGATATATATAGCCAATTCATCTTTAGTCCCAGTTGGTGTCACCAACCGGGACTAAAGATAATTTTCGCTATTTCTAATTCATCTTTAGTCCTGGTTGGTGGCACCAACTGGAACTAAAGATAATTTTCCGCTATTTCTAATTCATCTTTAGTCCAGTTGGTGCCATCAACCGACTAAAGATAATTTCCGTAATTTTCCAAATTTGTTTGGTCCCGATAGGGTTTAAATAGGGCCAAATTAAATTCATTAAATATAGGTTTAAAATAATAATATTAAAATTAAATCAAATATAGATCATCTTAGACACTAATGTGCTCCTCTAGATATTGTTCCTTTTTTGCCCCTCGGTTTTGTTCATTTCATCTGCTGTTGAGCAAGACAGAAAAATTTTAACTTTTTCTTTTTATTTTTTTATATTTTTTATGGACTTAGGAGCACATGAGAGGTAACTACAGAAAATTTGAGCATAAACAAGCAAAAGACGTGGCACGGGAAAATTCGAAAGACACGCTCAAAATCGAAAAAAGCTTCCGAGCTCGAAAAGGCAATCTTCGAGGCTTTTTGGGCAAAATAAAATCGCCGAACGCGACTAAGCGCGAACGAACGCATCCGAAATTTTTCTCATCGATTTTCATATATGGAACGTCTCGATCGTAGTCCATATGCGAAAGTTATGGTCGATTTAAAAATCGACTCCAAGTTAGAGGACAAAACGGGAACAATGCACATAAAACTTGTTAAACGCGCATAAACCAGACGTGACGGCCAGGGTTTAAATGTTCTTATCAATATTATACATCCCTCCAATTCGTATACTACCACCAAAATAATTTTACAAAAGATTTTGTATATTGAAAATCATTAGTTAATAACAATATGATGATATGTAATAACAAAATTAAAGTTTCCTTCTATTTTCAATCACCCACCTCCACACAACACCATACTCTTTGAAATTACAGATCCCTTAAATTAATTTTTGGCCATTTGAATCATATAGCAAAATTTATATATTTTTATTAGGTTTAGTTAAAAAATAAGCACATCCACTTTTGTCCCGGTTAGTGTTACCAACGGGACAAAAATAGCATCTCTAGTCCGGTTGAACTAAAGATGGTGTCAGAGGCTGTCAGAACCTGTCAGAGCATCAGGCATCTTTAGTTCCGGTTGGTGTTACCAACCGGTACTAAAGGTGCTCGGCGCTCGACAGCTCGACAACATTTGAATCGGGACTAGAGGTGATCTTTAGTCCCGGTTCGTGACACGAATCGGGACTAATGTTCCTAGAAATCCGTAGACTTTTTAAACCGGATCTCTAGTCCCGGGTGTAACTCAAACCGAGACTACTGTGGTTTTTACCACTTCAACCAATGATGGTTTCTCCAGTAGTGGAAGTTGGGAGTTCGGATGCACACACAAGAATGGAGGGAGAAGGGAAGGGAAGAAGGTGACGTGGAGCGGTGGAAGGGTGTAGAGCACCCAGTGCCATTTTGTTGAATAGTAATATAGTCCATTTACAATTCGGGTAATTTGGGTTACCTGAAACCTGAACCCGAAATAATAGGTACCTAAAATTTTGGGTCAAAAAGTGTTCGGAGAATATTTCGGGTGTCATTTTTGAAAACCCGAAATTTTATAAACACAAACTATCCGATCCAAAATTTCGGGTAAACCCGAATACCCAGTCCTAACTAGAACAAAAGAATTATATATTAACCATCATAAAAGTAACTATACTGTAGTTTACTTCCCAGCGAAATTACAACATTTAAAAGGAGTCTTTCATAGTATTTTTTTCTCCAACAAGACTTATCGCACTTATCGCTATATCTAGTTTATTACCATATCATTATTTGATAAAATTGATTACCATATGGCTAATTTAGTTTGTTATCAAATATTTGTAATATTTATGAAATTTTGACAACATTATATTGAATCTATTCTATCGAAACTTGATAATGTCATCAATTTATCAAAATTTTGATAAGGTTTATTTTGACATCAATCTAAACAAATCCTTATTATTACTCATAGCAGCTTTCGTTGATCTTTAAAAACTTTCAAAATAAATTTTTGAGGTTTTAGGTTCGATCTGTAACGTACAAAATTTTCTTTTTTAGGTTTAATCCCGTGTTTCACCGTGGAGGCAAGTCTGAACTCTGAACTCAGGCATATTTATCTTCGTTCCTCTCGCCTTTTTATGGCTTGTAGTAGTAGCTACTGGTGTAAAAGTACAGCTGCTACGGCAGTACGGGGGCGTTGATGCAAAAATGATATTTTTCAGAGGGTATTCGCACAAGAGGGTTCAAACCCAAACAGTACCTGAACAGTATTTGCAACTGTACCATTTGTCCCGGAACAATTATGCATGAGAATTGAAGGTACCGAATCGTAATCTTGCGGGAGAAAAAAATCAGGCAAAATGTTCAATTTCAGGCTGGTTGGTATGCAGTGTGGTCATTGTTTTTGGTTGGGCATGTGTAAAACGATGTCCCGTTCCCAAACCTAACACTCTTGCCCGGACGGCTCATTTATTTTCGTAATGTACACACCGGACAGGGAGCTCAATTAACATCGCCCGTGTAGCGATCCCCACCATTTTTTTTGTGTGGTTACTATATTCTTCTTAAAATAATTTATTTTTTATTTATTATATATATTATCAAATTTTAATACAACTATTAATCATTTTATCTATTTTAATATAATTATTTTTTTATTTTTATAAGATTTTTATTACTTTAAAATAAACTTATTTTAAAAAATAAAAAAAATTAAAAATAAATTTATTATAGGACGACTGATAGCACGGCCACGAAACAGACGGTGCTGATGAATGCCGAGCCAAAACAGTCTCTCGTACGAAGTGCTCGATAGTTGCTGAGCAAGTAATTAACTTTCTTAATGTCATTTCTGTACTATACCTACGTGAAGGCATTATACACTAGTACACGTCCTTTTTTTTTTGACTTTGTTGACACATTGGCACTGCGATTTTGGCTGGAGCATGTGCGAAAATCCAAGGGGAGAGCCAGCTAAAGTAAACGATGATTACCCCAGCGTCTGTACTAGTAAATCCAACGTTTTCACGACACGTCGCGCGAGAGTAGGTTGACACGACGGGCGCGTGGTGCGTACTTCGTGTCGTTACGGCAACTCGATTCTGGCATCGAGCCGTAATCACGGCGCCGTTTAGGCAGAAATAAACCTCACCACCACCTCCACGCACCGGACCGCCGCCCGGAATGATTCCGGCTAGTGCGCCGAATCATCCGCGCCGCCCGTGGCCGACGACGACGCGCGAACATGCGGCGTGACGCGGACCGAGTCAGCTGCTCCGCGCAGGTGAAACCCACGCGCGCCCCCACGTGAAACGGCCGCCGGTTACACGGCTCGCGGACGCCACGACGATGCCTCGCGCGTGCGCGCGTGGTGGAAACCGCGGCTGGCACGTTGGTATGGCTCCCGGCGCGGGGGTTGGGTTAGGTTGGTATGGTTTGGGCTGGCTACTCGGCCACATGCCGCTCAGGACAGTACTATTCGTACGTATGATTTCGTGGGGAGCGTCTAAAAAAACTCCAATAGAATCATTAATTTTGTGTCTCTAAATAGATCTCTATTTATACCATCATCAAAAATAAATGATTGTCTTCGATGGAATTTTGATATAAAAAATATCTATTTTTAAAATGGGCCACGCCAATCTATTTGTTTGCGCAAGAAAAGGAAGCTTATCTCCTCCCCGTCGCCCACCCGCGCAGCGACATGGGAGGCGAACCCCTAGCGCCATGTCGCCCTTTCTCCCTCTCGTCCCCCACCTCGCCGCCACCGGAGTTCGTCACTGGAGAGCCGGCAGGCGAGCCAGGATGGCGGCGGCGGGGCCCTTTCTCGGCAGAGCGTCCCTAGGGCGGGAGTGTGGAGGCACGACGTCCGTTGTAGGGGAGGCCGACGGTGAGCCCTCCCGACGAGGCGGGCGGCAGATCCGGCGTCGTCATCGCCAGATCCGGCCATCCGTGGGCCGTCCTTGGCCGGCCCTGGCTGGGGCGCTAGCTCACAGCGTGAGGACGGGGGCGCGACGGGCGGCGGGCGGTGGAAGGTTGGAGGCAGAGGCGCGGCCGTAGAAGACGGAGTCCGGGCCCGGTACGGTCGGTAGTGGGGGAGGCCGAAGCCTGCGGCCTCCGGCAGTGAGCTCGTCGGTGCAAGGGCGAAGCCAGACGCGGCGCAGTTGCAGTTCCAGTGCATGGGTGGAGCTGGGCTTTAGCAGCCGCATGGGATGGAGACAGTTGACCCGGCGTGTGCGTGCTCACCGCCGCTTTCTTGACAAAGGGCAAGGGGGACGCCGCCGTCACCACGTTCTTCGCCTCGACGGTCGGGCTTTCGGTCTCTGGTGCCGGCGTGGGATCCCGCGCGATGACCTTGATTGCAGAGGAGACGCTCTCCGTTCTGCAGAGGAGGCGCTACCGGCGGCGAGGGAGGTCGGCGCCGACGCAAGGACAACAGGTCAGATACGGTGGAGGCCGATGCTTTGTGTGGTGTCACCGTCGGCAGTGGAGCCCGTCGCAGCGCGGGGTAGCATGGCAAGCGGAGCTGGAGGATGGTGCGGCTCGGCGAGGCGCGGCCGGTGGCAGCGCGCGGAATCTGGCCGGCGGGGGGCGTCGGTGCTTTGGTGCCTACGCGTCGACAGAGGTTTAGTTGGTGGTGGAGCTCTGGGGCGACAGTTGTGGATAAGTAGGGGACGTATGGCGGGTGAAAACCTAGCCCGACTTTGGCCGGGTCGGCAACGGTGTCGCTCGGGCGTCACTCCCCCTCCTAAGGGTGTTGTCTTGCCGTCTTGTCCCCTCTAGCGGGCGGCCAGGTGAAAACCCAGTCCTGGTTCTCTTGGAGACCTCGACGGATGGTGACGGCGATGCTCCGTCGCTTCTCTCCTTGGAGACGTTGTCTAGGCAGCCCCTTGCCGAAACCTCCCGATCTATCGGTTCAAGCGCGCTCTAGATTCAAGTCATTTTTGTCGGCGCCCTAGTTTCGGCAAGATGGCCACATCAGAGGGCCTAGGGGGAGAGTGGTTCCTTCTTCTCTCTCACCCTCTCTCCCCCTCAACGCCAAAGATGTGGATAGAGCGAGGCTTCGTGTCGATTTTAAGTGTGGGTCTTGGACGATCTCGCCTGCAGTCCCCTTGTTGGCCTAGCGGCAGTCAGTCACGCTTAGCGGCGGCCGATCCGGTGCTAGCCTTCTCCTGAGTCTGTGTGTTTGGAGCTGTCGGTGTGTGGGTTGTTGTTTTCCCTGTTTCTTTTTTCCTTTTGCCTTAGGACTGTATTTTTCTCCTACTCTATTTAATGAAAAAACACTATCGTGTTGTTTTGCTTTAAAAAAAACATAAGACATGAACACATAAATGAGGCAAAGAACTTATATATGTCCAAAACCACATCTAAAATGTGTGTACAATACTACAATAGAACAGTACCGTGTATATACACAAGCCCAAAACTGAAAAGAAGAATTTTTCCTGCTCCAACACTACAAGTAAATGGCGACTCCGTCTTCTTCGGAGCGATTGGCGATCGGAGCTCCTCTCCTTGAAGATGGTTTCTAGCAAGCAGCAATCTTCTGGTGATGGGATCCTCCTCGGATCTTGTACATCGACTAGATTTCGATCTTGGTCTCAGCTTTCAGGAAAAGATCCGTCAACGCTTCTGCTCTCCGGTACATCACCCTCTCCCCTCTCCAGATGGCTCCTTCTTCCTTCTTGCTACCTTTCGGCGTTTCCTGTTTCGGCTCTCGGAAGACTTGGTTTCCCTGGCTCTCTAGTCGTGTTTGGGTGGTTCTGCTCCTTATTTTCATGTTACTTTTTTGAGCAACAATCATTTTCGATTTTCGGTCTTCTCCAAGGAAATTGGTTTCGAAATCTTTCGCCTTCGCAGAGTAATTAAAAGCTCTTTTGATGTTTACTTTCATCTCTGGAACAATGGTGTTCCACACTGGGAAATAGAAAAACGAGCCTGGGAAATTGAACAAGAAAAGGAGTGGACTCTGGTTTTATCCAAAGGAGAAAAGAAGAGTTTACGAAAAAAAAACAAAGTTCTCAAACATGTCAGATTCGCCAAGAAAATAGTTCAATCTCCTCCCAAGGTTCTTCATCAACATAGGATCCCTATTTCTTTTGGCTCAATCAGGACTGAGGTTATTCCAAACCCTTCTTCCAATTTTCTCCCCCTGGTGATTGGGAGAAGTGCTCCGGTGAAGACCTGCCATGGCCAACTTGCTCAGATCCGGAATTACAGGAACAGTTTAAAATCTTCAGTTCATCCTTTTCCTCGATCTCCATCAGTGCCATGACTGAGGCAGAAAAAAGGGGTTTCAAATTCCAATCTTCTGCATGAGCAAAGTAATTCTTTGGCCAATCTTCAGCCCGCCCAACTCTCAGCGGGCCAGGTTTGTAAGGCTCGTCCAAGTAAACTTTTATGGGTAGCAAAGCCCAAGCGAGTTTGGGTCCCCAAAAAGCAGGAAAGTCTATCTCGAAAACTGATATGGAGGCCCAAAGAGGTATATGACATTTCCAAAAAACAACAATCCTCTCGAGGAAAATCTCTACCTCTGTTAGGCAATGCCCGCCTCGATTCTCGTGTCGACTCCTCAGCTCCTACAAACAAGGAAACCCCGGATGCAGTGATCACATCTCCAAATTCACAGTTTTTTATCCCCTCCCCAAGTCCGTCCACTGTTCTTCTCGTTTCACCAGGCTCATCTGCTATTCCGATAGAACTTGATCAATCAGAGGAAGACGAAGGCAATCAAGCTGGGATGGCCAACTTCCCGGTCAATCCACAACCTTTCTTACTAGCGGGTCTCAAAGTTGAACATGGTTGGAATCGACCGGCCCGCAGCAGAGTAGCTCTTGGTGGAGAACCGGCGAGAGATCATGAAGACTTCGCCATTATCGCCCTAAATCCAATGCTAGCTGAGGTAAATCAGCTCAGACCCACCCTCAATCCAGTCTGTCATTTTTTGGAGAACACCCAGTGAGTTCAGATTGAGGCTGCTCATCTCTCCCCTCTAGGGTTAGGGTTGATCAAGCTGAGAACAGTCACGCAACGGGACAAATTAGTCAAGGAATCCCCTTTTCTTTTCCAGCAGCAGGAAATTAGGGTTTTCAAGCACGATGAAGGAATTAATGCTCGAGCCTGTGTTTACACTCGCGTCTGCTGGCTGATGCTTTTGGGTTTTCCCCTTGACTACCAGAAAGACTTATTTATCAGAGCTGCTATTGCTCCTTTTGGCAGATTGCTGGATTGGTACCGAGACCAGAACAAATCTCGGATTCTGCTTCGTGCTCTGGTTTTGAGTCCAGACAGGATTCCTCGTAGCATTGTTTTATCTTGTGGTATGATTCTTGGCGGTACGGGGCTTTCCTGGTCTGTTCCTGTGTTCATCCTAAATGGCAACTTTCCGGATGAGTTCCCTGCTGATGAGGACCCTGTACCTTTTGATGGGGAACTGCATCCTCTTTTCCCCCCTATGGTATTGGGCCCGAATCCAGGAGTCCCCAATTGGCAAGCTGAACAACAAGGTGCTGCACCAAATATGGGTTTTTTCGGTGAAGGTAATCAGGATCTCCATCAGCAGAATCAGTGGGCTCCAATCCCCGTCCATGATGACCACAATGCAGATGGGGAAGTGGATGATCCATGGCCGGCATGGGAAGGGCCAGAAGTTTCTACTGATCTGGACTTGTTTGGATCCTCTTTGGAGTACTTACTCTGCACCGGCCCGGACATCACTATTGAGGAACTTGCCAGCGTTTTAAACGCCAGGGATAGCTCATCCTCCTCCAGTGAGGCCAACTTCCTCCCTACTGAAGAACAGGCTCGCTTCCAAGCTGCTCTAAGTCGATGTGCCACCATTTATCTATTTCATCACAAAAATTTACCATGCCTAGGATTTGACACCCTGCATCAAGGAAGCAGCATGACAGCTCCAGTTCCAATACAGCTCAACATCCTTGCTGATCTACTTTCAGAGTTTTCACTAGTGGCGTCCCCAGCAGCTGAAAAAGAGATTGTGCTCTGGAGTCCATGCAAACATGCTCTTGCTCTGCAACTGTGGCCAGCAATCTTGGAGGCGCGTCGCCATGCCTCCCCAAATGTTCAAACTGAGGTTAACAGCCCAATCAAAGAAGGCCCAGCAGACCCAACAGCAAGTGGGCCCAGCTTGCCTCAAGCCAAAAAGTCTCCTTTGGGTCTCCCAAGCATAATCTCAGACCCCTCCAAGCATCTGACAGAAAGAAGTGTTCACCGTAGTGCCTGCATCAACAAGACAGATGGCTTCCGCACGGTTAAACTGGAAACCAAGAGGCGCAAACTCTGCCCTGTCCTGATAGATGCAGATACGGATGCGACAAAACCAATCCCTTTGGAGATCCTGCGTGGATGGGGAATTGACTGTGGTATAGCTCCTGGCGAGTTATCAGATGAGGCGCTTCTTCAGACGCCAACACCAAGCCAGCCCACCAATGCCAATGAATGAAATCTTTCTTCTCAAACTTATGTTACTTTGCTTCGCAGAAAACTACTTTATTTTGTGTTAGCTCGATCGGACATTTACCTCACGTTACGTATGCACCGATGATCGATTATTTTCTCGCTTTATCCTCTTTTGATCCCTGATGATCTCTGCTCCTTATGCTTCTCGGGTTTTGTCGGCGCTTATCTTGCTATGCTAGTCATAGTAACTTACACTTGGTCTATTTTCGCCTATCCCATGATTATGCATGATTGGAATATATTATGCTGGAATGTTCGTGGTATCAATTCCTCTAACAAGTGGGCTGCCATTCGCAACAAAATTGAAGAAAGTAATAGTGCAATTGTTTGCCTCCAGGAAACAAAGAGAGTTTTTTTGATTCTAGTTATATTCAGAAAATAGCTCCTCGTAGATTTGATCAATTTGAATATGTTCCTTCTTTTGGTGCTTTTGGTGGTCTTCTGGTTCTCTGGATCAGCTCCCTCTTCTCGGGTCAAGTTTTGGATGTACAAAGTTTTGCGATTACTATTCGGTTTATATCGTCTATAAATAATGAGCCATGGTACCTCACAAATATATATGGACCTTGTGATGAGCACCGTTCCTCGTTTATTAAGCTGGTTCAAGAGCCACCAAATCGATGATGATATCAATTGGATTTTTGGGTGATTTCAATTTCTACGGATCTCGAGCAACGAAATAAGACGGTGGAAATTTATCTGATACCCTAATTTTTAATGAGGCTATTGGGCATCTGGGCCTCATTGAATTACCCTTAAAGGGCCGGGCTTACACATGGAGCAATATGCAAGAGGACCCATTGCTAGAGCAACTAGATTGGTTCTTTACTTCTCCTAACTGGACCATCTCCTTCCCAAACACTGAAGTCTATCCGTTAGCTAAAACCACTTCACACCACACTCCTTGTCAGGTGGCGATCAACACAACAATTCCATGTTCCAATATCTTCAGATTTGAAAATTTCTGGGTAGAACACAGCTCTTTTCAGCAAATAGTGCTGGACAGTTGGTCAGCCTCTCCAACAAATAGTGACCCAGCAAGGAATATATCTCTCAAATTCAAAAAGCTCAGAGCAGATCTTAAAACCTGGAGCCGCCCTCAAATTACTTATTGCAAATTATCGGTGATATGGGCCCGGGGGTATAACGAGAATGCAATATCTGAAGAAGGAAGATGACTTCGCTTACCAGGGCGTCCCAAAGACATGCCCTGAACAACTCATGCGGGTCTGGGCCACGGGCGGCCACGTAGCCATCCCAAAGGGGACTTGGCTCGGGGGCTGCCCAGAGGCCACCGCTCTCCGCATGGCAGGGTTAGGGATCACCGGACCCCGTCCGTCACCCCGCACCTCTCCGAGAGGAGCGAGTTCAACCGCCACCGCCAACCACCGCATTTAATGCCTAGAGAGAGGCCAGACGCCTGCCTCGTCGCATTTATTGCAATATGAGGCATGTCTGACAGCCGCTCATCATCACCCTTTTTTGCTCGTCACGAGGGAAAGAGGGTATAAAGTCTTTTGACGGCGACCGCGGTATGACCGCACGGTCATTCCACGCACGCCTCCCCACGCCCGTCCGGTCGGATTAAATGCGGCGGGCGGCGCGTGGAGAGAAATACGGCGCGGGGATGTCACGTCCACCCTCTCGGCGACGGGCCACGACCGAGGGCCCCATTGGATTAGGTAGGTTAACCCCTCATCACGTCAGCAGCATGGCGGCCACGACGCCCGTTTTTCTCCACCAACTCCTGTGACGCGGCAATAGGAACAGGAATAGGGGTAGCTTCCCCGACAAGACAAAACAAGAACCGCTCCATCACATGGAGAGGAGTAGAGAAAGCTAGGACTGCTGTGGTGTCCCCTTGCACTTTAAAAGGAGGCCCAAGTCCATGATAGAGGGGTTCTGCCATCTTGGGGTTAGGTTCCTGGATTGGTCTTTTGCTCAGCCTCTTCGACCTTGGGCTTTGAGCATTCTTCACCTCAGTCATCAGTTCCAGCTTCCCCAGGGAAGAACAGCCACACTCATCCTTGTAATTCACCCTCCACATAACACAAAAAAAACAGGAGTAGGGTATTACGTCCTCCTGACGGCCCGAACCTGTATAATTCTTCTATGTCCTTTGTGATTGAGATTTTCCTCCATCTTCCTACCTTCCCTCCATCTCATCTCGAGTTTGAACCCTAATTCATCGCTCCCCTGTGCCGAACCAAAAAGGGGGTCCCCTGGGTCCCCGCGTGTCGAGCACACGGATCGACACAAATAGTAATACTGTGATCAGCTTTCTAGATCAGTTAGAGGAAAGGAGAGGCCTTTTCTTTGCAGAAAATAACCTAAGAATAAGGGTTAAAACTCAGCTTCAGATCTTACTGCATTCCAAGAATCTTTACTAGCAAAAAAGGTACACGGTGAATAGGGTCTGCTTAGGAGATGAATGCACAAAATTCTTCCATGCAATGGCCACAATTTCATACAGAAGGAACTTGATTTCACACTTAACCAATGATCATGGCATTGACATAACTGATCATGCAAGCAAAGCTGGACTCCTTTGGTCGTCTTTTAAGAACAGAATGGAAGTTAGTTCCAGTCCAATCATGGTTTTTGACCTTAATAGCCTCTATTCTTCGTTAGATGGGCTTACATCTCTTAGTGATCAGATTCAACATTCTGAGATTGACAGAATAATTCAGAAAATGCCGACGGATAAGGCTCCAGGCCTAGATGGGTCAATGGTATGTTTATGAAGAAATGCTGGTCAACTATCAAGGGAAATTTTTATAGACTCTGTGATGATTTCTATTCAGGATCAGTCGCTTTGCACTCTCTCAATGCTTCCTTCATCACCATAGTTCCAAAGAAAGAAAATCCAAGCACCGTCAATGATTTCCGCCCAATCTCCCTGATGAACATCAGTCTCAAACTCCTCACCAAGATCCTTGCAGATCGTCTCCAAACTGTCATGACAAGATTGGTGCACCGCAACCAATATGGATTCATCAAAGGCAGAGCTATCCAGGACTGCTTAGCTTGGAGCTTTGAGTACATTCACCAGTGTAACCGCTAAAAAAAGCCAATAGTTATCTTAAAGTTAGATTTTGAGAAAGCTTTCGACACAGTGGAGCACTCAACAATCATGAAAATAATGGCACACCTGGGGTTCCCAGCGAGATGGCTTAGTTGGATTGAATCAATCCTCTCGTCTAGCAGATAGCCATCCTCCTCAATGGGGTTCCAGGTAAATACTTCCAGTGCAAATGTGGTGTTCGCCAAGGCGACCCCCTTTCCCCCTGCTCTTCGTCCTTGCAGCAGACTTACTACAAGTTTTGGTAAACAAAGCAGCTTCCCAAGGCCTTCTCACTCTTCCGATTAGGCAACCCTCAGAGGATTTCCCTATAATCCAGTATGCAGATGATACTTTGCTTATCATGCAAGCGGATTCCCGGCAGTTATTATTTCTTAAAAGTCTTCTCAACAGCTTTACCATAGCAATCGGGCTCAAAGTGAACTTTAGCAAATCCCAAATGCTCCCAATAAACATCAGTCAAGAAAGACTAGAACACCTAGCCCTTACTTTTGGTTGCCAATCAGGGTCTTTCCCTTTCACTTATCTCGGTTTGCCGATGGGAACCACAAAGCCAAAAATAGAAGACCTCGCTCCAATCCTAGATAGAATTGAAAGAAGACTCTCAGGTGCCTCAACCTGGTTATCCCTCTCAGGAAGACTTCAGATGCTCAACTCACTCATATCACCGATCACCACATACACTCTTTGCTCAATTAAACTCCCTGTTGGCATAGTGGAGGGCATTGATCGTGCAAGAAAATAGTGTCTATGGCGTGGAAATATAGAAAGGACTCAGGGGGTTATCTGGTAGCCTGGAATAAAGTGCAAAGATAGAAGCGAAATGGTGGACTTGGTGTAATCAACCTTAAGTTCTGAACGATGTTACGCTTCTTAACAATTGCACAAGTTTTATAATAAAGAAGATATTCCTTGGATAGAGCTGATTTGGTCAAAATATTATACACACAAAGTTTCGCATACATGCAAAGAAGTAGGATCTTTCTGGTGAAAAGATATCTTTCGGCTTAATGAACTTTATCGAACCATAGCTCGTTGTGATTTGGGAAATGGTTCTACTGTCAGCTTTTGGTTTGATTCCTGGATAAATCCCCCCTCCACCAGGCATATCCAAGGTTGGCCTCTTATGCACTTTCAACCTCAATCTCTGTGCAGAAAATGATGGAACTTGAGGACCTGGACAGTATTTTTAGACTCCCTATCTCAGCCCAAGCAGCAGATGAATTAGACATACTCCAGCAAGAGCTCCAGCAACTTGTCTTTGATGACACTGCCTATGATACCTGGAAACCGATTTGGGGAAAGGATTATACCTCCAAAAGGTTCTACGATTATGTCTACAATACCAGACCGGCCCATTCCGTCTTCTTAAAATTATGGAAATCCCACTGTACGCCGAGAATTAAATTCTTCGTTTGGCTGGTTCTCCTAGATCGGCTTAATACCAAAATAATGCTCACTTGAAGACATATTGGAAACCGGGCGAATGATCACTGTGATATGTGCAACCTTAGTGTTGACGAAACTATGGATCATCTCTTGTTTTTCTGCCCCTTCGCTCATCAATGTTGGACACGGCTCAATCTAACTTGGGATCCAGCAATGTCTCTTGCAAATAGGCTCTCTCAAATCAATAGTACCAACTTCACCTGGGATGCATGCCTAATTGCTTTGTGGGAGATTTGGAAGCTTCGAAATGACAAGATTTTTGGTCGACAAGAGCCTTCGCTCTCCAGATGGATGCATAACTTCTGCGCCCAAGGTTACCTCCAATCGACTCGGTTCAAACCTGCAGCTAGAGAGGATTTTTGTGTCTGGCTTGATGCCTTTAGCTAAACTCTTTTCCTTGTTGATCTAACTTATCTAACTTCTCTACAGCCCTGTAAGTTACCGATCTTTGACTTTTATTAATATATTTGTTTTGCTGTGGGGATTTTTTCCCACGGTCCTTCTTTTCAAAAAACACTGCAAGTAATCTGCACAAACTTGACAAGCTATGCACACATGTAACCGTATAACAAGACACAGACAAACACAAATCTGATCTGAATTCTTCTCCTGCAAAAATGAATCCTGAATTCCTGACCTGATCAAAGAATCAGATGAAATTAACCATCTGAACCATGTGAGTCAAAGCTGAGCTGCCGGCCGCCGCGCGCTGCTTGAGCATCTGCGTGTAGTTGAAGATAGAGTCGAGGCGCTGCAGCCTCTGCTCGTCCTGGAACCCGGCGACGAGCTCCACCGCCTTGGTGGCAACCTCCTACCTCCTAACCTCCTCCTCAGTCGGCGTCGGTCGCTGTCGCGCTGCCATCACCAGCGCGTACGCCTCATCCATGCTCATGTAGTTCGCCTCCTCCTCCTCTGTCTTCGGCTGCACGGGTGGCGTGTCGGGCGCGGCCATCGACGGACGACGCGGAGCTAGCGTCTGCGGCTCTGAGGCGGCGGGTGGCACGGCCACCGACGACCGCTTGCGCGGCGTCGGCGTCTGTGGCTCAGCGGCGTCGGCAACGCAGGAGCTCGGGAGCGCCAATGGATTCACTGTAGCGCGGCGCCAGATTGGTTCCTGGAGCGCCGGAGCGCGGGAGCTCGGTGTCTGGTGCGCGCAATCTCAGGAGAAATCAGATTTGGCGATTCAGAGCGACTCCAAGAAACGGCTAAAAATTTTTTCATCAAAACAAGGTATTAGGAGCTATACTAAAAAAATTTCCTCAAAAAATATGTCATCCCACAGCAGAACGTTAAAAATTACTCTTCAAATAATTTAAAATAGGTCACGTCATCAAAATTAGGCCTAGCCAGAACGAAGCGTGGCGCGGGGCGATGACTGGCGAGCGGTGCGGAGGTGTCCGGGACGAGAAAAAAGAAAAATCGCGGGAAGACACCGCAGGAAGAAGGTCGGGAGAGGATTGGGGAAAGTTTGGCGTCGCTAATATATGTGCGGTGGGGGATGTTTTTTTGACGTTGCTAATCTTTTAGGGGAGTTTTGGGGGAATTGTTGAAAACTATTTTTTTATTTTTTTCATCTAAACAAGATATTGGAGGTAAGATTAGTAGTCTCTTGGAGTTGCTCTCACCGATGATGTCCAGAGCTGGAGAATGGAAAAACCGGGATAGCATTGGATCACGGGATAGCTAATCTGTTGGAGCATCTTTTTTTATTTGACTGACCAAATTTAGCTCCAAATGTTATTTGGTGATTCCATTGGAGTTGCTCTAATGGATGGGTGATCGTGGCGCGCGATCGGTCCGTATCCGGCACGCACACACACAAAAAAGACGATCATGGGGAGTGATCACCCGCTAATTAGCAAATTCCGATTCGGTGTCATCTAAATTCGTGGTATTTTATGCTTACCATATATTGCATTTGTTCTAAAATAACTCAAAAATATGATATTTTGAAACAGAGTGAGCAGTTATATTTGATGCTTGAGCGTGGCGACTCCATTCCACGGTTATCCTCGACGGTAATGACAAATCATACTCCTCCAAGTAACCTTCATCTGAGTAACTCCAGCTCTAAGGTGAGAAAAATAGAGCAAGACCGGGTACTATCCACTCTACTCAGCAAGTCATACCAAGAGTAGGTATGATACAAGTAATTTCAAAAAAGCTAGAGGTTCTTTTGCATAAAACAGACATTAAGAGCAGTAATTGAAAGCAGAAAAACTTTTACCAAAAAGACCTGAGGGGCTAAGGGGCCGGGACGGTATGGCGTGGAGGGGGCCGGTGGCGGCGCGATGCGAGAGGGTGGCGGGCGGCACGGTGTGGAGAGGGCTATCGGTGGTGCAGCACGCAGGGGGCGAGGCCGTCAGCAGCGCGGAGGGAGCGAGGCTGGCGGCGGCGTGGCGCGGAGGGGGCTGGGACGGAGCGACGTGGAGAGGGCCGTTGGCGTGGAGGGGGCGATGCTGGCGGCGGCAAGGCGCCGAGGGGGCCGGGGTAATGCGGAGGGGGCGAGGTCGTCACCAGCGCGACATGAAGGGGGCGACGGGGTTGTTGCGGCCTTCATGGCGGTGGCTATGGTGGTTGGTTTTTTTGAGGATCGGTTTTCATATAGCAAAAACCAAAGCCGCACCGAATTATTCAGTTTATGCTAAACCACGAACTGAAACCTAACCGAATTACCGAAAAACCGCAAAATTCGGTTCGGTTCGGTGCGGTTAGGGGCGGTTTTCGGTTTTCGGTGTTTTTTGCCTAGCCCTAGAGGGGAGAGGCCGGCACCGGCAAGCGAACCCCACACGTAGGTGATACAAGGTGGTCGATCCACCGAGGCGGTTCACCGCCGGTCCACGGGAACCGATAGCTGATCAGGCGGCCACGGGACGGCGCGCGGCAAGGACACGACGTAGGAACGACCGTGCTCGATCGGCACGGTAGACGGCAGCGCACGACCGCATGGCGATGCACGGCCACCGACGTCAGCGACCCGGAAGGCAGTGATGCACACGGGAGCGGCGACACATGGAATATGATGAGAGAAAGGAGGGATTCCTCGCCGGTGAAGAACGGCGGCACGAAGAGGACGACGACAACAACGATGCGGCGAACCGAGGGTCGGACGAGCGCCGGCGATACCTAGGAGAGAGGAGGAAGGTTAGAGGGGGAAAGGGTGAGCTCGGCGGCGAGCATTGTCGGCTGAAGGGCGGGAAAGGGGAGGAACTCATCAGCAAGCGACGAGAAAGGGGTTGGGAGGCGGGCGCATACGGGTATGGACCAAAAATGGCCCACGCCGAAAAAAAGAAAAAGAAAAAAGAAAAAGAAAAAGGGATTTGGTTTAATTTAATTCCGATAATTGTATTTTAATTATTAAAAGGGGTTAATCAAACCCCACCTCTTCGGAGTCTCTCAACAGAGAGTAGAGTTCTTTGAATCCGAACTTAAAAAAAACCTTGTCTTAATTATGCATGCTCTTTACTTTCTGTTGAGTATATTTGTATCTAGGTCATTCCACCTTGTCACCTGCTAGGCTAGTCTTGAAAGTCACTTAGACTTGAGATCAGAATTTATCAGAACCTCAAGATACCAGAACACAGGAAGTTCCGGATCAGAACACCGGAAGTTTCGGTCAGCTTGACCGGAAGCTCCGGAGTTTCAGCTCGAAAGTTCCGGTGCATGTTCATTTTAACCGCTGCGATTTTTAAGTAACTTTCAAGAACGCCTATTCACTCTCCCTCTAGACGATATCTACGAGCTTTCAACCTCAAGTTTGTAAACTCCAAAAATAAAATATGCTAAATAGTTCAGAAAAGAGTACAAATAGATATGAACCAACTCCATTATTCAAATAGATACGAACCAACTCTATTATTGTGACATTTTTTCTCATAAATTTAAGGTCGTACGGTTTCAAGTAATATACATAAACCAATTATTAACGAAAACATATTTAAAATAAAGTCAAAAAATATTTCAAAGATATCATCCACACAAAAATATTCGTAATAAAAAATAAATCAATATTAAATAAGATTCCAGTGTATATGCGTGGCTATCTTATTTATACTAATACTATTTCTTTTATTTTAAAATAAATAAATCTAGTAAAGAATTTATTTTAGTACTGAGAATAACTTAACTACAACCATATAATCTAAAATTTTAATAGTATATATTAGGTTTGTTTATTTTGAAATTTTGGAACGAAGAAAAGATGTGGTCTTCTATAGCTACATTTTGGAATGGTTATACCAGTAGTAGCTAAACTGGGGGTTGGCTTGGCTTGGCGTGTCGTGGCGTGGCTCGCGTTTTGTTTTTGGTTTTGTTCGCTAGTGGTGGTGGGGGAATCCACTCCAAGCCAGCTCAGCTTGCCGGAGACAGGGGCCCCCCTCACCTTTTTGGCGCGTTGCGCCTGGTCGCTGCTAGGAGTACGTGTTTGCTTGCTTGCCTTTCTCTTTCTTTCTCTCGCCTCGTGTGTATTTTTTTTCTCTTTCTTTCTTTCGGCTGGCTGGTGTCCGTTTTATCCTCCTCCTTCCCTTGTGGATGGACGGACAGAGTCGGCACTGCCTTTACATGCCAATTAATGGACGCCACCCCCACACACCCACCTCGTTCCTTCCCCTCCTGCTTTGACTTGCCTCCGCCCCGGCTGCTGCTGCCGCTCTGGCGCTCTCCTGTCCACCAATGGGAGCCTGCACGCCCACGTCCTACTGAATATTGTTTACTCCTCCTACGCTGAGGACCATTCTTTCTTTCCTTCACAGAATCGTAAGACACAGGTTGGAGCTTTGTTTGTCCTTCCTTCCTACTCCAGTAGCAGCAGCTGTAGCCGTAGTAGTGGTAGGTCGTCTTTTTTTCACGGTCACATGCTGAGGCCTGCGAGAGGTGCGAGATCCCTCCCTCGTCACGGGCTGCGGTTAAAACCCTCTCCCGTGTAAAAAAGTGGCAGTACAACTGTACAAGGATGAGTGTGACTGTGACACTCTGCTGGTAAACTGGGCTGTCATTTCATGATGTTAATGAGAGATAAAAAAAGGATGATGGGTGAAAGAACGATAGAGAAGTCTTTCCAAGCGGGCGTTTTGTCTGGTTGAAATGGAGCCAAAACGAGGAGGCCATTCACACGCCCTAACATGCCACTGCTAGCAAATGGATTGCATACATATGGACACGGCTAGTCTGGATAATTTGATGTATACAGTGGTAGATTGAGGATCAAATAGCCTAGTTGGAGAAGGGTTTTAAGAATATATAGTAGTACTATCATTGAGCCATTGATTTGGACTATAGAATACACTCCATAAAGTCAAAGATATTTCAGCTAGTAGCTGCCCACAGATGCACTCCATTTCGAGCGGCAATTGGCATGTGACAAAAGTTTCTCACCGTCCCCCCTGCCTTGTAGTTTATGCACCGTCGGTTGGGTGCTTGGCATCATTTGTGTTGGACGTTTACAGAAAAGGAGCCCCGGATCTGTGTATGTAAGTTGTTCTTGGTGTTTTTTTTTTAAAAAAAGTTGTTCTTGGTGATAATGGCGAAGGATACATCAAAGACGGTGGCGCTTTGTTTCCTTTGTCCTTTGAACCAGTATTTCCCTGCTTGAGACAAACAGGGGCAGCTTCATTTTTATCTTCTGCCTGGATAAATTTATTTTACACCTTTTAACTATCATATTTATCATATTTGTCTAGACAACATCCTCTAACTTCAAAACCATGTAAAATATACTCTCTGCTTTTAAAATCGTTTAATTTATCTTTTTTCATTGGTTTTTTTATATGACGGTCCAGTATAACAAACAGAACATTTTAAAAATTTTAAAAATTGGTGAGACCCATTCGTTAGCGACTAGTGGAGGCCAAGTGAGCCGTCCGGCACGGCCCGGCACGGGCACGGCCGCGGCACGGCCCGTCACGGCATGGCCCGTTAGGCACGGCCACTGTGACGGGCCGTGCCGTGTCGGCCCGCGTGCTCCGCCCCCGGCCCAAGCACGGCCCACGGGAGGCCGGGCCGTGCCTGCAGCCAAGACGGCACGAATTTGGCCCGTGGGCCGTGGCCGAGCCTACGGGCCCATAAGGCACGACCGAATTTAAAAAATAGAGAAAAATATGAAAAAATAGAAAAAAAATATACAACCCTATTATTTCTATATATAAAAATTAAAAATATAAATAAAGGATAAAAATAAAATAATGATGTATTTGTCACGTTAAAAATATAAAAAATATATTCGTCATCTATTTTTTATATTAAAATTATTAAAATAAATATTGACGCCATTGGACCCCGGCCGTGCGGTGCCGTGCCGAGTGGGTCGTGCCGTGCCGGCCGGCACGGAACAGTCCGTGCCGTGCCGTGCCGGCCCGCGGGCTCGGCGGCCACGGCCCATCACGAGCCGGGCTGTGCCGTGCCGGGCCGGTGCACAGTACCGTCGTGCCCGGGCCGGCACGCCTCGGCCCGGCCCGTTTGGCCAGCACTGTTAGCGACTAGCCATCTCTTCTACTACCTTCGTCTCTTTCCCTAACCTGAGCCTGGCAGGTCATCTTTTAACAGCCTCATGCCCTCGTATACAGGAATCAATTCGATGCCCGCAGAAATCAATTCAATAGATGTCAGTTCACAAACGAAGATGAAAATAACAAAGACATACACATCTCAGGTCTGCAGGCCATCGCCTGGTCTTCCTTGCCGTGTCGTCCAGATCGAGAAAAAAGAAGCGCGATGAATTGTTCATCTGCCCAGTCACATAAAGGTAAACCTCTCTCTATATTTCAACATCTCAGTTTTGGAAAATTTCATTAATGAAAGTGACAGGCCACTATTTTAGGTTTGTTCTTTAAGATGTGGCAAAGAAACAAAAGACATGTGGTTGAAATCGTATGCTTTGATTAATACCTTACTTTCGAAAGTATCAATCTACTGTGTGGCAGAGGTTATAAGCACAATACTGTTGAATATTTCTTTTAGAAGAGCCATCGTTGGCTAAAAGCTAATTGAGTAGAATAATTTTATCCTTAACCTAGCTAATATAAGTCTGTGTTCTTCCTCCAACTTTTCCAACGTGCATGTTTCCCAAACTACTAAACAGTGTGTTTTTACAAAAGTTTTCTATAAAAAATTACTTTAAAAATCATATTAATCCTTTTTAATAAATAGCTAATACTTTATTAATCATCCACTAATAGGTCGTTCCATTTTACGTGTGTAAGGGTATAACCCCGGGGTAGCCCACACAAGGAAAAGAAGACCGGCTGGGTCGGTCTAAGAGGACTCGGGTTGGGGTCGTTGGCCCGACCTCAGTTGGGGTCAGCTGTCCTGACCTCCGTCCCCTAGTCCGACCTTAGCCCCTTAACTCGACCTCTGCGGCTGGGGCCGGAATCTCGACCTCATTTGGGGTCAGGCGTCGCGACCCCTCCCCTTAGACCGACCTCGGTCCCTGTGGGGGTGTCACCCCAGGGTACCCCAGGGACTGGAGTCATAAGTCCAACTGAAGTTAAATCAAGAGTCCTCGGGATGTGGTCGATAGCCCGACCCCCCTTTGCAGGGTTAGACATCCCGACCTTTCCCCGAGTCCGACCTCGGCTCTCCTCTCTCAACCCCGATTCCACAACCCGACCTCGACCATCTTCGGGACAAGACTTGGCGTGCAAGGAGGAAGAGGGAGGGGACAATCCGGCAGAGATTGACGTCATCTGACAGCATAGTATAGACATCTCCAGCGGAGGAGGGATCCCAAGGCAAGAGAGAAAACACGAGATGCCCACGGTGTATAGGACCTAGCAGACCATCTTATACCTTTTCAGATGTTCTTTGTACTCACCTTTTAGCACATTAGTCGTAGCTTTGTTGGCCCCAAGGTCTCCTGTTCCTACCCCCTTGAGCTAAAAAAGGCAGGGCAGGGCGACGGGGCCAAGGAAGGTGAGAGCCTAGACTTCTACATTCTGATCCTGAGCTTGCATTCTCACTCTCTTGTAACTCTTGTTCATCATACACCCAACAAAGAACACTGGACGTAGGCCTATTATCCTTCGGGAGGGCTGAACCAATATAACTCTCTGTGTCTTTGCTCTTTGGCTCGTCTTAGGACTCGAGTCGGCTATCAGATCCATCGGAGGACAGCTTCTCTACCGTTCTCTTTCACCTCTTTGGACACCCCCCTTTGAGGACCGCCGACCCACCCATCGACAATTGGCGTGCCAGGTAGGGATGCTGTTCTTTGTCTTAGATGATCCGATGATGATCTCCTTCTCCACTGACTTCATGGTGCCGAGAGTGGGCAACCTTTGCACACTCAACAGCTTCCGCGCATGTACTCATGACCAGCTCTGAGATTCACGGTCTCGACCTCTCTCGGTCCGGGTTCCCAGGAAGGAAGTTTTTGTTGAAATTTGCCCTAGCTGCCCAGGGACTCGGTGTTTTCCCCAACCATCAAGTAACATCCCAGCGTCCCAATAACTTCCGCGCAAGTACTCATGACCAGCTCTGAGATTCGCGGCCCGACCCCTCTTGGTCCGGGTTCCCAGGAAGGAAGTGGGCCGACGGGTGGGCTGGGCCGTCGCCCCGAGAGGGAAAAAGGGCCGGAAACCGTACGAAAAATAGGAAAATTGGGAAAATCAAATAAGGGACTTAATTTAATTGCTGTTTATTCATTTAATGGATTAAAAATATTTCTAGTGCTCTGAAAATTCCCATAAAAATCCTGTTAATGTATTTTGACATGTAGAATTTAAGAAAAATCCTACCATGTCATTTCCATTTATTAATTGCATTTTAAAAATTTCTTGTTGGGTCCAGATTAATTCCAGAAATTCCAATTATTTCAGGGTGAATTATTTAAATGATTTAGGGGCAAAACTTGGGGTGTGACATGCAGCCTCAGCCTGTGCGACCGCTTTGGCTGCCAGCTCGGCCACACTTATGGTCACTGCGTCCTCAACCCCATCGGCGGTCTTTATCGACGGGTGCTCTTCTGTTCGGGCGTCCGCCGGAGCCGTGCCCGCTGCCCCCTCCTCGCTCGGAGCGGTGACTTCGGTTGCCCCCGAGGCTTCCTCGGTGCGAGGACCAGCGTTACGGTGGAGCTGCTCAAGATTGCAAATTTTAAAAAAGAGAGAGGAAGAAGAAGAGAAAGAGATCGGCATTGGTCACGCCTTTTGCACTTACGGGGTGAAAGCCATGAATGTCAGGCTGAGGCACCTTGGCACCTTTCTTGGGGCGAGCAAGGCTTGGGTGTCGGCTCGTCCGAGTCAAACGCCCTCTCGCTTGACTCCTCCCCAGAGGAGGAAAGCACCAGCTTACACTTAGTGCCTCCCAATGCCACCTCACTCGTTCCCGGCTTTTGCCGGAGGAGCCTAAGCTCCTTTTCTTTCCCCTTCCCCTCTGGCCTCGCCGGAGGACTCCGAACCCTCGGCCTGTCGACCGAGTGCGCCCCGAGGATCAGGGCGAGGAATACATACGCCTCCCAACCCTGTCAGCGCCAACCCTTGGCAGGTGAGGTTTCGAGCAAAAATTCAAAGTTCAATCGGAACAAGAAAGAGGGGAAGGAAGGTCGAGCTTACCGCGGGACGGGGGTTGTACGTGCTGAAAGGGGCCTGCCCCCCGCGCTGAAGTATGCCGAGCCATGGAAAAAGCCCGATAGTCACTGACTCACACGCTCGATGGGGACCGTCCTCTCTCGAACAGGGTCGTCACCGTCCCCGTGCAGGTATGCCGGGTGGACCTTGCTCCTGCAGGGCTAAACATCGCGGAGGACGAAGTTGAACGTCACTGAGGCGCCGATCAGGCCCCACTTCTTCAGATCCTCAACCAAGGCGACGAGTTCGTTGACCTGGTCCTAATCGCAGGCGCGAGAGGTGGACGTCCAGTTGGCGTTGGGGGTCGGTCCCGATGGGTGTCGGCGACGAGTGCTGGCTCATGGTTCCTGATGTAGAACCACTTGACGTGCCAACCCTTGTTTGAAGAGGTTGCACTGACGGGGATGTAGCTTTTCGACATCCCTCCCCAGAATTGGATTTCGGCCCCACCGACGACTCCGTCGCTTCTCGTCCGCCGCATACAGAAATAATGACGAAAAAGAGCAAAATGCGGGTCTATCCCAAGATAGGCCTCGCAGAGATGGATGAAGATAGAAATTTGGAAGATGGATTGGTGTTGAGGTTGCAGAGCATGATACCGTAGTGCTCGAGCAGGCCCCAGATGAAAGGATGGGCCGAAACCCCGAAGCCGCGTAGAAGGAAAACGGAGAAAACCACCAACTCTCCGGAGTCTGGGGTCGGGAACGTTTCCCCCTGCGCAGGGTGCCACAGGGAGATGCTCCGATTAAGGAGGACGCCCAGCCACTCCAACTCCTCTATCATTGCCCTTCCGGCGTGCGAGGGAGTGAAGGCCGAACCAGGCTCGACCTCATCCCTGCTCGCCGATGGAGCCTTCGTCGCCTTCTTCGACATCTTCTTTGGCACAATCGACTTCAACCAAAAAATCCTGCGACCCTTGCGATAGCAGACGATGCACCGACAATGGGGATGGCGATTTTGGCATTGAAGCGAGGTGTGGAGATTATGGCAATTGGATATCCTCATGGCGAGCTTGTCTGACTGGAAATAGGGATATGTTATGTTTATGGATTGTGTAAACCAGCTATGACTTGGGTGTTACGTTGACGATCAGATAAGGCAACAGCTCATAGTCATAACTTGGTAAGATTGAGGGAACCGACTTAGAGTATGATAGGGTTTCCGACTTGTAAGCCCACCCTCCAAGACTATATAAGGAGGGTAAGAGGCGTCCCTTGAGGGATAAGCAACACAAGAGCAACAGATCTGACTTGTGCGATACATAAGATCTTGAGATCAATAAACATTCGGTGGATCGAATCCCCGAAACAGGAGTAGGGTATTACCTCACGAGAGGGCCCGAACCTGTCTAATCCTTGTTTTCCATCTAACCCATCGTGCTTGGCGATCTTGACTGCACCCCCAAATTTCTATTGCTGAAACCAAGTTTCGACAGTTGGCGCGCCAGGTAGGGGCCCGCGCGTCAAGATTTCTTCTTCATCCCGCCGACAAGCGCGATGGGATCTCCACCAGGCGTCGACGACTTCGCCGCCAAAAGAATCGACAAGCTCTCCTTCCCCGACTCAGATTTGGACCAGTCGGGCAGGGGAACCCGCTCGGCGCCGCTCGGTTTACCAAACGACGCTGAGATCTACTACAACGTTCTAACTTCTAAGCTGGAATCGATCCACTTGGAAGGAGGAATCCACTCGGTGCCGTTCGGATTACCAAACGACGCTGAGATCTACCGCAACTTCTTAACCTCCGAGTTGGGATCCATCCACTCGGGAGGCGAAACCCTCTCGGCACTGTTTGGGTTACCAAACACCGTTGAGATCTATTGCGATCTCCTTTCTTCTGAGTTGAAATCAACTTACTCAGAAGAACCGTCGTCATCAAGCTACGACCCGGACTGGAACGATCCAGATTCAAGCGATCTGGGCTCAAGGGAGGTCGCCGTCATCCTCCAACCGTTCGGGTCATGCTCATCCATGGAGCTCGATGAGTACCTCAGCTCTTCAGACTTCGACAACTTCTACGGCATCTCCACGGACGAGGCCAACGACTCTGACTTCGACAAGGATTACGAGCCAAGGTGCTTCAACGTTCTCATGGCTGAGGTGGCTGAGACCGACTCGGCCATGGCCCGCAGAATCACAGAAGAAGAACAAGCCAGGCTTGAGCAGGAGCGCAAGCTGGCAGAAGAGGAGAATAGACGCAAGGAAGAAGCCGACAGGAGGAAGCGAGACCTGAGGGCGACTGGGTGATCCGCTCGCCAGGCCATACTTTAGACACGAGTTGACAACACGAACATCTTTCAGACACCTCAATAGAACGCCGTTGCTGCCCTCACCCTCCTCGACACTGTTATCGAAGCGGCACCTGCTACGGTAACACCAATCCTGGACAAGATCAAGACCATCGTCGCGGCCACAGCCAATTGCTCTCCCTCCACATCAGCACGAAGGCCGACTGAGTCCGTTGCTGAAACACCCGACGAAAGCCGACTTCCGCCGCTACGTTCGAAGGATTACAGGAGGCCCGAGCATGCCAAGACGGCCACTAGGTCAAGAGACCCCCGCCACGAGACAACACGAAGGCATCAAGAGCAATCGGCCGACTCTCGTGAAAAACGACATGGACGACCACCCGTCCACGACCGGATCTGCCGCAGCTACAACTCCGAATATCGTAGCAGCCTACAAAGAACCCTGCCTAGTGATCTGCGGGAAGTCCTTGACCGGCGCCATCAAGAACGTGAGTAGCGCTCCTATGAAGACCGTAGGAGATCGCCCGACTGCAACGACGACGGAGTGCCAGCGTTCACTCGGGACCTGCGCCGAGTGGTTAGGCCGAGTGGTTTCAAGCCCACAGGAATCGAGAAGTACGATGGAAAGACCGACCCTGAGTCGTGGCTGACCGTGTACACCCTCGCCATCCGCGCAGCAGGAGGAGACAACAAGGCCATGGCCAATTACTTGCCTGTCGCCCTCGCCAACTTAGATAGGAACTGGCTCACGAGCTTGCCGAGAGGCTCAATTAGCTCGTGGAGCGAACTCCGGGACCACTTCATCGCCAATTTCCAGGGAACTTTCGAAAGACCTGGGATCCACTTTGATCTCTACAACGTCATTCAGAAGCCAGACGAGCCGCTGAAGGACTACATCCAATGCTTCTCGAAAAAGCGCAACAAGATCCCCAACATCACCGACGACATCATAATCGCCGCCTTCCAGAAGGGAGTCCGTGATGAGTTGCTGATCGGAAAGTTTGGGCGTAAGCCACTGAAGACGGTAAAGCAAATGTTCGAGACAGCGAACTCCTACGCCAAATCCAACGACGCAATCAAGGCGGCGCGGCAAGATCGACCTGACAAAAGGGACGACAAGTAGTCGGGAGGAAGCCGACATCCTAAGAAGGATAACAGCAACAACAATCATGGCCAGAAAGATCGCAAGCGCCGGCCCGAGGACCTGGTTGCCACAATGTCCAACTCTCAACGCCGTCCCCGGGTCGCGACCTACGACACGATCATGAACGCTCAGTGCACGCATCATCCAAATCACAAGCATGCGGCCAAGGATTGCTTCATCTACAAACAATTCGCCGAACAATATGCGGCACAACTAAACAAGAAGCCGACTGATGAAGCCGGTCCATCGGGAACCAAGAAGAACAACCCGACTGGCAACTTGGAGCCTTTTCAAGACCCCGTAGGCGAGCTGAATCATATCTTCGGGGGGCCGTAGGCTTATGAGTCCAAGAGGAAGCAAAAGCTGACTGACCGCGAGGTCAACGCGGCACAACCCGAAGTCCCACAATATCTACGATGGTCGGAGGTGGCCATCATGTTCAACCGCTCGGATCACCCTGACCAAGTGGTTCACCCGGGGCGGTATCCCCTGGTACTAGGCTCGGTGGTCCGAAACATAAAGCTCAAGCGCGTCCTCATCGATGGGGGTAGCGCCCTCAATATCCTATTTGCCAAGAGGCTGGATGAGATGCAGATCCCAAGATCAGAGCTGAAGCCGAGTTCAGCCCCCTTCCACGGAGTCATCCCAGGGCTGTCATCTATGCCACTCGGGCACATCGCCCTTCCAGTCACCTTCGGAGTTCGAGAGAACTTCCGGACGGAGAACATCACCTTCGAGGTGGCCGACTTCGAAACGGCCCACCACGCAATCATTGGAAGGCCTGCGCTCGCCAAGTTCATGGCGATACCACACTACACCTACCTCTACATGAAGATTCCTGGCCCCAATGGTGTCATTACTCTACGCAGCAACGTCAAACAAGCCTTCACCTGCGATAAAGAAAGCTGCGACACGGCCCAATCTTGTGAGAGATCACGTGGCCAGGAAGAAATCCGACTGGCTGCATCAACATCTGAAGAGGGTGAAATCCCTACGAAGAAGATAGCCAAGTGAGGATAAGGCGACGCCAAAACGAAGAAAATCTCCCTTGATCCATCGGATCCTTCGAAAACCGCTGTAATCGGCGCCGAGCTAGATCCTAAATAGGAAAGCGCGCTCGTCACCTTCCTCCAAAATAATAAAGATGTTTTTGCTTGGAAACCATCTGATATGCCTGGAATTCCTAGGGAGGTGATCAAGCACTCTTTACACGTCAAAGATGACGCGAAACCTATTAAACAACGATTACGCCATTTTGCTCAGGATCGAAAAGATGCCATCAAGGAAGAACTCACGAAACTCTTAGCCGCCGGGTTCATCAAAGAGGTTTACCATCCTGACTGGCTAGCTAACCCGGTCCTGGTCCGGAAGAAGACAGGGCAATGGCGCATGTGCGTTGACTACACCGATCTCAACAAAGCCTGCCCTAAAGATCCATTCGGATTGCCTCGCATCGACCAAGTCGTAGATTCAACAGCCGGCTGCCAGCTCCTGAGTTTTATGGACTGTTACCTCCGGCTACCACCAGATCAGCTTGAAGGAATCTGACTTCCTGAAAACATCATTCATCACGCCGTTTGGAGCTTACTGCTACATCACGATGCCCTTCGGTCTGAAGAACGCCGGAGCTACGTACCAGCGCATGATCCAGAGATACTTTCAGACACAGATCGGGAAAAACGTGGAAGCTTACGTCGACGATGTCGTCATCAAGACCAAGCAGAAGGAAGACCTGATTGCCGACTTAGAAGAAACCTTCGCAAACATTTGGGCCTTCAGAATGAAGTTGAACCCAGAGAAATGCACATTCGATGTGCCATCAGGCAAACTGCTCGGCTTCATGGTGTCCCATCGCAGCATCGAAGCTAACCCAGAGAAAATCAACGCTATTTGGAATATGAAGCCCCGAGTAACCAGAAAGATGTCTAGAAGCTCACTGGCTGCATGGCAACGCTAAGCCGATTCATCTCCTGACTCGGCGAGCGAGGCATGCCTTTTTTCAGGTTACTGAAGAAAACCGATGACTTCCAATGGACCACGGAAGCCCACAAAGCCTTTGAAGATTTCAAAGAATTTCTCACGACGCCGCCCGTCCTATCCTCACCTCAGCCTCAGGAACCCCTGCTATTGTATGTCTCAGCTACTCACCAAGTGGTCAGCACGGTTCTCGTTGTTGAGCGTGAGGAAGAAGGACGAGTCCAGAAGATTCAAAGGCCAATCTACTTTGTTAGCGAAGTGCTGGCAGGAGCCAAAATTTGCTACCCCCAGGTACAAAAATTGTTATATGTTGTCCTGATAACCGCGAGGAAATTGGCGCACTATTTTCAAGGTCACTCGGTCACTGTCGTCACTTCCTTTCCACTCGGCGATGTCATCCATAACCGGGAGGCGACTGGGCACATCGCAAAGTGGGCTCTGGAACTGATGTCGCTGGACTTAACTTTCAAGGCGAGGACATCTATAAAGTCACAAGCCCTGGCGGATTTCCTGGCCAAGTGGACCGAACAACAAGAAGATGTACCTCGAGAAGACCTACAATCTTGGACCATGCACTTTGACGGATCCAAGAGGATCACCGGCTTGGGAGCGGGAGTCGTGCGATCTCCCGACGGAGAAAGGCTGCGATATGTTCTTCATATTCATTTCCCCACCTCACACAACGTCGCCGAGTACGAAGCCCTGCTGCATGGCCTACGACTTGTTGTTTCACTCGGGATACGACGGTTGGTCGTGAAAAGAGATTCTCAGCTGGTTGTCAACCAAGTGATGAAAGACTGGTCCTATTTAAATGACACCATGGAAGCCTATTGGCAAGAAGTTCGCAAACTTGAAGATAGGTTTGATGGGTGGAGCTATCCCATGTCCTGAGACAAAGAATGAGGCGACGAGACGAGCCGCATTGTTCGAGTCCAAGCGAAAGCGGCCCGGCGCGACGTCTTCGTAGAACACCTTTACAAGCCGACTGTCGTTGCCAAATCAACTCCTAATGAGGAAGCTACAAACCAAGTCACCATGCTCGACGCCGACTGGAGGATACCACTCATCAAATTTTTAACTCAGCAAGAGCTGCCAGAAGACTGGGATGAGGCGGAACGAGTCCGACGCCGTTGTCAGGGCTATGTCATGGTCGACTCCGAATTATACAAGAGAAGCCCCTCTTGAGTCCTAATGAGATGTATCACGCCTGAGGAAGGACGGCAACTACTCCAAGATATCCACTCGGGTGTATGAGGAAGTCACGTGGCGACACGCACCTTGGTAGGCAAAGCCTATAGACAAGGCTTCTTCTGGCTTACGGCGGTCTCTGACGCCGACAAAGTGGTTCGCACGTGTGAGGGCTGCCAGTTCTTCGCTCGGCAAAGCCATGTTCCAGCCCAAGAGCTACAGACGATCCCACTATCGTGGCCGTTCGTGGTTTGGGGCCTGGATATGGTCGGTCCTTTCAAAAAGGCTCCAGGAGGATTCACACATCTCTTCGTCGCGATCGACAAGTTTTCCAAGTGGATCGAGGCTAAACCGGTTGCTACGATCACCGCTGACAAGGCACGAGACTTCATCCTCAACATCGTGCACTGGTTTGGTGTCCAAAATAGAATCATAACCGACAATGGGACTCAATTCACTGGAGGCGTTTTCAAGGAATTCTGTGAAGATTTCGGTATCAAAATCTGCTACGCATCAGTCGCGCACCCTAAAAGCAACGGGCAGGTTGAACGCGCCAATGGCATGGTTCTTCAAGGCATCAAGGCCCGAGTGTTTGACAGACTCAAACCTTACGCCGGCAGATGGGTTCAAGAATTACCTTCGGTCCTATGGTCACTGCGGACTACGCCCGGTCGGGCTACCGGCCAAACTCCTTTCTTCCTGGTTTACGGGGTAGAAGCCATGTTGCCAAATGAAATGGAGTATGAATCTCTTCGAGTCCGCAGTTTCAACGACGAGCGCTACGATCAAGACCGAGTGGACGACCTGACCCGACTAGAAGAGGCCCGAGAGGCAGCCTTGATCCAGTCGACAAGATATCTTCAAGGACTTAGACGATACCATGTCGCAATGTTCGGGCGCGAGCCTTCATTTTCGGCGATTCGGTTCTACGCAAGATTCAAACCACCAAAGACCATCACAAATTATCTCCATTATGGGAAGGACCATACATAATCGCTGAGGTGACTCGGCCAGGAGCATATCGACTAAAGCGCGAAGATGGATCCATAGTGGAGAACTCCTGGAATATCGAACATCTTCGACGATACTATGCTTACATTTCTTTAAGTTTCATGTTATTCTCGACTTCCAACCTCAAGCAAGATGACTTCTTGAGTTGACAGTCGGGGGCTGCACATGTGTCAATAAAGCATGGTTTTCTTCGACAACTTGTGCATATTTGATTTATCATTGTTTAGCATTTTGATTCGAGTTCAATAGATAAGGACTGAGAATTTTTTGATGACCTAATTAAGCTTAGGCTTGGTGACAGTCAGATGAAAATTACTTAAGAAATCGTCTATGAAGACTCGGGTCAAGGCGTTAACATAAATAAGCCAGATATCTACAAGTTCACACCAGAGTTTATAAACAACATTCACAAAGCAATCAAGATCGAAAGTTGTCAACTACATCAACAGCTACCTTTTTGGCTGACTCCTGTGCTTCACTGATCAACTCTAGGGCTCGCTCATCTGAAGTGTCGTCGGCAAAGCCTTCCCCGACTGAGTCAATATCTATCCGAGGATAGAGTGACTTGGCCTGCGCAAGAGCGAGGCCTGCTCCCATGGTGGCTGCCTCTGAGATGTTAGCTGTGTACTTTTTCGGAGCCCTCCTGAGCTTGTCGAAGACTTCGACGGCATCCAGTGAGCTCGTCCCGAGCCCGTGCTGAAACAGCGACAAGAGGATCGGCGTGGCCGCATTGGCAATATCGTCCCTTACACTTTTGGCTCTTCGAACCCTTTCGACGAAGACATCGAATTGCGCTCGGGTCTTGACTTTATAAGCTGCAAGAGACATATGATCACGCAGACACTCGAAGATGAAGCAAAATGAAGAATGCTATCTTAAGAGAATTTACCTTTGAACTCAGATTCCAGCTCGGCTTTCTTAGCGTTAGCTTCTATTAGCTGGGTCTGGAGTATATGGACTTCTGAGAAGTTCTCTGCAACAAGAAAATTTGCTGACGTCAAGATCAAGACAGACTACAAATAGAGGCATAAAGAGACCGAGAGGATTAAACTTACTCCCGACTGAACCCCGGAGGTCAAGGTTCTCTTCCCGGAGCGCGGCAATCTCTCTCCGCAGGGCAGCCTCTCTTGATGCAGCCTCCTCCCGAGTGGCCTTGAGCTCCTGCTGGATGTTCTCCAGGGAATTTAAGTGGGGGACCAGTTTCTCAAGGGCGTCAGACTTGGCCATCGATCGACAATATACTCTCTGCACACAAGTTCAGGATTAGTCGACTAAAAGAAATCATAAGGCTATAACAGAGAAGAGAAATGCTTACATTTAGCAGCCGGGTAGCTTCATTCAGGTTGTCCACAAGCATGTCTCTTTCTTCATTTTCTTTCTGCTTGTTCAAGACGATGCCCTGCTTCAAACCCTCGGAGTCGTGCCACTCTATTTTAAATCGGAGGGACCCAGGTCTCTGAAGATCGCAGCCTAGGGATCTCCTCCTCTTTTGCTGATCAATTTAAAGAAGATAAATGAAGACAAAGAAAAGACAGATTGAAGAATAAAGTCAGAAGACTGCTTTAGAGCTTACAAGTATGAGTGGCCGAATCCTCATTGGTACTTCATGCCTTTTTCTTCTTGGTTCGCACCCAACTGGCCCTCAGTCAGGGCACCTTGAGCGGCAGTCGGGATTTCTTCTTCTGCCGACTGGTTTCCAGCAGAGGTCTCCTGGCTGGCAGTCGGGGGCTCCTCCGCCGGGATATCTTCGTTGGAAGGTGGGGGCTTCTCACTCGGAGCGATCTCACTCGGGAGAGGGCCCTGAGACCCTTGTTCTGCGGGCTTTGTCTCTTCAGCCGCTGCAGATGGCTTCGAGGCCTCACTCTGCCTAGTAGGATCTATGTTCTGGGGTTTCCTGCAAGAAAAAAGATGGGAACAATCGGGACAAAGGCAGAAAGATTTTCAACAAGGACATGATTTCAATTATAAGACATACCTAGCTGATCGGCGAATTTTAGGTGTGGATCTGGTGGACGGCCTCAGAGGGGTTACTTCGGCTTAAGGAGCTGGAACATCATCATCCGAGTCATCAATCACCAGCCTCCTTTTGCTCGCTCGCTTGCTGACATCCTCGTCGGCAGTAGCCCTTTTACTGACTGGATCACTCCTGATTTTGACGCCGTCGGCTGGCTTCTTGGCAGGCCGAGCTGGTGCATCGTCATGATGCACCTTGTACAGCTTAGAGATGATGAAAGCATTTTCCTACAAGGGAGATTTTTTATACACCAAGAGATGCAATATTAAGATTGAAAGACATTAAAGAAGTTAAGTCAGCTTACTGGAGGAGGAGGACGGTACAAGCTGAATGGGAGAACAGGCAACATGAGGCTGCGCTCGACCGCGATCCCAGAAGAAAAGATTTTGTACATATGAGTCTTCAGCGTCTCGTAGCTCAAGGAATCGCGGTCTTCCCGATTGGGATCCCTTTCACCCTCATACTCGAATGCGGGCTTGGATCTTTCTTTGATAGGTGCCAGTCGGTTCTTGATGAAGTGCCGAGTAATTTGTTCTCCCCGAAGGCCTTTTTTCTTCATCTCCAGGATATTGGCCAAGAGCTTGTTGGCTTCATCCCAATCTTGGGCCACCGGCACAATGCTCAAGTTGGGTCTCGGAACTGGTGGAAGGCCGACAAAGTTGGGCAAGCTAGGTTCAAGATTTGAGATGTAGAACCAGTTTGCGTGCCAACCTTTGTTGGAAGATTTCAAGGGGAGGGAGAAATAATCTTTGCGGAGAGTTTCGCGGAGTTGAAAGCCGGCCCCACCAACGACGCAAGGCTCATCCTTGTTTGGATGTGGCTTAAGATAAAACATGCGGCGAAAAGTTGGAAGTGGGGAAGGATGCCAAGAAAAGCTTCAGACATGGATGAAGATTGCAATGTGAAGCATGGAGTTGGGATTCAAGTGATAGAGTTCAAGACCATAATACTCAAGAAGGCCTCGAAAGAAATCAGAGGTGGGAAGGCCGAAGCCACAGTAGAAAAAAGAAGTAAAAATGACAATCTCACCGGTGTTTGGAGTGGGGAACTCCTCACCGGCTGCCGAACGCCAGCCGATAATCTCTTTGGGCGGAAGAACTCCGTTCTTCACCATCTCCCGAAGAGTTGATTCCTTGACGTCTGAGGTCGCCCATTGCTCGAAGGGGATTTCCTTCTCTCCCGCCATGGATGAGGTTTGGGGGAGAACAGATCTGACACGAGAGATGGGGATTCGACAAGGGGATCTTGGAGGCTGGATGCGGAAGATGGCTTGTGGTGAAATGAGAGCTGCTAGATCGATGGATTTGGGCGCGCGCGAGTTTAGGGTTCTCCACGGAGAGTTGATGAACAGTGTTGCGAAAGAGGAAATTTTTGGGGAAGATGAAGTGGCGGGGATGACCTCGAGGCTTCGTAAAAAGACTTGAGGGTTTTGTTAAGTCGTCTCGCGATAGGGCCGAGCCCATGAGAGACTTGCGACCCAGCTAAGGTGTGGCGATGCGTGTCCTTAGGGACTTAAGTGGATGGACTTAAGCGATTTGTGCTGGCAATATGCACGTGTCTAATTGCCCAATGCCTTTAAAATCCTTTCATACAACGGTTTGCGTAACTTCATGAGAAGTTGGCACGATGCAATTTAAAAGGTGATAAATAGTAAAGTTTTTCATGGCTGTCCTGATGACAGGAACTGTTTGGCTTTTAAGCATTTGATTAAATGATTATATCAATGCTATTTTTCCACCTTGGTGAAGATCTTTTTAGATTAAGACCAATATTATGGCAGGAGCTATTTAATATTTTGGTCGTATTTTTCAGATGATTGAAAAATTTGCTTACCCATAAGGGGCGATTAAATTATTTGTTCCGAGATGACTCGGGCAAGTCAACTCGGATAAGCATGAGCTTGCCGAGTGAATTGATTTCTTACCCATGAGGGCTAATTAAATTATTTGTTCCGAGACGACTCGGGCAAATTTACTCGGATAAGCATGAGCTTGCCGAGTGATATGTTATATGATTTTTTATGATTGCTTTAGCTTGAGCTAAGCATTTATGTGAGAATGATTTTTTACAGTTCTTGACTATGTGTTTAGTCTATTTTTTGCTAAGCACATAGTCGGGGACTACACCTAATTAGGTGCAACAGGAGATGCACCTAGATATTTATTTTTTGAGAATTTTTGAGATGTTTTCCAGCCCTTCACAGTCTTTTTATCAGATGATAAAGCACTCGGGAGATTTAGGCAGAGATGATGGGACCACTCGGCACCAGAAGCACTCGGCCAAGGAGTTGTTTGGCTGTGCGTTACTTTGGTTCGAGGCAAAGTTATCTCGTCGACTGCGAAGGACTCGGGGGCTACTGTGGAGATTATGGCAATCAGATATCCTCATGGCGAGCTTGTCCGACTGAAAATAGGGATAGGTTATGTTTATGGATTGTGTAAACCAGCTATGACTTGGGTGTTACGTTGCCGATTAGATAAGGCAACGGCTCATAGTCATAACTTGGTAAGATTGAGGGAACCGACTTAGAGTATGATAGGGTTTCCGACTTGTAAGCCCACCCTCCAAGACTATATAAGGGGGGTAAGGGGCGTCCCTTGAGGGATAAGTAACACAAGAGCAACAGATCTGACTTGTGCGATACACAAGATCTTGAGATCAATAAACACTCGGCGGATCGAATCCCTGAAACTAGAGTAGGGTATTACTTCATGAGAGGGCCTGAACCTGTCTAATCCTTATTTTTTCCATCTAACCCATCGTGCTTGGCGATCTTGACTGCACCCCCAAATTTCTATTGCTGAAACCAAGTTTCGACATGAGGTGGAGCCAGAATGGAGGTGCGAGCGCTGGAGGTTGAGAAGTCTCTAGAGATTTCTTCGATGGAGAGAAAGCGTGAAGGAGAAGAGGAAGCTAGGCGGCAGCAGGGTTTATAAAAGAGCAATGATGAGTCTGGCAGTGCCAATATCAAAAAACACGAGATGCCGTTAATGACGAGCGCGGAGCGTCTGAGGCATGCCAGCCCATCTTCCTCCTTGGTAGGCCACGTCGCCCTGGCGCCAAATTCGAACCATTCATCTTCCGATGCGAGTAACAACATCCGTGAAGTTGGCGTTACAACTTCCAAAGATATCGCCGGCGGGTGCCTCCCCTTTTTTCCATCTCAGCCGTCAGCTTCGCCTGACGCTTGGGGAAAAGTGGGGGAAGTGGGAGCATGACTAGCCTATGTGCCGCTCCGATTTTCGTGGCCCCTTGATGAGACATGGCGCGTACTCTATTCAAATTGTCAGGGAGGGCCACGGATGTGGAGCAGACCTCGAGACCAAGTAACTGCCAGGCGATAAGGTTCGGGAGATTTCCTCTTTGAGTTCACCGATCTCCCCGGGGCTTCTGTTCGAGGCATCAACAACTCAAGCGTGGGCTTCCGAGCTAGCCCCCCGTCGGGGTCGGGACTACCATAAGCCTCTGAGCAATAGTCCCGACCACATTGCTGACTTCCACTGCCTCAGGGCAATGGATTCACCGACTCGAGCGTGGGCTTCCGAGCTAGCCCCCCGTCGGGGTTGGGACTACCATAAGCCTCTGGGCAATTGTCCCGACCACATCGTCGACTTCCACTGCCTCAGGGCAATGGATTCACCGACTCGAGCGTGGGCTTTCGAGCTAGCCCCCAGTCGGGATCGGGACTACCATAAGCCTTCGGGCAGTAGTCCCGACCATATCACCGACTTCCACCACCTCAGGCAATGGCCTCACCGACTCGGGCATGGGCTTTCGGGCTGACCTCCAGTCGGGGTCGGAACTACCATAGGCCTCAGGGCAGTAGTCCCGACCGCACCGCCGACCTCCACTGTCTAGGGCAGTGGCTTTCCCGACTCGGGGGTTGGCTTCCGGGCTGACCCGGTTAGGGTCGGGACTACTAGCTGCCTCCAGGCGGTGGTCCCAGCCAGCACACTGAATACCGCATGCCTTCGGGCTGTGGGTTCTTTAACTCCGTCCGTGGCCTCCGGGCTACGATGAGGGCAACACAGGGATCGCTATATGCTTCCGGGTAGCGAACCCGTTGGATCCAATAGAATCTTCGTTAGATCCCGGGCAATGCTCAGATCACAGGATGAATGAAAGACACTCTTGATGATTTGACCCTAGGCTCGGATGTGCCATCCGATCCTAGGCTTGGGGGCTATACCTGCCAGGTGCACCTGTAAAATCGAGAACTCCCAAAACTTCGACAACCTGCAGGGAACTAGCACCTTGGAAGGAAACTTGACCCTAAGGCCAAATGTACCATTCGCCCTTAGGCTCGGGGGCTACACCTGGCAGCTGCACCTAGGCGGTGCACCTGCCAAAACCTTGTCTCGATGCTTTGAGGATCCTTTGAAGACAGCGACAAAGAAGAAACTCGATCCTAAGGATGGATGTTTCATTCCTCCTTAGGCTCGGGGGCTCTTGTGGGGGTGTCACCAGGGTACCCAGGGGCTGAGTCAAAGTCCAGCCGAAGTTAAATTGAGAGTCCTCGGGATGTGGTCGATAGCCTGACCCCCCTTTGCGGGGTTAGACATCCCGACCTTTCCCTGAGTCCGACCTCGACTCTCCTCTCTCAACCCTGATTCCACAACCCGACCTCGACCATCTTCGGGACAAGACTTGGCGTGCAAGGAAGAAGAGGGAGGGGACAATTCGGCAGAGATTGAAGTCATCCGACAACACAGTACAGACATCTTCAGCGGAGGAGGGATCCCAAGGCAAGAGAGAGAGCAAAAGATGTCCACGGTGTATAGGACCTAGCAGACCATCTTGTACCTTTTTAGATGTTCTTTGTACTCACCTTTTAGCACATTAGTCATAGCTTTCTTGGCCCTCAAGCTCTCCTGTTCCTGCCCCCCTTGAGCTATAAAAGGGAGGGCAGGGTGACGGGGCCAAGGGTGGCTAGAGCCCAGACTTCTACATTCTGATCCCGAGCTTGCATTCTTACTCTCTTGTAACTCTTGTTCATCATACAGCCCAATAAAGAACACTGGACGTAGGCCTATTATCCTTCGGAAGGGCTGAACTAGTATAACTCTCTGTGTCTTTGCACTTTGGCTCATCTTAGGACTCGCGTCGACCATCAGATCCATCAGAGGACAGCTTCTCTACCATTCTCTTTCACCTCCTTGGGCACCTCCTTTGAGGACTGCCGACCCACCCGTTAACCTGACCTCTGCGGACGGCTCCGACATAGAAAGGAGAAGTTGTTCCTCATCGGGAAGGAACCGTACTCAACAAGGCTCACCGAGGGTGTCATGGGCTCAGGTATCACGTCGTCTTTGATAAATTTTGTTTTATGCTATCGTAGCCTCCGCGTTTTCCTTTAGGTGTCATGGACTGTGCGTCGACCTCCCCTGACCCCTCCTCATCGGAGGAGACCACAAGTTTTTGCTTCACGCCGGGAATCTTCATACTCCCCGGCATCACCCTCTGCACCTCCAACTTCGACCGGGGGACCTCGGGCTCCTTCCCCTTTGCTTCCGGCGTCTGTCGGGCGGGCTAGATCCTCGGCACGTCTCGCTTCGCCACCGTGACCTCGGGGACCGGCGACAGCGACACATAGGCAGCCATTCCCTGTTAAGTGTCAGCACCTGGCAGGTTAGATGCCGAACAAGAAAAAACAAACAAACAGACGAAGCAAGGAGATCAAGCTTACATCCGATTGCGGGTTGGAGAGGCTAAAGGCGAGATGGCCCCCTTGCTGAAGTTGGTCGAGCTGGAGAAGAATGTCCCCAGCCTCTGCCACATGCGCTCGAGGGAGACAATTGCCTGCCGAGCTGGGTCTTGACTACCCGAGTACTCGAAGGCTGCCGTCACCCTCTCCTTGTAGGGTTGCACACCTCAGAGAGTGAAGTTGAAGGCCACCCGCGTGCCGATCAGGCCCTCCTCTCGGAGGCCCTCAATCTTGGCCACCAGCTCCTCCACCTGGTCGCGGTCGGCGTCGGGGCAGGGAGTCGAACAGTTGCTCGCCGAGGTCGGCTCCTGGTAGATCTCCGGGGTGATCGCCGGCTCGTGGTTCCTGCTGTAGAACCACTCAGCGTGCCATCCCTTGTTGCACGATGTTAGGTCAACGGGGATATAGTGCCAGGCCATCTTGTCCTGGAACTAGATCCCAGCCCCGCCGACCACTCCGGCACTTGTTCGCCGGAGACAAAAGTAATGGCAGAAGAGGTTAAAGTGTGGGTCTATCCCAAGATAGGCCTCGTAGAGATGGATGAAGAGAGATATTTGAAGAATAGATTTTGGGTTGAGATTGTAAAGAGTGACGTCATAGTAATGGAGCAGGCCCCAAACAAAAGGATGGGCCGGTACTCCAAATCCACATAGGAGAAAGGCAGAGAAGACAACCAACCCACCGGAATCAGGGGTCAGAAACTGTTCCCCCCGGGCCGTGCGCCATAGCGCGATCTCCCGCGACGAAAGGACGCCAACCCGCATCAGCTCGTCCATCATCTCGCTCCCGGCACGCGAGGGGACGAAGGCCGACCTCCACTTGGTATCATGACCGCCTGCGATTGAGGCCCTCGCAACTTTCTTCATCGTCTTATTGCGAGCCATCAACTTCAACAAGAACAAGCGTCGGCCTTTGCGATAGCACACTATGCAGCGGCAATGCAGATGGCGGCCCAGCAAGACGGAGCGGAGAGGAACCAGGAGGCAGATGCAAAAGCGAAGAGCACGAAGGACTTGGGAATTTTTGCGAAAGGTGTAAGGAAGAAGAAGGCAAAGCGGCGGGAACTTAAAAAGGGTAATGATGGGTTTGTCAACGCTATTTTCGGAAAGCACGCCGAGCTGTTAACGGCATGCGCGATGCGCTCAAGGCAATCCGGCCGTTCTGCCTCCCCGGTCGCCACGTCACCCTCGCGGTTGATCTGGGCCATTGATCTCGCAGAGCGGTTGATGACGTGCGGGATGTGCGTGACGCGCCCCGGTAAACACGCCTCCAGGCCCGCCACATCACCCAAGCGAGGAATCCTGGCCGTTGGATTTGCGAGCCATTGATGACGGATGGGATGCCTGACGTTGGATGAGACGTTACACAACCCCGCATTGGGCGGATTTTATGGAACGCGGCAGGCACACTGTTCAAGTTGTCAGTAACCAACATGCGTGGCACGCGCGCCTCAGGCCGGACGTCGGCACAACACCCAACCGCTCAAAATTCCTCTCCGACCTTGTCGACCACTGTCTGCCTCCGGGCTATGGCCTACCGCCACCAGCCTCTGGGCTGTGGCCTCTCGTTGACCGCCATCAGCCTCCGGGCTACGGCCTACAGCCACCAGCCTCCGGGCGGTGGCCTCTCGTCGACCGCCATCAGCCTTCGGGCTATGGCCTACCTCCACCAGCCTTCGAACCATGGCCACTCACTGATCATCATCAGCCACCGGGCTATGGCCGACCACCACCAGCCTTCGGAATATGGCCTCTCGTCGACTGCCATCAGCCTTCGAGCTATGTCCAACTGCCACCAGCCTTTAGGCAATGGCCTCTCGCCGACCGCCACTAGCCTTCGAGCCGTGGCCTCTCCTGACCGCCATCGGCCTTTGGGCTATGGCGGCGTGGCCACTCGCCGATTGCTATTAGCCTTCGGGCTATGGCCGACCGCCACCGACCTCGGGATGTGGCCTCTCGCCGACCGCCATCAGCTTTCAGGCTATGGCCTCTGACCTCGCTGACCGCCATCTGCCCTCTGGAAATGGCTTCTCCGACTCCATCAAGCAATATGAATCTCTGAGCCATGAATTCGCCGACCTCCGTCTATTTCAGCCAGTCTCTAGGTTGTGTTTGTTCCTGGCTATTCAATTGACTCTATCTTGGCGAAAGTAATCTAAAGATGGCTGAAGAATGATGCATCAGGCTTGACCCTTGCCCTGGATGTACCATCCAACCCCAGGCTCTAGGGCTGCACCTGGCAGGTGCACCTGGGTGGTGCACCTACCAAAGCATACTCAAGAAGCTTCAAGGGCCGACTAGGAACCACAACTTGAAAGAATTTAGACCCTAAGGACTAATGTTCCATTAGCCCCTAAGCTTGGGGGTTGCTGTGGGAGGTATCACCCCGGGGTAGCCCACACAAGGGAAAGAAGACCGGCTGGGTCGGACTAAGAGGCCTCGGGCTGGGGTCGGTGGCCCGACCTCAGTCGGGGTCGGCCGTCCTGACCTCCGTCCCCTAGTCCGACCGCAGCCTCTTAACTCGATCTCTGCGGCTAGGGTCAGAACCTCGACCTCATTTGGGTTCAGGAGTCCCATCCCTTGCCCCTAGACCAACCTCAGTCCCTTAACCCGACCTTTGCGAATGGCTCCGACCTGGAAAGGGCAAGTTTTTCCTCATTGGGAAGGAAGCGTACTCAACAAGGCTCGCCGAAGGGACAAGGAGGGGATAGCTCAACAAAAGATGACGTCACCCGATAGGACTGCGCACGTGGTACCTGCGGAGGACGGATCTCGAGGCAAGACTGCGCACAAGATACCCACAACGACTAAAGTCCAAGGGGTTTCTGTGTACTTTTTCTGATTACGTTGTACTTGGTTTTTTACTTTATGGCCAAGCTTCCTTGCACCCCAAGCCCCTTTGTAATTGTCTCCTTGAGCTATAAAAGGGATGGCAGGTCGCGTGGGTAGGCAACTTCTCCTTTTAAGTTCCAACTGGTAGGCAACTTCTTTGCGGCGTTCCAGAATTCGGTAAGGTCCCACGAAGCGTGGTGCCAACTTTCCTTTAGTCTGAAAACGGTGTACGCCCCGAAGCGGAGTGACACGAAGATACACATGGTCTCCGGCTTCGAAGCTTAACTCTCTTCGACGGTTGTCGGCATTGCTTTTTTGACGTGAGTGGGCAGTTTTCAATCTCTCCCGAACCAGTCTTAACTTTTCTTTGGCCTCTTTCAGGACATCAGTTCTAAACAACTGGCGTTCTCCTGTTTGATCCCAGAAGAGCGGGGTGCGGCACTTTTTGCCATACAATGCTTCGAACGGAGCCATTTGAAGACTCGCCTGATAATTGTTGTTGTACGAGAACTCAACATAAGGTAGACTTTTATCCCAAGCTCCACCAAAGTCAAGTGCACAAGCTCTTAACATGTCTTCCAAGATTTGATTGACTCTTTCGGTCTGACCATCAGTTTGAGGATGGTAAGTAGTGCTGAAGTTTAAACGAGTTCTCAGTTCTTCTTGCAACTTCTGCCAGAACTTTGAGGTAAATTGACTCCCTCGGTTCGACATAATCTTCTTTGACACTCCATGCAAACACATGATCCTTGCCAAATAAAGCTCGGCTAGTTTCTTCCCAGTGTAGGTGGTATGTATAGGAATGAAATGAGCGACCTTGGTGAGTCGGTCCACGATTACCCAAACAGAATCATGATCGGCGGAAGTCCTGGGCAGACCCGTGGTGAAGTCCATCCCAATTTCTTCCCATTTCCACTCTGGAATCTTAACGGGTTGCAGTAATCCTGCGGGTCTTTGATGTTCTGCCTTGAATCCTTGGCACACATCACACAAGTCAACGAATTCTACGATTTCTCTTCTCATGCTGACCCACCAGAATTTTTCCTTAAGATATTGATACATTTTAGTGCTTTCGGGGTGAATCAAGTACTCGGTTTGGTGAGCTTCTCTAAGAACTAGGTCTTTTAACTCCTTGTTCTCAGGCACGCACAATCTTTCTCCCATCCAGATTGTTCCGTGTTCATCCTCAAAGAAATCTCTAGCTTTACCAGTCCTCATATTTTTCCTCAGCTTGGCTATGTCGGGGTCATTAACTTGAGCCAGACGGACTTGCTCCATGAGTGTCGGCTGAGCTTCGAGAGCGGTCACGTATCTGTGCTCAACGATTCCCATGTTCAACCTTTCCAATTCTCTTTGCAATTCACTGCACATCTCATCTGAACGAGTGATGTTGCAATAATTCTTTCGACTCAAGGCATCTGCCACAACATTAGCCTTGCCGGGGTGATAGTGTATTCCCATATCATAGTCTTTAATCAACTCCAACCACCTTCGCTGGTGGAGGTTTGGATCTAGTTGGGTGAAGATGTACTTCAGACTCTTGTGGTCGGTGTAGACTTCACAACGGTTGCCAATAAGGTAGTATCGCCAAATCTTTAAGACGTGAACCACTGCTGCTAGTTCCAAGTAGTGGGTCAGATAGTTACTTTCATGAGGTCGCAACTGGCGTGAAGCATATGCAACCACTCTTCCGTCTTGCATCAACACACATCCTAACCCAAGACGAGACGCATCACAATAAACTTGGAAATCTTTCATCTAATTTGGCAAGGTTAGAACTGGTGCCGTGACCAATTTCTTTTTAAGTTCCTCAAAACTTTTGTTGCACTCGGAGACCACTTGAACTTTCATCTATCTTTAACAACTGTCATTGGCCTTGCAATTCGGGAGAAGTTCTCGATGAACCGGCGGTAATAACCCGTGAGTCTAAGGAAACTTCGTATTTGAGAAACAGTCCTCTATGGGGTCCACTGAGTAACTGACTCCACATTTGATGGATCAACTGCTACTCCTTGAGCGGTTATGACATGACCAAGAAACTGAACTTTCTCAAGCCAAAAGTCACACTTACTGAACTTGGCGTACAACTGGTGTTCCTTTATCCTTTCAAGCACTAGGCGGAGGTGTTGCTCATGCTCTTCCCCAGACTTTGAGTAGATAAGAATGTCGTCTATGAAGACCACAACAAACTTATCCAGGAAATCCATGAACACCTTGTTCATTAGGTTCATGAAAAAGGCCGGTGCATTAGTGAGTCCAAAGGACATGACGGTGCACTCGTACAATCCATAGCGAGTGATGAAGGCCGTTTTTGGGATATCTTCATCTTTGATCCTCAACTGGTGATAACCTGATCATAGGTCTATCTTAGAGAACACTTTAGCTCCTTTCAGCTGGTCGAACAAGTCATTAATCCGAGGTAACGGGTACTTATTCTTGATAGTGACCTCGTTGAGTGCGCGATAATCCACACACATCCTCTTGGTTTTATCTTTCTTCTCCACGAATATCACCGGAGCACCCCAAGGCGACGTGCTCGGGCGAATATATCCCTTCTTTCATCGACCTATTTCTTGACCTCGGCCATCTCGTTGGCATCCATTTGTAAAATCAAAGTGTGTTTGATTAGTTATTTAATGATGAACGATTGGTATTTGGGATTTATTGGTTTGAGTGTTTTGTTTTTGAAAGAGTTAAATTTTGGACGATGAACAGTGTTTAGTCGGTGCCACGGCCGGTCGGCCGGGCGTGTTCGCCGGTCCAACCGAAGGTGTTTCGACGGTCAGACCGGACAGTTGCCTGCGGTCAGACCGGCCGAGCCAGTCCGACTGGTTGCCTATTGTGTTTCGGTTTTGGTTTCGGTTTGTTTCCTTATATATACATGGAAGTTTCGTGTTCCTATGCACGTATTTGGTTGTTTATGCTAACAATGAGTCAAGTTTGGATAGCTTGTGCTCGGATATGGTATTCTTTATTTAATTATGTGCAGGTATTCTTTACGCCTCGGGAAAGTGTTGCCGGTGATCGAGTCGGAGTCAACTTGGAGATAAGGTGACGTTCGAGATGGGGATCATGCGGGATGCTGAAGGGTAGAGATTAGTGCACATGATTGGAAAGTTTCCATATGGCATACAATGGAGATATTGTTGCGTATGGAAAGCGGAATTTCGGTTTTAGAAAAATCGAGATTGTTATGGTTGGTTTATGTATAGTTTGTTTCTTGTACGAGAAGGTTTCCTAGTGGATTAGGGCTTCTTGTATGAGTTGGATTCGTGGCTCTTGGCTGCGGATTTTGTGTATAAATAGTGAGGGGAGGCGTGGCCTCTCGGTATCGCTTTTGAGTTCAAGTTTTAGAGTTTCTTGAGTTAGGGTTTCAAGTTTAGATTGAGATTTTGTGAGGAGTGCTTTGTTCGCACTTTGTAAACACAGAGAGTTTCAATAAAGATCAATCTTCTTGAGAATTCTTTGTGTCTACTTTTTCTTCGGTGCGGCGGCATAATTTGGATCTGTTAACCGGTCAGACCGCAGACGATACGGCGGTCAGACCGCGTCTTCTTCCCGGTTAGACCGCGAGTACATTGGCGGTCAGACCGGCGGGCATTGGTCTTCATCGGCATCGGCTACTACAGGCAAATCGGCTGAGGCGATCGACTACGGGCGGTCAGACCGAAGGCTATCAGGCGGTCAGACCGGCTGAACAGCTCGGTCAGACCGGTGCGACACCTGCGGTTAGACCGGCATCAGAAAACAGAGGTAAAGTTTTATTTCCGCTAAAACTTTATTTTTGGGGTACTCCACCATTCACCCCCCCTCTGGTTGGCTTTTAGTTGGGCATTCGATCCTACAAGTGGTATCAGAGCCATGTTTTTCTGCTTAGGATTTTCTTTGATCTAAAGTTTTTCATCAGGTCAGATAAATTTTCAACAAAACCGCATGTTTTTGATGGCACCGATTTTGCGTATTGGTGTAGTAAGATGCAATCTTACATCATGGCTCAAGACTATGATGTGTGGCAAAAGGTTGCGCTTCCCTACACCATACCCGATGCCATTAATACGATTCTTTGAAAACTGAGTTTAATAACAATTGCAAAGCTCGAAACATTTTGTTGAATGGAATTTCGCGTTCTGATTTTGATCGTGTTTCTCATCTTCAAACCGCTAATGAAATTTGAAACGCTTTGAAAAACTTTCATCAAGGAACTACAAACATAAAAGAACTTCGTCGAGATCTTTTTAAAAAGGAATATATAAAATTTGAGATGAAACCTGCTTGAAGCTTTGGATGACTATCTTGGTAGGTTTAATAAAATCTTGAGCAATCTTAGATCTCGTTGATTCTTCTTATGACATTAATTATCCACGATCCGAGATTTCTCGCCACTTTTTAAATGGTCTTGATATGTCATTTGGGAGATGAAAGTAACTTCTATTCAAGAATCATTAACATGGCAAATTTGACTTTGGATTCGCTTTATACAAAACTCAAAACTCATGAGATGAATATCCTTTCTCGAAAAACGGATTCTAAGTCAAGTGCCTTGATTTCTCCTTCGACTTCTTCAGATGTTGCTTCTTCGTCATCTCCAAATGCTCTTGCTTTGATTAACGCCATGTCCGATGAACAACTCGAGCAATTCGAGGAGGAGGACTTGGCTCTTGCTACTAACAACCTTTTCAGAGCTATGAACAGAGTTAGGTTTAGGAAGAAAGGAGGACAAGAGCGCCGAGAAGACAAAGGATGACAAACCCAAGGGTAGGCGCTCCAAGGAGATGATCAAGAAGGTGCTGAGTCAAGTCTATGCCGCTTTTGAGCCACTCAGCGACATAGACTCTGACAGTGAGGAGGAGAAGGGCAAGAACATCTCCGGCGTTTGTCTCATGACGCATGGAGATGAAGATTCTTCAGATGAAGAAAATGAGGTAAGCTCACTTGAGGATGCAATTCTTGTTTCAATTGCTAAGAATAAAAAATGTGAGAAAATGTTTAAAAAACAAGAATTTATAATTGAATCTTTAAATGCTGAAATTACTAGATTGAAATCTCTTATTCCCAATGATGATAATTGCAAAAATTGTGAGGTTTTAATGCTGGAAATTTCAAAAATTAGAGATGTCAATAATTCTCAAGTTTTAGCTTCTAAATCTTGTTTAACTTGTGATGCTAATGAATTGAAACTAAAAGATGCTTTAGCTCGTGTTAAGCACATGGAAGAAATAGTCAAACAAGATGAGGTAGCTTCTTTCTCTAGATGTCGCAAAGGCAAAGATGTTTTAATTGATTGTGAAAATTGTGTTACTCTTGGAAAAGAAGTTTCTTACTTGAAAAGTTCTTTGCAAAAATTTTCTGATGGTAAGAAACAACTTAACATGATTTTGGACAAATCAAAAGTGTGTAGCGACAATAAAGGAATAGGTTTTGATGCTCATGATTATTTCACCAAAAATCCTCCAAATGTTTTAGGAATAACTGAAAACGGTGAAATCTTGACAAAACCTAACACCATAAAAACAGTTTTCAAGTCTGCTGAAAATTTGCCATCTCTTTCTGTTTATTTAAAAGAAACTAAACCTAATTCTTCAAAACCATCATTACTAAAGAAAAGTTTTCTTGCTCTTTTTGTGGTAAAGATGGTCATCTTGTTGGTTTTTGTTTCAGATTAGCACGAAAACAGAAAAAGAAAAGAGAAAATAATTTTGCAAAATCAAAGTGGCAAAAATATTGCTTTCCCTTGGGAAGGCCGGTCAGACCGCAGTTGGTCCATCGGTCGGACCGGCCCGGCACTGGTCGACCGACGCACCTGCCTCGGTCCGGCCGAGCAATGGCGCCGGACAGACCAACAGTCTGCAGCGTCGGGCCGGCCCCGAAGGAATTTTTCGAAAATTCCAAAGCTGTTTTCTCGTGGTTTTGTGCCTATTGGATCAACGGTCGTGTGTCTCGATCTGGATTCCTAAGTTTCTTTTAACTAACCCCATGCGAGGCCTCGACATCCTTTGTTTTGTAGGCTTTCATGGCAGGGAAGGAGAACGTGTGGATCATGGACTCCGGTTGTTCGCGGCACATGACCGGTGATAAGAAGTGGTTCTCCTCCCTCAAGTTGGCATCCAAGACGGAATGAATAATCTTTGGGGATGCTTCAACAAGTGCCGTTATTGCTACCGGATCCGTCAAGGTAAGTGACAAGTTCGAATTAAAAGAGGTAGCTTTGGTAGAAGATTTAAAATACAATTTACTTTTAGTTTCACAAAATTGTTGATGAAAACTTTGAAGTTCATTTCAAGAAAACTGGAAGTAAAATATTTGATTCTTGTGGTGATTCTGTTTTGAACATTTCTCGTTATGGGAGAGTTTTTAAAGCTGATTTTGAAAACCCTCTTTCTCCTATTGTTACTTGTTTAGTTGCAAAATTCAACAAAGATTTGATGTTCGGCATCGTAGACTTGGTCATGTTGGATTTGATCATTTGACTCGTTTAAGTGGATTGGATCTTGTTCGTGGTTTGCCAAAACTCAAAAAGGATCTTGATTTGGTTTGTGCACCATGTCGTCATGGTAAAATGGTTACTTCTTCTCACACACCAATTCTTTCGTGATAACGGATGCACGGACAGCTTTTACACATGGACACTGTTGGTCCAACTAGAGTGCAATCTGTTGGAGGAAAATGGTATGTGTTAGTTATTGTTGACGATTTTCTCGATATTCTTGGGTTTTCTTCATGGCAACTAGGATGAGGCCTTTGGACACTTTCGAAGTCTTTTTCTTCGCTTGAATTGTGAAATTCCCAACTCTTTGAAAACAATTAGAAGTGATAATGGTGGTGAATTTAAAAATGCATCTTTTGAACATTTTTGTGTTGAAAAAGGTATTGAACATCAATTTTCTTCTCCACGTGTTCCTCAACAAAATGGTGTTGTCGAAAGAAAAAATCGTTCTTTGGTTGAAATGGCTAGGACAATGCTAGATGAATATCACACACCTAGAAAATTTTGGGCCGAAGCTATTAACACTGCTTGCTATGTTTCTAATCGCATTTTCTTGCGTTCTAAACTTGACAAAACTCCTTATGAGCTTCGTTTTGATCGTCAGCCCAAAGTTTCACATTTGCGTGTTTTTGGTTGCAAGTGCTTTGTGTTAAAATCTGGAAATTTGGATAAGTTTGAATCACGTTCAAGTGATGGTTTATTTCTTGGTTATCCCACACACACTCATGGCTATCGTGTACTTCTTTTGGATACTAACAAAATTATCGAGACTTGCGAAGTCACTTTTGATGAGGCTAGTCTCGGTACTAGACCAGATTTTTCGGTACACTGCCACGGGATCGGGGAGTTTGGTCGAATCTTTGAAGACGAAAGCGACGACGACGACGATGAGGTCGACCTGCCCGGTCAGACCGGCCAGGTGCCGTCGGTCAGACCGGCAGAGCCTGCCTGGTCAGACCGGTAGGGGCCGACTTCTTCGGACTCCGTTGATTCCAATCAAGAGGATTCTTCGGGGACCACGACCAGTGCTGAACCAGAACGTGAATCAACTTCTGAGATCACTGCACCCTTGCACATTCAGCGACTACATCCGCCGGTACAAATAATAGGTAATTTAAATGAGCGGACAACGAGATCTAAGGTAACTGCGCATGACTCTGCGAATTCTGCTTTTGTTGCTTCTTTTGAACCCAAAGATGTTACTCATGCATTAACTGATGAATCGTGGATTAACGCCATGCATGAAGAACTTGAAAATTTTGAAAGAAATAAAGTTTGGTCTTTAGTTGAACCTCCTTCGGACATAATGTTATTGGAACCAAGTGGGTTTTCAAAAATAAACAAAATGAGGATGGTTTGATTGTTCGCAATAAGGCTAGACTAGTTGCTCGGGGTTATACTCGGGTGGAGGGTTTGGATTTTGATGAAACTTTTGCTCCTGTTGCTAGGATTGAGGCAATTAGGCTTTTGCTAGCTTTTGCTGCTTCTAAAGGTTTTAAATTGTTTCAAATGGATGTTAAAAGTGCTTTTTTAAATTGCTTTATTCAGGAGAAAGTTTATGTTAAACAACCACCGGGTTTTGAAAATCCTGATTTTCCCAACCATGTTTTTAAACTTTCAAAAGCTTTATATGGTTTGAAACAAGCACCTAGAACATGGTATGACAGACTTAAGAACTTTTTGCTTGAAAAGGTTTTCAAATGGGAAAAATTGATAAAACGCTTTTTGTTCTTAAGCATGGTGAAAATCAACTTTTCGTTTAGATATATGTTGATGATATCATCTTTGGTTGTTCGGCTCACTCTTTGGTTGTAGAATTTGCTGAGACTATGCGTAGGGAGTTTGAGATGAGTATGATGGGTGAGCTGTCATACTTCTTGGGTTTACAAATCAAGCAAACACCTCAAGGTACGTTCATTCATCAAACAAAGTACACCAAAGATCTTTTGCGCAGGTTCAAGATGGAGAGTTGCAAGCCAATCTCTACACCCATTGGATCTACTGCTTCTTGATCCCGATGAAGATAGTGAAGATGTGGATCAAAGGAGTATAGAAGCATGATAGGATCCTTGTTGTATCTAACTCGCTTCTAGACCGGACATACAATTTGTTGTGTGTTTGTGTGCGCGCTTTCAAGCTTCTCCATGTGTGTCTCATCGTCAAGCGGTCAAGCGCATCATGAGGTATTTGAGTCATACACTTGAGTTTGGTATTTGGTATTCAACTTCATCTTCTCTTTGCTTAAGTGGTTATTCAGATGCTGATTTTGCGGGTTGTAGAATTGATAGAAAAAGTACTAGTGGATCATGTCATTTTCTTGGAACTTCATTGATTGCATGGTCTTCTAGGAAACAGTCTAGTGTAGCTCAATCCACCGCTGAATCGAATATGTTGTTCTTGCTAGTTGTTGTTCACGATTCTTTGGCTGATTTCTACTTTAAAAGATTATGGACTTGTTTTTGAAAATGTGCCTCTTTATTGTGATAATACAAGTGCCATTAACATTGCTAAGAATCCTGTTCAACACTCACGCACCAAACACATTGATATTCGTTTTCACTTCTTGCGAGATCATGTTGAGAAGAAAGATGTTGAATTGAAATTTTTGGATACAAAATTACAACTTGCTGATATTTTTACAAAACCATTGGATTCTTCTCGTTTTGCTTTTCTTCGAGGGGAATTGGGAATCATTCATCCTTTTGGCATGTTTTGAGGAGGAGTTTTTGTGCTATTTGATTTATCAAGCTACATGATTGAAATAAATTTAAGAAAGAGAGCTTTATCCATACATATTGTTGATCATGTGCATGCTAGCAATGATATGAAGATTTATTTGTCACTAGCATAGCTTATATGTATTCTAGTATTTTTATGTGATCTAGATTTTATATTTAAGAGAAATAATGCATGACACCTTAAAGCAATACTTGAATTAAAGAAATATGCAATGTTGATACTCGTACTTGTGTTGGATTTTAAATGCTTATATATATTATGTTGCTTTAATATTCCTCAAATTACTTAAAATTGCTCATTGTGAAAAGAGAATAAAATATTATCTATGAGAGAAAACAATAAATACCGAATCCTTGGAAACAGTCTTGACGACAAGGACGTATTCGATGTGAGCAAAAATAATGAGTACCGAATCCTTGGAAACAGTCTTGACGACAAGGACGTACTCGGAATAATTGAGAGAAAAATATGAGCAACAAATATGGCTCAAATCCATATGAAAAGTTTTTCTCTTGAATTATATGTGCAAAAAGGTATATTTGAGAAAGAATAAAGATTGCAATAGGTATATATATTTGGGTTTATCTTTCAACCTATGTGCTTGTAAAGATGTTGCATAATAAATCATTGAAATCCATGAATTTTTATTGTGTTATTGCTCTTAATTATAAAATATTTGATTCATGATTATACTTTAATGCATATTTGCTATCTAATTGATAAATTTATCTTCTTATTATTGCAACACATGACTTGACTTGCTTTATGTATGGTGCTAAGCTCTTGACAATTAAATAAACATAATTCCTATGCTTGATGAATTCATTGTCAAAAGGGGGAAAAATAATATTGTTTGGGAGAACATTTGCATAAATAAAGTAAAAAAAAGTGCAAAAGTAAAAAAGTGCAAGTTTTTTTTGGGGTCAAAGGATTTTCTTTCTTTTAAAAAGGGGGAGAAATTTTCTTTGATTTTTGAGCTCTTCAATGCTTTTTATCATTTTTGTTTTTAACTTTTCAAACACCAAAACAACTCTTTCATTTTGTTTGCCAATGTGTTCATCAAGGGGGAGATTGTAAAATCAAAGTGTGTTTGATTAGTTATTTAATGATGAACGATTGGTATTTGGGATTTATTGGTTTGAGTGTTTTGTTTTTTGAAAGAGTTAAATTTTCGGACGATGAACAGTGTTCAGTCGGCTGCCACAGCCGGTCTGATCGAGCGTGTTCTACCGGTCCAACCGGAGGTGTTTCGGCGGTCAGACCGGGCAGTTGCCTGCGGTCAGACCAGCCGAGCCAGTCCGACTGGTTGCCGATTGTGTTTCGGTTTTGGTTTCGGTTTGTTTCCTTATATATACATGGAAGTTTCGTGTTCCTATGCACGTATCTGGTTGTTTATGCTAACAATGAGTCAAGTTTGGATAGCTTGTGCTCGGTATATGGTATTCTTTATTTAATTATGTGCAGGTATTCTTTACGCCTCGGGAAAGTGTTGCCGGTGATCGAGTCGGAGTCAACTTGGAGATAAGGTGACGTTCGAGATGGGGATCATGCGGGATGCTGAAGGGTAGAGATTAGTGCACATGATTGGAAAGTTTCCATATGGCATACAATGGAGATATTGTTGCGTATGGAAAGCGGAATTTCGGTTTTAGGAAAATCGAGATTGTTACGATTGGTTTATGTATAGTTTGTTTCTTGTACGAGAAGGTTTCCTAGTGGATTAGGGCTTCTTGTATGAGTTGGATTCGTTGCTCTTGGCTGAGAAAATTTGTGTATAAATAGTGAGGGGAGGCGTGGCCTCTCGGTATCGCTTTTGAGTTCAAGTTTTAGAGTTTCTTGAGTTAGGGTTTCAAGTTTAGATTGAGATTTTGTGAGGAGTGCTTTGTTCGCACTTTGTAAACACAGAGAGTTTCAATAAAGATCAATCTTCTTGAGAATTCTTTGTGTCTACTTTTTCTTCGGTGTGGCGGCATAATTTGGATCTGTTAACCGGTCAGACCGTAGACGATACGGCGGTCAGACCGCGTCTTCTTCCCGGTTAGACCGCGAGTACATTGGCGGTCAGACCGGCGGGCATTGATCTTCATCGGCATCGGCTACTACATGCAAATCGGCTGAGGCGATCGACTACGGGCGGTCAGACCGAAGGCTATCAGGCGGTCAGACCGGCTGAACAGCTCAGTCAGACCGATGCGACACCTGCGGTCAGACCGGCGTCAGAAAACAGTGGTAAAGTTTTATTTCCGCTAAAACTTTGTTTTTGGGGTACTCAACCATTCACCCCCCTCTGGTTGGCTTTTAGTTGGGCATTCGATCCTACACCATTCTGTAAGGCCTCTTATAGACCGGGGCGGTTCCTGGTACCAAGTCGATCCGGAACTCAATCTCCCTCTTTGGTGGCATGGTTGTGAGGTCCTCCTGAAAGACCTTCGGATATTCTCGGACTACAGGTATGTCCTCCAGTTTCTTAGGTTCTTGCTTGTCTGTCATTGGCTCATCTTGACCGGCAACCTGGTTCAGGCTGACTCCTTGCTCTAGAGGCATCGGAGACTGGAAGGTAACCACTCCTCCTTCCGGGTTGTTAAGGGTGATGGTGCGCGTTGCGCAGTTTATCATTCCCTTGTATCTTGTCAACCAATCCATCCCAAGGATGACATCTAGGTATTTGGATTCGAGAAGGATGAGATTGGTTAGAAATCATGATCTTTGGATTTCTATTGTCACCGAGGGACTATAGCTGACAGACATCAGGCTATTCCCCGGGGTGTGAACCCGCATCTGTGTGACAAGTTTCTCTTTTCTAAACCCATGCTCCCCAACAAATCTTTTTGATATGAAGGAATGAGTTGCACCGAAATCGAACAAAACTGTAGCAGAGACTGAGTTTACAGGAAACGTACCCATTATGACGTTTGGTGCTGCCTGGGCTTCCTCTCCTGTGGCGTGATTGACCCGCGCTTGCACAAACTTGGGTCCATTGCGCTTTGGCTTCGGACACTTGTCGGCGAAGTGTCCGAGCTCATTGCAGTTAAAGCAAACCAACGGCTTGCCCCCAAAGTCTTTCTTGGGTTGAGCGGGCAGGGCTGGTGCCATTGGTGGACGTGGAGCAGGGTTCCGGTGGGGCTGGCCACCTATGTTGCTGTAGCTGGCTGTTGACGAGAAATCTCTCTCACGCGCTGGCCTGGGAGATCTGCTTGACTCCAGTGCAGGTCCTTCTTGGCTGTCTAGAGCGTGCCAGCTGATTTGATCTGCTAATCAACAAGAAAAACAAAGTAGTGTTCGTTAAGCGTTAGGTTAGATCCCCACGGGATCGGCTAAGGAAAATCATGGATGTATATATACTATTCTAGACCATATTTAGGCCAAGCAACTGGAATGTATCGGACACGCCGAGACAATCTTCAGTCGCCCGATCCAAACATAACGAAGAATAATAAATATACAGATCAATAGCCTAGCCGATTCTGGGAAACTAACATCGAATCGGCCGATACTCTAGCGAATATCAAGAACACGATCTGGACATAAAAGATAGTCCTAATACAAATCCAGTAACAGCCATGTTAAAAGAAACACATTAGGGCAAATACGGTGGCTGAAACCCCAGACGCTATCTCTTGATAATGTAAATCCCGAGAAGAACGAGATCACGATGGTTCTAAAGACGACTTAATAGTTCAATCTTGATGCAGCATTAAGTATCAAAAGAAACATCCAATCTATTACCACCGACTTACACCTCGTGAGATGGTAGATACTACATACGAACCAACCAACCCTTAGACCTAGCCCTGTTGACTATACACTCTTGACGAGATGAGCCAACTACAAGATAGATCTAAGCATTGACCTAATTCGTATGCATTATATGATATATGTCGCTGTAAAACCACTGATTCTAATGTATCATTGCGATGGAAGCATTAGAAACAAATAATCTTACCACTAATGACAAACATTTACCTGAGTCTTGGGGATCGAGACGATGCGCCCAAAGCCAAACGAGTGTTCGTCTAAAGAAAAGGATGGCGATGCGCCGAAGATTAGATTGATCGAATTGTCTGATACAAAGGGTCTCGGGTCCTATTTATACCCAAGATACAAATTTCTGTAACAACCCTGGACTCTATCTAAACTACCGTTTAAACATCATATTATCCCTAGCGGGACCCATACCGTGTTACAACTAATAATTTAACAAATCTCTAGATTAAAGATACAATTGCCGTTATAGGACTCTATCCATAAGTGGCAATATCTTTAAACGCGCAATTAACAACTGAATCTTCTAGTTATCTTCAAGTCTCTGCACTAAACACGGTTTCATCTCCTCTGAACTCAGAATCGGCTGTCAGCTGCTTCCATTTGATCCATCCTCAGCCGATTAGCCCTACAACCGATCAGTCTTTTAGCCGATATGATTCCTGTCTTCCGCTGATCCGATCCCACTTTGCCTCTTCAGCCTCAGGAACCCAATTACCAAATTCCAGTGTTAACACATGCCCCCCAAGTCCGTAATATGAAGTGTTGCAGATTTGCTCACCTATTCAAACTCCTGCTTCCTTCTTGGCCTAAACCGTTTCGGCTTCTCCCCAAGTGCTCTTTAAATATCCACTTCCCTCGATCGAATCACCTACGCCCTCAACGTGCGCTCGGCTTTCTTCTCGAACAAACTTCCTGCCTTTCTCTCTCTCCTCCAGCGACCCCATCGGCGTTCGACATCTTCTCCCACGTTCTTGAAACTCACCTTCGCCCCCGAACTCCCGATGGCCTCCGCCGCCGCATCGAGTACCTCCAACTCGCCGGCCACCACTGTTGCTCCGGCCACAGCCACGGCGCCATCTGCCGCCGTTACCGCAACTGCTCCAGCCGCCGCTACGACTGAATATCCTCAGGTACTCCCTCCAAATTTACAATTTCACTTTCAGTCTGCTTCTTCAAATATCCTCGTATCAATGATTCGTTCGGCGATTTTCTTTTTAGCAGCATTTTATCCCATATTCTTACCAATTAGTACTTTTCCTGTTTCTGAACCACAAAACACCATCATTCCTAACTAGTACTTTTCTCCCCTTCTTCGAACTGTAGCACCTGACCCATCAAATACTCATCCCCAATCCGACACAAGAAGAGAAGTATTTCCTCGGACCTATCGGCAACACAGACCCAACTGATGTAATCGTAGCCGAAACCAACCGCATGCCTTTCAACACCGCCAAACCATCTCTCTCCCATTGGAACGGAACATTCAAAGCTTGGCCATCTATTGACACAGCCTGGACTGAATGGTATAAAAGGATACAGTCGGCCAAGTACACCCAATGGGAAGAGAGAAAACTCGCCCAATGCTTGGAATTGTCCATCGTTGGCATGGAAAAAGACGAGCCGCTTCTATCGGCCGCGGCATACTTTTGGAACAACATTTTTAACGCCTTCATCTTTAGGCATGGGCCGATGACCATCACACTAGCCGATGTATATATGATAACTGGGTTGGACATCGAATCATCGGCTAACCCCTGCGTTCTGAACTGAAAAGGCCAACATCAATTCAAAACCAAAGCTATCGGTGGATGGAGTGGCTTCGTCGCCCAAAATATGAAAGATGGAACGGTCGGCCACCGGGAATACACCGCCTTTCTGATGATGTGGCTGGAAAAGTTCGTATTCTGCGGATCGATGTGGACCCCCATTTTTGGAACGGGAATCTTTCGTGTTCTTAGTACCATTTCCCTGGATCGAGTAGTTGGTACCGATGAAATACAGTACTGAATAAGCAGGTGCACATGCACGAATAGTCTTACAACGAAATTATTACAATGATATGCCCGAAGGCAATGTTCACCACATAGGACCTCATGGTCCGGATACAACATAAAAGCAGAAATTAGATAAGGCAGCGGAATAAAGGCAGCGGCATGTCGGTTGCCACAGGCAACGACCGGGGACTAAGACCTAGTAAGCGCCATCAGCTTCTTCGCCTTCCTGGTAGTAGGCGTAAGGATCCTCCGATTCTTCATTCCCACCATCTGAAGGTTTGTGCGTATAGCAAGGGTGAGTACCAACCGTACTCAGCAAGCCAACACGGAAGTGATGCATATGATAGGGTTATTCAAGGAATGGCTGGAGCTCTTTTGCATAAAGCCAATTTTCATAAATCTTTTCACAAGCCTAACAACTAGCCAAGTCAAGTTTTAGTTCCATAGTTCATTAATTCGGCGACGGTTCTGTCTACCATCCATCGTGATTCCAAGGATGGCTTCCCGCCTCCAATTCGTCATGGTTTTCTGGGGAGTCCACCCCTTCTCGCATCTCGAGAAGTTGATCCACCAGCGAATAAAATCATCATGCAAACCCATCCCAGCATTTTTAAGTTTAAAGTCTAGCCAAGCGAAAGTCTTGTCACGATGCTCAATATCCGCGAGCGCGGCTATTCGAATAGATTGATTTATTCACACTGCAGTGGATGTACACTTTACCCGTACTCCGCGACTGCCCAACAAATGAGCTTACGTCCCAACACGTGAGACGGTCACGGCAAAGCCTTTCGATAACCTCACTTTGGCAGTACCCGCTCCATGAACTTAAGCCCTCATGCACTCTAGCCATCATTTTCTAGCAGTGAGAGGAGTTCTGGCGCATCCGGGGTAAGGGAAGACTTCCTCAATCTTTAGGTTCAATTAATATCGTTTTAATTTCAACATCCACAACATGGGCCGCAGCCTCATCTTCATAACACAAACCACATCATAAAGAACCATCCATGCAAGGATACTGCCTCTGCTCGGCTATCTAATCAACTAGGTCTATACCCATTCGAGAAGTACGGTTGTACTGGCTCGTTTCCCGGCTATCTCATGGCTCGGTCCTTAATTGACCAGGGTCGGCACTTGCCTTTTCCGGAATCCACCCAAAACATCCAGCCGCCCCAGTCTAAAACATTTGTGTAGTACTTTCAATTTTCATCAAACTTAGTTCATCATTCTCATGGCCATGTGGCGCTCATGTCTCCACAGGCCGCATGATTCATCATCCTTAGGGAAGGTAGTTGCCCAAGCACAAAGCTTTTTATAAAGACATGAGTATGCATGATTCTAAGTTTAGCAGGGCTAAGCAGTTTGCCGAAGTCATTCTCCGGTTGTTTGTATCACTTCGAGAGTTACAAGGAGTAATTCTAAAGGTAATCAACAGCAAGGTATGGCATAACAAGTATAGGTAACTCTGTATAGCATGCATGTTTAGAGTTAAAAATAACATCATTTCATAATTGGGATCAATATGTTCAAAGAGTGTGATGACTTGCCTTGCTCGCACGCTTGTGGAGTGGTGTCTTCAATGGGGTCAATGCCGGCCTCTTCAGGTGCTATCCGTACGTGCGAGAGATCAATCGAATTCGATTAGAATTCAATATAACACCAAAAGATCGAAAAGAACCATAAAAGCCACGAAAATGATTCCAAGCGCTTAGCCTCAATTTCTACTTGAGTTTGTACGAGGATCGACAGGGAAAACTCCAAGTTTTGACATTGGGTCGACGACTTAGGGTTTTCGCAAAGCGACGATCGCGATTTGTTCGAGAAAATAGATTTGAAAATATCCGCGGAGGGATTGGTGCTTGAGGTTTTGAAGATTCGAGCACAAAAGAGCAGCACATTTAAACGGCGAGAAAGCATTAAACGAAACCCGGACTTGAAAACGGCGCGAAACGATATTTCGAAAAAGTCGTATTTTGATTTTTAAATTTTTCACCGAGAAATCATGCAAAAAAATAATTTATTTTTGCCCAAAATTTTACTCAAGTCCTCACAAAATATTTTTCCAAATTTCCCAAAATTTTTCTCAATTTTTCCCTGTTTTTCTTTTTCTCTTTTTTCTTTTTCTTTTGTCTTTTTCTTTTCTCTGCGCACTATTAATCGCCCGCAAGGTGCTCGACCGGGGCCTGGCAAAAGCAGAGGCGGCGGCCGGCACTAGCGCATGGGAAAAAAGGGGCGGCGGCGGGGCTTACCGACGACGGCGGCTCACGGCGTCTAGGGCGGCGGGGCTCGGCGTCGGCGGCGTGCGGCAACGGCGGCGACGGCGGCTTAGGGCGGCGGCGCTTCGGGGGGAAGGGGGCGAGAGAGGGAGATGGGGAACGGCGGCGAGGTGAGTGCTCGGGAGGCTTCGCCCCCTTTAAATAGCGGAGGCCGATGGAGGGGACGGGAAAGAGAAGGGGGCCGGTGCGGGCGCGGTACGGCGGTCGCCATGCGGCGGTGCAGAGGCGGGCGGGCGCGCGCGGTTGCGGCGTGGCGAAGGGCGCGGCGCGAACGGGAGCCACGTACGGCATCGGACGCGTGGGGCGCGCACGGGGTGCGGGCGGGGTCGGGCGGCGCGCGGGGCGCGGACCGCGGGCGGGTCGCGCGGCGGCGGCGCGTTGCGCGGCGAGCGGCGCGGGCGTGGGGCGCGGCGGTCCGACGCGGCGCGAGTGCGCGCGGCGCGTGGCGGCGAGGGTGCGGCGTGCGCGTTGCGCGGCTGTGCCGCTTCGCGGCGCTGAGCGCGTACGGCCGAGCGCACGCGGCGGGCGCGTCACGGGGCCAAGTACGGCGTCGAGCACCTATTGCGCAATGAACAGGTAGAATTTTATATTTTTCCCGATTTTAAATTCCTAATTTCCTACTTCCATTTTCCTCCCTTCTAAAAATTCAAAATAAATTCCAATCTTCCTAGAATAATTTTTAATACTATATTTTCAACTTTTTCTCCACTTTTATTTTTCCACATATATTTTTCATATTTATTTAAATTCCTTTTTCCTAATTTTCATAATTCGCCATTTTTAAATTCCAAAAATTCTCTAGATTTCATGTAAATCCCCCAAATATTTTATTGTCTATTTTATATCCTAATTAATCTTCCACCATCAACAATTAATACCCTTTTTCTCAAATCTGTATTTTCATAAATCCGCATCTCTTCTCCGATTTTCTTTTAAAATCCCTAATTCTGCATTTCAAAATTTCCTTCCCAACAAGCTCCAAATCTTTCACAAACACCGAAAGGAATTGATCACAACTAAATTTATGCAACTGAGCTGGCAAATAAGAAGCAACAAACCCGAGGAAAAAGCAACAAGCGAAAGTTTTTTGCAAGTTCCTATTTTTACGTTCCGATTTTAGTTTCTTCGATTTTCAGGATGTTACAATCGAGCTGTGGGCCGACCGCCAACTGGCAAATCATGGCCGAAATCCTAGCCGACGGGAAGGAGTTTGCACTGAGAAAATACCTCCTCAGCTACACATATCAAATGCTACATCAAGCCGCCACGAAAATAGCCGCCAACGCCCTAGTCAACACCGGTGGCCCCTGGTGGTTTCTCCAAGTCTGGCTGGTGTTGGCCACCCAGAATGTAGCCGGTTGGCCTCGTCTGACAGACGTCGGATTTCCACGGCTAGAGCCGATCGAAGACGAAGAAGGCAATCAGATTGACACCAGGCAATTCACGAACTACGGGGAAGCAGCCGCCGCCCACGAGGGCTCAAGGCAATCGGCCGAGCTATTAGCCGATTGGTTCACAGCTTTTTACGATGGACTATCCCGGAACAACCGCACCTGGTATTTCTACCCAGACCAGGGATCTTTTGAGCTATCGATTGACTTCAATTGGGATGACCTCAACTCAGCCGATGACCCAAGGTGTAGAGAGTTGTTCCTCGCCTCTCTGTCTCCCTGCATCCTGCCAACCGGGGTTCACCAAGGCCGATCAACAGGCCGGAGCTATGAATTCTACTACCCGGTATCGGCAGCGAGACAGTTCGGTCTTGGGAACTACCCATCGGCTTCTTTTATGCCGATAAGACTGAAACTAGAGGGGCGGTCGGCAAGATTTGATAATGAATTGGTTGCTGAACATAGCCGGTCCCCCCCTCGGCGATGCCAACACAATCACCCTGTCGACGAGGAGAAGCGTTGCCTTCGACCGATGGTGGTCTAAACTCAAACGCCACATTTTTCACCAACGGCCGTCTTGCTACATCGACCTGCTCCTGCCGGATGAGATCCCCTCGGTATATCCCTACTTCAAGCCAATGATCTCTTTCTTATGATTCATTCATCGGCCGTGTCAGCCGATTTAACATTCGTGTTTCGACTTTGCAGGAGACGAAAACAGAGCGGCCAACGGTAAGTGACTCCGGACGCCTCATCGAATATAACTCCGGCGTTCTGGACGCAGGGGGCCTCGCTCCGTCGGCCATCGGCTGGGGAGCGCCCAAACTGTCATCACTGCTGCGAGGGCAGGTGCGTCATCCGATCGTGCCAAAAAGAAAAACGGCACCACCATCGCGTTCGTCGGCCGCGCCTGCCCCCAAGAGGGTGAAAAAGATACAACTGATCGCCTCGGCCGACAGCCTTCCCCCTCTAGATCCAGCCATCGAGCAATTTCTGGACGCTGCTGTCAATGAGGCGCCAACGGCTGCGCAGGCGACGGTCGAAACCGGGGCTTCGAGTCCTGAGTCGGTAAACGCCCCAACTGACGCTCCGCCAGCCCCAGGCCCGCCGACAAGACGTCCTCCTGTAAGTTCTTCTTCGTTGGGCCTGGTTTCGCGATGATCGCTCGTACCTGACTCGTCTGTTCTTCACAGTTCAAAAAATTGGTGGTCGCACTCCTCGCCTCCACCGCCGTAATCGTCTCTTACCCTTTATCTCGTGGTAATTAATCGCTTATCCGCTAATCCTTTCTTCTGCGGCTCTCGCGGTCTCCATCGGCTGCCCCCCAGGCGTTGGGCGAATGTACTACGCCAGCTGGGGGCAGTAACGACAACGTCGGCAGAGGGCCAGACGGCCATGGGCAATGATCCAGCCGAGCCAACAGTCCTGACGATGGCGCCGACGGTAAGCTAACTGGTCTCAACCATTGGTTTTGCCATGCCCCTGATCCTTTCTCTCCCCTGCAGAACATGGCCGATCTTCTCAACTTTGACTTGTCAGAGTTCGAGGAGCCCGGTGATGCCGGCGAGGAACCGTTCGCCGCGTCGGCTGAGGACCTGAGGACCACTTTAGCTGATATCAGCAACCGGCTGGAAGCCTCATTGGACGCGCTGGTGGTCAACTACGGCTCGATACGCGCACGGTTCAGAAATATCCAAGACCAGCTGCCGGATGCCGTAGCCGAAGCCATCGTGCCGGCGACCTTCATGGAAGCCTATCAGTTAAAATATGAACGAGCCCGGCAGCGAGTCACTGACCGCCGTGAGAGTCAAGCGCGGTCGGCTGCCATTCAATCGACAAAAGAGGCCATTGAGAACCGGAAGGCCGCCTTCGACCGCCTGAAGACAGAGCCGGTGGCCAAGCTTGAGCAACTTTGCACCCGCCGGGATCAATTGGTGGTCGACCTCGTTCAAATTACAAACGAAATCGACGTCCACGAGGAGTATATGGCTGATCTGTCGGCCAGGGTTGAAGCCGAGCGTCGAAGTATCAGGGCGGCCGTGGCGCATTTGCGGGGCTTGGTGCAGAGCGCTCGACCAGTGGCGGGGTCCGAGGCCGATGACCTTAAGGCGATCGGCGAGATCGACCAGATCAGACGGACGGCTCTGTCGGCCATAGCCGATTTCCTGAAGAAATGAGATTGTAAATTGTCAGACCTTGCGAGGTCGGCTCGCGTTTCTGCAACATGTGTTCTTGCGATGTAATTGGATAGCCTGTATTATTTGCACTTGTAGATACAATCGGCTATATTCATAGGTAGGAATGCCCCTTGGCTGTGTGCGGCGTCTCGACTTGTTTTGTTCGAAATCCGCCTCGCTAGCTATCGGCCGGTAATGCCTGATTACGTCACCGATCTGTCTTCGTAGGCCGATTCCCTCGAATCTGTACTTCAGGAACCCTTGAGTCCTGGGCAATAGGTATCCAGATTTGCGCAGTCGCCGGTTATTCAACGATTCCCGACGCTTATAATGATGATCTCTTCAACTCTCGGGTTGGCAGCGACCTTTCACATCTAAAAACCGTATCTTTTCTTTCTATAAATGGGCTCCCCTGGCTCTTCCCGAATAACTCACGGCCGAAGGAGACGAACCCAGTAGTACGACGCCCAGCCTTCTAAGCCTTCGGCAAGGCTCCCCATGGCTTCTTCGAGCTCGTCGATGAACCAGGTGGCTTCCCAAATCATCTATTCTCGCCATTTCTCCCTTCGAATACTTAGGGACGGATTTCCTCGCAGCCGCCTCACCCGCTTCGGGTGATCCTGGAGATTATGGAGACGCCATACGAACTGTCGGTCAGCCAAGACCGACGAGTGAGGGCGAACCTGAAGCGCTTCAGGGAGCTGGAGGCTCGTCACCCGGCGGCCAGGCCTCCCTTTCATCTTGGTGGCATCCCGACTGCTGCCCCTATGGCGTCCTCGACGCTCGCGCGCCTCGACCGGCTGGAGGGTAGGCAAGCCCAACTTGCCAACGAGCTGCTGACCACGACCATCGACATAAGGGTCACTCGGCTGGAGCACCTGATCCTGGATGCTTTAGAGATGGAGACTGCGGAGCCCATCGAACGAGCCCTGGTGGCCATTAGGGACTACCTGGCGAACATGTAATCAAAGATGGCTTCGCGTCGATTCTGAATAAAGTTTGTTTTAATGTTCCTGGTTTCGTCTGACTTGGGGTTTTTTCTTCTCTAACAAAAATCGGCTTGATTTTTGATTTTGACTTGGGGTTTTTTCTTCTCTAACCAAAATCGGCTTGATTTTTGATTTTGACTTGGGGTTTCAGCCGATTGTACATTTTTGACTTTCTCGCGCATATGTATGCCCCCAAGTTTTGTTGATAGCTTTGATGTCGACAAAATTTGCGAGTCCGATGCGTTCATTCATTCTGATCTCTGTCGGGAGATCCTGAGCCGATCATGGAGCGTATGAGGTGGTGTATGCGAATGCCTAAAGGAGATGCCTTGCAAGGCATCGGCTGTCGTGGGTCGGTCTGCTATGACGATATCTGACTCACGCATTGATCCACACGCTCGGGTAGTACTTTTTTTAGATATTTTCCATTGAGGGCCCTTCCGAATATCTCCCCGTCCAACCCTTCTAGCATGTACGCTCCTTTAGATACGCACTTGTGGATCTTGAAAGGCCCCTCCCAATTTGGTGACCATTTGCCGAATTTGTTGTCTCTAGACCCGATCGGCAGTATAAGTTTCCAAACGAGTTTGCCTTCCTCAAATGATTTAGGCACAACCTTTTTATTGTAATGCCTGGCTACTCATTCCTTATCTTTTGTTACTTTTTCTAAAGCTTTCATTCTGGATAAAGCGAGATCCTCGGACTCGTCTATCATAAGGTCATAATAATCGTCGGCTGTGAGTTGGTCTTGTAGCTGGATGCGCCTTGAGCCGACGACACTTTTCCATGGAAGTACGGCTTCGTGTCCATAGACCAGTTTGTACAAGGGGACTTGGATTGACCCGTGGCATGCCATCCGATACGCCCATAACGATTTGGCCAATCGGGTGTGCCATTGCTTAGGATGCTCAGAGATCTTTCGCTTAATTAGCTTGATCAAGCTCTTGTTTGATGCTTCGGCCTGCCCGTTGGCTTGCGCGTAATACGGCGAAGAGTTAAGCAGCTTGATCCCCATGTCGTCGGCAAACTGGACAAACTCGTCCGAAACAAAGATGGACCCCTGGTCGGTCGTTATTGTTTGCGGAATGCCAAATCGATAGATGATGTGTTCTTTGACGAACTCAGTTGCGTCCTTAGAATCCACTTTTCTGAGGGGAATCGCCTCCACCCATTTCGTGAAATAGTCTGTGGCTACTAGGATAAACTTGTGCCCCTTGCTTGAAGGTGGATTGATCTGGCCGATCATATCAATGCCCCATCCCCTGAAGGGCCACGGCTTGATGATTGGGTTCATGGCCGACGCCAGCGCTCGTTGTATCATGCCGAACTTTTGGTAGTCCTGGCACCCTTTGTAGTATTTGAAACAATCCTCCAGCATTGTCGGCCAGAAGTATCCGGCTCGACGAAGTAGCCATTTCATTTTGTGGGCCGATTGATGGGTGCCGCAGATTCTTTCGTGTACTTCCCCGATGGCCACTGTGGCTTGATTGGCCCCCAAACACTTGAGTAGTACGCCATCAATCGTCCGATAGTATAAGTCTTTACCAAGCAATACGTACCATAGCGCCTTGTATCGTAGTTTCCTTGTGGCCGACTGAGAAGGGTCTTTGAGATAATTGTAGACGTCAAATCTCCAATTGTCGGTTGTGATGGTGGCCACGCCGACGTCGACATCTCTTAGCATCGGTCGGTAGCCTGATGCCCCTTGAGCAAAATCGTTGGCCTCCGTGTTCTGCTCCCTGGGGATATGCCTCAAAGTGACTAGCCGAAAACCATCCATTAACTCCCGGCACTGTCGATGATAGATCATCATTGCTTCGTTTTTGCACTCATATTCTCCTGATAGTTGGCTGATGACAAGCAATGAGTCTCCCATTATCTCGACTGCGTCAGCTTCCACCTCCTTGAGCAGAGTTAGCCCTTTGAGAACGGCTTCATACTCGGCTTGGTTATTCGTAGCGTGGGGGTCGATGGCAAAAGCGAACTCGAAGCTTGCCCCCCTGGGCGAGATAAGGACTAAGCCAATGCCGCAGCCGTTGGTGCATACCGAGCCATCGAAAGTCAAAATCCAAGGCATAATTTCCACAGAGCCGATCGAATCGTTTCTATGTTCCACAATGAAATCGGCTATGGCCTGTCCTTTTACTGCTCTTGGAGCCTGATACCTCAGATCGAACTCTGTTAGCGCGAAGATCCACTTTCCGATCCTTCCTTTGAGCACCGGAGCCGATAGCATGTACTTGACTACATCGGCTTTGCAAGTTACCGTGCACTCATTGGACAACAGGTAGTGCCTTAGCTTTGTACATGAGAAATAGAAGCACAGACATAACTTCTCGACAGGCGAATACCTGGTCTCCGCGTCTAGCAACCACCGGTTGAGATAGAAAATGGCCCTTTCTTTGCCGCCGACTTCTTGGATTAGGACAGAGCTGATTGACTTGTCGTCGGCTGACAGGTAGAGTTTGAATGGCACTCCCTTTTGTGGGGGCATTAGAACTGGAGGAGAGCTTAGATAATCTTTTATGTTGTCTAACACTTTCTGTTGCTCTTCCACCCATGTGAAGGTCTGATCGGCCTTAAGCCAGAGCAATGGTGTGAACGGCTCCATTTTTCTGAGAGGTTAGCTATGAACCGTCTGATGAAGTTTATCTTTCCGATTAATGATTGAAGCTGCTTTTTATCCTTAGGGGGTTGAATTGTCTTAATAGCATTGATGCTCCTTGGTGTGACTTCAATCCCCCTTTCATGGACGAGGAACCCTAAGAATTGCCCGGCCGACACGCCGAACGCACAGTTAAGCGGATTCATCTTCAAACCATATTTTCTCGTCCGCTCCAGTACTTGCCTCAGATCGGCAATGTGGCATTCTATCTCTCTTGACTTGACGACGACGTCGTCGATGTATATCTCTACTAGTGCGCTGATCATATCGTGAAAGATGTAATTCATTGCCCTTTGATATGTTGCCCCAGCATTCTTTAAGCCGAATGTCATCACCACCCACTCGTAGAGGCCGATCACACCGGGGCATCGAAAAGCTGTCTTGTGGATGTGCTCCTCGGCCATGAATATCTGGTTATACCCCGTGTTGTCGTCCATGAAACTGATGATTTTGTGGCCTGAGGCAGCGTCGACAAGCAGATCGGCTATTGGCATTGGGTACTCGCCTTTTGGGGTCGCCTTGTTTAGGTCTCTGAAGTCGATGCATACCCGAAGTTTGCCGTTCTTCTTCAATACCGGGACGATATTAGAGACCCATTCGGCGTATCGGCAAGGCCGAATGAATCCTGCGTCGTATAGCCAAGTGATTTCGGCTTTAATTGCGTCGTACATATTGGCCTTAAACCTCCTGGGAGGCTGTTTGAATGGCCGATATCCTGCCTTGATCGGCAGCTGATGGACCACTATCGATCGGCTAAGTCCAGGCATCTCAAAGTATTCCCAAGCGAAACAATCTTTATATTCTTCATTAATTCAATAAGTTGGGATCTACTATGAGGAGATAAATTTTTGCTAATGTACGTCGGCCTCGGTTTATCACCAGAGCCGATGTCTACTTCTTCTAACTCGTCGGGCGACATGAAGCCTTGTCCTAACTTGCCATCATCTTTGTCCGCGGTGGCTACGCCGAGAACGCTGGAGCCCTCCACCATGTCTTGTTCAAAGCAGCAGCTGCGGCTCGTCGCTTCCGATGGGCTGTATTGTTAAATTGGACACATTTAGAAAATCGGCTTGCCAGATTTTCCCAGATAAACAATCGATGCCTTCGATTTCCCAAAGTGGTAAATCGGCCCTGACGATGCTAACTGACCTGTCGGCTGGCACGATCTCAATCTTGTCACCGTCCCACTGGATTAGACTCTGGTGCATTGTAGAAGGGATGCAGCAGTTGGAGTGGATCCAGTCCCTTCCGAGCAGCAGGCAGTAAGACCCCTTCCCGTCGATGACAAAGAACGTTGTGGGCACAGTTTTGTTGCCGATAGTTAGTTCGACGTTGAGAACGCCTTTGGTCTCTGATGGGTTGCCGCCGAAGTATTTGAGCACCATATTTGTTTTAATCAGGTCTTCGGCCCCTTTTCTGAGTTTTCTGAACGTCGCGTAAGGCATGAGGTTGACCGCTGCTCCCCCATCGACCAGCATTTTGGAGATCGGTAACTCAGCCGGCAACACGAAGACCATGTTAACTGATGCGGTGGCTTTACCCTTCCCTTTGGCTACCCTTCCGGCTTGATCGGCTGAGTTTTCCTTGGCTTGCTCTTCGTTGGCCATAGCGTTCTCCCGCTTGGGTACCCACCGTCTCTTGATTTTGCCTAGCCGACAGCGTTGCTCATATATCATTTGTTGCACCTCGTCTTCTCTTCCCTCACGCTTGAGCCGTTGAATTCTCCTCTTCTGGGTCGTCGTAAAGAGATTGGACCGGGCACCATTGGGGGTTGGCCGATTCCTCATCGTCGGCCTCTTCGTCATCGCGGTTGTCTCCATCCCAGTTCTCGTCAATGAAGAAGTCCTGATGGATCGGGCCGAGCCGATCATGGACAGGTCGCCGTCTTCGGTTTAGCTGGACGGCTCTGGGGATGAGCCGGACTGGGCTTGCGGACGACAAACTCCCGCGTTCATCATTTTTACGGTGATCGTTACATGCTGGGCAATCTTCCAATGTTGGTAGCCTCATGCCGGATTCCCAGCAATGCCTGAAGAAGCCGCAATGCCAGTGTGGATCGACATTGTCACGGTTTGCCATGTACCGTCGGCTCTGAACACTTGGTTCGTGCCGGCGAGGTGCTTCGTCGTAAATTTCTTCACGCCGAGACCGGTATTGATGACGGTGTTGGCTTTGCGCATGGATCGGCTGTCGGCCAGCCGATTTGATGACTGGGCGCACCATATTGATTTGTGCGCTGTGGTATCCAGTCTGGTCATCTTCTGCCTTGGCCTCGATCAACGTATTGGCTAAGCCGTGCACCAATCTGTCCGGTCGATCAGCTCGCCCGGGGCCGGCATGGACTGTGTTGACCGGGAATGGATTGCCGTCTACCTTCATGGACCGGTTTGAGTCGGCGAACTTTAACTTCCTGGCCTCGATGGCCGACTGGATTTGCTGCCTGAAGACTTTGCAATCGTTTGTGGCGTGAGACGTGGAGTTGTGCCACTTGCAGTACTTCTTCTTTTTCAATTCTTCGGCCGACGGGATCACATGATTTTCGGGCAACTGAATCTGTTTTTCCTTGAGCAGTAAATCAAAGATCTTGTCGGCTTTAGTGATGTCAAAATCGTATTTTTCTTCTTTAGCCATCTTCAGCAGCCACTGGCAGACAATGGCTTTCTTGTTCTTGGCCCATTCGGCTGCCACCACTTCTGTTTCATCGTCGTCGGACTCATAATCTGAATCGACAATGACCTGTGTTATGCTTTTGACGGCCTTCCTGGTTTCTTGGAAACGCTGTTCGTGGGCCGTCACCTTCTGCGCCAGGTGGGCTAGACTATCGAAGTCCTGCACAGAGAATCGTTCCTTGATCGGCGCGATCAAACCATGGAAGGCTAAATCGGCCAGCTGGGCGTCTGATAGCACCAGGCTATAACATCGGTTTCTCATTTCTCTCAAGCGTTGAATGTAGTCCTGGACCGATTCATTGTGTTTCGGCCGACGCTGGTGTGGTCCGACAACTTCATTTCATGGTTGCGGAATAAAAATAGCCGTGTAATCGCTTCTCAAGATCGGCCCAACTCTGAATTGAGTTGTAAGGTAACGAGGAGAACCTAGTGAAGGCCGATCCTGAAAGAGAAAGGGGAAATAACCGAACTCTCAAGGGGTCAGTAGCCAATGCTTCACCGCATTGTGCCAAGAATCGGCGACGTGTTCATAGGTAGAGACATTGTCTTGCCCCGAGAATTTGGAGAAGTCTGGGATCTTGTATCGGTTGGGCAAGCGCGGGATCCTTTCGAAATGTTTCGATAGGGGTACCGATACATATTCCCGAATCTTTTGGTTTGAGGCCGAACCGATCCCGCATGACGTCCGCGATTAGCTCGGCCCAGCTCGGTTATCTTGCCGTGATCGGCTCGTATGGGTCATACGGCATGGGTGCTTGCCGATACGGCTGTGGCGGTGTTTGAGGTCTGTAGTGGTGATCCTGACAGCCCCCTTGGTATTGGTAGTGATGATCAGCGGGTGGCGGCCGAGGCTCCTGTTGTGGTGTTGGTGGGTCTGGGAACAACTGTCGGCCACCGGCATTATGTCGCCTGTCAAAATCAATCGGCTCCGGCTGCCGATTGTTATTGAATATGTTGTCGATTTGACCTTGAGGCAACGGTTGTTGTCGATTTAATATAGTGACCGCTGGTCTTATAGCCGTTTCGCCTGGACTCAGGTGGTCGATCCCTCCTGGCGGGTTTGGTTGTGCTATCAGTGGGAGCGACCGATTCTGGGTGACTAGTGTCCTGTAACTAGGAAATTGGCCATCTGCGAAATACGTGGGGCCCCTTTGCAGCTGCTCGGCTACCTTGGCGTCAACCACGTGAGAGATCATATTATTGAGGGTATTGACCAAGATGCTACTTTGGTTGACCAGTGCGTGATGAACAGCCGAGTCGATCTGATCTTGTAAAGAGTATACGGCCGACTCATCTTGCACTTGGGCCGGCTCTTCCACCTTCTGTTTGCCTTTTGCATCGTTTAACGGAGGCATCTTGGTATCGTTCAGGCTGAACTTGTACTTTTGGTGCACAGTCCCAGACCTTGTTTGGGTGAAGGACTGAAGATAATTATTCTGGAGTTCCTCCACCATTTTCTTGTATTCGGCTTGTTGTTCAGCCGATAGTTGTTCCATCTTCACAGGTACGACGTTGTCCTGTGTAATGCCAGGGATCTTGAAATCGACCATCTTGCCGACACAGTCTATTCATCCGAGTCGAGCCGACAAAGACAGTCCCACTGGGCGTGCCAAGAAGCGTGTTGACGAGAAATCTCTCTCACGGGCTGGCTCGGGAGATCTCGCTGACTCCAGTGTGTCCTTCTTGGTCGTCTAGAGCGTGCCGCTTGATTTGATCTCGCTAATCAACAAGAAAAACAAACTAGTGTTCATTAAGCGTTAGGTTAGATCCACCACGGGATCGGCTAAGGAAATTCATGGATGTATATATACTATTCTAGACCATATTTAGGCCAAGCAACTGGAATGTATCAGACACGCCGAGACAATCTTCAGTCGCCCGATCCAAACATAACGAAGAATAATAAATATACAGATCAATAGCCTAGCCGATTCTGGGAAACTAACATCGAATCGGCTGATACTCTAGCGAATATCAAGAACACGATCTGGACATAAAAGATAGTCCTAATACAAATCCAGTAACAGCCATGTTAAAAGAAACACATTAGGGCAAATACGGTCGGCTGAAACCCCGACGCTATCTCTTGATAATGTAAATCCCAGAAGAACAGATCACTGATGGTTCTAAAGACGACTTAATAGTTCAATCTTGATGCAGCATTAAGTATCAAAAGAAACATCCAATCTATTACCACCGACTTACACCTCATGAGATGGTAGATACTACATACGAGCCAACCAACCCTTAGACCTAGCCCTGTTGACTATACAATCTTGACGAGATGAGCCAACTACAAGATAGATCTAAGCATTGACCTAATTCGTATGCATTATATGATATATGTCGCAGTAAAACCACTGATTCTAATGTATCATTGCGATGGAAGCATTAGAAACAAATAATCTTACCACTAATGACAAACATTTACCTGAGTCTTGGGGATCGAGACGATGCAGCCCAAAGCCAAACAGAGTGTTCGTCTAAAGAAAAAGGATGGCGATGCGCCGAAGATTAGATTGATCGAATTGTCCTGATACAAAGGGTCTCGGGTCCTATTTATACCCAAGATACAAATTTCTGTAACAACCCTGGACTCTATCTAAACTACCGTTTAAACATCATATTATCCCTAGCGGGACCCATACCGCGTTACAACTAATAATTTAACAAATCTCTAGATTACAGATACAATTACTGTTACAGGACTCTATCCATAAGTGACAATATCTTTAAACACGCAATTAACAACCGAATCTTCTAGTTATCTTCAAGTCTCTACACTAAACACGGTTTCATCTCCTCTGAACTCAGAATCAGCTGTCAGCTGCTTCCACTCGATCCATCCTCAGCCGATTAGCCCTACAGCCGATCAGTCTTTTAGCCGATACGATTCCTGTCTTCAGCCGATCCGATCCCACTTTGCCTCTTCAGCCTCAGGAACCCAATTACCAAATTCCAGTGTTAACACTGGCACGGCTGAAGTTGGGGTTGTGATGGAAGTTCCCTTGGTGAAATGGGCGGTGTTGACAGACAACCATGGTGGAGGGTCCACCTTGCTACCCTTGCATGAAGCGGGGTCGCTGGTTGTTCCCGTGGTTTGACCACAACTGGGCCGCCTTTCTTTTGTGGTCCATTTTGTTCCGCTGTTCTTCCTGGCAGATGGCCTTGTCAACCAGTTTCTCAAAATTGACATAGTCACCCGAGATTAGTTGGTTGGTCAATTCGTCGTCAAAAATGGTAAGAAACTTGTCCTGCCTCTCGACGTCAGTGCGCACATCTTCCGGTGCGTAGCGCGCGAGGCGGTTGAACTCATGTAGGTATTCCGTTACGGTTCGATTGCCTTGATTCAGTGCTCGGAATTCCCTTTTTTTGTGCCACAATTCCGTCAGGGTCTTGCGCCTTCTGGAAGCTACGGCAAAACTCTGCCCAAGTAACCTCCGTCCCTGCCAGGCGAGTCATCAGATGGTTGTCCCACCATGCCAAAGCAGGACCCTAAAGCTGATGAGTGGCGAACGCCACCTTCTCCTGGTCGTTGCACTGCAGGAGGGGTAGCTTCTTCTCGATGGCATGGAGCCAGTCGTTTGCCTCCATGGGGTTGGTGGTTCTCGAGAAGGTAGGAGCACGGACGCGGAGAAACTCATGTAGCTTGGACTAGAGCGGTGGGGGTGGACGAGCTGCCTGTTGCTGCGGTTGCTGAGCTTGCTGATGCTGCAGTTGTTGGAGCATCTGTTGCTGCATCTGCTGATGTTGCTGCTGCATCTGCTGCATCATGGCAGCCATCATTTGCGTCTGAGTTGTAAGGACTTGGGCGAGCGTCGTGTTCTCTGGCGGCGGAGGAGGACCGTTGCCTGCAGCCCCGTCGAGGTTGTTGCCTCCGTTTTTATCCTCGCCGTTGTTGACATTCCCATTGAGATGCCTGGTGTTCACCATCTGGAGAGGGCGGACAGAAGGAAAAAGAAAGACAAGAAGAAAAACAGACTCCTCCGAATCCTAAACTTTATTATAAATTATTCTGGTCTGAATTTAAACATAATGGAAAGGGAAAACAGTTCAACTCCTAATTAATGGCAGCCATACCACAACCAATTGGTAAGGTCTGCAGACTAACCCACAAGCAAACACACCTAAGCACACAACTACCAAGCACCGACTAAGGAAAGCGAGAAACTAGGGTGACGTCCTAGTGCTTGGAATGGCTCCTGCGGTCGGTGGAGTCAAAGTCAGACTCAGGCTCGTCTCCGACCTCCTTTGAGCGGCTGCGGGAGTCCAGCAGGTACGTCTCACCACTGCCCGCTTCACTGCCACTAGAACTACCACTGGAGCTGCCACTGCTCGAGCTACTGCTGGCGCTGGAGTTGCTACCGCCGGTGATGTTGACGAGCCGGGTGGAGGGGCCGGGCGTCGCAGACAACCAACCTCCTCGCCGTTGCCCACCGCCGTGACGCCGGAGCGAAGGTCGCACCGGCGCCCGAGCCGGTGAAGGAGGAGGCGGGGGCGACACGAACACGGGAGCGGCTCGTGCCGGAGGAGGATTCTGATGCGCAAGCTGGATGCACACAGGAGCTGTGGTAGTCTTCCTCGGAGTGGTGCAGATCCTGGCACCCCTGAGTGGCGAGCAACCCTGGAGAATCGCATTCTCCCTCTTGAGGCGAGCCACCTCATCCTTCAGCCTCACAATCTCCACCATCTTCTGATCATTAAGGGCCTTGGCCGCCCTATGCAGATCAGTGTGCATCGTGTCCAAGCCCTTCAGGACAGCGCACATTCGCCCGAACATCGTGTCATTCTCTGACACGGCTGAGCGGAAAGAGCTGGTGCGGTCGTAGTCGCCACGTCTGGGGTGGTAGCGGTAGGCGGTGTGGCGGAAGTCGACGTCGTGGCGCTCCCGGAGTCTGGTCAGCATCAGGTAGGCGGCCTCCTGACAGGCGTGCTCAGAGGTACCACCTGAGGCCTCCACCACCATGTTAGGCAACACAGTGGGAATGTCGTGCACCTCCAAGTTGACACGGTGCGGGTACTCGCCGTTGAGGTGGTGGATCTTGGTGTACTCCGGGTGATTGGGGTACCCGACCAAAATCGTCATCTTGCTCAACTCGGTCACAAAGTGTCACAACCCGATTTTCGTTCGGGATAAAAAATCATTAAATAAATCATTTCCAAGAAATTAAATAAAAAAGGAAAATCAATTACCAAGTGAAATAAAGAAGGAAATTAAAATTTCCTTTAAAAATCATGGCTGGAATTATTTTTGAAATATTATCCATGCCCGAAAGTATGCCATAAAATTTCCTGTGAAATTTTGGAGCTCTAGAAATAATTTTAACAACACAAAGAACATTTCAGTAAATATTTCGTCGCCCTGAAGCCGCGCAATCAAGCCACCGGCCTTTCCCCTTAATTTCCCCAAATTCTCGTCGCCTTAAATCGCTGCATTTGCTCGCCACTTGAACGTCACCGGCCACCGCCTCCACCATGATTTCCGCCGTCCTCGGCCACCCGCGCCCCTCCCAGCCTATAAAATCGACCGCCGAGCTCTCGTCTCCCATTTCCCAAACCCTTGAGCCCGCCGTGCTCTCCTCGCCTCTCCCCACGCCTCTCCTTGCTCCGTCGCTCGCTATCGTCCTTCGGCCGCATGCCGCCGCCGCTCCAAGCGTCGCCGCCGCGCGCCAAGGCCTTAGCTGCCTTCCCCGTGTCCCGCCGCACCCCGGTCGCCTCTCCCCGCCCTCGGTCCGCCATCGGAGGGCCTCGCCCCCGTGCTCCCCAAGCCGCCGCCGACACCGCCGCCTTCGGCCGCCATTTCCCGCCGCCTCGCCGCTCCCCGAGCTGCGCCGTCCCTCCTTTAGCTCTCGCAGCCCACCGAGCGTCGGCCGCCTCCGCCATCGCCAATCGCGGCTGGATCGCCATCCGCGGCGTTGTCCCGAGTGCGGCCGCCGCCTCGCCGCCGTTCGCCGCGCGTCGCCCTTTTCCACCACGCCGGTGAGCTTCCCTCTTTTCCGCCTCCTCCACCTTCCCTCGCCGCTTGCCACCGCGCCGATGGCCACCTCGGCAACCATCGGGCCACGTGCGCTGCCGTTGCGCCGCTGTCGGCCATCGTCGGGTCGTCGCCGCCCAATCTCGCCTCGTGATGGATCATGGCCGTCCCATCCGGCCGCCCATGCGGCCGCCGCGTGGCTGCCACGTCGGCGCCACGTGTGCGCCACGTGGAACACCCGGCCGTGGACTGCCGTGGACTTGGTCTACGGTGGACCGGCCCATGGACCACGCCGCCCTACTGACGTCAGCCCTAGTCCTTTTTCCTTTGAAAAATAATTAAAAATTGTGCAATAAATCTAATTAATTTCTAGAATTCATTTAAATGGTCCAAAACTTCTAAAATTCATATCTAATTCATACGAACTCAAAATTGGGCATTCAAATTACAAAATCATCTAAAAGTAAGCTCTACATGTTGGTTTACTTTTCATGTACTGTTATTTGGTTTTTATTAGAGTTTTTTCTCGTTTTGTGTGCAAGCGTGTAGTCTCCGTCGTTTCAAAGTTTGCGCTCGAGAAGAGTTCGAAGGTTTGTTGGAAGAAGCAAGGCAAGTTGCACTTCCCTTGAAGCATATTGAACCTATTTTACAAATGTTTTATAGTTTGCAAATAAAATTGCATGTTTTGCTAATTACATGAAATGATGGTATTACCTATCTGCTTGCTTGTGCCCTAATACTTGATGTCCATCCTTTGTCTAACCTTGGGTGATAATTTGACTAGCTTTAGTCACTGATGTTGACTTTTGCTGGAAGTATATACTTAGCCATGCTTAATTACCACTAGCTCACTAAATGGGATAATCATACTATCTGTGTTTAGCTCAGATGAGCTGCAAGCTCGGAACACCTGGCCATGTTTTATCGGTCGTAATATCCCAACAAAAATATGACAAAATGATGGGCTGTGGGTGCATGGTTTTGGCTTGTCGCGCCCATGACAATTAAGGACCGGTTCATGGGAAACCCTGGAAGACTTACATTGCCTACCACAAGCAAAAATGGGCAACCGCTGGATCCGTAGTATAGCTTTTCTCTAGCCAACAATCGCCGGCAAGGGTGAGCGTGATGGAGTTGTAGTCGGACCCGGTATAAGGGTTGCTGGGCTATCGGATTCACCGAGGCACTCGGAGAGGGCTGCCCACTGCCCAGGAATGGGAGTGGGGGCGAAACCTTGGTGTGGTTCGATTGGTTAGGGGGAGTTATGCTATAGGTCTTGTCACGATTCCCCCCTTTGCAGTATCGTGGCGATACTTCGGGGGAATGGCAACATGTGTGGAATCGTGTCTTGTGGGTAAAGTAGTGCACCTCTGATTAGAGTAAAAACTATTCGAATAGCCGTGCCCACGGTTATGGGCGATCGACCAGATTCACCATGATTAGTCCCACCGTAATAATTGGACTTAATAATCTGGATTAGATCAGGTGGGAATGGTGGGGCCTGTTCAACGTGGGTATAACGTTGTTCAGTGGAGGATTAATATTGACCTAATTACTCAACAATTTTCTCTGTTTCCGAAATAAAGTGTTTTGCAACCGCCTTTATGCAAAGTAGCCCCAAGCCTCTCCTTGTCTTCCCTCGCATTTCTGCATTCCTTGGTGTGTACTCAACCTTGCAAGTTCTTCCCCCATCAGAAGTGTAGTTCTTCTGAGTTGAAGACGGTGTTAGAGGACCAAGGCTCAGACTCCAGTTGAGTTTGCCTGTGGAGTGGAGCTGAAGCCCCGCTAGGATCGTCTTTTCCCGCTGTTGCTTCTTTCTTTCGAGTGCGAGGACTAAGTGCCTCTTTTCCTTAAGTATTTATACGTATGGATCTGTGTATTGATTTGTCATTTTGTGTACCCTGGTTGATGCCGGACAGGGATTAAATACACAAAATAGTCTAGAAATTTGGGTTTGAATTTCTGGACATGACAAGTTGGTATCATAGCCATATCGACTGTAGGTTGGGACAAATGGTCAAAAACCCTAAGGACTAGTTTTATGAAAACCTTATTTGGAAAAATATCTCTTCTCTCCCTCTGGAGTCTTTGCTAAATGATTTTTCAATTTCTCTCCTCCCCCATCCAACTCTCTAGTTGTTAAGCCTGGAGTGCCAACTAGAAGATCAAGTTGAGCCTCAAGCTTCAAGCAAGAAGACCAAGCCAAGCAGCCTAAGTCAGTGCTTCCCGAGGATCAAGTGAAGTCTTCCTGGAGTTTGCCTAAACCCAATCCTTCCCAAAAGAGTAGTATCTGTAGTTTTCTAGGTCGTGTGTTGTTTGCTATGTGCAGGTGGATGGTTTACATGAGTGGTGGGGATGTGACCATACTAGGTTGTTTGCTTAATCAACTTGAACAATAAAAGTACACCCACATCAGATCAGTAATCAAGCGGACTAAGGCATCCTCTTTAGTTTAACCTCTTATTTCCCCTCTCCCTTCTTCTCCGGCAACAGATGGGTAAAGTCAAGGGTAGTGCCAGTGGATCAAGACCACAGCAGTCCCATGGATGAGCTCAGAGCAACCCTGTGAGCACTCCACTTCCTTCTCCTTGGAATCCAACCCTAGCCCAGGTAGTGGCAAATCAGACACAATTAGTGGCCATGATGATGCAACTGATGCAATGGCAGTATCAACAGCAGCATCAGATGCAAGCCTTGGTGACTCCCGCCAGCATACCATTAGATTTTCAGGAGATGAGGGCACCAACCCCGCCATCAGGCCAAATAGAAATGCCTGCCGCCTGCCAAGATTATAAGGAGCAAGATCGTAATGCACGGAACGGTTCGCGTGAAGTGTACACCAGGACACCGACTGTAAATGAGATGCAGTGTCTCAGAAGGAAGGAAGTATCATGTCAGCTAAACAGCCAAGATTTCGGTACGCCACCGTCCAACTCAAAGAAGAGAAAGGCACCAGAATGGAATACAAGATATGCCAGAAATATTATCGTCACTGGTACACAGTTTACTCTCGAAGATGCGGAGAAGATTCCTCGACACCTGAGAAGAAATACTTTCCATGGTGGATGTCAGCTAATCCGTCATCTTAGGTTTTATGGTCCACCCAAACTTGAGGGTAATGATTCAGAAGAGGTATCCAATGGGGATGGGGAAGCAATCTTTGAAGACGTCTGTGAAAAAGAAATGGAGCCCAAAGCGTGTACTCGCTGTGGAGAAGTTGGACACACTGTGAGCATGTGCAACCACACCTGCCTTTGTGGTGATGACACCCATGTACCAGAAGAATGCCCCATGAGCAAGGTCACATGTTTCTTGTGTGAGGGAACAAATCATGTGCCCAAGAGCTGTCGGTTGAATTCGGTTCTAACCAAAGACGAGGAAGACCATGGGACAACCCGACAGTCTGTCTGTCTACTTGTGGTTGGTACCATCAATGGTGATGATGCTCCTGATCATCAACTAGTTCCAACCCCAGTAAAGACCATCAGTAGTAACCAAGGCATGGAAAACAAGGCTCGCAAGCCAGTGTACATTTCAGTTCCAGTTGTGAGTCTGTAGACCTAGAAGAGTGCACACCGTGATAAAACGGGTCGGATTTGTTTCAACTATCGCAATGCAGGACATTACTTCAACAAATGTCCATTTCCAAGACCAGCAAAAGATGCTCGTCATTGCTTCAACTGTGGGGAAAAAGGTCATGTACCCAGAAGATGTCCAGTGCCCAAGCGCCACCATCCTCTAAGTACCGGCACTGTCTGCAACACCAGTATTACGCAAGCTGTTTCAGTTCCAGCATAGCGGGGTCAAATCCAACCGAAAGGCGCCGTAAGCCAAAGGATACCAGTCGTCTCCCATACCTGCAACCCCCACCACAACGTATTGTCGTTAAAGACACCAGCAAAGGTTAAAAGGTTCAACGGCCAACTTATCCTCAAGCTGCAGAGCCAACAACATCAGGGAAAGCAATGCCAGGGAAGCAGTGATTCACCCCAACTGACAAGAAATGATACTCTCCTTCAGCAGGAACTGCCGCAACTGTCGCCAGCACTAGGTCATGATTACCGTGAAGACCATCAAGGCAACCCGTGTTACCTCAGCTCAGATGTTTGGCAGAGCAAGAGCAACACCTCAAGCAGAAGGGTCTACCTACAGCAGCTACTAAGAAGGTAGAAATGTCTGTATGCGAAACAGTACCCCATTGGAACACCAGTATGTAAGCATGGGCAGATCACGTCAATCAGGCCAGAATCACCGGAGAAAAGGTCCCACCGGTCAAGACATCTGGTAGTCAAACCGGCAATAGTCTACAGGTGTGTAATCCTTAAGAAAATTTGTGCTTGTACATAGAAGTTTCATGGTAGTTATGTAATAAGAAGGGAATATGGAATAAAGACTGAGATGTACAGTTCCTTTTCTGATATGATACATCTTGAGCATCCAAAAGCAAGTTAGCTTGTACAAATGCCAGTGTTATAAGAAACCTAGAATCTCATTCTTCCCGCTCAGTCCAGTTCTGGTTAGACCCCAAGACATGATTGCTAACCACGAGGAGTAAATGGTCAATCAAGGAAATGTGAATGGTTAGGCCACTAAAACCTTCAAAATGAGGAGATACATCAAAAGGGTCATATGATGGACACCTGAAGAGTATGGGAAGGTGCACATAATATTCAAGTGGAACACCATATAAGGATTACCGAAACTCTTCAACCTCGAAATTCATGTGGAAATAGTAAGTGGCAGTAGCACTCTAGTGGTGTGAACACGAATCAAGGAAATGCGTGCGTTCAGACCACTATAATATTCAGCATTATACGATTATTTAAAATCAGAATTAGTGGCACCTCAAGGAAATGAGAAGAATGATGAAAGTAAATCAGAATTAGTGGCACCTCAAGGAAATGAGAAGAATGATGAAAGTTTGGTGATAACATCATGGGAGAAATGTCTGCACTCTCAATCTTGGAAACTTCTCCAGAAAATAGTAGGTGCAACTGCACCCTAGCGATGAATATGGATAGAGAATGGTTGTCCTTAGTTCAAGGCGACCATTACAGTTCTCGGAAACCAACTCGATGTTTCCTGGAAGACGACATTAGAAAATTCCCCGTCGCCCTACTCAGAGTCAAATGGATCCAAATGTCAGGCTAGAACATCCAACTGTCCAAGTGTGATACGGAGAATCTGTCATGGTGAACCATCCTTACCCAAGGGTTGAAAGTGAGCTTGTGAGATGAACAACATGAACCCTTGGTTGTTTCAAAGGCTGTTCCCATCGGTTCACTAATCTTGACATTTGTGGGAAAGCAACGTCAAACTTTGGGTCCCGTCAGTCTTCAAAGCTAGCAGACGATACGAGAACCAACGAAATAAGAAGTTTTTAGAGTATAATTTCGAACGTGGTTTGGTAAGCGGCAGTGCTTGTTCCACAGGCCAGCTGCTATGCAACCTAGGCAGAAGGTTGACCACCTTAGTCAAGCCAGAAGCAGAAGAGTCATGTCAGTAGTTACAACTGATGGGGAAATCAATCAAGAGCCAGTATGCTCGAGAGTTGCATGAGAGTCACACTTAGGAAAGACTTCCAGTCATCGGTTCAGTGTTGAGTTCCAGGAGTCACTGGAATGAAACTGCACAGCCTTTGCCTCTTTTCATTGACAGATGGAATATCCAATTTTCGAAGTCAGGGTTCTTAGTAAATAAGAGAAATGGGAACAACCTCAAGGATGACAATATGTTTGTTCATGGTCAGGCAAAAGTAGGGCTACTTGTTGTAAAGGTGAGCTGGAATCACTTTTACAAGGAACTTCCTATCGTCAATTGAAAGATATATTCTAAGCCTTCCTGGAATAAAAGAGCTTTGTCAGTACTTCATTTCGATGGAATGACAAAGAATCAGTTCTATCGATGGAATGACAAAGAATCAGTTCTATGGATCAAAGTTCCCTATAAACCATAAAGGTGAATCAATCCCAAGGGCACCTTGGTGAAGTGAGCTTGAAGTCAAAATTGGTTTACCTCGTAACCGTTTTGCTTGGAGGTTCAACCCTATGAAGCAGATAGGGTTGTAATCAAAGGAGTCAGTTGTGAGCCATTAGCATAGTTACATCAATCCTAAGTTAACAAGCTCAAATCTAAGGCACACCCCAAGCGGTAATGTCAACAGTTCAGCCAAAGGAAGCAAAAACTCAAGGCACACACAGTTCAGATAAAAGGCAGATCAAATAACATCTTGAAATGCACTCGTCGTCCGAATCGGGAGCGCTTCAAGTGAAATCTAGAGGTCGTGCTTTAATGAAAGTCAGTTTCAAGGTTTCCAGGACAACTTCACCGGTTTCGAGTCAAAGTGAATCCCTAGAATAACAAAGATGTTGTTGTTAAGTGTACAGTCTAAGGAAAGAAAGATCTTTCCACCTCTGCAGGCAGATCAGGGCCAGAGTGTTCATAACCAGCTAGTGCAGTTTTGGCAAAGGCAGTAAAACACCAAGTTGGGTGTCGGCAGGTTTAGCTGTCGAAGTTTGGTCAGAATCACTCAAGCGTGAGCCAAAAGGAAACCGTAGAACTCAGCATGCCAACCCAACCCCACCCTACCTCCTTTCTTTCTAGCCCCGAATCTCGGGACGAGATTCCTGAAAGGGTAGATTTGTCACAACCCGATTTTCGTTCGGGATAAAAAATCATTAAATAAATCATTTCCCAAGAAATTAAATAAAAAAGGAAAATCAATTACCAAGTGAAATAAAGAAGGAAATCAAAATTTCCTTTAAAAATCATGGCTGAAAATATTTTTTAAATATTATCCATGCCCTAAAGTATCCTCTGAAATTTTCTCGTGAAATTTTGGAGCTCCGTAAATAATTTTAACAATATAAAGAGCATTTCAGTAAATATTTAGTACATAAATTAATCACTGAATGATCTGGTTATATTTTTATTAAATGCTTTGAGTGTTCATCTATTTTCAAGAATTTTCTTGGAATTATTTGAGTACTGGAAGTATTTATAAAAATTCAAGGATCATTTATGTGATTAGTTTAAAAGAAAACCAATTAAAAATCTCCTCGGGTTGTCAGGCCGTTTTCGGTCCAACTCCTTGAAAGTCTGCTTTTGCTCCCTTCTTTTCATCTCTTCTCGGCCCGGCCCACCGTCTCTTTTTCCCGCACGCGCACCTCCCCCTCTCGTGGGCCGGCCTCAAGGCCAAGGCCCGTCTCCCTCGCGCGCGCCAGCAAAAGTCCAACCGGCCTCCCTCCCTCTCTAAGCCGATGACAGTGGATGTTGACGAGAAATTCTCTCACTGGCCGGTCTCGGAAGATCTCGCTTAACTCGAGTGCAGTGTCCTTCTGGCCACTCGTGCCGCGTGCACGGCGTGCCGCCTGGTTTGATGTGTTAACCAACAAGAAAAACAAAGAAACATGCGTTAAGTGTTAGGTTAGATCCCCATTGGATCGGCTAAGGGAATCCATGAGCATATATTCGCTATCCTAAAATATATTTAAGCCAAACGACTAGAATGGATCGACGATACCGAGACAACATTAGCCGTTTAACCTAAATACAACAAAGGATAATGAATATATGTATTAATAACCTAGCCGATACTGGAAAGCTAACAATGGATCGGCTAGTACTCAATGGGTCTTATGAAAAGATATCATCCTTGAACCAGAGGCTCAGCCCGAAAATCGGTTGTCGGCTGTCGATGGCAGGCCGATTTCGGCTTATGAGGTCCGACAAGGGCAAGATCTTAACATAAGAGACAGTCCTAACATAAATCTAATAATAAATATACTAAAAGAAATATATTAGGGCAGATAAGGCCGGCTGAAACCCCGGCACTGTCTCTTAAACATATAAATCTAACCGAACAGATCATTAGAAGTTCTAAAAATGACTTAATAGTTCAACTTTGATGCAGCATTAAGTATAAAAAGAACAACCTGATCTGTTATGATTGATTTATACCTCTCGAGACGGTGGATACCGCATATAAACCAGCCAACCTTTAGATCTAGCCTAATTGGCTGTGGGTTCCTGATGGAACTGGCCAATGGCAGGATAGATCTAAACATTGCCCTAGTTTATATGCGACATATGATAACTAGCGCAGTACAAACCCCTGAATCTAATGTGTCATTACGATGGAAGCACTAGAAACAGCAGAACATACCACTAATGACAAGCATTTACCTGGATTTGGGGATCGAAACGATGCAGCCCGTAGGCAAGTCAATTGCTCGTCTGAAGAAAAAGGTTGACGATGCACCGAAAGTTTGATTATGATTGTGTTGAATGTCTAATTACAGGGGATCTTGGGTCCTATTTATACCCAAGATAAAACTATCTGTACAAACCCTGGACTCTATCTAAACTACTATTTAAAACACGACGTTATCCCGGGGAGGACCCACGTCGTATTACAATGAACCGTTTAAACAAACTCCTAAATTACAGATACAATTGCCGTTATAGGACTCTATCCATAGATGGAAATATCTTTTAATGCGCAAACTGATAACCGGATCTTTTATCTATCTTCAACATCTGCACCAGAAACAGTTTTATCTTCTCTAAACCTAGAATCGGCTATCGGTCGCTCTTGTCCGATTCAACCTTAGCCGACCGACCTCGCAGACGATCGCTTCTCAGCCGATGCGGCCTCTGTTTCTCCGCCAAACCAGTCGATCCGATTCTGCTTCACCTTTGCCAAGACTTAGGGATTCAATTACCAAATTTCGGTAACACATGCCCCCCAAGTCCGTGATACGAAGTGTTACGGATTTGTTTGCCTATTCAAATTCCCGCTCTTTTCTTGACCTAAACCGCTTCGGTTGCCCTGAGTGCCCTTTAAATAGCCCTTCGCTTCAACCGAAACAATTACGCTTTCAAAACCCACTCAAAACACTTCGCGCACAAGCCTTCGCTTCCTTTCTCCTCTTCGGCGATTCACCGGCGCCCTTCGTTAGATCCCGACGCTCTTCGCAGACCAGGACCGATTCCCATCTTCGACAACACCGATGGCTTCCAACACCGCCGCCGCGTCGAGCACCTCTGTCGCACCGGCCACCGCCGCCGCACCAGCCGTCGTCGCCGCACCGGCCGCCGCCATCCTTGAGTTCCCTGAGGTACACCCATTGATCCAGAACTCTTTTTACTCAGATTTACTTCTCCAGCCATACTTCCAGCCGTGTTGCATTCATCTTGCTTTTAGCCATGTTTGATTAGCACCTTTTCCCCTTTCAAACTGTAGCATTCAGCCATTCTTGATTAGCGTTTTTTCCTCTTTCGAACTGTAGCACCTGTCACATCAAGTGGCCATCCCAAGTTTGTCCCAGGAAAGGAGGTATTTTCTCAGCCCCATCGGCAACACCGATCCAGCTGATGTCATCATAGCCGAGACCAACAGGATTCCCTTCAACACCAACAAACCGTCCCTAGCCCACTGGAACGGGACCTTCAAGTGATGGCCAACCACCGACGCAGCGTGGATTGAATGGTACAAGAGGGTGCGATCGGTCAAATACACTCAGTGGGAGGAAACTGGGATCGCCCAGTGCTTGGCCCTATCCGTTGCCAGCTTGGAAAAGGATGAGCCACTCCTGTCGGCTGCGACATATTTTTGGAATGATAGCTTCAACGCCTTCATCTTCCGGCAAGGGCCGATGACAATCACATGCTTGGCCAATGTGTACATGACGACCGGGCTGAACATCCGGCGTCGGCCAACCCCAAGAACTTTGAGCCGCAAGGGGCAGCATCAATTCAAGACCAAGGCCATCGGCGGGTGGAGCGGCTTCATCGCCCAGAACATGAAGGACGGATCAGTCGGCCACAGGGAGCATGCCGCTTTCCTCATGATGTGGCTTGAGAAGTTCTTGTTTTGTGGATCGAGATGCGGGCCGACCGCCAACCGGGTGTCGTAGCCACCGGCGACGGGGCGAGCTTGCGCGGGGAATACCTCCTCGCTACTTGTATCGTGCTGCACCAGTGCCACCGCAAAGATAGCCGCCAACGCCCCAATCAACACCGGCGGCCCTTGGTGGTTCTTACAGATTTGGCTGGTCCTGGCAACCTAAAAAATTGACGGTCGGCTCCCTCTAACAGAGGCTATTTTCCCAAGGCTGGAGCCGATCGAAGATGAAGATGGCAACCAGATCACCACCATGAGATGCATGAGCTACAGAGAAGCAGCAGCTGCTCATGCGGGCTCAAGGCAATCGGCCAACCTATTGGCCGAATGGTTCATTGCCCCGTACGACGGCCGTCACACGAGAACCATGCCTCGGTACTTTTACCGGGACCAGGATTGTTTGAGTTGCCGGCCGACTTCAATTGCAAGGACATCAATTCAGCCGACAACCCAAGGTGCAGGGAATTGCCGCGCTGTCCCCTTGCATCCTGCCGACCGGGATCCACCGGGGCGATCAAGGTGGCTTGAAGCTATGAATTTTATTACCCGGTGTCGGCCGCGAGACAGTTCGGTCTTGGGCAACCGCCCGTCGGCTTCTACTACGCCGACAAGATCGAAGCGAGGGGGTGGTGAGCCAGGACTTGATAATGCATCGGCTGCTGAGTATAGCCGGCCCTCCCCTCGGCAACATCGGCGAGATGACCTTGGCACTCAAGAAAAGCGCGGCCTACGACCGATGGTGGGCCGAGCTCAAGCGACATATCTTCCACCAGCGTTCGTCTTATTACGTTGATCTGCTCCTGCCTGAAGAGATCCCCTCGGTAAGCTTTGAACAACTGATTTTCCTTTTCTTATCATCGGCTGATATAGACGATTAATACTTGCCCGCTGGTTTGCAGGAGATGGAGACGGAGCGGCCGATAGTGAGCGACTCTGGGCGCCCCATCGAATACCGTCTAGGTGTTCTGGACGGGGGCGGCCTTGCTCCATCGGTGATCGACTGGGGAGTGCCAAAGCTGACGTCGTTGCTGCGAAGGCAAGTGCGCGAGCCGATCGCTCATAAGAAAAGAGCCGCGCCCCTTGTACAGCCATCGGCCATGCCTGCCCTGAAGAAGTTGAAGGAGAAGAAACCAGCAGCGCCAGCCGATAGCCTCCCTCCTTTGGACCCGGCCATCGTGCGATTCCTTGACACCGTCGCCAGCGAGGAGATGCTAGCGGCTGTTGGAGCGGCGGCTGAACCTGGGAGCTCCAGCTACGAATCCGTCAACGCTCCAGCCGACGTCCCGCCGGTTCCAAGTCCCCCAACGAAAAATCGGTCGGTAAGCCCTCATCTCGTCAAACTCGGCTTTATGATAATACCACTTGCATCTGACCAAACAACTCTTCTCAGGTCAAGAAATTGGCCGGCCGCACTCCACGTCACGCGCCATTGGTAACCGTCTCTGCAACTTGATCTGTAAAACTTAGTCGACTTCACTGCTAACCCTTTCTTTTGCAGCCCCCACGATCTCTGTCGGCTGCCCTCCAGGCGCCCAGCGAGCACGTTGTGGTTGCCGCGGGTGGCGGCAATGGTGCCGACGAAGAGGTCCCGACGGCTGCGGGCGGCGCACCAGCCGAGCCAGCCGCTCTGACCCTGGCGCCTACGGTGAGCCGACTAAATCTTATGATCGGCTCTGCCAATTCAACATTTTATAATCATCTTTCTCTTTGCAGAACATAGCCGACCTCCTCAACTTTGACTTGTCGGAGTTCGGGGAGTCCGGCGAGATCGGCGAGGAGGCGTTGGTGACGCCGGCCGAGGACCTGAGTAAAGGGTTACGCGGAGGCTACGCTAGTCGAAAACAAAAACTTTTCTACCGCACAAACCAGGAACACTTGCAAGTAAGGGCCGATAGATCGTTACCGATTGGAGTATGCAGCGGAAATAGCCAATCAGGGCTATCCGATCTAGAACAGTGCAGCTGATTCTCGTAAGCCAACAGTCGATTCACCAATCAGCCGATTCGCAGATGCCGCAGCCGACCCGAATCATCCGATCGCATTTGCGTCGCCGATCTGCCGCAGTCGCCTCACTCCAATTGCAGCCGATTCGTAGCCGATCAACAGCGCCGCAACGTAGCAGCGCCTCTACCGGTATCCACACGTCCGGGGATAGAACGCTGAACACCAGTGTGCTAGCACGCGATGCAAGGCTAGGGTTTGGCTCGAAAGTGGGGAGGGTTTCCGTGGAGATTGATCTCGTTGACTTCTGTTGCACCAAATTAGATTGATTCGGTTTAATTCGATGCAGCAACTCTCTACCCCTCGCCCCTTTATATAGAGTTGCCAGTTGGGCCTAGAGGCCCATCGGGACTCTATTTTGAATCGGATCCTATCCGAATCTAAGAGAGTTGGCCGGTCGGACTTCGTAAGCCCATAGGACTCTATCCGATCGGATCCCTATCCGATCGAGCCGTATCCGAGTCCAACTCGAATGCCTGTTCTTATCCCCTTAAGCGTGCAACCCTGTAGGTTCAGGTATACTCTGTTTCGGCTATAGTCTAACTTAGCCGATCGTCGGCTCGAGTCCAACTCAGCCGACGTGTCAATAGCGGCGCCTAGCAGCACATATTGACACCATAGTATACAAGAATATAATATCGGCTCTGAACCTGTAATGTGTACACAAATCCCTTTGCCTCACGATACCATTTAAGCTATAGGCAAGATGTGTGCCATCCCTTCAATAGCTTAACCATTCACTCGAACCGTATTGGATTATCTGTCTGTTGATTGACTCTTCAATCAACTTAGCATGGCCATGCATTTCCATAATCTATTACCTCGAGGGGCCTAAAGATATCTCTCCAAAGGAGGAGCAAATTCCATCTTGATCACTCACATCCCACTCCATGTTTCATAGCAAACCCAAAAACTACTTTTATAACTACCCGCATTTTAATAGCGTTTGGTAGTCCCAAAGTAGGCTACTACACATGTTGGAATCCATGATGTTCTCAGATCTAAGGACTTTGCACCAACACTACTTGAGACCAACTAATGGCACATTAAATCCTGTAGTGTCTCATGATGGGTCTATCCAACAATGTGTTCTCTAACACATGTGTCCATGTTTATTGATTTGGTATCTCCATACCCATCATCTATGAGACATGATCATCAATCAATAAACATGTCGATCTTAGAGTCATATTTGTTTCGATAATATGACATGTGATCAGGGATCATTTAGAAATAGATTCATGCATAAAGAGTCTCATAAATAAGTCATGTACTTATTGATCAATACAAGATGTCTATTTCATGAAACTGAATAACACTTTATTTATTTATACATAAACATTGACCATGATATCCAACATCTCCATGTTGCCTCTAGGGCATATCACTAACACTAAAGGCCACCCTGGCTGACATCGGCAACTGGCTGGAGGCCTCGCTGGATGCGCTGGTGGTCGATAGCGGTTCAATTTCCGCGTGCTTCAAGGAAATCCAAGGCCGGTTGCCGGAAGCTCTAGCCGATGTCATCGTGCCAGCCACCTTCTTAGAAGCCCACCAACTCAAATACGAGCGGGCACGGCAGCAGATAGCCGATCGTCGCGAGAACCAAACGCGGTTGGCCACCCTCCAGTCGACCAAGGATGCGATTGAGAGCCAGAAAGCCGCCTTCGACCGCCTGAAGACTGAGCTGGCGGCCAAGCTTGAGCAACTCCTCTCACGCCAAGATCAGCTGATGGCCGATCTCGTTCAAGTCACGAACGAGATCGATGTCCACAAGGAGTACATGGCCAGCCCGCCACCAAAATCGAAGCTCAACGCCAAAGTATCAAGGCGGCCGTAGCACATCTATGGGACCTGGTGAAGGGCATCCGGCCGGTGGCTGGGTCTGAGGCCGACGACGTCAAGGCCATCGAAGAAGTGGATCAGATTAGGCGGACGGCGCTGTCGGCCATAGCCGATTTCTTGAAACAATGATGTAATATCTTAACATTCTGAATTCCTGTAACATATTCGCCAAACTTTTGTAATGGGCTTGAACTCTGATCGACTGTTCAAATCTTGTAATTTGCTCTGGCTTTTGTGTAATATAGTCTATCAATCTTTTGCAACTGTGCTCGTGGATGAGATCGGCTTCGGCCGCACGTAGTACCTTGAATCGCTTATGCTGAAATCGGCCCTAGCTGTCCGTGTCGCATCGCGTTCGCCGATCTCGAAACCACACCATAGCCGTCGATCTTACCACTTAAATTACGGCTGTCGATCCCAATCACTTAAAACGCTTTTATATTAACTGCCGATTACGAAGCTTAAAAAATTTAGAATTTCCTGACACCTAATTTTGTAATCGGCTCGTGTGTGTATATGCCCCCCAAATTTTGTTGATAGCTTCGGTGTCGACAAAATTATGAATTCAAGCCGTTCGCGCATCATTGTCGTCGCTATCGGCCACTCGTTAGCCGATCGTAGAAAACTTAGGGAAAAACGTTGCATAAAAATGCCTAAAGGCGATGCCTTATTGAAGCAAGACATCGGCTGTCATAAATCGGCTAAACAACCAGAGCTGAATCATGAGTTGATCCGCACGCTTGGGTAGTATTTCTTCAGGTATTTTCCATGAAGAGCCCTTCCAAATACTTCTCCGTCCAGCCCTTCTAGCATGTAAGCTCCTTTAGAGACGCATTTGTGGATCTTGAAAGGCCCTTCCCAATTTGGTGACCACTTGCCGAATTTGTTATCTCTAGACCTAATCAGCAGTATCAATTTCCAAACGAGCTCGCCTTCCTCAAAAGATTTAGGCACCACTTTTTTGTTATCCCTTGTAACTTTTTCCAAGGCCCTCATCCTGGATAAAACTAAGTCTTCTGATTCGTCCACCATCAAGTGATAGTAATCGTCGGCTGTGAGTTGATCCTGTAGCTGAATGTGCCTTGAGCCGACGACGCTCTCCCATGGTAGCACTGCCTCATGCCCGTAGACCAGCTTGTGCGGAGGGACTTGAATTGATCCGTGCCATGCCATCTGATACGCCTAGAGTGATTCGGCTAATCGGTTGTGCCACTGTTTAGGGTACTCAGAGATCTTTCTTTTAATCAACTTAATCAAACTTTTGTTTGAGGCTTCGGCTTGCCCGTTGGCCTGTGCGTAGTACGGCGAAGAATTAAGTAGCTTGATTCCCATGCCGTCGGCAAACTGAACAAACTCATCCGATACGAAGATAGATCCTTGGTCTGTTGTTATCATTTGTGGGACGCCAAATCGGTAGATAATATGTTCTTTGACAAACTCAATTGCGTCCTTAGAATCCACTTTCCTCAGGGGAATCGCCTCCACCCACTTTGTGAAGTAATCCGTTGCCACCAGAATAAATTTATGCCCTTTGCTTGAGGGTGGATTGATCTGGCCGATCATATCGATGCCCCATCCTCTGAACGGCCAAGGCTTAATGATTGGGTTCATAGCCGACGCTGGTGCTCGTTGTATAGCGCCAAACTTCGACAATCTCGGCAGCCCTTGTAATACTTGAAACAATCCTCCAAAGATCGTCGGCCGAAATACCCGCTCGGCGGAGCAACCACTTCATTTTGTGGGCCGATTGATGTGTGCCACAGATCCCTTCATGCACTTCTCCGATGGCCACTTTGGCCTGATCGGCTCCCAAACATTTGAGTAGCACACCATCAATCGTTCGATAGTACAGATCTTCATCGAGCAAAACATATCTTAACGCCTTGTATCGTAGCTTCCTTGTAGCCGATTGAGAGGGGGTTTTGAGATAGCTGTAGACTTCAAACCTCCAGTCATCGGATGTAATGGCGGCAACCTCTATGTCAATTTCTTTCAACATCGGCCGATAGCCCGATGCCCCCTAAGCTAAATCATTGGCCTCTGTGTTCTGCTCTCTGGGGATGTGTTTCAAAGTAACTAGCCGAAAACCGTCCATTAATTCCCGGCATTGCTGATAATAGACCATCAGCGCATCGTTTTTGCATTCGTATTCTCCTGATAATTGGCTGATGACCAACAATGAATCTCCCATTATTTCGATGGCGTCGGCTTCAACTTCCTTGAGTAGATGTAATCCTTTAAGGACGGCTTCGTATTCGACTTGGTTGTTTGTAGCATGGGGGTTGATGGCGAAAGCAAACTCGAAACTTGCCCCCCTGGGCGAAATAATGACTAAGCCAATGTCGCAGCCGTTGGTGCAAACCGAGCCGTCGAACGTCAAAGTCCAAGGCAAAATTTCCACCGAGCCGATCAAATCATTTCTGTGCTCCACAATGAGATCGGCTATAGCTTGTCCTTTGACTGCCCTTGGTGCCTAATACCTCAAATCAAACTCTGTTAGCGAAAAGATCCACTTCCCAATTCTTCCTTTCAACACTGAAGCCGATAGCATGTACTTAACTACATCGGCTTTGCATATTATTGTGCACTTGTTGGATAGCAGATAATGCCTTAACTTCGTACATGAAAAATAGAGGCATAGACATAGCTTCTCCACAGGTGAATACCTTGTTTCCGCGTCTAGCAACCGTCGGCTGAGATAGAAGATGACTTTCTCTTTGCCCTCAACCTCTTGGATTAAAACGGAGCCGATTGACTTGTGATCGGCTGATAAGTACAGCTTAAACATTATTCCTTTTTGTGGAGGCATTAAAACTGGAGGGGAACTCAGATAATCTTTTATGTTGTCTAACGCCTTCTGCTGCTCTGCCCCATGTGAATGCTTGGTCGGCTTTCAGCCGAAGCAGTGGTGTGAACGGCTCCATCTTTTCTGAGAGATTGGCTATGAACCGTCTGATGAAATTTATCTTGTCGATCAATGACTGGAGTTGTTTCTTGTCCTTCGGAGGCTGAATTGTCTTGATAGCATTTATGCTTCTTGGTGTAACCTCAATTCCTCTTTCATGAACAAGAAATCCCAAGAACTGTCTGGCCGATACGCCGAACACGCACGTAAGCGGATTCATCTTCAGGCCATACTTCCTCGTCCGCTCTAACACTTGTCTCAGGTCGGCTATGTGGCCCTCTATCTCCCTGAACTTGACAACCATGTCATCAATGTATATCTCTACTAGTGAGCCGATCATGTTGTGAAAAATGTAGTTCATGGCCCGTTGATATGTTGCCCCAGCATTCTTCAGGCCGAATGTCATTACCATCCATTCGTACAAGCCGATTGCGCCGGGACACCAAAAAGCAGTCTTGTGGATGTCTTCGTCGGCCATAAATATTTGATTATAACCTGCATTGTCGTCCATAAAACTGATGATTTTGTGGCCCGAAGCAGCATCGACAAGCAAATCGGCTATCGGCATTGGGTATTCGTCCTTATTGTTTAGATCTCTGAAATCAATGCACACCTAAGTTTACCTTTTTCTTCAACACTGGGACAATGTTTGAGACCCACTCGGCGTACCGGCAAGGCCGAATGAATCCTGCATCGTATAGTCGAGTGATTTTGGCTTTAATTGCATCATACATATCGGCCTTAAACCTCCTGGGAGGTTGTTTGAACGGCTGATAGCCTGCCTTAATCGGCTGTTGATGGACCACTATTGATCGGCTGAGGCTGGGCATCTCGAAGTACTCCCAAGAAAAACAATCTTTGTATTCTTTTAACAAATCAATAAGCTGGAATCTACAATGAGGAGAAAGATTTTTGCTAATGTACGTCGGCCTCGGCTTGTCACCAGAGCCGATGTCAATTTCCTCTAATTCGTCGGCCGACGTGAAACTTTGCCCGAGCTTGCCATCATCTTCGTCTCGTTCAAAGCAGCAGCTGTGGCTCGTCATCTCCAATCGGCTGTATTGTGGAATTGGACACATTTAAAAAATCGGCTTGCTAGATTTTCCCACACAAACAATCGATGCCTTCGATTTCCCAAAGTGGCAAATCAGCACTGACAACGCTGACTAACCTGTCGGCTAGTACGATCTCGATCTTGTCGCCGTCCCAATGGATCAGGCTCTGATGCATTGTGGAAGGAACGCAACAATTAGCGTGTATCCAGTCCCTTCCGAGCAGTAGGCTGTAAGTCCCCTTCCCGTCGATGACAAAGAATGTTGTGGGCACGGTCTTATTGCCGATGGTCAATTCGACATTCAGGACGCCCTTGGTTTCCGATGGGTTGCCGCCGAAGTCCTTGAGCAACATGTTGGTCTTTATCAAGTATTCGGCTCCTTTGCCTAGTTTTCTGAACGTCGCGTAAGGCATGAGGTTGACTGCAGCCCCCCATCGACTAGCATCTTAGAGATCGGCTTGCCGTTGATGAATCCTTTAACGTACAACGGCTTTAAGTGCCGATTTTCGATCCCCTCGGGCTTGTCAAAAATAGCTTGGTCCGGTGAGATTGCTAGATTCACCAAGTCATCTTCGATGGTGTCTGCATCGGCTTCAGGGGCGCTGAATTCGGCTGGTAGTATGAACACCATGTTGACCGATGCAGAAACTTTGCCTTTCCCTTTGGCCGCCCTCCTGGCTTGGTTGGCTGAACCTTCCTGGGCTTGCTCCTCGTCGGTTGTGGCGGTTTTTTCTTTGGGAACCCATCGCCTTTTGATCTTACCCAGCCGACGATGCTCATCTTGGATCATGTGCCGAACTTCATCTTCTCTCCCCTCACGCTTGAGTCGTTGGATTCTTCTTTTCTGCGTCTTCGTGAAGAGATCGGACGAGCACCATTGGGGATTGGCCGATTCCTCGTCGTCGCGATGGTTGTTGTCGTTGCGGTCTTCGTCGACGAAGAAATCTTGATGGATCGGGCCGAGCCGATCATGGACGAAACGCCGCCTATGGTTTATCTGAACGGCTCTAGGGATGAACCGGGCTGGTCTTGCAGCCGATGAGCTCCTGCGCTCGTCGTCGCAGCGATCATTGCACGCTGGGCAGTCGTCTAGTGTCGGCAGCCTCATGCTGGATTCCCAGTAGTACCTAAAAAATCACAATGCCAATGCGGATCGACACTGTGGTGGTTTACCTCGTATCGGCGGCTTTGGATCTCCGTCTCGCGCCGACGAGGTGCTTCATCGTAAGCTGCTTCCCGCAAAGACTGCTGCTGAGGACGGTGTCAGCTATCTTCATAGATCGGCCGTCGGTCAGCCGATTTTATAACGAGGCGCACCATATTGATTGGTGCAGCGTGATGTCCAGTCGGCTCGTCTTCTGCTTTGGCCCCGATTGATGTGTTGACTAAGCCGTGCGCCATTCTGTTCTGTCGATCAGCTTGCCTTGGGCCGGCTTGGACTGCGTTGACCGAGAAAGGGTTGCCGCCTACCTTCATCGGCCGATTTGAATCGGCAAACTTCAACTTTCCGGCATCAATTGCCGACTGGATTTGCTGCCTGGAGACCTTGCAATTGTTAGTGGCATGGGATGTGGAGTTGTGCCACTTGCAATATTTCTTCTTCTTTGACTCCTTGGCCGACGGGATCACATGATTTTCAGGGAGCTGAATCTATTTTTCCTTGAGTAGCAAGTCGAAAATCCTGTCGGCCTTGGTGATGTCGAAGCCATATCTCTCTTCTTTGGCCGTCTTCAGCAGTCATTGGCAGACGATGGCCTTTTTGTTCTTGGCCCATTCGGCTGCTGCCACTATCGCGTCCTCATCGTCGGAATCGTAGTCTGATTCAACGACGACCTGAGTTATGTTTTGACGTCCTTCCCGGTGTCTTGGAATCGCTGCTCGTGGGCCGTCACCTTCTCGCGCCAAGTGGGCTAGGCTGTCGAAGTCCCGCGCAGAATCGCTCTGGATCGTGTGATCAAGCCATGAAAGGCCAAATCGGCCACCGGGCGTCCGATAGCACCAAACTGTAGCATCGGTTCCTCATCTCCCTAAAGCGTTGGATGTATCCTTGAACCAATTCATTGTTTTTTTGCCTAATGCTGGTGAGGTCCGACAACTTCATCTCATGGTTGCCGAAGTAAAAGTAGCTGTGGAATTGCTTTTCGAGATCGGCCCAGCTCTGTATTGAGTTGTAAGGCAGTGAAGAGAACCAGGTAAAAGCTGATCCCGAAAGAGACAGAGGGAACAACCGAACCCTCAAGGCGTCTGTAGCCGATGCTTCGCCGCACTGTGCCAAGAATCGGCTGACATGCTCGTAAGTTGAAACGTTGTCTTGCCCTGAGAACTTCAAAAAATCTGGGATCTTGTATCGGTTGGGCAGCGGAATCCGCTCGAAGTGCTCTAGATAGGGATACCGATACATGTTTCCTGAATCTTTTGGCTTGAGGTCGAATTGATCGCGCATGACATCTGCAATCAGATCGGCCCAGGTCCGGTTGTCCTGCTGTATTGGCTCGTATGGGTCACACGGCGCGGTGCTTGCCGATACAACGATGGTGGCGTCTCGGCCTGTAGTGATGATCTTGACGGCCTCCTTGATACTAGTAGTGATGATCACGCGGGAGGTGGCCGATGCGTCGGTGGTGGGCGTTGGTGGTCCCGGGAACAGCTGTCGGCCACCGGCGTTGTACCGCCTGTCCAGGTCAATCTTGGGAATCATCTCTGACTGCCGATTGTTGTCGAACATGTTAGCAATCTGATCCTGGGGCAGCGGCTGCTGTCGGTTCAGCATAGTAATTGCTGGCCTTATAGCCGATTCAGTTGGATTTGGCTGACCGAGGACCCCTCCTGGCGGCCCTTGTTGTGTTGGTGGTGGGCTCGGCCGATTCGGGTGACCAACGTCCCGTAACCAAACCGGCCGTCCGTGAAGTACGTCGGCCCGCTGCAGCGGTCGGCTATTTTGGCGTCGATCACGGTAGCGATCATGTTGTTGAGAGTGTTGACCAGATGCTACTTTGGTTGACCAGCGCGTGGTGAACAGTCGAATCAATTCGGTCTTGCAAGGTATGCGGGGCCAAATCGTCCCGTTCTGAATCGGCTTCTCCATCTTCTCGTTTGCCTTTTGACCCACCATAGGAGGATGCTTTGAGATCGTCCATGCTAAATTTATACTTTTGGTGCATGGCCCCGGATCTTGTTTGGGTGAAAGATTGCAAGTAGTTGGCCTGGAGCTTTTCCACCACCTTCTTGTAATCGGTTTGCTGTTCAGCCGATAACTGCTCCATCTTCACAGGCACGATGTTGTCCTTAGAGACATTGGGGCTCTTGGAGTCGACCATCTTGCCGGCTGAGTCAATGCGTCCTAGTCGAGTCGACAGAGAAAGTCCCACCGGGCATGCCAAGAAGCGTGTTGACGAGAAATTTCTCTCACGCGCTGGCCTGGGAGATCTGCTTAACTCCAATGCAGGTCCTTCTCGGCTACCTGTGCTGTGCAGGGCGTGCCAGTTGGTTTGATCTGTTAACCAACAAGAAAAACAAAGAAATATGCGTTAAGTGTTAGGTCAGATCCCCACTGGATCGGCTGAGGGAATCCATGAGCATATATTCGCTATCCTAAAATATATTTAAGCCAAACGACTAGAATGAATTGACGATACGAGACAAATTAGCCGTTTAACCTAAATACAACAAAGGACAATGAATATATGTATTAATAACCTAGCCGATACTGGAAAGCTAACAATGGATCGGCTAGTACTCCGATGGGTCTTATGAAAAGATATCATCCTTGAACCGCAGGCTCACGAAAATCGGCCGTCATCATCGATGGCGGCCGATTTCGCTTATGAGGTCCAACAAGGGCAAGATCTTAACATAAGAGGTAGCCCTAACATAAATCTAATAATAAATATACTAAAAGAAATATATTAGGGCAGATAAGGCCGTTGAAACCCCAAAGATCGTTCTCTTAAACATATAAATCTAACCGAACAGATCATTAGAAGTTCTAAAAATGACTTAATAGTTTAACTTTGATGCAGCATTAAGTATAAAAAGAACAACCTGATCGTTATGATTGATTTATACCTCTCGAGATGGTGGATACCGCATATAAACCAGCCAACCTTTAGATCTAGCCTAATTGGCTGCGGGTTCCTGATGGAACTTGCCAATGGCAGGATAGATCTAAACATTGCCCTAGTTTATATGCGACATATGATAACTAGCGCAGTACATACCCCTGAATCTAATGTGTCATTACGATGGAAGCATTAGAAACAGCAGAACATACCACTAATGACAAGCATTTACTTGGATTTGGGGATCGAAACGATGCAGCCCGTAGCCAAGTCAATTGCTCGTCTGAAGAAAAAGGTTGGCGTGTTAGTGATATGCCCTAGAGGCAACATGGAGATGTTGGATATCACGTCAATGTTTATGTATTTATGAATAAAGTGTTATTCAGTTCCATGAAATAGAAATCTTGTATTGATCAATAAGTACGTAACTTATTTATGAAACTCTATATGTATGAATCTATTTCTAAATGATCCCTGATCATATATCATATTATTGGAACTAATATGATTCTAAGATCGGCATGTCTATTGATTGATGATCATGTCTCATAGATCATGGGTATGGAGATACCAAATCAATAAACATGGACACATGTGTTAGAGAACACATTGTTGGATAGACCCACCATGAGACACTACAAGAATTAATGTGCCATTAGTTGGTCTCAGGTAGTGTTGGTACAAAGTCCTTAGACCTGAGATCACCATGGATTCCAACATGTGTAGTAGCCTACTTTGGGACTACCAAACGCTATTTCAGAATCGGGTAGTTATAAAGGTAGTTTTCGGGTTTGCTATGAAACATGGAGTGGGATGTGAGTGATCAAGATGGAATTTGCCCTCCTTTGGAGAGATATCTCTGGGCCCCTCGAGGTAATGGATTATGGAAATGCATGGCCATGCTAAGTTGATTGAGGAGTCAATCAACAAACGATAATCCAATACGGTTCGAGTGAATGGTTAAGCTATTGAAGGGATGGCACACATCTTGCCTATAGCTTAACTGGTATCGTGAGGCAAAGGGATTTGTGTACACATTACAGGTTCAGAGCCGATATTTTATTCTTGTATACTATGGTGTCAATATGTGCTGCTAGGCGCCGTGTTGACAGTCGGCCGAGTTGGACTCGAGCCGACGGTCGGCTAAGTTAGACTATAGCCGAAACCGAGTATACCTGAACCTACTGTGGTCGCACGCTTAAGGGGATAAGAACAGGCATTCGAGTTGGACTCGGATACGGCTCGATCGGATAGGGATCCGATCGGATAGAGTCCTATGGGCTTACGACGTGTGGGCGGCCAACTCTATGAGATACGGATGAGATCCGATTCGAAAATAGAGTCCTGATCGGCCACTAGTCCTAGTCGGCCAACTCTATATAAAGGAGGGTGGGGTGGAGAGCTGCGGCACGTCAATTGCATCGCGTGCAACGAAGTCGCCGAGATCAATCTCCACGGAAACCCTCCCCACTTTCGAGCCAAACCCTAGCCTTGCATCGCGTGCTAGCACACGGGTGTTCGGCGTTCTGTCCCCGGACGTGTGGATATCGGTAGAGGCGCTGCTACGTTGCGCGCGTTGGTCGGCTTCGGATCGGCTGCAATCGGAGCGATCGGCCGTGGTGGAATCGGCTACGGTCGGGCGCATCGAGCGAGGCGTGAGAACGTGGCCGGACGACTCGAATCGGCTGATTGGTGAATCGGCTGTCTCCAGGAATCGGCTACACAATTCCAGATCGGATTGCCCTGATTGGCTATTCCGCTGCACTCTACTCCAATCGGTAACGATCTATCGGCCCTTACTTGCAAGTGTTCCTGGTTTGCGCGGTAAAAGTTTTTGTTTTCGGCTAGCGTAGCCTCCGCGTAACCCTTCAGTGGTATCAGAGCTAATCTTGCTTAGTTCGGGTTTTAGATTGGATCTGGAACAAGTTTTGCGCACGGGTTGATTAGATCAATCGGTTTTACGGGATCTGTTGAGGAGAGTAGATGGTAATTGCGTTCCTTGATAGTGTATCGGAACGGCGTAATGTGATTACGTCGAAGCAATTTCCAAATAACTCGGTTTGAGTTGGGTTCGAGATAGCATTCCTTGATAGTGTATCGAACGGTATAATATGATTATACCGAAGCTATCTCGTAGTCCGACTTTGTTGCTGCTCGCGCCTACGCAAACCATCTCCCTTGATAGTGTATCGAGACGGCATAATATGATTATGCCGATATGGTTTCCGTAAGCGATTTCATAGATTGGACCGCCGTGTGCACGCCCCCTTATAGGTCGTCTCGATGTCGTTTCTCTGCGATAGGTAGAAAATGTTTCTACGCCTAACTCGTTTTTGCAAAGAATGCTTTGAGATGGTATGGCCCTATTGTATGTATGAGATGTATGAGATGCATGTGATGCATGTAATATTCTTTCATATGTGCAATCCCTGTAATATTCTTTCATACGTGCAATGCTTGTAATATTCTTTCACGACCTGCGAGTCGATGTAATCTTCAATTAGAGCTTCTATAGTAGTAGCTTAGTTTGAAGAAATCAAGCATTCGGCACTTGGAAGAACGGTGATGAAGATGGAGATCCTCTACACCGGCATGGAGATAGAGATCACCATGTGAAGGGGGCCATACTATTTCATGCTATTCTACTTGCTTTCATATGTGATATGTTTGTTTGATAGGATAGCATCCCTCACAAAATTAAGTAGTAATGATGCCCTTCCAAATGTTGCACCCACCGTTATGCTCGTCAATGGTGGGTCTCGCCAAAGCAGAGTGCCATTCTCTATCATAACACGAGGGGGTATATGTCGGACATATACAGCAGGAGCATTTGGTTTACTTAACAAGGCTATCAAAACAGTTTTGGGCCTTGGGGCATAGGTTGGGGCCGGGGCATGGAGATGCCACACCAACAACAAGAGTCACATAGAGATGTGATTAGCAAGGAGTTGCTTACCGATGTTATTAATCTTCTAGCAATGATGCCAAAGCTCACTAGAAAATTAATTAACATGTGGATCTTGACCCAATACGTAACCTAGAGGGAAGGTGGAAAATACGTAATGGGAGTCTAATGTTAAATTGTTTAACAAAAGACATAACATAAACATTGTGCTAAACTTTGTTTTTCTTTGTAGAATAAATGGCGGCTAATACTACACCAGCACCTTTAATTTGCGATCTATTCTCGAAAAGGAAAAATTAAATGGAACAAACTTTATGGATTGGTATCGCAACTTGAGAATTGTTCTCAAGCAAGAGCGTAAGGAGTACGTTCTTGAAGTACCCTATCCCGAGGATTTGCCAAATAATGCCACTGCAACCGCACGTAGGGCTTATGAGAAGCACACTAATGATGCCCTAGATATAAGCTGTCTCATGCTTGCTACAATGTCCCCGAGCTTCGAAGCAATATGAGAGCAGCGATGCTCACACTATTATTCAGGGACTGCGTGGCATGTTTGAGAACCAAGCTCGGGCCGAGAGGTTCAACACCTCAAAGTCCTTGTTTGCGTGCAGCTTGTTGAGGGAATCCCGTCAGTCCGCATGTGATAAAGATGATTGGCTATATCGAGAGTCCGGAAAACTAGGTTTTCCCTTAGCCAAGAGTTGGCTACGATGTGATTCTCCGAGTCACTCCCTCCGAGCTTCGAGCCATTCATATTGAATTATCACATGAACAATATGGATAGGACCTTGGCTGAATTGCATGGGATGCTAAAGACAATGAGGAGAGTATCCAGAAAAACGGTCATCATGTGATGATGATGCGTAAGGCTAAGCGCAAACCACTGCCAAGAAACTTTGCACCAAGAGGAAGTTAACTCCCGATGAGATCGCGAGTGCCTCTAATGCAAAGAAGGGCAAGAAGGGGTCGGCGGCATCGATGCTCTTTTGCTTCTACCGCAAGGAGACGAGCCACCGGAAAAGGAACTGCAAGAAGTACATGGAGGATCTCAAGAAGAAGCAAAGTACGACTTCGCTTCGTATTAATGTTATAGACATTAATCTTGCTACTTCACCTACCGACTCTTGGGTATTTGATACCGGATCGTAGCTCATATTTGCAAATCGTTGCGGGAATGAGAAGAAGTAGAGGATTGAGAAGGGGCGAGGTGAACTCCGCGCGTCGGCAATGGAGCAAGCGTTGCTACGCTTCGCTTCGCACAGCACCACTTCATCTACCTTCAGGATTAGTTTTGGAATTAAATAATTGTTATTGTGTTCCAACACTATGTCAAAACGTTATTTCCGCTTCATGTTTGCAAGCGGAAGGATATGATTTTAGATCAATGAACAATGGTTGTTCAATATATCTCGAGATATGTTCTATTTTCATGCTCCATTGGTGAATGGATTATACATTTTCCATTGGTGAATGGATTATACATTTTGAATCTTGAAGCGTCTCCCATCTATAACATTAATACGTAAAGGCAACTCTCTAATGATATAAACTCCACGTTTATCCGGCATTGTCGCTTAGGCCATATAAATAAGAAACGCATGGAGAAGCTCCATAAGGATGGATTGCTTCACTCTTTTGATTTTGAATCATTTGAGACATGTGAGTCTTGTTTACTTGGTAAGATGACAAAGTCACCTTTCACGGGACACGGTGAAAGAGCAAGTGACTTGTTGGCACTCGTACATACCGATGTATGTGGACCAATGAGCTCAACGGCCGAGGTGATTATCGCACTTCATTACCTTTACCGATGAATTTAGTAGATATGGTTATATCTACTTAATGAGGCATAAGTCCGAATCCTTTGAAAAGTTCAAAGAATTCCGAATGAAGTACAGAATCATTTAGGGAAAACAATCAAGTTTCTACGATCGATCGTGGAGGGGAATACTTGAGCCAAGAGTTTGGTAATCATCGAAAGATTGTGGAATTGTTCGCAGCTGACTCCGCCAGAACTCCACAATGGAACGGAGTGTCCGAACGAAGAAATCGCACCTTGTTGGACATGGTGCGGTCGATGATGAGCCAAAGTGATCTTCCGTTATCTTTCGGGGATATGCTCTTGAAACAATGCGCTCACACTAAATAGAGTTCCATCTAAGTCGCTTGAAAAGACACCATATGAGATATGGACAGGGCAACCCCTAGTTTGTCTTTTCTCAAAATTTGGGGATGCGGCTTATGTAAAACGTTTACAGTCGACAAGCTCACACCCAAATCGACAAGTGCTTCTTTGTGGGATATCCTAAGGAAACTAAGGGATATTACTTTTATAATCGGGAACAAGGCAAAGTGTTTGTCGCCCGACACGGTGTCTTCTTGGAGAAAGAGTTTCTTTCAAGAAGGGTTAGTGGGAGCAGGTGCATCTTGAAGAAGTTCAAGAAACACCGTAAAATGTTTCAAACTACAAAACCACAACAGAGGTGCAAAGTGTTGCGCCACCGCTTGTAGATACACCAGCCCCACGGAGGTCCGAAAGATCACGTCGTGCACCCGACAGTACACAAAGTGCGGAACAACGTGATATATTGTTGTTGGACAACGATGAACCTAAGACCTATGAGGAAGCGATGGTGGGACCCGATTCCAACAAGTGGCTTGGAGCCATGAAATCCGAAATAGAATCCATGTATGACAATCAAGTTTGGAACTTGGTTGATCCACTGATGGTGTCAAAACCATTGAGTGTAAATGGGTTTTTAAGAAAAGGCCGATATGGATGGAAATGTTCACATCTATAAGGCGCGATTGGTGGCGAAAGGTTTTAAACAGATTCAAGGAGTTGATTATGATGAAACCTTCTCGCCCGTCGCAATGCTTAAATCTATTCGGATTATCCTAGCGATTGCTGCATATTTCGATTATGAGATATGGCGATGGATGTCAAAACGGCTTTCCGAATGGAAACCTAAGCGAGGATGTATACATGATACAACCTCGGGGTTTTGTCGATCCGAATCGCTGAAAGATATGCAAGCTACGTAAATCCATTTATGGATTGAAGCAAGCATCTCGGAGTTGGAATATTCGTTTTCATGAAGTAATCAAAGGGTTTGGTTTCATCAAAAATGAAGAAGAGGCCTGCGTTTACAAAAAGGTCGTGGGAGCGCAATTGTATTTCTAATCTTATATGTGGATGACATATTACTGATTGGAAATGATATCCCTATGCTAGAATCCGTCAAGTCTTCATTGAAAAATAGTTTTTCCATGAAATACTTAGGGAGGCAGCATACATATTAGGCATTCGGATCTATAGAGATAGATCCAAGAGGCTAATTGGATTAAGCCAAAGTACATACATTGACAAGGTGTTGAAAAGGTTCAACATGCATGATTCCAAGAAAGGTTTCTTGCCCATGTCACATGGCATTAATCTTAGCAAGAATCGGTGTCCTCGGACACATGATGAGCGGAATAAGATGGGTATGGTTCCATATGCTTCGGCAATTGGATCCATCATGTATGCCATGCTTTGTACACGCCGCATGTCTCGTACGCTTTGAGTGCTACGAGCGAGATACCGCCGATCCAGTGAAGGTCACTGGATCGCCGTAAAGAATATCCTTAAGTACTTGAGAAGAACTAAGGATATGTTCCTAGTCTATGGAGGTGAAGAAGAGCTCGTTGTAAGTGGTTACACCGATGCTAGCTTCCAAACAGACAAGGATGATTATAGATCACAATCTGGGTTCGTGTTCGCCTAAACGGAGGCGCAATCACTGGAAGAGTTCCAAGCAAGATACCGTTGCTGATTCTACAACGGAGGCCGAGTACATTGCTGCTTCGTAAGCTGCAAAGGAGGCTGTTTGGATCAAGAAATTCGTTTTTAAGCTTGGTGTGATGACTAGTGCGACTGGTCCAATGTCTCTCTATTGTGACAATAGTGGAGCCATTGCGCAAGCCAAGGAGCCGAGGTCACATCGAAGTCCAAACACATACTTCGACGATATCATCTCATCCGCGAGATAGTGGACAGAGGTGATGTCAAGATATGCAAAGTGCACACGGATCTCAACATAGCCGATCCGCCGACAAATCCTCTCCTCACCGAAGCATGAGGCGCACACAAGAGCAATGGGTATTAGATACTTACATGATTGACTCTAGTGCAAGTGGGAGATTGTTAGTGATATGCCCTAGAGGCAACATGGAGATGTTGGATATCACGTCAATGTTTATGTATTTATGAATAAAGTGTTATTCAGTTCCATGAAATAGAAATCTTGTATTGATCAATAAGTACGTGACTTATTTATGAGACTCTATACGTATGAATCTATTTCTAAATGATCCTCGATCATATATCATATTATTGGAACTAATATGATTCTAAGATCGGCATGTCTATTGATTGATGATCATGTCTCATAGATCATGGGTATGGAGATACCAAATCAATAAACATGGACACATGTGTTAGAGAACACATTGTTGGATAGACCCACCATGAGACACTACAGGAATTAATGTGCCATTAGTTGGTCTCGAGGTAGTGTTGGTACAAAGTCCTTAGACCCGAGATCACCATGGATTCCAACATGTGTAGTAGCCTACTTTGGGACTACCAAACGCTATTCCGTAATCGGGTAGTTATAAAGGTAGTTTTCGGGTTTGCTATGAAACATGGAGTGGGATGTGAGTGATCAAGATGGAATTTGCCCCTCCTTTGAAGAGATATCTCTAGGCCCCTCGAGGTAATGGATTATGGAAATGCATGGCCATGCTAAGTTGATTGAGGAGTCAATCAACGCACGGATAATCCAATACGGTTCGAGTGAATGGTTAAGCTATTGAAGGGATGGCACACATCTTGCCTATAGCTTAACCGGTGTCGTGAGGCAAAGGGATTTGTGTACACATTACAGGTTCGAGCCAATATTTTATTCTTGTATACTATGGTGTCAATATGTGCCGCTAGGCGCCGCGTTGATGTGTCGGCGAGTTGGACTCAAGCCGACGGTCGGCTAAGTTAGACTATAGCCGAAACCGAGTATACCGAACCTACGTGGTCGCACGCTTAAGGGGATAAGAACAGGCATTCGAGTTGGACTCGGATACGGCTCGATCGGATAGGGATCCGATCGGATAGAGTCCTATGGGCTTACGACGTGTGGGCGGCCAACTCTATGAGATACGGATGAGATCGGATTCGAAAATAGAGTCCTGATCGGCCACTAGTCCTAGTTGGCCAACTCTATATAAAGGAGGGTGGGGTGGAGAGCTGCGGCACGTCAATTGCATCGCGTGCAACAGAAGTCGCCGAGATCAATCTCCACGGAAACCCTCCCCACTTTCGAGCCAAACCCTAGCCTTGCATCGCGTGCTAGCACACGGGTGTTCGGCGTCTGTCCCGGACGTGTGGATACCGTAGAGGCGCTGCTACGTTGCGCGCCGTTGATCGGCTTGGATCGGCTGCAATCGGAGCGATTGGCCGTGGTGGAATCGGCGCGGTCGGGCGCATCGAGCGAGGCGTTAGAACGCGGCCGACGACTCGAATCGGCGATTGGCGAATTGGCCGTCTCCGTGAATCGGCTACACCCAGATCGGATTGCCCCGATTGGCTATTCCGCCGCACTCTACTCCAATCGGTAACGATCTATCGGCCCTTACTTGCAAATGTTCCTGGTTTGCGCGGTAAAAGTTTTTTGTTTTCGGCTAGCGTAGCCTCCGCGTAACCCTTCATGGCGATACGCCGAAAGTTTGATTGTGATTGTGTTGAATGTCTAGTTACAGGGGATCTCAGGTCCTATTTATACCCAAGATAAAATTATCTGTATAAACCCTCGACTCTATCTAAACTACTATTTAAAATACAACGTTATCCCGGGGAGGACCCACACCGTATTACAATGAATAGTTTAAACAAACTCCTAAATTAAAGATACAATTGCCGTTACAGGACTCTATCCATAGATGGCAATATCTTTTAACGCTCAAATTGATAACCGAATCTTTTATCTATCTTCAACATCTGCACCAGAAACGGTTTTATCTTCTGTGAACCTAGAATCGGCTATCGGCCGCTCTTGTTCGATTCAACCTTAGCCGACCGGCCTTGCAGCCGATCGCTTCTCAGCCGACGTGGCCTCTGTTTCTCCGCCAAACCAGCCGGTCCGATTCTGCTTCACCTTTGCCAAGACATAGGGATTCAATTACCAAATTTCGGTGTTAATAGTGGGGCCCACCTGTCATGTTCCTCCTCAGGCCGACCGCCCTTGCCGCTGACCTCGCATGCCCCGCGCCGTGATTTCCGCCTCCCCACTTGTCCCGCGTCGCCCTGAAGCCGCGCAATCAAGCCACCGGCCTTTCCCCTTAATTTCCCCCAAATTCCATCGCCTTAAATCGCTGCATTTGCTCGCCGCTTGAACGTCGCCGCCACCGCCTCCACCATGATTTCTGCCGCCCTCCCACCCGCGCCGCTTCCCGCGCCTATAAAATCGACCGCCGAGCTCCCATCTCCCATTTCCCCCAAACCCTCGAGCCCGCTGTGCTCTCCTCACCTCTCCCCGCGCCTCCCCTTGCTCCGCCGCACGCCGCTGCCGCTCCAAGCGCCGCCGCCGCGCGCCAAGGCCTTAGCCGCCTTCCCCGCATCCCGTCGCACCCCGGCCACCGCTCCCCGCCCTCGGTCCGTCATCGGAGCGCCTCGCTCCCGTGCTCCCCGAGCCGTCGCCGATACCGTCGCCTTCGGCTTCCATTTCCCGCCACCTCGCCGCTCCCCGAGCCACACCGTTGTTAACGACCAAATTTGGTAACTAAATTCCTGGGTTTGAAGCCAAGATTGAAGCGGAATCGGAGAAGAAACATGATCTGCGGAGAAACAGAGGCCGCATCAGCTGTCTAAATCGGCTGCAAAGCCAGTCGGCTGAGTCCGAGTCAGACTAGGATAGCCGATAGCTGATTCCGACTGAGGATAGAAGTGAAGCCAGTCCCTAATGGAAAGCTTAAGGATAGAGTATTGGATTCGGTTTCCAAAGTGCTTTGAAGATATTGCCATCTATGGATAATGTCCTGTAACGGCAATTGTATCTTTAATTAGGATATTTTGTATAGTTTCCTTTCGCGATAATGTTGATTCGTTTTGTAATCTCATCTGTAATATAAATCATGTCCGTCATGGACTAATTGTGTATCCGGGTATAAATAAGACCCGAGGGCTTGTAAAATAGATATATCAACAATAAATACAATCTCAGCGCATCGCCAAACCTTTTAATTTTAACTTTTCTCGACAAGTTCTTGCTTTTGCTCGGGCTGCATTGACGTCGATCTCCGAACGAGGTAATTCCTTGTTGCAAGTGGCTTGTATCGTCGGGGTTAGTGCTTACATCATTATGATACTCTAATTTCGATGTTATAAACTGCTTGAGTTATCATACGCAACATATAATCTAGAACAATGTCTAGATCTATCTCGCAATTGGCTGAGTTCTCTCTTAAAACGGCAGCCGATGGAGCTAGATCTAGATGTTGATTTAGATTATATGGTGTGTCTACCGTCTCGAATGGTTCTCATTGGCCCATACAGATTTAGTATTTCTTCTTATACTTAATGTTGCATCAAATCGACCTGTTAAGTCGCTTTTAGAGGTACATAAATCTGTTCAGCATAATGTTTACCATTAGAAACATTGTCGGGGTTTCAGCCGGTCTTACCTGTTCTAATCGTTTTTTAGTATTTATTACTATTAGATGTATTAGAGTTGCCTTTTATATTAAGATCTCAATCTATTTAAATGCCACAAGCCAGCATCAATCTGTTGAATCCTATCAACAGTCGATTCATCTAGGTTTATCACATTTAACTCAGATTAATATCTTTTTATAAAATACATCGGAGTATTAGCCGATTTACACTAGATCTGCGACATCGGTTGGGTTATGAATACATATAAGTTTTATACTAATGCACTTTTGATGTAAGTGGTTTATACTGTCTCGGTATACTATTGATCTTTCCCAATCACTTAGTTTAAACGTGTGTTGGGATAATGATTATATGTTTATTGATTCCTTTAGCCGATCGAGTAGGATCTAATCTTAACCCAAACACATATTTCTTGTTTTCTTGTTGGTTATAGGATCAAACCAACTGGCACGCCCGAATTCCACCAAAGGCAATCAATTTGGACCTGCACTAGAGTAAAGCAAATCTCTCAGGTCAGTGCGAGGGAATCAAATTTCTCATCAGTGACCTAGGAGCAGTTGAAGAACATCTTCAACGCCAATCGGCCGCCTATCATGTCTAAAGAGCCAATTGGCAGCATCGCGCCAGAACCGCATCTCAATGCCAACGGTAATCGGCCTCCTTCTGAGTAGCCGCCCCAGTTCGCGTCTCGGCCACCTCCCGCTGCAAAGTAGTTTCAATGCCAACATCTGGGAAGACACGTTGAGCAACAGTACCAGCCGCAGACGCCACCACTCCAGTATCAGAAAGGACACGTTTGCTACGAGCAGTACGAGCCGATACCTCAAGTTCAAGCTCAAGACAGCAGACCTTGGGCCAATCTGATTGATGACGTCATGTGTGAGCGGTTCGGCCTTAAACCCAAAGATTCTGGCAACATGTACCAGAACCCGTATCTAGAATACTTCGAGAGGGTGCCGCTGCCAAACCGGTACAAGGTGCCGGATTTCTCAAAATTCTCCGGGCAAGACAACGTGTCCACCTACGAACACGTCAGCCGATTCCTAGCTCAATGCGGGGAGGCGTCGGCTATAGACACGCTCAGGGTACGCTTGTTCCCGCTATCACTTTTGGGGTCGGATTTTACCTGGTTTTCTTCCTTGCCATACAACTCGGTTCAAAGCTGGGCCAATCTCAAGAAATAATTCCACAGCTACTTCTACTCCGGTACCCATGAAATGAAGTCATGTCGGATCTTACCAAAGATCGCGAAGCACAAAGAATCGGTTCGGACTATATCCAAGCCGCTTTGGGGACATGAGGAACCGATGCTACAGCTTGGTGTTATCGGACTCGCAGCTAGCCGATTTAACTTTTCATGGCCTTTTGGCCCCAATCCATGAAAGGTTTTCGGCTCAAGACTTTGATAGCCTGGCCCACTTGGCCCAAAAGGTGACGGCGCACAAGCAAAGATTTAAAGAATCCAGGAGGGTCGTCAAGAAAGTTACCCACGTCGCTTGCACAACAGATTCAGACTCAAGTGATAGCGACGCAGAGATGGCAGCAGCCGAGTGGACTAGAAACAAGAAGGCCATAACCTGCCAATGGTTAAAAAAGTCGGCTAGGGAGGAGAAATATGACTTTGATATAACTAGAGCCGACAGGATTTTCGATCTACTGCTGAGGGAGAAGCAAATTCGGCTGCCGAACAACCACATTATCCCATCAGCCGACGAGCTCAAAAAGAAAAGGTACTGCAAATGGCACAACACCACCTCCCACAGCACGAACGATTGCAAAGTATTGAGGCAGCAAATCGAGTCAGCCATCGAAGACAGGAAGATAAAATTCAAAGAATCAGCTAAGCCGATGAAGGTCGATGGTAACCTTTTCCCGGTCAACATGGTCCAAGCCGGCCCTAGGCAAGCTGATCAGCAGCACCGAATGATGTACAGTTTAGCTGAAACACTAAAATCAGTCGATGCCGTCTCAGGAGCATCGTACGAAAAGCCGACTGGAGATGAAGCCGCACCAATAACCATGGTGCACACCTCTGGCCGATCGGCTGATCGTCGGCCCAGACAGACGGACAGCCGAGTGCGATTCCAGCGCAGGTCCAAGAAGAAGAAGAGAGCCGGCGCGGTAAGCCATACCAGAGGACAACCGATCGGCTGGGTGTAGCATACTACCGCCGCCATGACGGCTGTGATCCGCATTGGCGCTGCGAGTTCTTCAGGTTCTGCTGGGAGGACGGAATGAGGCTGCCCACCCTTGAAAACCGCCCAAAGATGCGCGAATACGGGAGGACGATTACGGGGACCACCAATGGAAAGTTCTAGCCGATTCGTCCCCGAGCCGTTCAACTTAACCAGCGGAAACCTTCCGTCCACGATCGGCTCGGCCCAATCCACCAGGACTTCTTTCAAGAAGAGGCCAAAGAGGAGGCTGATGAAGAACAATCGGCCAACCCCCAATGGTGCCCTTCAGACCTGTTCATCAAGACACAGAAAAGAAAAATTCAGAGGCTTAAGAGTGAGGGACAGGAAGAAGAAGTCCAACGGATGATCCAACAGCAACAACATTGGTAGGGCGCAAAGCAATGGCATGTCAAAAAACAGGCAGCCCCAGCTGACGAAAGCCCAACCGGTAAGGCCAAAAGGGTGGCGAAGGGCAAAGGAGTGGTCACTGCATCGGTCAACATGGTTTTCATATTGCAGGCCGAATTTGAGGCTGTCGAAGCCGATGCAGACACAGTGGAAGAAACCTGGGCTAAACTGGTATTGTCCCTGTGTTAATGCCAAAATTTGGTAAGCCCCGAAGTCTTTATCGGCTAAGTGTTCGTATCGGCTCGAAGCAGAATCGGCTGAGAGTTTTGCGTCAGCCGATGAAGGATCATTATCTCCAGCAGTCGGATTCTTGTTAGATTCGGTTTGAGAAGATCTTATCCAGAAGAAACCGAGTCCAGGGAGGATACGGCTTGTATCTATTAATTAGGAAAAGGTTGTTAGTTTCCTATTTTATCTTTAGGAAAGTTTGTTTTGTAATCTGTTAGGATCTTTGCCATCCCACGGGTATAAATATGTAAGCCTGGGGTTCATGTAAATCATCTCTCGATCAATACAACCTCGGCGCATCGTCACATTTTACTTTTTTACTTTGTTCTTCATCCGTCGAGACTTGGCACCTGACGCGGGGCTGCATCGGCTTCGATCTCCGGCGAAGGGGTAAGTCCAAGGTCCCACTGGTTCAGGCAATCATATTGGCTACGTCGGCGTGGTCCAAGGCTGCATCAATACATTCGACCTCTTGGATTGCTTCAGTTTGTTGATATGTTCGCCTGAATATTTATCATATGTCTCTATTAATCTAATCTTGGTATTTCAGTTTAGCCCTATCGGTTGTCTCTCGTTTTAGGGTTTCTGTCGCTATCGGCTAAACTGTTTACTAGATTAGATTGGTTTAGGCTCCTACCACCCTGAAAATCAGCTAAGGGCTTGATTGTCTAGATATTGCTTTTCTTTTCATACTTAGTGCTGCATCAGTTTGATCTACTAAGTCATGATTAGAACTGTAATCTCTAGCCCGCTGTTGACTGCCACTAAGGGTTTCATCGGGGTTTCAGCTGAGTTATCTGGATATTGCATCGGCTTACAAGGATTGGATCTAGCCGATTGTAGCAGAGGCTTCATTGAACATTTGATCATTTGGATTTTATGAAATCGGACTCCCAGCCGATGTGTGCTTTAATCTTTAAATCAAAATCTATTTTACCATGTGATTGGTTGGTGCAAAGTTATATATGTCGTGTTATTGTCAGCCGATCGCCTTTATATATATGTCTGTTAAGCGTATAGCCAATGGAGTCAAACCCTAACACCATCGGCTGGCATCAGCATCGGCTGGAATTGCACCATCGGCTTATCAACCGATCAGTTAGTTTTTGGGTATCGGTCTATCGGCCGATATGATTTATGTTCTCGTTGTTTTGCATAACTTGTCGGTGGCGATCAAACCGACCGGCACGCCCGCGCTTCATCTATTCTAGGACCTGCACCGGAGCTAAGCGAGATCTCCCGGCCGGCGTGTTGATTTTTCTCGTCAACACATTTTTGGCACGCCAAGTGGGACCGTGTTTTGGACCGCATATCTTTTTACATGGCTCAGCGGACCCATAATTGCCACAATGTATGATGAAGAAGTCAAGGCCGAGGAAGAACAATCTATCAAGCTGACAAATGAAGATAGGAAACAGTCTACTGAGCCGATGGATGACGAGACACTTCAAGAGATGGCTGATAACGTCATTCATCGTGCTGTGTTCGATCAATCTGGAGTTTTGATGAGTACATTGCATGGTTTGATCGAGGAAACAGTTCCCAAGGTAATTGCTTTAAGAAGTCAGCATGGAGGGCAAATTGATGAGCAATCCCAGCATCATCGGCAACAACAAAATTGGCTCGGGGGGCAAGTTGATCGATATCAGTATGCCGAGCCACATCAGCAACATCGGCCAGCAAAAATTTGAAGATATCCGTCCAAAGAGGATTGGGCCAATATAATTACAAAGGTAATGAAGGGGCAATTTGGAATTAAACGTAAAACTCAAATTTCTGTGTATCATGCCATATCCTGAGTGGTTTGATGGGGTTCCACTTCCAAGCCGATACAAGGTTCCAGATTTCTCCATGTTTTCAGGGCAAGATGGTATATCCACAATGGAACATATCAGCCGATTCTTAGCTCAATGTGGGGAAGCATCGGCTGAAGAAGCTCTGAAAGTTAGACTTTTTCCTTTGTCTTTGACTGGATCAGCTTTCAAATGGTTTTCATCATTGCCACCAAATTTCATCAGAAGTTGGGCCGATCTTGAAAAGCAGTTTCACATGTACTTCTTTGCTAGGGTTAGCGAGTTGAGGCTTGCAGATTTGATATCAGTTAAGCAGCAAGAAGGGGAATCGGCTAAGGAATACATTCAAAGGTTTTGTAATATCCTCAGCCGATGTTATAGTTTGAGCCTAAGTGATGAGCAGATAGCAGATCTTGCATTCCAAGGGTTGTCGGCAGCTAACCGAGGCAGGTTTTTCGTCCATGAGTTCGACAGCCTGGCTCAGCTATTACTGTATCGGCTTATGAGAGTCGGTGTCAAGAAGAAGAAAAGAATCAGTTTTGGGGCGATCAAGACAAGGACAATTTTGAAGCATGACTTCTCATACTCCAAAACCGGGGGGCATGTGTTAATGCCAAAATTTGGTAAGCCCCGAAGTCCTTATCGACTAAGTGTTCGTATCGGCTCGAAGCAGAATCGGCTGAGAGTTTTACGTCAGCCGATGGAGGATCATTATCTCCAGCAGTCGGATTCTTGTTAGATTCAGTTTGAGAAGATCTTATCTAGAAGAAACCGAGTCCAAGGAGGATACGGCTTGTATCTATTAATTAGGAAAAGGTTGTTAGTTTCCTATTTTATCTTTAGGAAAGTTTGTTTTGTAATCTGTTAGGATCTTTGCCATCCCACCGGTATAAATATGTAAGCCCGGGGTTCATGTAAATCATCGCTCGATCAATACAACCTCGGCGCATCACCACCTTTTACTTTTCTACTTTGTTCTTCATCCGCGACACTTGGCACCTGACGCGGGGCTACATCGGCTTCGATCTCCGGCGAAGGGGTAAGTCCAAGGTCCCGCTGGTTCAGGCAATCGTATTGGCTACGTCGGCGTCGTCCAAGGCTGCATCAGTACATTGGACCTCTTGGATTGCTTCGGTTCGTTGATATGTTCGCCTGAATATTTGTCATATGCCTCTATTAATCTAATCTTGGTATTTCAGTTTAGCCCTATCGGTTGTCTCTCGTTTTAGGGTTTCTGTCGCTATCGGCTAAACTGTTTACTAGATTAGATTGGTTTAGGCATCTACCACCCTGAAAATCAGCTAAGGGCTTGATTGTCTAGATATTGCTTTTCTTTTCATACTTAGTGCTGCATTAGTTTGATCTACTAAGTCGTGATTAGAACCGTAATCTCTAGCCTGCCTGTTGATTGCCACTAAGGGTTTCATCGGGGTTTCAGCCGGTGAGTTATCTAGATATTGCATCGGCTTACAAGGATTGGATCTAGCCGATTATAGCAGAGGATTCATTGAACATTTGATCATTTGGATTTTATGAAATCGGACTCCCAGCTGATGTGTGCTTTAATCTTTAAATCAATATCTATTTTACCATGTGATTGGTTCGTGCAAAGTTATATATATCATGTTATTGTCAGTCGATCGCCTTTATATATATGTCTGTTAAGCGTACAGCCAATGGAGTCAAACCCTAACACCATCGGCTGGCATCGGCATCGGCTGGAATTGCACCATCGGCTTATCAGCCGATCAGTTAGTTTTTGGGTATCAGTCTATCGGCCGATATGATTTATGTTCTGTTGTTTTGCATAACTTGTCAGTGGCAGGATCAAACTGACTGGCATACCCGTGCTTCATCTATTCTAGGACCTGCAATGGAGCTAAGCAGATCTCCTAGGCCGGCGTGTTGATTTTTCTCGTCAACACCCCGGAACAAGCTATCTTCGAGAAACCTGAGGGGACCGAGAATCGGCACTTGAAGCCCTTATACATTGAAGGATTTGTCAACGGAAAGCCGATGTCCAAGATGCTAGTTGATGGAGGGGCTGCCGTCAACCTAATGCCTTACGCAACGTTCAGAAAGCTGGGCAAAGGAGCCGAAGATCTGATCAAGACAAACATGGTGCTCAAGGACTTTGGTGGCAACCCTTCAGAAGCCAAGGGAGTTTTAAATGTTGAGCTGACCGTCGGCAGCAAAACCATGCCCACGACATTTTTCGTCATCGACGGGAGGGGTCGTGTAACCTGCTGCTTGGGAGGGATTGGATCCATGCCAACTATTGCATCCCTTTCACAATGCACCAAAGCTTAATCCAGTGGCAAGGCGACAAGATAGAAATCGTGCTAGCTGACAGGTCAGTCAACGTTGCTAACGCCGATTTGCCATTTGGTGAAATCGATGGTATTGATTGACTGTCCGGCAAAGTTTGGCAAGCCGATTTCTTAAAGGTGTCCAATTCTGATATACAGCCCATTGGAGACGAAGAGCCTCAATTATTACTTTGAAGGCATCATGGAGGGTTCGAGCGTCTACAACGAGGACACCGTGGATGACATCGACGGCAAACTCGGGCAAGTTTTTATGTCGGCCGACGAGTTAGAAGAAGTGGATATAGGTCCAGGAGATAGGCCTAGGCTGACATATATTAGTAAAGATTTGTCTTCTCATTTTAAGACCAAGCTTGTTGAATTGTTAAAGGAATATAAAGATTGTTTTGCTTGGGAATATTTTGAGATGCTCGGTCTTAGCCGATCCATTGTTGTACATCAGCTTCCTATCAAGCCAGGATATCGGCCGTACAAATAGCCTCACAGGAGGTTTAAAGACGATATGTATGATGCGATCAAAGCCGAAATCACTCGGCTATATGACGCTGGATTTATTCGACCCTACCGATATGCTGAATGGGTTTCAAATATAGTTTCAGTAATGAAGAAAAACAGCAAGCTTAGGGTGTGCATCGACTTCAGAGATTTGAATAAAGCTACCCCTAAGGACGAATACCCAATGCCTATAGCTGATTTGTTAGTGGATGCCACCTCTGGCTACAAAATTATAAGTTTCATGGACGGCAACGCAGGTTACAATCAGATTTTTATGGCCGAAGAAGACATCCATAAAACAGCTTTCAGGTGCCCAGGAGCAATTGGCCTATACGAGTGGGTCGTCATGACTTTCGGCTTGAAGAATGCTAGAGCTATGTACCAGAGGGCCATGAATTACATATTTCATGACATGATCGGCTCCCTAGTAGAAATCTACATCGATGACGTTGTTGTCAAATCTAAGGAGATAGAAGACCATATAGCCGATCTAAGGTAGGTTTTGGAAAGGACAAGGAAATATGGCCTGAAGATGAACCCTATCAAGTGCGCGTTTGGCGTATCGACCGGCCAGTTCCTGGGATTTCTTGTTCACGAGAGGGGAATTAAGGTCACACCAAGAAGCATCAATGTCATTAAGACGATTCAACCTCCGAAGGACAAGAAGGCATTGCAGTCCCTGATTGGCAAAATCAACTTTATCAGACGGTTCATAGCAAACCTATCAGAGAAGATGGAGCCGTTCACACCTTTGTTTCGGATCAAAGCCGATCAAGCATTCACCTAGGGGGCAGGACATCAGAAAGCTTTGGATAACATAAAAGATTATCTCAGCTCCCCTCCAGTCCTGATTTCTCCACAAAAAGGGGTGTCATTCAAGTTATACCTGTCAGCCGACCAGAAATCCATCGGCTCAGTTTTGATTCAGGAGATCGAAGGGAAGGAGAAAGCAATTTTCTATCTTAGCCGATGACTTTTGGATGCAGAGACAAGGTACTCACAAGTGGAGAAGTTATGTTTGTGCCTGTATTTTTTATGCACAAAGTTAAGGCATTATCTATTATCCAGTGAGTGCACTGTGGTATGCAAAGCTGACGTAGTAAAGTATATGCTATCGGCTCCAGTTCTAAAAGGACGAGTCGGGAACTGGATTTTTGCCCTAACTGAGTTTGATCTGAGATACCAGGCACCCAAGGCAATAAAAGGACAAGCTATACCCAATTTTGTAGAAGAACACAGAAATGATTCAATCGGCTCGGTGGATATCATGCCTTGGACTTTAACTTTTGATGGCTCAATTTGCACAAATGGGTGCGGCATCGGCTTAGTAATAATTTTCCCAAGGGGGGCAAGCTTTGAGTTCGCTTTTTCAATCACACCCCATGCAACAAACAATCAAGCCGAAAACGAGGCTGTAACACCCTGAAAATCAGAGATTTAAAAATCAAAAACTAAAATTTGGAACTTACAAAAACTTTTGTATTGTAGCATCTCGTCGTATTTATTTGCCTCTTATTCGCAAGTTTTACTGCATGTTATAAATAAATAAATATTTAATAAATAATGGAAATGTCTAAAAGGTTCGGAAACCCTAAATGAAAAGGAAATTCCTAAATAAATATTAGAAATGAAAATTGGGAAAAGATAGGGTTGATAAAAATTTTTGGGTCAAAACCGTATTTTTGGAAAATACAAAAATAGAATAAAATCAAATGTAATAATATAAATAAAAAGAATATATATATAATATAATAACAATAATTGGGACCAAAATTATATTTTTATTTACTTGGGTTAAATGCAAAAGAAAAAAAGAAAAAAAGAAAATCGAAAAGTGCACGTGCATTGCCCACCACGTGTTCGATCCCGTACCGCCCCGCCGCATCCCCTCGACCACGCACGACGCGCGCCGCGCCCGCGCCCATCCCCACCCGCGCGTGCGCCACCACCGCGCCGCACCCGTGCGCACGCCGCGTGCACGACGCCCACGCCGCCACGCGCCGCGCCGCGCCCGGCCTTCCCCACTCACGCGCTCGCATTGTGCCGCGTGCCGCCACCTGCGCGCGCGCCTCCTCGGCCCCACTTTTCCTCCGTCGCCGCTCCCATGCCGCCGTCGCCCCATGCCGCCGCCTCCGCCGTCGTGCCCACACCGCGCCCACGCCGCCGACGCACGCCACACCGCTGTCCCCGGCCACGCCCACGCCTATAAAAGAGGCCCCGCCTCCCCCTCGCCACACCGCACCACCCCGAGCCCTCCTCCTCTCTCGCCGCCGCTGAGCCGTCGCCGTGCCGCCCCGCCGGGAGCCGCGCGCGCGACGCCTTCCGTTGCGCCGCCGTCACCGCCGCCACCGCCGTCCGCCACCACATCGCCAGTGAGCCGCTCCCCTCTTTCCTTTCCCCCTCCCTTTGTGCCTTGCCCTGCACCAGCTGGCCAGGCCAAAGCAGAGAGGAAGAAGGGGAACAGCAAGAAGAAGGAAAGAAGGAAGGAAAGAAAAGGAGGAAAAGAGAAGAGAAAAGAAAAGAAAAGAAACGAAAAGAAAGAAAAAAGAAAAAGAAAAATAGGGAAATTAGGAAAATGTTTTTGGGAAAATATCCAGAAATTTTGGGATGAAATAATAGTTTTTCTAAAATAAAATTTTGAGGTTTTCCTGAAATAAAAAATTAAATAATATTAAGAGTAATTGTCACACAATTAATTTAGAAATTAATTATAGTTCAATTTGTTAATAAATACTAATTTTATTCTTCGAATTTATTGCTAAAATTTAAACTTCAAAATTATTTATAATTGTGTCAAGCTTTATGGTTTATTACTTGTCGGATTTGATTATTTATCTCTAGGGATTGTCAGCCCGATGAATTGGGCGATAAAATTTTGAATCAACCATTCTTTTCTCTGTATTATATTTTCGAATCATCAACCATAATATTTGTTGTAATTTATAAATGGAATTAGTCATCTCATTAATAATTAAATCGGTTAATCACAGAAACTTCAAACTATTATAACCCGGTTTTCGTCGAAACTCGAACCTAAATTCGTCTAAAATCGTAGACTAGTTTTAGGAGCCGCTTTTGCGATTTTATTTGGCATTTTGGTGATTTTTATTTGAATTTTGATCGAATTCAATCGGTTTGTCGCACGTATGTATAGAGTCCGAGGGAGCTGTTGAGTTCGTTGAAGACCCAGGTCAACAAGGGTGCGAGCAAGGCAAGTCATCACTCCCTTAGAACATACTGATCCTATTTGCGAACTTGTGTTGATTCTAAAATTAAAATGTGCATGCTATACACAAAAGAATACCTATTATTGTTATGTCATGCCTTGATGTTGATTACCTTTAGTTATACTCTTTGTAACCCTCGATATGATGTGACCGAAGGAAATCTTCGGTAAAATGCTTAGTCATGCTTATATTAGATTCATGCATACTCATGTTTACAAAATGTTATATGCTTAGGCAACTACCTTGGGAAAGGTGGTTGACATTTGGCAAGTGAAGACATGAGCGCCACTTTGCCATGACAAGGATAAAATGATCCTTTGATGAAAAACTAAAACAAACAAATGTTTTAGACCAGGGAAGCCAGATGATTTGGGTGGAATCCGAAAAAGGCAAGTGTCATCCCCGGTCAGTTAAGGACCGAGCCCTGAGACTTAAACATGAAACGAGTCAGTACAACCGTACTTCTCGAATGGGTATAGACCTAGCGGAGTAGATAGCCAAGCAGAGGCGGTACCCCTGCATAGTGGTTCTTATGTATGAGATGAGACTGAGGGCCTACCGGCGGGGAGTTACCGCTGGTGGGTGACCAAATGAGAAGAATGAGCAAGAGGCCTACTGGCGGGGGCTTACCGCTGGTGGGTATCAGAATTGAGATTGGACTTAAGTACAACGGAAGGAATGACTAAGTTATTCCCTTACCCCGGGAGCGCCAGAACTCCTCACACTGCTAGCAAATGATGGCTAGAGTGCAAGAGGATTTAAGTTCATGGAGCGGGTACTGCCAAAGTGAGGTTATCGAAAGGCTTTGTCGTGACCGTCTCATGTGTTGGGACGTAGGCTCATTTGTTGGGCAGTTACGGAGTACGGGTAAAGTGTACATCCACTGCAGTGAGAGTAAATCAATCTATTCGAATAGCCGTGCTCGCGGATATAGAGCGGCGTGACAAGTTTCTCTCTTGGCTAGACTCTAAATTTTAAAATGATGGGATGGGTTTGCATGATGATTTTTATGTGCTGGTGGATCAACTTGTCGAATGGCGAGAAGGGGTAGACTTCCCAGAAAATCATTATGATCCGGTGGCGGGAAGCTATCCTTGGAATCACAATGGATGGTGGACAGAACCATCGCCGATTTAATGAACCCTGGAAATAAAACTTGATTAGGCTAGACTTTAGGTTTTTGAAAAGAATTACAAAACTGGCTTTGTGCAAATGAACCACAACCATTCTTTGGAGATTCCCCTATCATCTGCATCCTTGCTGTGATGTCTTGCTGAGTACGGTTGGTACTCACCCTTACTATACGCACAAATATTCAGATGTGGGCAATAAAGACCCTGAAGATCCATACGCGTACTACCAGGAGGGTGTGGAAGATGATGGAGTCCAGTAGGTCTTAGCTCCAGTCGTTGCCTGTGGCAATGGTGTGGTGCTGTCTTCTTTCCGCTGCCTTATCTACTTTCTACTTTTGGTTGTATTCCGGACCGTTTGGTCCTATGTTCTAGAGTTTGCCTTCGGGCTCTATATTGTAATATTTTGTATGTGTCAATGAATGTACCGTGCACGTGATAATTCAGTACTGTATTTCGTGGGTACCAAACTACTCGATCCAGGGAAATGGTACTATGAACACGAATGATTCCCGTTCCAAAAACGGGGGTCTACAGAGGCCGTGCTGAAGGGACTACAACTGCTCAAGGAAGTCGAAGCTGACGCCATCGAGATAATGGGAGATTCACTATTGGTCATCAGCCAGTTATTAGGAGAGTATGAGTGCAAGAACGATACGCTGATGGTCTACTATCAAAAGTGCCGAGAATTGATGGAAAACTTTCGGCTAGTAACCCTGAAACATATCCCTAGGGAGCAAAATACAGAAGCCAATGATTTAGCTCAGGGGGCATCAGGCTATAAGCCGATGACGAAAGAAATCAAAAAAGAGATTGCAACCATGTCAGCCAACGACTGGAGACATGAAGTCTACAACTATCTGCAAAATCCGTCCCAGTCGGCTTCAAGGAAATTGTGTTACAAGGTTCTACGGTATGTTTTGCTCGATGAAGATTTATACTATCGGACGATTGATGGCGTGTTGCTCAGATGCCTAAGTGCTGATCAAACCAAGGTGGCTATTGGAGAAGTACATGAAGGAATTTGTGGCACGCATCAATCGGCCCACATGATGAAGTGGCTACTTCGGAGAGCAGGATACTTTTGGCCGACTATGTTGTAAGATTGTTTCAAATATTATAAGGGCTGTCAGGACTGCCAAAAGTTTGGAGACATCCAGAGAGCGCCAGCGTCAGCTATGAACCCCATTATCATGCCTTGGTCGTTCAAAGGTTGGGGAATCGATATGATCGGCCAAATTAATCCACCCTTTACCAAGTGGCTGGAAGCAACTCCCTTGAAGAAGGTTGACTCTAGGGACGCAATCGAATTTGTGAAGGAGCACATTATATACAGATTCGATGTCCCTCAAACTATCACCACAGATCAGGGATCTATTTTTGTCTCCGACGAGTTTGTTCAGTTTGCCGATAGCATGGGGATTAAGCTGCTAAATTCTTCGCCATATTATGCTCAGGCTAACGGGCAAGCAGAAGCTTCAAATAAGAGTTTGATCAAGTTGATAAAGAGGAAGATCGCTGATTACCCAAAGCAATGACATAACTGATTGGCCGAATCACTGTGGGCTTATCGAATGGCTTGTCACTGATCCACAAATTGGTCTATGGACATGAAGTAGTTCTACCATGAGAAAACATCATCGGCTCAAGAATGGTTCAACTACAAGATCAGCTAACAGCCGATGACTATTATAATCTAATGGTAGATGAATCAGGAGACCTAGTTCTGTCAAGGATGTGTGCTTTGGAAAAAGTGACCAGGGACAAGGAGCAAGTAGCCCGTCATTATATCAAGAAGGTGGTGCCTAAGTCTTTCTAAGAGGGCGAGCTCGTTTGGAAATTAATATTGCCGATTGGATCAAGGGATAGCAATTCGGCAAGTGGTCACCAAACTGGGAAGGGCCTTTCAAAATCCACAAATGCGTCTCTAAGGGTGCCTACATGTTAGAAGGATTGGACGAAGAGGTATTTGGGAGGGCTCTCAATGGCAAGTATCTGAAGAAGTATTATCCCAATGTTTGGATCAACTCATGATTCGGCTAAGGTTTTGTCGATCCATGATAGCCGATGTGTTGTGCAGATATACGCATCACCTTTAGGACGTTTTATTCTAAGGTTTTTCCCTCTGATCTTTCCAAATCAGCTCAATCTAGCCGATGGATGCGAGTTATTTGGTTTACTAATTTTATCAATGCTAAGGATATCATTGACAAAATTAAGGGGGCATATATAACACAAGGTCAGAAATCATAGATGTAAGACTTCAAATTTCTGGGGATTTTTCAAAATTTTCGAGACATTCAACACTTGGGAATAACTGAATCGGTAGAAGCATGAGAACGGATTAAGGGCACACAAACAGCCAATTACAAAGTTATGTACACATGAGAAAAATACAAGTCACAGATTACAACCCCAAGAAGTTGTCTATAGCCGCTATTGCTGCCTCCTTGATAGCATTGACTTTGTCGACTACAGCCTTATCTTCTTGCTCGGTGCTGGGAACTGCTTTGGCCGATTTGTTCAGCTCCCCCAAGTGCTTTTTAGTGGCAGTCACCTTGCCCCTTTGATCTTCTTGAGCCTTGGGGAGATCGGCCAGCAATTGCTTCTTGGCAGCAATTTTTGCCCTGCATTGTTCAAGTTGTAGCAGCAAACCGGCCTCTTCCAGCTCGAGCTCGACGACCTCGCCTTGTGTGGCCGACGGCCCAGCCAAGAGTTCGTCTAACTTTGTCTTTTCGGCCAACACACTCTTCACGGTCGCATCGATCTTGGCCACCAGGTCAGCTTGAGCCAGCCGCTCAAGCATCCTGCACATTGTGTGTTCCAATCTGGGCTGATGCTGATCGAGAAGACCGCCTTCGAGATCTTTTTGGATAGATCGTCAGGGAGCTTATCTTCGATCTCAAAGAAGCGTGATCGGGCCGATCCACACTCCACCACCAGTCGGTCGACGTCAATGTCTAGCCGACGACGGATGTCTTGTAGCTTCTCTTTGATCTCGTCGGCTACCACAGTTTTGTCTAGGCTGGTTGCTTCGGTTTCTTCCTCGCCGATGAACTCTTTGATGTCAAAAGGCAGCAAATTGGCTAGAGTCTGTGAACAAAGACAGAGCAGTCAGACAGGGGATAGGACGGCCGATTTTCCAAGTTCTAAAAGAAAAGGGAAGAGAAGTGAAGCTTACTCGTACAGCAGGAGCTGGAACGGCCCCTTCCTTGGCAACCGAGCTAGCTGGGGCAGTAGCCTCTGCGACGTCGTGGCTACCCGAAGCAGCCACCTCTTTGGTGTCCTGATTGGTTGGGGTGGCAACTTCCTCGGCATCGTGGCTGCCCATGGCCGATTGAATGCGTTCACCTGAAGCTTGGGGGGCAGCCGATGGAGATCGAGGGGGCTATAACAGAAGACAAGTGTTAGTAACGATCGGCTAAGTACAAAGACACAAGCAAACAGAAAGATAAGTTCAGAGGACTACTGTTGAAGCTGGGCGAGGAGTGTGACTGGCTAATCTCTTGAACTAACAAAGAGGATTTGGTTAAGGCTTGAGTAAAAATGGTTTGAAAATCAAACTCTAGAAGATGAAGTGCTTACCGGCCGTTTTGGAGCAGGAGGACTTCGTGGGGATGGAACGTTGGTTGTAGGGCTGACTGAATTATTATTGGTGCCGCTTGATGTAGCTGCCTCCGCAACGGCCTGAGAGACCTCTTCATCCATCACTTCTTGATTGAGGAACTCATCGATGCTTGGATCGATGGACGGGAGGCTGTCGTTAGGCAGCTTCAGCTTCTTTTTCTTCTGTCTCTTTGCAGGAGTAGCCGATGGTTGTGCAGCGGCAGGAGCAGCCCTTTTCGTCCTTTCTACAGGCTGACGTGTTTGCCCATATAACAGGGTCTTTAGATTCGGCGCTTCCCAGCCGATTGCCGCGGGGCAAGCCCACAGCCGTTTGGAAGGATTCCTGGCCGGTATTCAATGGCAATCCCAAAGTTGCTCACCATCGGCGGATCTGTCTTTGTCATCTGCAAGAAAAAAGATTTAAGTATCAGCTAGCGAAGATAGCCGATTCAAAATAATAAGTATTAAGGGTGAAGAGCTTACCGAAGGTATTTCGTCAGGCAATAAAGCGGTGATGTACACAGAAGAGCGGTGATGGAAGATATGTCTCTTTATTTCCACCCACCACTTGTCATTGGCTGAACTCTTTTTGTGGGCCAGCTCTATGATCCCGATATTGCCGAGGGGTGGGCCCTCTATGTCCATCAGCTTGTTCATGACCAGTTTGTCGTCCACCACCCCTCGAGTTTCGATCTCGTCGGCATAATAGCAGCCGATGGGCAGTTGACCTAGTCCAAATTGCCTACCAGCCGACATCGGATAGTAAAACTCATAAGTCTTCGAATATTGTGGCCTTGATGGATGCCGGTCGGCAGGATACACGGGGTAACTGCTGCAGTAAGGAGCTCTCTACACTCGGGGTACTCTTTCGAGTTTATCTCGTCCCAGTTTAGTTCAATCGGCAGCTCAAATGTTGTTCGGTCTTCATAGAAGAACCAAGTCCGATTGTCCCTCGCGAAGCCATCATAGAGAGAGATAAACCATTCGGTCAGCAGCTTAGCCGATTGTTTTGATCCAGCATAAACGGTCGCTGCTTCTCTGACAGATAGGCATCTTCTAGTGGTTTCCTCACTCCCATCATCGTCTTCGGTCGGCTCTAGGAGGGGGAAGCGTGCCTCAGTCAACTTCGGCCGGCCGGCTATTTTCTGAGTCATCAAGACAAGCCATAGCTAAAGGAACCACTATGGACCTCCGGTACTGATGTTGGCATTGGCAGCAATCTTGGAGACGGCCTGATGCAGAGTTTGGTATAGGTAGCCGAGTAAGAATTTGCCTAAAGGAATTTTCTTCTTGTCCACTAATGCTTCGGCTATCACTTTCCAATTGGCCGTTGGCCCACAACTGGATCCACAAAATATGAATTTTTCTAGCCACATCATCAAAAAGGCAGCGTGCTCTCTGGGGGTAATCAGCCCGTCACTCATGTTCATGGCCACATAGCCATTCCAACCCCCTATTGCTTTCGTCTTGAAGGAGAATTGCTTGCCTTCTAGCCTATTTGGGTTAGCCGATGCCAAAATATCCAATCCGGTGAACATAACTATATCGGCTAAGGTGACAGTCATGGGGCCTTGCTGAAAGATGAAGGCATTTAGGGTGTTATTCCAGATCGGCTACAGATAGTGCAAGACACTGGGTTATCCCCACTTCTTCCCAGTGGCTTTGCTTGGCCGGCTGCATTCTCTTATACCATGCCGGCCAAGATTTATCCATAGATGGCCAGGATTTGAAAGTGCCAGACCAGTGACTAAGGTTTGGGTTCCTCATCCTATAGGGCATCCTATCGGTTTCGGCTATTATGAAGTCTGTGGGATCCTTATTGCCGATAGGCCCTAAAAAGTACCTCTCATCATTCAGCAAACTAGGAATTATTACTTGATGGACGAGATGCTACAATCGGGAAAGAGGAAACAGAATTTCAGATTTATAAACCCTAGAATTCAGATTTACAACAGGGAACAAGCAAGAAAGGGGTTTTTAGCCGATTAGGGCGTACCTCAGCGAACTAAGCAGGGGATGAGGCCGATGGAGCGGTGAAGGCTGCCATTGGAATGCCTGGGGTCGTCAGAGCAGGGATCGCTGTCGCGAGCTTGAGGAAGCTGAGGATGTCGCCGGAGAGCTCGAGAGCGTTTGTTGTAGGAGGATTTCTTTGACGGCGTGAGTTGTTCGGCGCGGGGAAGGTGTTATTTAAAGAGTTTTCGTAATGGCCGAAACAGATTCAACCTAGGGTTACGTTTGAAATTCGGATTGCACAAAATCCGCAATAGTTTCATATCGCGAACTTGGGGGGCATGTGTTAACGACCAAATTTGGTAACCAGTTCCCCAGCTTTGAAGCCAAGATTGAAGCGGAATAGGAGAAGAAACATGATCTGCGGAGAAACAGAGGTCGCATCGGCTAAGTCTGAATCGGCTGCAAAGCCAGTTGGCTGAGTCCGAGTCGGACTAGGATAGTCGATAGCTTTCGACTGAGGATAGAAGTGAAGCCAGTCCTAAAAGGAAAGCTTAAGGATAGAGCATTGGATTCGGTTTTCAAAGTGCTTTGAAGATATTGCCATCTATGGATAACGTCCTGTAACGGCAATTGTATCTTTAATTAGGATATTTTGTATAGTTTCCTTTTGCGATAATGTCGGTTTGTTTTGTAATCTAATCTGTAATAGGAATCGTGTCCGTCACGGACTAATTGTGTATCCGGGTATAAATAAGACCCGAGGGCTTGTAAAATAGATATATCAACAATCAATACAATCTCGGCGCATCGCCAAACCTTTTTGTTTTTACTTTTCTCGACAAGTTCTTGCTTTTGTTCGGGATGCATCGACGTCGATCTCCGAACGAGGTAATTCCTTGTTGCAAGTGGCTTGAATCGTCGGGGTTAGTGCTTACATCATTATGATACTCTAATTTCGATGTTATAAACTGCTTGAGTCATCATACGCGACATATAATCTAGAACAATGTCTAGATCTATCTCGCAATCAGCTGAGTTCTCTCTTAAAACGGCAGTCGATGGAGCTAGATCTAGATGTTGATTTAGATTATATGGCGTGTCTACCGTCTCGAAGGTTCTCATTGGCCCATACAGATTTAGTATTTCTTCTTGTACTTAATGTTGCATCAAATCGACCTGTTAAGTCGCTTTTAGAGGTACATAAATCTGTTCAGCATAATGTTTACCATTAGAAACATTGTCGGGGTTTCAGCCGGTCTTACCTGTTCTAATCGTTTTTTAGTATTTATTACTATTAGATGTATTAGAGTTGCCTTTTATATTAAGATCTCAATCTATTTAAATGCCTTAAGCCAGCATCAATCTGCTGAATCCTATCAACAGCCGATTGATCTAGGTTTATCACATTTAACTCAAATTAATATCTTTTTATAAAATATATCGGAGTATTAGCCGATTTACACTAGATCTGCGACATCGGCTGGGTTATGAATACATATAATTTTTATACTAATGCACTTTTGATCTCAGTGGTTTATATTGTCTCGGTATACTACCAATCTATCCCAATCACTTAGTTTAAACATGTGTTGGGATAACGATTATATGTTTATTGATTCCTTTAGCCAATCGAGTAGGATCTAATCTTAACCCAAACGTATATTTCTTGTTTTCTTGTTGGTTACAGGATCAAACCAACTGGCATGTACAAATTCCACCAAAGGCAATCAATTTGGACCTACACTAGAGTAAACCAAATCTCTCAAGCCAGTGCATGGGAATCGAATTTCTCATCAACAGTCGTCCCCTCCTTTAGCTCTGCCTCACCCCTCCGAGCGTCGACCGCCCCTCTGTCATCGCCAAATCGCGGCCGGATCGCCATCTGCGGCATTGTCCCGAGCGTCGGCTGCTGCCTCTCGCCGCCGTTCGCCCACGCGTTGCCCTTTTTCGCCGCGCCGGTGAGCTCCCCCTCTTTTCCGCCTCCTCCGCCGCCCTCCGCCGCTTGCCACCGCGCCGATGGCCGCCGCCGCCGACCATCGGCCGCGTGCGCTGCCGTTGCGCTGTCGTCGGCCGTCGCCGCCCCTCCGCCGCCCGATCTGCCTCATGGCCGATCGTGGCCGTCCATCCGGCCGCCCATGTGGCCGCCGTGTGGCTGCCACGTCGGCGCCACATGGCGCGCCCGCCCGTGGACCACCGTGGACTTGGTCCACGGTGGACCGGCCCATGGACCGCGCCGCCGCCGCCCTGCTAACGTCAGACCTAGCCCTTTTTCCTTTGAAAAATAATTAAAAATTGCGCAATAAATCTAATTAATTTCTAGAATTCATTTAAATGGTCCAAAATTTACATCTAATTCATACGAACTCCAAATTGGGCCATTCAAATTGCAACATTTATCTAAAATTGAGCTCTACATGTTGGTTTACTTTTCATGTACTGTTATTTGGTTTTTATTAGAGTTTTTCTCGTTTTGCGTGCAAGCGTGTAGTTTTCGTCATTTCGAAGTTCGCGCTCGCGAAGAGTTCGGAAGTTTGTTGGAAGAAGCAAGGCAAGTCACACTCCCGTTGAAACATATTGAACCTATTTTACAAATGTTTATGGTTTGCAAATACAATTGCATGTTTTGCTAATTACATGAAATGATGGGATTACCTATCTGCTTGCTTGTGCCCTATTACTTGATGTCCATCCTTTGTCAAACCTTGGGTGATAATTTGACTAGCTTTAGTCACTGATGTTGACTTTTGCTAGAAGTATATGCTTAGCCATGCTTAATTACCACTAGCTCACTAAATGGGATAATCACACTATCTATATTTAGCTCAGATGAGCTGCAACCTCGAAACACCTAGCCATGTTTTATCAATCGTAATATCCCAACAAAAATATGACTAAATGGTGGGCTGTGGGTGCATGGTTTTGGCTTGTCGCGCCCATGGCAATTAAGGACTGGTTCATGGGAAACCCTGGAAGACTGGGCAACCGCTGGATCCGTAGTATAGCTTTTCTCTAGCCAACGATCCCCGAAAAGGGTGAGCGTGATGGAGTTGCAGTCGGCCCCGGTATAAGGGTCGCTGGGCTGCCGGATTCACCGAGGCACTCGGGAGGGCTGCCCACTGCCCAGGAATGGGAGTGGGGGTGAAACCTTGGTGTGGTTCGATTGGTTAGGGGGAGTTATGCTATAGGTCTTGTCACGATTCCCCCCCTTTGCAGTATCGTGGCGATACTTCGGGGGCATGGCAACATGTGTGGAATCGTGTCTTGTGGGTAAAGTAGCGCACCTCTGATCAGAGTAAAAACTATTCGAATAGCTGTGCCCACGGTTATGGGCGATCGACCAGATTCACCATGATTAGTCCCACCATAATAATTGGACTTAATAATCTGGATTAGATCAGGTGGGAATGGTGGGGCCTATTCAACGTGGGTATAACGTTGTTCAGTGAAAGATTAATATTGACCTAATTACTCAGCAGTTTTCCCCGTTTCCGAAATAAAGTGTTTTGCAACCGCCTTTCTACAAAGTAGCCCCAAGCCTCTTCTTGCCTTCCCTCGCATTTCTGCATTCCTTGGTGTGGCTTGTTGAGTATGTTGGTTGTACTCAACCTTGCAAGTTTCCCCCCTTCAGAAGTGTAGTGCTTCTGAGTTGAAGAAGGTATTAGAGGACCAAGGCTCAGACCCCAGTTGAGTTTGCCTATGGAGTGGAGCTGAAGCCCCGCTAGGATCGTCTTTTCCCGCTATTGCTGCTTTCTTTCGAGTGCGAGGACAAAGTGCCTCTTTTCCTGTTAGTATTTATACGCTTTATTGATACGTATGGATCTGTGTATTGATTTGTCATTTTGTGTACCCTAGTTGATGCCTGGACAAGGATTAAATACACAAAATAATCTGGAAATTTGGGTTTGAATTTCTGAGTGTGGCACAAAGTCTCCCAGACCCTGACCACGGTGCGTCGGGGGAAGGCCTGCCATCTATAGAAGACAAAGGAGGAGGAATCAATGCATGCTCAGATCCGAATTAAATAAAGCAGTAAAGGACTCAAGTAAATAACCGAGTAAGAAGCATATTTTTAATGCATGGAACATTTTAACATGATTACAAATAAAATACTACAGACCCTACTAAGCAATAAATTAATGAGAGAAATAGTTACATAATAAGAAGAAGAAGCATGAAAACTTGCAGCCCGCAAAGCCTAGACGTGACTTAATGCATAGTCCCGACGATTCCCAAACGGTTGTCGAATAAACTTCACTCTGACTCAGACCCTGTCTAGGAAAATTTCTAAAACCCTAGACCGACCATACTCGGAAAAATTCAGTTCGAAGAACGATTAAGATTTTTCCCGCGAAACGAGAATCCTAATTTTTTCCCGAAACAACTCCAATTGCAAGAGGGCAAATGCATATGAAAGAGTTTCAGAGGGCTCTTAGGGTTTTCCATTTTGCTTATCCTACGGTCAAGGTCGGCTCTGATACCAACTTGTCACGCCCAAAAATTCCTACCGGAACTTCCGGAACTGAATGTGTATTAAATACCCTGTCCAGGACCAGCCAGGGGTACACAAACGACAAATTGTATATACAGATCCATGTCTTAAAAACATATAAAAAGTCTTACAATGCAGCGGAAAGGTAAAATAAACCTAAAGAACTAAGCTTCGATGCTTGCGGCGTGGCGACTCCACACCACGGGCATCCCTTGACGGTAGCGACAAGCCTACTCATCGGCGAACTCAACTACAGCTTCATCCTTCAGCTCTGAGGTGGGGAAAAAGGAAGCAAGACTGAGTACAACCACTATACTCAGCAAGTCATACCGAAAGGAAGGTATGATGCAGGGTAATTTCCAAGGGGAGGCTAGGGGTTAACTTTTGCATAAAGCCGGCATTTCACAAACTTAAGTTGAAAGCAGTAAAACAGTGATTAAATATAATTAAACAATATTAATCATCTCTGCTCAACGCTAAAGCACGTTGAGTCAGGCCCAATCCACCCAACTATTCTATCCAGTTCCATTGAATCAAGTTATTATCATTAGTAGGACTAATCACGGTGAATCTGGTTGACAGCCCATAACCGCGGGCGTGGCTATTCGAATAGTTTCTAACTCTGATCAGAGGTGTACGTCTGTACCCACAAGACAGAGCCCCACAACACGTTCCCGTGCGTCGACATGCCACCACGACATATTGAAAAGGGGATTGTCACAGGACCATTCGCATAACCCTCCTTGACCAAGCGACACCACACCTCAGGTTTCGCCCCTACCTTTATATCCAAGGTAGGCAGCCCCCTCTCATGCCTAGGTGAATCCGGCACCGCATAGACCTTGCCCGGTCCATCCGCACTCCATCACGCTCACCCTTGCCTGGATGCGTCGGCCAGGGAAAGCTACACTACAAGCCCAGCCATTGCCCATGCTGGCTTGTGGTACGCACTAATAATTCTTCTAGGGTTTCCCGCGAACCGGTCCTTAACTATTGCACCAACAGCCCACCATTTAGTCATATTTTAATTAACCATTATCCTTTACCAAGGTATCTCCGGTCTGAGACTGTCATTTCATGTGAATAAAATCTAGTAAAATAATTCTCCCATTAATGGTCCAGTGGTACTAAGCAAGCTAAGCATGTCCTAAGCCTAGAACTAGTCATATTAATTCCCGGCAATCAATGAAATAGGTTAAACGACCTAGGCTAAGTACTATAGGTCCCATCCCGATTACATTATAAAACAATGCAATTTAACAGATAAAGGAGGAATAATTTACAAAATAGGTACAACATGATCAATGATACATGACTTGCATTGGTCTTGCTCCAACGGAACTTCAGCGACTACTTCAAAGTACATGGGAGCGTCCTCAAAAGCGAAATCTAATCGACAATCAAAGAACAGTAAAACAGGCTATTAAACTACTGAAACGGACAATTAAACTATTTTTAATGTGTTCTAGACATTTTTATGAGTCCACTGCAACTTGAACGGACTCAAACGGAGTTCGAATGAATTTTCTGTGATTTTTACAAGTTTCTACCATTTACTAATTAAAAAAACGAAAAACTCGATTTATGGCGCTAGCGCCTAGGGCTGACGTCACGGGGGCGGCGAAGCTGACCAGCGGACCCCACTGCACAGTGACGCAAGAGGCCGGGTGCACGGTGGACCAAGTCCACCGGCCCAGGGGAAGGAGTGCCACGTGTCAACACGAGACTCGTCGGCTCGGCTTGGGGTTTGGATGGCCCGGATCCATCCACGGATGGATCCGATGGACACAGGGAGGCTCGGCCGGCGCACACCGGCGGCAAGGCATTTACAGCGGCCGGTGGCACAGTGCCGGAGTCGTCGGCGACGGAAGGGCAACGGACGGCGACGGTCGGCGCACAGGGGATGGCGGGGAGCACGGTATGAGGCCGGCGATGGGTGGATAAGGGAGGCCGGCGAGAGGACGGCGACGCGGGACCCAATGGTGGCAGCGCATGACGGGAAACAGTCCGCGCGGCACGCGCGCGGCCGAAGCTAGGCTAGGACGGCACCGAAACGGGAGAAAAGAGGAACTAAATAGGGTGAAGAGGAGAGTTTCTCACCGATGGCCGGAGAAGGAAGAGACGACGGTGACGGCGCAAAGCGGCAGCGGATTTTTGGGGAAAAGCGTGAGGAAATGTGTTCCCAAGAGCGGCGAAGGTGGTGGTGGTGTTGGGACGGTGCGGTGTGCAGCGGTTCGGTCGGAACAGCGACCAGAGTGGAGCTCGGGGTTCTATGGCGCGGGAGCACGGGAGAGCATGGGGTGGTGCGATTGCGAAAGGGAAAGCTCGCCGGGGGGGTTCGGGGTGCTTTATAGGGGTCAGAAAGCGCGGACGTGGCCAGAAGAGATGGGAACGCGGCGCGACATGGGCGGACGAAGCGGCCGGCGGGATTTTGAAATCCGGCCGTTGCGGCCATTTTGTGCGTGTGCGAGGCGTGGGAGCGCGGGGAGCCACTGCGCGGGGTGTGGACAAGTGGGGACGTGGGGGCGTGGCGGTCGGGTGACGCGCAGAGAGGCCGGGAGAAGTGGCGCGGGACGGTGGGCGTGGGGGCCGGGATATGCGGCGGGAGGTTGGGGATGACAAGTAGGCCCCACCAGTCATTGCCCCAAACCGAGGGGAGGCTCCCTGGACTTTGTTTTTCGCACGGCGGCTGGAGCAATGGGCCAGCCCAAGGGGCATGGGAAGGAGAGAGGGGATGGGAGGGGGAAGGTGGGCCAGTGGCCGAGCCAAGCCAGGCCGACAGGAGAAAGAAGAGAGAGTGGGCCGGAGGCCCACGGGGAAAAAAAGAAAAGAAACAGGGAGGAAAAAGAAAAAGAAAGGAAAAAGCCCTATTCCTTAAGAAAATTAATTCGATTAGCCTAATTAAATTTTTAAAATTGTTTCCGATGCTCTAAAAATTTCGATAAAAATCTGTTAGTGTATTTTGACACGGGAATTTAAGAAAAATTCCACCAAGCCATTTCCAGTTATTAAATTGATTTTAAAATTCTGAGTTTGTCTTGCTTTATATTTTCCGTCGCTTTCTCTTGCACAATTTTTCCCAGATGATTTTTACACTAGAGAAAAGCAGGGCGTGACACAGGGGGAGGCCAAATCCAATCCCAAACTCTCACTTGTACACAATTCTTGTTCATACACCATCCCAACAAAGAACACATGACGTAGGTGAAGGAAAACGCAAAGGCTACATAGCATAAAACAAAATATTTCTACCACGCAATCCAGGAAAGCTTGCAAGTAAGGGTCTATAGATTGTTACCAAGTCACGTGCAGTGCAGCGGAAAGCCTATGTTGGAGTAGCCGACCCAACGTACGCACGTCGGGAGGTCTTGCCGACCTCGACCAACACTTTCCCGACCTCACTTCGATCTCCCAATCAACTCCCCGATCACGTTGCCTACCACGATACGATCTACCGACCAGCTTGTCGACCACGTCGCCGACCACGATCCGATCTCACTGAATCCATTCCGATTCACCGACTTACACCGCAACATAGCGATGTCTCTACCAATATCCACACATCCAGGGAAGGAACACAGAACACCCGTGTGCTAGCACGCGATGCACGGCTAGGGTTTTGGCTCGGACGTGGACTAGGGTTTCCATGGAGAAGTTGATCTGGTTTAGAGGTTACGCCTCCTGATCTCCACCCCTTGCTCTCCTTATATAGAGTTGGCCGACTGGGCCTTGTGGCCCATCAGGACTCTATATTCAATCGGATCTTTATCTGAATTGAGTCGTATCCGAGTCCAACTCAAATACACATTCCATCCCTTTAAGTGTGTGACCCTGTAGGTTTAGGTATACTTGGTTCCAACCCGAGTACAACTCGACCCACCCGTCAACAGCGGTCCCTAGCAGAACGTATTGACACCAAAGTATACAAAAAGATCATATCAGTTGAACCTGTAATGTGTGCACAAATCCCTTTGCCTCATGATACCAATTAAGTTATAGGCAAGACACGTGTCATCCTATCTGTAGCTTAATCATTGACTTGATCTTATATTGGATTATATATCTGTTGATTGGCTCCTCAATCAACTCGGCATGGTCATGCGCTTCCATAATCCATTACATCGAGGGGCCCAAATATATCTCTCCCATAGGAGGGGCAAATTTCATCTTGATCATTCACATCCCACTACATGTTTTATATCATACCCGAATACTACTTTTATAACTACCCAGTTGGTAGTCCCTAAGTGAGCTACTACACATGTTGGAATCCATGATGATCTCAGGTCTAAGGACTTTGTACCAACACTACTTGAAACCAACTAATGACACATTAATTTCCTGTAGTGTCTCAAGGTGGGTCTATCCAACAATGTGTTCTCTAACATATGTTCACGTTTATTGATTTGGTGTCTTCATACCATGATCTATGAGACATGATTATCAATCAATAAACATGCTGATCTTAGAATCATATTTGTTCCATAGATATGATAAATGATTAGGGATAATTTTCTTTAGAAATAGATTCATACATAAAGAGTCTCATAAATAAGTCACATACTTATTGATCAATATAATTTATCTATTTTATGAAACTGAATAACACTTTATTCATTGATATATAAACATTGACCATAATATCCAACATCTTCATGTTGCCTCTAGGGCATATCACTAACAGTAGGCTTGTTATCCTTCGGGAGGGCCGAACCTGTTTAAAATTTTGGCTCGCATTATTCTTAAGTCGACCATCAGATCCATTGGTAGGACATCCCGACCACTCTTTTTACCTCCTCGGGCAACCCCCTTGGAGGACTGATCGACCACCCGTCGACAACGTACATAAGAGATTAGCTTCCAACACCATCTAAAGAACACAACCTAACTTTCATTTGCTTTTAAAAGAAGCTCCAACCGTAGCTGCTTTAAAGTATTAAATTTTATTGTAAAATATAGCTACTATCCCACCTACTCCTTATCTTAAACTGTCGCTATCGATGCGAAAACATGGCGTCCTATGAGTTCGACTTAACTCTAGTGTAGGTCCAAAACATCGGTGAAATGTGGACGTGCCAGTTGGTTTGGTCCTATAACCAACAAGACATGGTAAACGTTAGTAGGCGATAGCCGATCGACCGATTGGCCGATGTCGTATCGTGATGAGCTAACCAATGCGATCAAGTCGAATCAGCTGTACGGTAGAAGATATTGTTCATGAACTAGATTTAGATTAGATATAACCATAAACAACTTTTTTCCTTAACAAAATCAATCCTATAGGTCAAACCCAATATGATATTATTAAAGTAAATCATTATATAATTATATGATCTAAATAACTAGCCAATGGACAGATATTGAAACTTATACCCAAACAATCATGATTGGTTGTTGTGGAGATTATGGCAATCGGGTATCTACATGGCAAGCTTATCCGACTGGAGATAGGGATAGGTTGTGCCTACTAAATATGTAAACCAACTACGACTTGGGTATTACGTTGCCGATTAGATAAGGCAACGGCTCATAGTCATAGTTTGGTAAGATTGAGGAAACCGACTTAGAGTAAGATAGGGTTTCCGATTTGTAAGCCCACCTCCCAAGACTATATAAGGGGGTAAGGGGCGTCCCTTGAGGGATATCGGCTTTAGATCATATGCTTCATGAGAAGTTAGATAAGCTTTCAGCTTTAGATACACAAGATCATGAGATCAATAAAGACACTCGGCGGATCGAATCCCGAAACAGAGTAGGGTATTACCTCACGAGAGGGCTGAACTGTCTAAATCTTCTTTTCCTCCTAACCCATTGTGCTTGGCGATCTTGACTGCGACCCCAATTTTCTATTGCCGAAACCAAGTTTCGACGGTTGGCGCGCCGGTAGGGGACCGCGCGTCGAGACTTCTTCAACAATCTCGCCGACAAGCGTGATGGGATCTCCTTCGATTCGGCGACTTCGCCGCCAACTCCTTCGACGACTCCTCCTTCGACTCGGATTCAAACCAGTCGGAGGGAAAGACCCACTCGGCGCCGTTCGGGCTCCCCAATAGCGCGGGATCTTCGACGACATCTTCAAGATCAAGATGCGATCTGCTCGCTCCAACGAAAGACTTCACTCGGCACCGTTCGGATTAATGAACACCGCCGAAATCTGCGCCAATCTTCTCGCATCCCCGACGGAAGCGATCTACTCAAATGAAGATCTCTTAGTGCCGTTTGGGTTACCAAACGCCGCCAAGGTTTTCAGCAAACTTCTCTCCCGAGTCGGCGGCGACCCACTCGGAGGAGCCCACACCCCAAGCTCGACTCGGACTGGAACGATCCGATCCGGGTTACCCAGATCAAGGGAGGTCGCCGTCATCCTCCCGTCATTCGGCTCTTGCTCATCTTCGGAGCTCGACGGATACCTCAGCTCCGCCGGCCGACAACCTCTACGGCATCCCTTCCGACGAAGCCAACAACTCGACCGCCGCATGGACTACGAGCCGAAGTGCTTGACGTCCTCATGGCCGAGGCCGGACGAGTCCGACTCAGCCATGGCCAGAAGGCTTGCTGAAGAAGAGCGAGCCAGGGTGGAGCTCGAGCGCAAGACAGCCGAAGAGGAGAAACAACGCAAGGACGAGGCTGACAAGAGGAAGCAGGATCTACGTGCAGCCGGACGATCTGCCCAGGAGGCCATACTCCAAACACGGGTTCGCAACACCAATATCTTCCGGACACCACAGCAGAACGCGTCGCCGCACTCACGCTCTTGGACACCGTCATAGAGACGGCTCCGCCAACGTGACTCCAATACTCGACAAGATCAAGACCATCGTCGCCGCCACGGCGAACGGCCATCTCACCACTTCGGCACGAAGACCGGCGAATCTGTGGCCGAAACGCCGGACAAGAGCCGCTTCCACCCCGAAGTCGGGAGACTATAGGAGGCCCGAGCCGGCTCGGTCGACGACCAGGCCAAGAGGCCCACCTCGCGAGTCCACGCTGAAGTACCAGGAGCAGACGGCCGACTCCCGCGACAAACGACACGGACGTCCACCCGTCCACCACCGAGCCCGTCGCAACGGTTCCGGCTATCCAACCAGCCAACCAAGACCCCGCCGAGTGATCTGCGGGAAGTCCTCGATCGCCGCTACCGAACGCGACCGACACACTCGGGAAGATCGGAGGGGATCACCCGATAGCGGCGACGACGGAGTACCGGCCTTCACTCGGGAACTTCGCCGAGTGCACCGGCCGAGTGGTTTCAAGCCTACAGGATTGAAAGGTACGACGGTAAGACCGACCCCGAATCTTGGCTAATCGTATACACCCTCGCCATCCGCGCTGCAGTGGCGACAACAAGGCTATGGCCAATTACGCTGTGGCCCTCGCAAACTCGGCCGAAATGGCTCACGAGCTGCCAAGAGGCTCAATCGGCTCGTGGAGCGAGCCGAGGGACCACTTCATCGCCAACTTCCAAGGAACCTTCGAGAGGCCCGGCACACACTTTGACCTTTACAACGTCATCCGAAGCCGGACGAGCCCGAAGGATTATATTCGTCGTTTCTCCGAGAAGCGCAACAAGATCCCGAACATCACCGATGACATCATCATCGCCGCCTTCCGAGAAGGGAGTCCGTGATGAGCTGCTCATCGGGAAGTTCGGCGCAAACCACCGAAGATGGTGAAGCAAATGTTCGAGACGGCGAACTCCTACACCAAGTCCAACGATGCAATCAAGGCGGCATGCCAAGATCGGCTCGACAAAAGGGATGACAAGCACTCGGAAGGAAGCCGGCATCCGAGGAAGGATAACGGCAGCAGCAATCGGGCTCGAAAGATCGCAAGCGCGCACGAAGACCTGGTTGCCACAACATCGATTCTCAACACCGTCACCGAGTTGCGGCTTACGACACGATCATGAACGATCGTGAACGCTCGGCACGCATCATCTACAAGCAATTCACGAGCAATATGCGGCACGGTTAAACAAGGAGCCGACTAATGAAACCGGTCCATCGGGAACCAAGAAGAACAACCCGAGGAAATTCGGAGCCTTTTCAAGGCCACGTGGGCGAGCTGAATCACATATTCGGGGGCCGCGGGCTTATGAGTCCAAGAGGAAGCAAAAGCTGATGGACCGCGAGGTCAACGCAGCACAACCCGAAGTCCCACAACATCTACGATGGTCGGAGGTGGCCATCACGTTTAATCGCTCGGATCATCCCGACCGAGTGGTTCACCCAGCGATATCCCTTGGTACTTGACACGGTGGTTTAGAACATCAAGCTGAAGCGTGTCCTCATCGATGGGGGCAGCGTCCTCAATCTCTGTTCGCCAAGACCTGGATGGGATACAAATCCCGAGAACCGAGTTGAAGGCAAGCTCACCCCTTCCACGGAGTAATCCCGGGCTCGCCCACACCACTCGGGCACATCGCCTTTCCAGTCACCTCCGGAGTTCGCGAGAATTTCCGAACGGAGAATACCACCTTCGTGGTGGTCGACTTCAAAGACGACCTACCACGCGATCATCGGAAGCGACGTCAAACAAGCCTTCACTGCGACGAAGAAAGCTGCGATATGGCCCAATCTTGTGAGAGATCACGTGGCTAGGAAGAAATCCGACGGCTACATCAACATCGAAGAGGGTGAAATTTCTGCAAAGAGGATAGCCAAGTCGGGACAAGACGACGCCAAAACGAAGAAAATCTTTCTTGATCCAAAGATATCTTCAAGGACTTAGAAGATACCGAGTCGCAATGTTCGGGCGCGAGCTTTCATTGTCGATGATTTGGTTCTACGCAAGATCCGGACCATCAAGGACCATCACAAATTATCTCCACTATGGGAAGGACCATACATAATCGCCGAGGTGACTCGGCCAAGAGCATTTTGACTAAAGCGCGAAGATGGATCTATGGTGGAGAACTCTGGAATATTGAACATCTTCGACGATACTATGCTTAAATTGCCGTAAGTTTTATGTTGTTCTTGGACTCACCCTCAAGCAAGATGACTTCTTGAGTTGACATCGGGCTACATACGTGTCAATAAAGCATGGTTTTCTTTGATAACTTGTTTATATTTAGTTTATCATTGTTTATTGTTTTGATTCGAGTTCAATAGATAAGGATGAGAATTTTTGATGATCTAATCAAGTTTTAGGCTTGGTGACGATCGGACGAAAATTACTTAAGAAATTTTCTATGAAGACTCGGTCAAGGCATCAACATAAATAAGCTAGATACCTACAAGTTCACATCGGAGGCATAAAGAGACCAAGATGATTAGATGAAGTGGCGGGGACGACCTCGAAGCTTCGTAAAAGACTTGAGGGTTTTGCTAAGTCGTCTCGTGATTGGGCCGAGCCCATGAGAGACTTGCGGCCCGGCTAAGGTGTGGCTTGACACGTGTCCTTAGGGACTTAAGTGGATGGACTTAAGCAGATTTGCCTTGGCAATATGCACGTGTCACATAGCCCAATACCTTTAAAATCCTTTCATACCGCGGTTTGCATAACTTCATGAGAAGTTGGCACGATGCAATTTGAAAGGTGACAAACGTTAAGCTTTTCATGGTCATGTCCGATGACAGGACTCTTTGGTTTCTAAGCATTTGATTAAATGATTATATCAATGCTATTTTTCCACCTTGGTGAAGATCTTTTTTAGATTAAGACCAATATTATGGCAGGAGCTATTTAATATTTTGGTCGTATTTTTCAGATGACTGAAAAATTTGTTTACCCATGAGGGTTGACTAAATTATTTGTCCCGAGATGACTCGGACAAGTTAACTCGGATGAGCATGAGCTTGCCGAGTGTTTTTTTACCCACGAGGGTTGATTAGATTATTTGTCCCGAGATGACTCGGACAAGTTAACTCGGACGAGCATGAGCTTGCCGAGTGTTTTTTACCCATGAGGGTTGATTAAATTATTTGTCCCGAGATGACTTGGACAAGTTAACTCGGACGAGCATGAGCTTGCCGAGTGTTTTTACCCACGAGGTTGATGAGATTATTTGTCCCGAGATGACTCGGACAAGTTAACTCGGATAAGCATGAGCTTGCCGAGTGTTTTTTACCCACGAGGGTTGATTAAATTATTTGTTTCGAGATGACTCGGACAAGTTAACTCGGATGAGCATGAGCTTGCCGAGTATTTTTACCCACGAGGGTCGATAGAATTACTTATTCGAGATGACTCAGGCAAGTTAACTCGGATGAGCATGAGCTTGCCGAGTGAATTGATTTCTTACCCATGAGGGCTAAATAAATTATTTGTTCGAGACGACTCGGACGAACTACTCGGATAAGCATGAGCTTGCCGAGTGATGTGATTTTTATGATTGCTTTAGCTTGAGCTAAGCATTTATATGAGAATTATTTGTTCGAGATGACTCGGGCAAATTTCCGGGATGACTCGGGAAGATCAGCTCGGATAAGCATGAGCTTACCGAGCGAATTGATTTCTTACCCATGAGGGATGATTGAAATATTTGTTCCGAGATGACTCGGGCAGATCCACTTGGATAAGCATGAGCTTACCGAGTGCTTTTCACCCACGAGGGTTGATTGAGTTATTTGTTCGAGATGACTCGGGCAAATTCACTCGGATAAGCACGAGCTTGCCGAGTGATGAGATTGCTTTAGCTTGAGCTAAGCATCTACATTAGAATGATTTTTATAGTCCTTGACTATATGTTTAGTCTATTTTTGACTAACCACATAGTCGGGGGCTACACCTAATTTGGTGCATCGGGAGATGCACCTAGATATTTATTTTTGAGAATTTTTGAGATATTTTCCAGCCCTTCACGCTTTGGAGCCACTCGGGAAGATTCGGCGAGATGATGGAATCACTCGGCGCCAGAGCACTCGGCCAAAGAGGTTTTTGGCTGCGTACTATTTTGGTTTGAAGCTGAGTTGTCTCGTCGGCGAAAAGGACTCGGGGCTACTGTGGAGATTATGGCAATCGGGTATCTACATGGCAAGCTTATCCGATTGGAGATAGGGATAGGTTGTGCCTACTAAATATGTAAACCAACTACGACTTGGGTATTACGTTGCCGATTAGATAAGGCAACGGCTCATAGTCATAGTTTGGTAAGATTGAGGAAACCGACTTAGAGTAAGATAGGGTTTCCGATTTGTAAGCCCACCTCCCAAGACTATATAAGGGGGTAAGGGGCGTCCCTTGAGGGATATCGGCTTTAGATCATATGCTTCATGAGAAGTTAGATAAGCTTTCAGCTTTAGATACACAAGATCATGAGATCAATAAAGACACTCGGCGGATCGAATCCCCGAAACAGGAGTAGGGTATTACCTCACGAGAGGGCCTGAACCTGTCTAAATCTTCTTTTCCTCCTAACCCATTGTGCTTGGCGATCTTGACTGCGACCCCAATTTTCTATTGCCGAAACCAAGTTTCGACAGTTGTAGATATAAATAACATGTAATTACTAATTTAATGTTTCTCTTAACTATAAGCAATTACGGTAGATCAGACCTAACCGAGACAATATTAATTGCTTATAACCAAGATCAGACAAATTAAAGATTATCTGAACTTAGATCATAGCCAATAAAATAGCTTGGTAGATTAGATAACATATCAGCTAAAACTCTGATATAGCCTTATATAAGACTATCAACCTTGATTAAATCAATTAAACAGGTTATAACCTTAACAGATTAGATTTAACCGAGACAGTGCGAGGCTGATAACAAGTTTTGTAGATTTAAAGGATTGATAAACTTAAATAAGATGTTAAATATAACCAATTAAGCAAAATAAAGCATGTAACTTAAAGCAAAACAGTTATACCAGGTAAAATCGGCTGAAACCCCGATGCTACTCCTTATTGGCAATCCAAGGCAGGTTAGTTTTTATGATTCTAAGCACGACTTAGTAGGTCAAACTCAATTGATGCAACATTAAATATAAAAAAAACATAAAGTCTAAACAATCAAGCCTTTGGCTGATTTTTAGGGTGGTAGATATCTTAGCTAATCTAAATCATCAAAACAGTTTAATTGATACCAGCAAAACTCTAGAGAAGGCCTGGCCGATAATGGTAAACATAGCTATTGACTTAGATTAATTAAGATATATGATAAATAGGCAGATGCATAAACTAGATTAGTGTCGAAACAATGTAAGCACTAATCCCGTAGATACAAACTACCATGAAAAGTCTTACCCCTTTTCGAAGATCGAAACCGATGCATCCCGATTCGAAACAAGAACTCGTCAAGATGAAAACCTAGAAAACTAGGTGACGATGCATCGAAAGTGTTTATTGAACTGTTACTATTTTTACAAGACCTTGGACGTCTATTTATACCCAAATATACAAACTTATCCATGCTGGACACGACTCAAACTCCTAAATTACATAAACATATGAACAAGTCCCTTAGACGAACTTTTACCAAAATATCTCTAATGAATACAACTCATTAATATTCATAATTAATAGATACAGTTGTCTGTAATGGACTCTATCCTTGTTTGGCAATAATTTCAAATCCTCAATCTAAGCCCAAGTTGAACCGAAAACTAACTGTATTAGCTGTCTTGCCCATATCGGCTGGTCGAGTCCAATTCTATATCAGCTGATACAGCCTTCAGTTGATGCGCAATCAAATTTGGGAAAAAACTATTTCTCCCGCCAAATCCACTTCGATCTATTCTTCGACTCCGAATATCTCGCTAAATTTTGCTATTAACAGTCACAAGCCCCTTATTTAATATCTAACTCTTTATCTCAACAAATAACAAACATCTTGCCTTTAATTTTAGTAGCAATATATATCTTTAATGAGATAGCTATATTTTGTAACAGAGAAAGTAACGTACATAATTTTGAATAAGACATAGTTACACATAAAAAAATAGTCAAATGAAAAAGACTACTTTTTATGGCCGGTTTATAAGAATGACCAATTTTTGATCAACTCTATATATACCACGACCATGAACTCCAATGTTAGGATCCAAAAGAGGATTATATGAGACTTAAAAGGTTTCACTAAAAATTAAGGTCTTTATGTGGTTTCTTCACAAGAAAGTAATTCTAACGAAGAATAACCTGGCTAAAAGAAAATAGTGGTGTGTGTGGAGGTGGTTGGGGGGAGAAACATTGTTCTTTTTTACTACGTACAAGAGATAATCCAACATCTTTTCTTTCAGTGTCATGTTGCTCAGTTTGTTTCTTTAAGTGTCATGTTGCTTAGTTTGTTTGAAAATGTGTGTTTTTTCTTTTAATATCCCCTCACCCCGTAACGCCACAAATATTTTTTTGGTAATTGGCTTAGAGAGGTATCTAGATCCATTAAAAGAGTATTCTAATTGGAGCTATTGCTTTATGTTGATCAATTTGGTGTTATCATAATGATAAAATTTTTAATGATAAACAATTATCTAACCCTATGCAGGTTATCTTCATGTCTTTGTATTAGCTCTACTTTTGGTCTACGATGCTACCACACAAGGAGCAAGATACTATGCGCAATGGTGCTATACTCTTTGAAATCGGTACCCAATGGTCTCTTATTTCATCACGGGTGGCATAATTCTATTAGAATTACTATCTAAAAAATCTATGTGATTTACGCTAGTCAATAATAAAGAGGAGTTAGAGATTTAAGATTTGTCCTATCACTTTATGTTTTATTTTTATTTATTTTTATTTTTATCTTTTTTAACAAAATAATGGTTGTATGTTACGATAGAAGTCGAAGTTGTACTTCATTTTCATTATAAAAAACCGGCAGCTGGTTCCATTATCTAAAAAACAGCAACTGGCTCTAAGGGCACCACAGTATCGCTAGCTTTTTATCGTGCAAAAAGAGCAGGCTTTGCTTCTGCTAGACGCAGCTTAGTCACGCCACTCCTAATCTCTGTTTCCCCGTGGCCGCCTGGTCGTGCTGGCCGAAGTTCACAGCGGCGTGCTCGAGCGCGGTGAAGGCTTTAGATTAGGTGACCTCGTCCGAACTCTGCCATCGTCCTCTGCACTTCGCTGCCAAATTGATGAGGAGCCCGATGGGGTCGGCACTAGTGTGGGTCGATGGAGAGACGAAAGAGACAAGAGAGACAATGGTTGAGGATGAAGATAAGGTGGCTAGTAGGTCTCACCAATTTTTTTATAAAACTATCTGATTGTACCGCCACGTACGGTTAGATAGACGGAAACCACTCAGATTTGGAAGGAGGGGTGAAGCAAACGGTTTTATCAGTTAATGGGCATAGTCTATCTAATTTTAAAGTCGAAGGCTATCTTTTATACTAACGTGATTATTGAGAGGAATAAAATAAACTTTTTTTGGTAGGTACCTGAAAAGGTTTTGGAATTACTAGTATTAAAGTAGACATTCGATATGCTTATACTATTTGATGACTTTTAGTATATGGTATCTTTCTCTTTTTTATTTTTTTAAGAAATGAGCATTATGTCATTAACATCTTCACCTGCTTACATGGTCTCATCCATTCATAATGGTAACCTCGAGTACTTCAGTGCAAAACTCCTCCATTGACGTAGTGACCTTTATGTAAAATGACTGTCTGTTGTTGAAGTTATTCTCGTCTATGCTGCTAACTGCTCACCTTACGGACAGTACAACTCAAAGGGTAATATGGATATTTCCTTGTTTCCTAAACATTTTCTGTGTACCCATTTCCGGAAATGGGAGATGGTACGGAATAGGAAATGGGAGATGGTACGGAATATCTAATGGATCTCTGTTGTCCTAAGACAAAGAACCATATCTTCTCTTCAACATCCATATCGCAATGAAATAACTTTACCTATCACCAAACATAAGACTTTTCAAATGCTCCTATATATAGTAAATGCCAGAAAACTAAGTTTAGCTTCTAGACAAATTTGTCCTTTTCATATTCAAAGATACATATTTATAGCACATGAAATTCGAATTTTACTTTGTTGGCATGCATGAAAAGTTTACTTCATTCCCATTTGTACTCTTAGTACTCTATCCTTTTCGGCTGGTGGTTAACTAATTATTCTTTTACCAAAATCCAACATGTCAAATGAAACAAACTAAAAATACTTACAACGCCCTAAAACAAAAAATAGGTGTTTTATAATGGTCTTTGTAGTAGAATTAACATAGACCATATCTATTTATGTTACCACGGGTAATAGAATTATGTTTTACCGGTGGTAAAACTCATAAATCATAATTAACATAATTTTTACTGGTGATAATGGTAGTAAAATATTATTAATAAAGAGCACAAAAAATAAAATAAATAAATAACAGATGTATGCCGCATAATCGATCTATCATTTTATTCTACCTTTGGGCGGCAGCTGCAAGGGAAGGTGCTTTGATCCTTTGATTTTACTACTACTTGAGACTTCACGAGAGCAAAATTAATTTGATAATATAAGACTGTGTTCTTTGTACGTAACTAATATCTCACACACATAAAACAAAACGATTCATTAACATTATTAATTTATTTTTAAAAGATAAATTAATATAATTTTTTAAAAATAATTTTTATGTATTTTTGAAAAAAATATGTCGTTTAATAGTTTAAAATATGTATATGAAAATAAGAGAGGTGAGTTGAGAAAGACGAAGAGAGGTGAGTTGAGAAAGGCGAAAGAAGGAACCCATCCTAAGTTGGCCTTAGCATCCCGTTGGTCGCCCACGGGAATGCGTCGATAAAACGCCGGTATCTTAAGCATGCTTCTAAGCTAACTGATTAGGACCATCTAACAGATTAATCACGCGGGCAAAGGGATATTCCAAAGGCGGTGACAAGATGACACCAGGGTCACGACAAATTTGTGTGTAAGCAGCGTGCTAATAGCTCTCTTGGGGATTGGTGCGCAGCAAATGAAACGCAATTCCGGGTTTATTCTCTCCCTCCGCCTCCGTTCACATCAAGCTTGATAAATGTATTCAGTGGCTCAGAAACATTTTCTCAGTTGGTGATAGCGAAAACGTCACTATTTTTCGTTTTAAATGTTTTAAAATTATCATGTTTATTAAAGAAAAAAGGAAAGATATATATGTTCCATCGATCTAGTCATGGAATCCCGATTATATCAGTGTAAGTTTGATATATCAACGGAAACAAGAGTAAGCTGTAAGCTAGAGTTGTATATTTAAAAAGTACTTTTTATTTAAAAATCTAGTTACAAAATATAATTATATCTAAGGAAATAAAGTAAGAGCTGTATATTATTTTTCTTAAAATCTAGATACACGTAAATATCACATGAAAATCCGCTAGCTAGTCTAAATAAGTAAAGGGGACACTACTTGGAGAAACCATTTTCGGTTGAACTGCCAAAATTCACAATAGTTACGGTTTAAGTTATATCCGAGACTAAAAAAATATTTCTAATCCCGGTTTAAAGTCTTCTATTGATTTCTGAAACATTAGTCGGTTTAAAAGTCTAAGGATTTCTAGAAACATTGGTAGGCTCCAACCGGATTAAAGATGCATCTCTGTTAGTTATTTCAATCGGGACTATAGATGATGATCTGTTCGGATTCGTAGTCGGTTTGACAACCGAAACTACTGAGGATTACCAATCAGGACTATTGTGCTATTCTCCAGCAGTGAGGATCCCTCCCGACAAAAATAACCTGTCCACGTCAATAGGAAACATAGGATGTCTAACTTCCCCTTGAAACGATGTGAGCAGTTCCATCTTCCAATTGACAAAACATCATGGTAACCATCCTGAAAACTTCTACTTCCACTTCTATAGAATGGCCTTTTTCTATTTCCTCCCTTCCTCTCGTTAGTAGTGACAGATAAATCAAACCAAAATCCGCTTATCTTTGTTTGTTTGTTTGTACCTTAAATAATTATTATAAATTATTCATATATTTATCCCAATCTCACATGAGAAACATCAAAGTATTTCGTTGTTGTGTCACACGTAAATTAAGTTCTCGGATGCTCGATCTATCGGTCGGCCGGCCGTCCAGCAGCCACATACTAGTACATCAATTACTAGTAGCAAATTCAATAAACTAAGCCGGGGTGGGGCATAATTAGTCGTCGCTAATCGCGATGCGGTGACTTTGCCCTTGTCGTTTAGCCGGGCCACTTGCTCCGACGTGTGGCCCCGATTAGCTGTTGCCGATGGCGACATTAGGCCGCGTGGTACGGCCCGGTTCGCGGGTGGCGACAAACCGGCGTTCCGCGACAAGATGCTCAGGTCCAGCTCCGTAATAGTAGTAGTAGCAGTAGCAGCCCGCCACGCCGTGTACGGCAATTTGATCTGATCATTAAAGATCGACTTCTGTCCGGTCTTCTTGATCTCGATTTGTTGGCGAAGTTACTCTGTTCGTTTCAAAATATAAAAATTTAATATTATATATAACACATCTGTTACTATTTTCATTTTAAAATGTTATTATTTCTAAACCAAGGTCTTATTCTAAATAAAATATTTTTTCACCCACCATCTTCTTCATCAATCACAACCATTCTTCAATTAATTTTTTCACTTATGTTATCTTATCAATCATTCATAACTTTCCTTCAATCATTTTCATCTATTATTTAATACCTATGTTCATTAAAAAATGCTAACATTTTAGATGATAAGAATTTTGTCCCATTTTTAATATGAAGGAAGTATCTACTCATTTTAAAATATATTTAATATAATTTAGTGGGTTTGTTTAGATTTGTAGTATTTATTACTGTATTAATTTGTATTAATTTTAATATTATGTTGTTATATTTTGAGATGGAGGAAAAGATAAGAGAAGAGACTACTTCTACTAGTTAGTTGCAGCTCAGCTAAGCGTTAATCTCTACATGACAGCGTCTGGGCTGTGCGGGTTTTAATCGCCCTTTGGACCAACGGGCGTCGCTATCGGCAGTAGCGGACGACCTGTTGTGATCCGTGTTTTGGGAGTGATTAAAGAAAGGGATCAGAATTCGCCACGATGTGACGCACGGACGCATGACTGGTTTTGTGTGATTCACAGCTGTTTGGCGACGGACGGGAGTGTGGGCTGTGCGAGACCGGCACGGCAGAAATTTCACGGGAGCTTTACACGCAGTACACTTGGGATAGATACAATTCAGCACGCCTGGTTATCGCGCTGAAGCCCCAGCTAATCATTCAGGGTACGTAGTACTACGTAAAACTAGTATTATAGCTAGGAATTGGAGCATGTGCTGCGAGCTGAGAGAGCGGTGGCAAATTGGCATGCATTGCATACGAGCAAAGAAAGGCGAGGAGAGGGAAATGGGAGTCCGGCCGTACGGCGGGGAGGACCGGTCGATCAACCGGACCACCAGATGAGAGGAGAGGGCGAGTCGAGGCGAGTTATTGATAGCGCGAGCAAGGCGACGAGACACGCCGCGCCCGCCCCGCCCCGCGCCGCGCCAAAACCAACCGCGGCCTCGCGACAAGCCGAGCAGGGACGCACAGACCATGTACTGTGCGAGGTACGTGTACTACTGGCCCCGGTTTAAGGTTGGGTAGGTAGTGCCCGTACGTACTTGTGTACGCGTCGCGCACTCGCTCACCGACTGACCTCTCACGTAATACATTACGTCTAATTTAGTACTCCATTGTTATATTTGGAAACAAATAAAATATTATCATACATAAAAAAGTATTAGTAGTTGCCACATTTTAAAACGAAGGATAATAGTTTTTAGTGTCTAGACATTATTCAATTACAACTTCTATTGCTAATTTCTGCTAGTCCTGTATTAACATATGAAAATCTCACAAAATTAGTACGAAAGTGGTCGATGCAAATCTACGTCTATAATATTTATAGGTCTAACCTAAGTACTATAAAGATATTCCTTCCAGAAAAATACAACCCTCTAATTTGAATTAGAGGACTGTACCGGAGGGAGTATTGACAGGTTGTTTTGATCATTGGAGCAGATTCCTACGGGGCCTGGCTGAGACATCGGAGACGTGGATAGCACACTGCTGGAGTATGTACTTACATAGGCGTAGTGATTCTCCTAGTCAGGCTGGAGAGAATCTGGAGTACCATGTATATGTGCGTTCTTATCCTTTCCTCCGCGCGATCCCTGAAATCTTAAGCCTTCTCCGTTATACGTACTATCGATGGCGTATGTGACCAAGTAACAACTGGGAATAATCTATTAAGGTGAACTGCTATACTAGCCTAAATTTGTTCTTTCATTGGTTGTCAACGTTTCAGTCTACCTAATTTTTCGATCGATCCATATGCAGCCGATGAGATTCGTAATGATTAACGTACTGTATTAAACTTGATCTGATTCGTCACATGATAATACTTCCCTGTAGCCTTTACTCGTGAAGTAGACTGATAGGGCAGTTGTTATTGCAATTTAAAAAGCATGAGAATTATCAAAAGAAATATGAGAGCTGCCCTACAGGAAAAGACTAATGCTCCAAAAAAGGGCACTGTCATATCTCTCTTAACGCATTTCCAGGTCACAACAGGACAGCAAAGAATTACGAAGACCAAACAAATTATAACACTTGGAATTCCAATCTGAAAGCAATGCTTCGCATAATAGCCTGCAATTATTTGCTGCTGCAAAAGGAGAGACTGTGATGCATGGAACAAAGCGACAAAATACATGACAATAATATTGCAGCTTGACAACTACATTTTCTGCTGGTTACCAAAAGAATCGCCGCACACATGTTCAAAACTGGTGCGAAGTCAATTGGTGGTAAAATGAAACATATGAGTGCCTCCTGGCCTGAAAATGAAATAATATTGAAGTGCCATGCTACCGCAACAATGTTTTCAACATATGCAAATCTGTAGTGGTATCCCCAATTTGTTCTGTTCATTCTATTCAGACGATAGATATTTTGCAGTCTTTTGTACAACCACTTGAGCTGCTGTTAAGCCATCCAAGTGCATTCTTGTTCATTAGTGCCTTACAGGATATTATGCATGCGCGCTCCAAGATAGAGAGTCCTTGTGACACTGCTTGAGATTTCAAAGCACAGTCCCTAGATTGCCTGTCAACGCTGGGCCATCAAAGTTCTATTGCGAACAAGCCACCTAGATTCTGAATTCTTCAACTCAATTCACAGTCTGGCTCCTAGATTCTGAGGTTGATATGCAAAAACAAACATATAAGCATTGGCCATGATTTCCCAGAAGAATGTAAGTGCAATTCGAAAGATGCAGGCGCCTCAGATTGCATTTTCCATCTGTGACGGGATCTGACTGATGAGCAGGGATTGCAAGCCCCATCTTAGAATTTTCCTTTATCTGCACCATTGATTGTGCTGGTGGTGTATCTTGTCAACATGAACTTCTCCCCAGTTGCAATTTTATCACTTTATGCCGAAAAAGAATAGGAAGAAAGCAGCAGTTTCTGAAGAATCCAAAGCACATTTGCTTAGATCAACTTCAACAGTCTTAAAGTTTAAATCATGTAGAGATCAAACCTCTCAGTTGTGCGTTAGGGCACTTCAGAGCTCTAGGGATCCATGTATTTCTTTTTGCTGTCTTAAGCATCAAAGGCATGAAAAACCCCATCCGGTGTTAGCACGTCATGTTGCATCCACATAAATCCTGCAAATGTAGTATGGTCATTATGTTATCCACTTTACACAAGGTTTTAGCATAACCCATAAACTTAAGTATACCGCAATATAACTTAAAAGGTACCATCATAAAAAAAAGCTCCACTCAGTGAATGACTTTCAGGCAAGAGTCAAAACTTAACCTTAAGCCCTCAACAAGTGCTCAAGTAGGTCTGGACTGGTCAGTTAGGTAACAAGTATAAAGCACAATGCAGTAACACAGTCACATACAAACATGTATGACTACTAGCAGTAAAACAACCTTGGGATATCCTTTCCTACCAGGGTTATTGTTACCAGTCACCTGCAAATATAGGTTTCTGAAGGACAGGCCCTGGGACCACATGTCATAGATTCATGGATGAAAAACAACCAGTTTTGGAGTGGCATATGATAAATACCCCCCTCCTCCTCTTTCAATACTTGCTCTCCAGCAATTATATTGTAATTTTATTGGTTTGATCAAATCTTAGCTTAGAGCTTAGAAGCATGGTAGAAGGTAGAAGGCACAATGCATTAAAGGGATGGCGCCAAGGGGTATGACAACACAGCTAGTAAAATCTAAGAAATTAGCAAGCATATTGCATCTCCAAGAGGTTAGCCATACCACTATCCAAACCAAATTTTAGCCAACATCACAAAAATCAGGAGTCCAACATGGTAGATATCTATCTGGCCAAAAGGCCCAGTTGACAATCCAGGACTACTTGAGGCTGGACATCCGTGTGGTCCCCTTCCCCCAAACATCTTATTTTTTTCGCAGGGCATTTTCTTTCTCATATCGCATCAAGCGCAACCATCTATGCAGGCGCCGTGACCAATCTGATGTCGGCACCGTCGCGGCTGTCTTCCCAGTCGACCAGGTCAGGGCCATCCCCGCACCCCTCCCTCCACCAAGCACCACATTCTTCGCACCGGCTCCTCCCGCATTGACGAAGATAAGGTACCGCCTCCTCCTCTGATGAATCCACGCCGAGCGCCAGTGAGTCCCTAGCCCCGGATACACCTCCTTCCCCTATGCCGTCACTGACTCGCTGCCTTCTTCCACACCGGTTCCAGTCCTCTCTGTCGCCCCATACTCCGCCAAAAGATGCCGAGGTCGCTGCCGCCCCCTCCCGCACCGTCGGTCAAGACTCAAGGGGCACCGCCGCCTCCTCCCTCAGCTGGTAAGAGAAAAAAAGAAGACATGTCCATCGCTTCTTGGTACAGAAAATACAGAGCAGTGTAGACGAGTCAGCTGACGACTGGGCAGCAAGTAGACGCCGGCGATGTGGGGCCACTCTAGGACGGCGGCATTGGGGGCCATTCAGAGTGCAACAGTATGGGGGTGGTTTAGAGTTCAATCAATGATGCAGGAGAGAGATGATTCACAGTTTCAGATTACTGTGTCGACTGTCCTTGTTTGTTCAGAGATGCCTTTCCTTGATTTTCCTTAGCAGATGCAGAATTCATATGTCAATGGAATGACGAATGGCATCTATGAATCTGATGGTTTTACAAATGGCATCTATGGCAAGTTTTTTAAATATCCATTGGAAATTGTGCTGAAATATCTGAACCCATTTGTTGATATAATTGAAATTGTGCTGAAATATGGAGATGGAACTAGCCATTGCGATATGGCTAGTGTGATTTAGCTAATCTCTTGGGGTGCAAAGGAAATATGTAGAGGCTAGCTAGTCATATGTCCATTTGGCTAGGTTATTGGAGATGCTCTTAATAAAAGTTGAGAATAGAACACTAAAATAGCAACACAAGAGCACTCAAGGCAGCTTATCTGCCGAATGCACCATCTCATGCCTAATCGCGGTGGCTACCCGGTGCCTACCACCTAAGAGGCGCCTAGCACCAACTTTTAGAACACTGCTTAGGCTGTGTTCGGTTCCTAGGTTGGGAACTAATCCCTCCGGCACACAAAACGGAGCGACTCATTAGCGCATGATTAATTAAGTAATAATAATTTTTTTGAAAAATGGATTAATATGATTTTTTAAACAACTTTCGTATAGAATTTTTTTGCAAAAAACATACCGTTTAGAGACTGAGAAGCGTGCGCATAGAAAACGAGGGAGGTGACAGCCTTAAAAGCTAAAAAGATGGTACTCTCTTCAATTTTGAACTACCAATGTCATATATAAAAAAGAAGAAGAATTAAATTGAAGGAACATTTTTTTTCAATTAAAAACACCATGCGAGTTTCCCCATAAGACTGTCAGTGAAGTAAAAAAAGGTGCATAAGTATCATGCTGCCAAACTTACCCCTCCAGTTTTTGAAGCACATCAAGCTATCAATTTTTCTTATACTCTTTAAAATCATCAGCAACATGAAAATCATTGGTTACAAAGATGGCGTACTGATATTTATTAAAGACAAAAGGACTAAGCATGATAAACACAGGATAACAAAATATACATTATACAGAACAAAACTTGGTTTTCCTTTTGTAACTTCTCTAGGGATTAACGAATAACGGTTGCACCAGGCATGAATCCTAAATCTATGATGCAAAAGGAGAAACAATCTCATCAAGCAGGCAAAGTTTTATGATTGCCTAAATGCCTACTGAACTCCAAAACACCATATAACAAGTAACAAACTTAATGAGTTTAAATTTGTTTTTGTTGCTTAAGTGGCTCATCACAGCACAATTCACATTAGTCAAACAATGACTCTACGAATTGTTTCTCACTTTCTCTACCATTTGGGCTCTTCAGCAGCACCCAGACCTGGTCTATGTGAGATTATTTATAATCTGGAAATAACTTATACACAACCATAGTCCATCTGTTAATCAAGTTTTGACAAATCAATCACGCCAAGCATAACACTAAGTCCCAAATAGTTCACAAGTGATAAGTGACCAATTTAAGGTGGCACTACCTGATCTATTGTGGTGTCCAGTCTTCAGTTTGGCTTTGATAAATGGTCTACACTGCTAACTAAATCAGAAGTCATAAAAAATCTAAACAGTAGTTCACAACTAATAGTGACCAAGACAAAGCCGTACTTGACTTTGCTATCTAAACAAGGTAGATCGATCAATGAGAAAATCCGTTAGGATATAGGAACAGGGCATCTACTCACATGTCATTGAATATACCCGCCATGGGGGAATCCAAAACCATGCTTCCCCATCATGCCAAGTATTGTGTTGGCCTCAGCCATCCGACCAGAACTCACATATGCCTTGTGCATGATCCAAAAGGTCTTCTTTGTTCGGTCAAACCGGACGAAGTCCATCTCATCCAAAACCCTGTGCATCTCTGGCAACCGGTGTTGTTTCCCATACATCACCATCTTGCAGTGGTATAAGCTCCGACAAAGTTTCCACCCTGCCTCCTCAGCTTGCAGGACAAAATGCGCAAGTTTATCTACTGCATCACACTGAAAATAGCTTGTTATGATGGACCGCATCACATGCACGGTGGTGACTATGGTATTGCGCTCCAGTGCCTCAGCGATCCACTGCTCCATCCTCTCAACCAATCCTTCCTGAGCGTACGCCCGGATTAACAGTACAGCTAACCATGGTCTATAGTCATTAGGACCCAACTTCTGCAACAACTCCTCAATCTTTTGAATCCTATCTACGTGTTTAAACTTGCAGTATGCGCATAGCATTGCACGTATATGGACCATATCAACCTCACCAACATGCTGACGTGCTCGCTCATAAGCCAGCTCCATCTTGTAGATCATCCCGGCATGTGCATATCCTCTTAGCATCAGCAAATGAGTAGTGTTGTCAGGAGCAACATGACCTGAGACCATTTCATTGAATACCGCTTCCATTTTTTCCCACATCCAGGCAGTGAGGTACCCGGCGATGATAGCATTGTACGTCCCAATTGTCCGAGGGTGGCCGGATGCATCCAGTGACAGGAGCGTGGCTTCCATGTGGTCAACGAGGAGGGAGCGACCAAACAGGGCTATGAGGATGTTGTACGAGTCCGCATTGGGCGGTCCACAGCGTGGGTCTTGCTCCAGTGTGTGGAAGGCCTCGAGGCAGCGGTCGGCAAGACCGCTGTGCATGTATGAGGACATGAGGGCATTGTAGAGCGCCTGGTCGGGACAGTATGTGGTGGAGGCTTCGGCGAAGAGGAGGGCCGCGGCGGCGGGGTCGCGGGCGCGGCCCGCGAGCGAGATGGCGAGGACGAACTCGGGGAGTGTCGTGGGCGGGGAGAGCGTCCGGCGGAACGAGAAGACTGCGAGGCCGAGCTGGGGCTTGGGCCGCAGGAGGGAGAGCAGCTCGAGGGAGGCGAGCGGCGAGACGGCGAGGAGGGTCGGGAAGGAGTGCTTGACGAGGGCGGGCAACGGATCGGGGTCCACGCCGGGGAGCGCGAGGATCGCGGCCGCGAGGGAGGACACGGCCTCGCGGAGGTGCGACGCCGCGAACGAATGCAGCGGCGGCGCGGCGGGCGACCAGGGCGACGGCCACCGCGCCGCGGCAGGATCCGGCGGAGACGAGGGGGACGACGACGCCGACGACGAGGAGGGAAGGAGGTGGAGGGGATCCCGTCGGGAGGGGCGGGCCCGGGTGAGTGGCATACGGTGGCGGAGCGGTGGAGGTGGCGGCGGAGAAGGGGGAGGAGCGGGCGAGCGTGGTGGCGAGACATGGGAGGAGGCCGATCAAGGGGGAGGGGGATCAGCAGCGGCGGCGGCGGCGGCGGCGTGGGGGGGTTTACGGGGAGGGGTCGATGTGAGGAGGGAAGGAGAGCACGGGGGACCAAGCTCGGTGAAGCGTTTTGCATGGGCTCTTCGCCTCTTCACCTGGACCCTGAGCGACAGTGTCTAAGGAAGCGAACTTCGACGTGGCTGGGCCTAGCCAAGTCAGCCAAAAAATGGATGGGCCTGCAAAATGATATGGGCTCAGTGGCTGGATGGTGAGCCTAATAAGGGTATGTTTGGATGAGCTGGTTGACAAGGAATAAGTCCACTATACGTCTCTCATCCTTCCCTCAAGCGTAAATTGCATCCCTAAACCGTATTATCATAAACATTAACCTCTCAACTTGCAAAACAGATTTAATTAGGGTCCTCTGACCGAATAAATGACCCATTTTGCTGATGTAGTGAGTTGACAGTCAACCTAACTAATCCGTATGAGCCCCATATACCAAGCTTCTCTCTTCTTCCTCTAACCTCCCTCTCTCTTCCTCACCTCTTCCCTCTCTTCCTCCTGGCGGTGGCCGGCGACTGTCACAAATATTGATTCAAGTGCAGATTTCGTTATATTTTAGAGGCTTTAAAATGTTTAAGCATGTTAAATCATCATTTCATATCATACATAATATTTCAACATATATCTATCCATCACTTTCTTTAATATCCTATATACATTAATAATTCATCTCCACTTAGTTAATGCTATTTTAGCCTTTAGATGACTAATCTGTAATCAAATTTTTACCCTTATTTTCTTCTCTCACGAAGCCACATCATCCTTTGCTTTTGGATTATCAATCTATATACTATTTAAATTATGATAAACCACATCAACTTAAAGACTTTTCCGATGATCTAGCTATGTTACACGTTATATTTCTACTATTATATTATTACTAGCAATTGTGCTTGTGCGTTGCAACAGGTGAAGTCAGGGCGTGGCGCAGATGGGGATGGGAGGGAGAGGCGCGGTGCGCGAGGCGAATGAGGACGGGAGGGATGGGCGCAGGAGGTCTTTTTTTTCGTCCAAGCCCTTCCTTTCTTTTCAGCATTGGGACTGCAGGTTAATTTTATAAACACTCAAGGGGTTTTCTATAAAATAGCCAGACGGATGAAAATTTTGAGTGAAAACATTACTTGTTGTATAGATAGTTATATTATAGATTATAGATATATAGGGTCGTCCCCCGAGGAGAGCGGTGCGGCCACTCTGGCCCCCAAATCGTAGGGGCCCCACCCTCACACCCTTCCCCTTCCCGTGAGAAGGCCTGGTTCTCACGGGCCAACCGTAGGTACGAAAGCTAAACAAAAAAGCCCGCCCTCGACACGACACACGCCACGCGAGATTACCGTCGTCGGTCGCCCACGTCGTCGGTTCTCATGCGAGATCGTGCAATCCCCCACTACCCCAGGGCAGCTGTTAACACCGAAATTTGGTAATCGAATCCCCAAGTCTGTAAAGGCAAAGCAGAGTCGGATCGGCTGGAGACAGGGGTCGCATCGGCTGAAGAGTGATCGGCTACGAGGCCAATCGGCTAAGGTTGGATCGAACAAGGACAGCCGATAGCCGATTCCAGGTCCGAAAGAGATGAAACCGTTTCTGATGCAGCAGATTGAAGATAAATAGAAGATTCGGTTGTTAATTGCGTGTTAAACGATATTGTCACTTATAGATAGAGTCCTGTAATGGTAATTGTATCTGTAATTTAGGGGTTTGTTTAAACTGTTATTCGTAACACGGCGTGGGTCCCGCTTGGGATAATGTTATGTTTTAAATAATAGTTTAGATAGAGTCCAGGGTTTGTATAGATAATTGTATCTTGGGTATAAATAGGACCCGAGACCCTCTGTAATTAAATATACAAGTTAAGCACAAGCAATCAAACCTTCGGCGCATCGCTAACCTTTTCTTCAGACGAGCACTTTATTTGGCTACGGGCTGCATCGTTTCGATCCCCAGATCTAGGTAAATGCTTGTCATTAGTGGTATGATCTACTGTTTCTAGTGCTTCCATCGTAATGACACATTTATCATATTGCGCATATAAATTAGATCAATGTTTAGATCTATCCTGCCATTGGCCAATTCTATCAAGAACTTGTAGCCGATAGGGCTAGATCTAAATGTTGGCTGGTTTATATGAGGTATCCACCGTCTCGGGAGGTATAAATCGGCTACAACAGATCAGGTTTTTCTTTTTATACTTAATGATGCATCAGATTCGAACTATTAAGTCATTTTTAGAACTATCAATGATCTGTTCGGTTGGGATTTGTATTGTTCAGAGACAGTGTCGGGGTTTCAGCCGGCCTTATCTGCCCTGATATGTTTCTTTGATATATTCATTATTAGATTTATATTAGGACTGCCTCTTATGTTAAGATCGTATTCTTGTCGGACGTCGCCAGCCGAAATTGGCCTACCTTCAATAGCCGATGGCCGATTTTCAGGCTATGCATCTGTTTCAAGAATGATATATTTCTATAAGATTCATCGGAGTACTAGCCGATCTATTGTTAGCTTTCCAGTATCGGCTAGGTTATCAATTCATATATTTATTATTCTTTGCTGTATTTGGGTTAAGTGGCTGATGCTGTCTCGGTATAGTCGATCCATTCCAGTCACTTGGCTTAAATATAGTTTAGAATAGCATATGTATGTTTATGGATTCCCTCAGCTGATCCAGTGGGGATCTAACCTAACACTTAACGCATATTCCCTTGTTTTTCTTGATGATTAACAGATCAAATCAACTGGCACGCCCTGCACCGAACAGGCAGCCGAGAAGGACCTGCACTGGAGTTAAGCAGATCTCCCAGGCCAGCGCGTGAGAGAAATTTCTCATCAACACGCTTCTTGGCACCAAGGGCAGTCAAGGGGCAAGCCATAGCCGATTTCATTGTGGAACACAGAAACGACTCGGTCGGCTCAGTGAAAATTATGCCTTGGACTTTTACGTTCGATGGCTCGATTTGCACCAACGGCTGTGGCATCAGCTTGGTCATTATTTCGTCCGGGGGGCAAGCTTCGAGTTTGCTTTTGTCATCTACCCCCACGCTACAAACAACCAAGCCGAATACGAAGCCGTCCTTAAGGGATTGCACCTGCTCAAGGAAGTTGAAGCCGACGCCATCGAAATAATGAGGGATTCATTATTGGTCATCAGCCAATTATCAGGAGAATATGAATGCAAAAACGACGCACTGATGGTCTATTATCCCCCAGAAATGGTGAGGATGGATGGGTTGGAAAATCACCTGGTTCACCGACGAGCTTAAGGAGGCCATAAGAAGTCCTGCCGAAAGCTTGGAAACCTGAAATGTGTACATCTGGAGAGAGGGATTTTCTTCTTCGGCTGTGATGTGTTCGGGAAGGCCTGAAGAGGTCTATTTATAGAAAGAAAAGATGTGGAGTTGGATGTGAAAGATCGCTGCCGATATAAAAGTCGAAGAGGTCATCATTAAAAGCATTTGGAATCGTTGAATGGTTGGTGACTACTCAAGACCGGGTACCTGTTGTTCAGGACTCATGGGTTTTTGAAACACATGTTCGGATAAGACGGACTATGAAGCCAAATCGGCAGCGCGTTTGAATATTACCAGCCGATAACCAATGAGACTAATATTCAAACACTGACACTAACTATCGTGGTGCGGTCTCGAAATCGGCAACGTAAAGCGATACGAACGGCTGGAGCCGATTTCAACGTAAGCAATTCGAGACACTGTGCGCGGCCGAAAGCCGGCCTTATCTACAAGCACAGTGGCAGAAGATCGATAAATTATATTACACGATTCGAAGCCAAGTACAAGCACGAGTAAAATGATCGTCCAATCCCATCACAAAAGCATAATACATAAGGCATTAGCCGATTTCAGAAGATCAGAATATTACAAAATTTTTGTTTCAAAAAATCGGCTATGGCCGACAACGCCTTCCGCCTAATTTGGTCTATCTCTTCAATGGCCCTGATGTCGTCGGCCTCGGACCTTGCCACCGGCCGGACGTTCTTCACCAGGTTACGCAAATGTGCCACAGCCGCCTTGATGCCCTGGCGTTGAGCTTCGATCTCGGCCGGTAAGCCAGCCATGTACTCCTTGTGGACATCGATCTCGTTCGTGACTTGAACGAGATTGGCCATCAGCTGATCTTGACGTGTGAGGAGCTGCTCGAGCTTGGTCGTCGGCTCGGTCTTCAGGCGGTCGAAGGTGGCCTTCCGGCTCTCGATGGCGCCCTTGGTTGACTGGATGGTGGCCGACCGCGCTTGATTCTCGCGGCGATCGATTATCCGCTGTCGTGCCCGTTCATACTTGAACTGATGGGCTTCCATGAAGGTCGCCGGCACAATGGCTTCGGCTAGGGCTTCCGGCACCTGGCCTTGGATGTCTTTGAATCGTGCGCGTATCGAGCCACTGTCGACCACCAGCGCATCCAGCGAGGCTTCCAGCCGATTGGCGATGTCGGCTAGGGTGGCCCTCAGGTCCTCAGCCGGCATCACCAACACCTCCTCGCCAATGTCGCCAGACTCCTCGAACTCCGATTAGTCAAAGTTGAGGAGGTCGGCTATGTTTTGCAGCAAAGAAGAAGATGATCAAGAAGATATTAAGCTAACAGAGCCGGTCATCAAATTCAGTTGGCTTACCGTTGGCACCGGGGTCGGAGCAGTTGGCTCGGCTGGATCATCGCCCGCGGCCGTCGGGGCCTCTTCGTCGACGTGGTCGCGCCTCCCGCGGCAGGCGCAGCATGCTCACTAGACGCCTGGGGGGCAGCCGATAGAGATCGCGGGGGCTGCAAAAGAAAAAGTTAGCGGACAAGTCGACTAATTACTACAAGTCAAGTGGCAGGGGATGATTACCGATGGCACGGGGCGTGAAGTGTGGCCGGCCAATTTCTTGACCTGAAAAGAATGGTTCGATCAGATGCAAGTGATCATCGCGAAGCCATAATCTAGTGAAGTGAACGCTTACCGACCGATGTTTTGTTGGGGGACTTGGGACCAGCGGAACGTCGGCTGGAGCGTTGACCGACTCAGGACTCGAAACCCTGGGTTCAGCTACCGCTCCAACAGCCGCTGGCATTTCCTCGTTGGCGACGGTGTTGAGGAACTGCGCAACGGCCGGATCCAAGGGGGGAGGCTATTGGCTGGCGCTGCCGGCTTCTTCTCTTTTGGCCTTTTGGGGACAGGCGCGGCCGACGGCCATGGAGATGGTGCAGCCCTTTTCTTTTGGGCGATCGGCTGGCGCACCTGCCCTCGTAGCAACGAAGCCAGCTTCGATGCCTCCCAGCCGATGGCCGACGGAGCGAGGCCGCCCCCATCCAGAACACCTAAACGATATTCGATGGGGTGCCCGGAGTCGCTCACCGTCGGCCGCTCTATCTCCATCTCCTGCAGACCAAAGGGTAAATGTCAATCGGCTATGTCAGCTGACGATGAGAAGAAGAAAATTATTTGGAACTTAAAGCTTACCGAGGGGATCTCGTCAAGCAGAAGCAGGTCGATGTAACAAGACGACCGTTGGTGGAAGATATGGCGCTTGATTTCAGTCCACCATCGGTCGTAAGCGGCACTTTTCCTTAGCGCCAGTATCATCACGCCGACGTCGCCGATGGAAGGGCCGGCTATGTTTAGCAGCCGATCCATTATCAGGTCTTGGCCTACCACTCCCCTCGTTTCGATCTTTTCGGCATAAAAGAAGCCGATGGGCAGCTGCCCAAGACCAAACTGTCTCGCTGCCGACACCGGGTAATAGAATTCATAGCTCTTGGCCACCGATCGGCCACGTGGATCCCGGTTGGCAAGATGCGGGGGGGGCAGTGGCGATGAACAGTTCCTCGCATCTCGGGTTGTCGGCTGAGTTGACGTCTTCCTAATTGAAGTCGGACGGCAACTCAAACAGCCCCCGGTCCCAGTAAAAGTACCAGGCACGGTTATCGCGAGACAACCCGTCGTAGAGGGCTACGAACCATTTGGCCAGCAGCTCGGCCGATTGCTTTGAGCCTACGTGGGCGGCTGCTGCCTCTCCATAGCTCATGCACCTGGTGGTGGTGATCTGGTTGCCGTCTTCGTCCTCGATCGTCTCCAGCCTTGGGAACACAGCTGCTGTCAGAGGGAGCTAACCGGCTATCTTTTGCATTGCTAGCAGTAACCAGATCTGAAGGAACCACCAGGGGCCGCCAGTGGCGATGGGGGCGTTGGCGGCTATCTTCGCGGCGGCCTGATGCAACGTTTGATATAAGTAGTCGAGGAGGTACTTCCCCAGCGCAAGTTTTCCCCCGTCGGCCAGGACTTCGGCTACGACCTGCCAGTTGGCGGTCGGCCCGTAGCTCGATCCACAAAACACAAATTTTTCGAGCCACATCATCAAGAATGCAGCATGCTCTCTGTGGCCGACGGGTCCATCCTTCATGTTTTGGGCAATGAAGCCGCTCCACCCACCGATGGCCTTGGTTTTGAATTGGTGCTGCCCCTTTCGGCTCAAGTTGCTGGGGTTGGCCGATGACTCGATGTCCAAACCGGTTGTCATGTACACGTCGGCCAGCGTGATGGTCATCCGCCCTTGATGAAAGATGAAGGCGTTGAAGCTGTCATTCCAGAAATATGTTGCGGCCGACAAAAGTGGCTCATCCTTCTCCATGTTGGCAATGGACAAAGCCAAGCCTTGGGCTATCCCGGCCTCCTCCCACTGTGTATATTTGGCCGATCGCACCCTCTTGTACCATTCAATCCAGGCTGCGTCAGTGGTCGGCCATGCTTTGAATGTTCCGTTCCGGTGGGCGAGGATGGCTTGGCGGTGTTGAAGGGGATCCGGTTAGTTTCAGCTATGATTACATGTTTGGATCCGTGTTGCCGATGGGACCGAGAAAGTGTTTTTGCGCTTGTGACAGATTGGGGATAAGCACTTGATGTGACAGGTGCTACAGTTGAGAAAAAGAGAAGAGAGGCACTAATCAAGAATGGTTGCATATTACGGTTCGAGGAAGAAAAAAGTACTAATTGATAAAAACGAAGGAAAGTGCTACTAAAAAATGGCTGAACGTAATATTGATGCAATGTGTTCAAAGGAGCGGATTCGAAAGGAAAAGAAAGTTTTGAATCGAAAGAGAGTACCTCAGGGAACTCGGCCATGGCGGCGGTCGGAACAGCGGCGGTGGTTGGTGCGGCGACTATGACTGGCACGGCGGCGGCGGCTGGCGCGGCAGAGGTGCTCGACGCGGCGGCGGCGGAGGCCATCGGAATGCTTGAGGGCGAAGATGGGTCTGGTCCGAAGAAGCGCGATAAAGTTTGACGAGCGCCGATGGGATCGCCGAAGAGGAGAGAGAAGGCGAGAAGCTTGCGTGTAAAGGAGGCTGAGTGCACTTTGAATGCGTAGGTGGTTCGGCCAAGGAGAGTGGATATTTAAAGGGCACTTGGAGGGAAGCCGAAGCGGTTTAGGTCAAGAGAAGAGCGGGAGTTTGAATAGGCAAGCAAATCCACAGCACTTCGTATCACGGATTTGGGGGGCATGTGTTAACACTAAAATTTGGTAATCGAATCCCCAAGTCTGCAAAGGCGAAGCAGAGTCGGATCGGCTGGAGACAGGGGTCGCATCGGCTGAAGAGTGATCGGCCGCGAGGCCAATTGGCTAAGGTTGGATCGACCAAGGGCAGCCGATAGCCGATTCCAGGTCCGAAAGAGATGAAACCGTTTCTGATGTAGCAGATTGAAGATAAATAGAAGATTCGGTTGTTAATTGCGCATTAAACGATATTGCCACTTATGGATAGTCCTGTAACGGCAATTGTATCTGTAATTTAGGGGTTTGTTTAAACTGTTAGTCGTAACACGGCGTGGGTCCCGCTTGGGATAATGTTGTGTTTTAAATAATAGTTTAGACAGAGTCTAGGGTTTGTACAGATAATTGTATCTTGGGTATAAATAGGACCCGGGACCCCCTGTAATTAAATATACAAGTTAAGCACAATCAATCAAACCTTCGGCGCATCGCCAACCTTTTCTTCAGACGAGCACTTTATTTGGCTACGGGCTGCATCGTTTCGATCCCCAGATCTAGGTAAATGCTTGTCATTAGTGGTATGATCTACTGTTTCTAGTGCTTCTATCGTAATGACACATTTATCATATAGCGCATATAAATTAGATCAATGTTTAGATCTATCCTACCATTGGCCAGTTCTATCAAGAACTTGCAGCCGATAGGGCTAGATCTAAAGGTTGGCTGGTTTATATGCGGTATCCACCGTCTCGGGAGGTATAAATCGGCTACAACAGATCAGATTTTTCTTTTTATACTTAATGTTGCATCGGGTTCGAACTATTAAGTCGTTTTTAGAACTATCAATGATCTGTTCGGTTGGGATTTATATTGTTCAGAGACAGTGCCGGGGTTTCAGCCGGCCTTATCTGCCCTGATATGTTTCTTTGATATATTTATTATTAGATTTATATTAGGACTGCCTCTTATGTTAAGATTGCATTCTTGTCGGACGTCGCCAGCCGAAATCGGCCTACCTTCAATAGCCGATGGCCGATTTCCAGGCTATGCATCTGTTTCAGGAATGATATCTTTCTATAAGATTCATCGGAGTACTAGCCGATCCATTGTTAGCTTTCCAGTATCGGTTAGGTTATCGATTCATATATTTATTATTCTTTGCTGTATTTGGGTTAATCGGCTGATGCTGTCTCGGTATAGCCGATCCATTCCAGTCACTTGGCTTAATATAGTTTAGAATAGCATATGTATGTTTATGGATTCCCTCAGCCGATCCAGTGGGGATCTAACCTAACACTTAACGCATATTCCCTTGTTTTTCTTGTTGATTAACAGATTAAATCAACTGGCATGCCCTGCATCGAACAGGCAGCCGAGAAGGACCTGTATTGGAGTTAAGCAGATCTCCCAGGCCAGTGCGTGAGAGAAATTTCTCATCAACAGTAGCCCGCATCGACGGCGTGTTGGCGTCGACCTCAGTTCCGCGAACCATAGCCGGTTCCACTTCAGCATGTGGTTCAGGCGCCACAGCCGCCGCTTATTGCCGCCCTCAAGTACTGAACGAGGAGGACGACAATCACAGATCACTAATCAAGACTACCAGACTGGACATCAGGTATACTGTTCCGGTGAGTGCAACACCATTACCAAATGCCAATTTTCCAATTTGCATCGCCAAATGAAAAATTGGAAACTTGTAACTGTATGATTATATATGTAATCTCATCTCTTGGATGTTGCCATGTTCTGATGTAGAGTGTTGTGCACCTTGCTTGCTATGTCCTATGTTAGGTTAATTCAGTTGTTTTGATAGTTGGACGAACCGACGAAGGCACGAAGCAGCACTAGTGTGTGTTTTCGACTCACTTGTCGTGCACACCTTGAGGTAAGATTTTAAATTTAGATTTTTAATTTTATAGTGTAATTTATATGAGTTAAGCCACTATAATAATGTTATTTTTCAATTATCAGGCCATGTCATCGAGAAAGTATTTTTATGCATAAACAACCCATGGGTGATGCCACCATCTTTCAGCCTTCGCGCACATAGTCCTCACGTGGACTCAAGGTAAGTTTCATTTAAATTGAATAAAATAAAGATTATGACTGTTCGGCTCGCAACTGGTTGAGTCCCCTTTTGCTTTCAGTGTTTGATTTTGAATAAGCAACCTAGGTACAAGAATAAGTGTGGTGGAGATCTCGCATGCTTCCTGTCATTTACACAAATGAGATCTTCCATCTTTGTGTTGCATGACGACTCCAGAACCACACGAGAAGGAGCAAGCCGATTGGAACCGAAGAAGGGTTGGCTGAACCACTTCTAAACCTCCTCGTCTTTCAGTTCATATAGAGCATGGTTTGTGCATCTTTCCCTAAACCTCCCTGAATTTTGAGTTTAATCAATTCTCATCATAGAAAGTATCTGAAAAGATAAACTCAAGATTAAAATGAAATTGGATGTTGCAACTAGAGTATATGATTTTCCTGGAAATATCTTGCATGCTCTTTATTCCTTTCATGTTACTTGTTGCTTGTGAACATCATTTAAAGGAACACATTGAAAGTGCATCTATCCCCCTAAGTGGGTTTTTGTCATGCCCAGAAATTTAGCCAAATTTCTAGACTATTTTGTGTTTTGAATCCCTGTCCAGGAATCAGCCAGAGTACACAAAATGACAAATCAATAAACAGATCCAAACGTAAAATAAAGCGTGAAATACTTACAGGAGAGGCACTTAGTCCTCACACTCGAAAGAAAGCAGCAGCAGCGAAAAAGGCGATTCTAGCGGGGCTTCAGCTCCACTCCACAGGCAAACTCAACTGGGGTCTGAGCCTTGTTCTTCTAACTCCGTCTTCGACTCAGAAGGACTACACTTCTGGGAAAAAGGGGAAATAGCAAGGCTGAGTACAACCACCGTACTCAACAAGCCACACGGAGAAATGCAGACGTGCAAGGGGAGACAAGAGTGGCTTGGGCTATTTTGCATAAATGCGGTTGTAAAACCTTTCTCGTTTAAAACCAAAAAAGGTTGATTAATTAAGTCAAGATTAATCTTCCACCGAACAACGGTATCTCCACGTTGAAGGCCCAACCAATCCACCCGAACTACACCGGTTTCATTTAGTCAAGTTATTAAAAGGTGAGACTAATCATGCTGAATTTGGTTGATCGCCCATAACTGTGGGCGCGGCTTTTCGAATAGTTTTACTCTGGCCAGAGGTGTACAACTGTACCCATAAGACACAATTTCACACATGTTGTCATACCCCAAAGCACCACCATGGTACTGCAAGGGGGAAATCATGACAAGACCCTTCGCATAACTCCCCCTGACCAAACGTCACCACACCTCAGGTTTCGTCCCTACCTTTATATCCAAGGTAGGCAGCCCCCTCTCATGTCTAGGTGAATCCGAAAGCCGCATAGACCTTTCCCGGTCCATCCAAACTCCATCACGCCCACCCTTGCCTGGATGCGTGGCCAGGAAAGAGGTACACTACGAGTCCAGCCGTTGCCCATGCTGGCTTGTGATAAGTATTGTAAGTCTTTCAGGGTTTTCCATGAACCGGTCCTTAATTTCCATGAGTGTGACAAGCAAAACCATACACCCACAACCCACCATTTAGTCATATTTTATTTAACAATTATCTCGTACCGCAGTATCTCAGGTCTGAGACCATCATTTCATGTGACTATAAACAAGTAATATAGTTCTCCCATTAGGTGAGCTAGTGTAATTAAGCATGGCTAAGCGTAAATAATTCTAGCAAGATCATGTAAGTGACGCAAGCTAGTCAAATTAGTCACCCAGGTTGACAATGAATGGATAACAATTAAATAAGGCACAAGCGATCAAATAGGTAATCCCGATTCCCATGCAATTAGCAAAAACATGCAATTTTATTTGTAAACAATTAAATATTTTATAAATTGGGATCAATATGCATCAATAAGGAATGTGACTTGCCTTGCTTCTTCAATTGATCTTCTTTTCTTCACGACCGCAAACTCCCGAAACGGCAAAGTCTACACACTGGCACGCAAAACGAGGAAAAACTCTAATAAAAACCAAATAAACAATACATGGAAAGTAAACGAACATGTAGAGCTCAATTTTAGATGAATTTTGCAATTTGAATGGCCCAATTTGAAGTTTGTATGGATTAGATATGAATTTTAGAAGTTTTGGACCATTTAATTAAATTTTGAAAATTAAAATGATTTATTACACAATATTTAATTATTTTACAAAGGAAAAAAGGTGGTTGTTGATGTCAGGCTGACGTCAGCGGGGTGCGTGCATGGGAAAAAGGCCGGCCCACCATGGACTAAGTCCACGGCGCCACGGGCGGGCGCACCACGTGGCGCACACGCAGCGCTAGCGAGGCACCGACGTGGCTGCCACGTGGGCTGCCACATGGACGGCATCCGACGGCCCGATCCATAGCGGGCGAATAGGACGGCCGTGGAGAGGGAAGCCGGCTCACCGGCCGACCAAGCGTGCGACGGTGCGGCGGCGAGGCGGCGACGCACCGAGGGGGTCACGGACAAGGGTGGAAGAGGAAAAGGAGAAGCTCACCAACATTGGAGGCGTGTGGGCGGGTGGAACAGCGCGGCAATGGCGGTGGCGGCCGGGCGCTCGCGACCACGGTGCTCCGGCGATGAGCGGCGCTTGGGAAGAGGCGGGCGAGGTGCGGAGCGGTGCGGCGAAGCGGGTGATGGAGGCGACACGGAATGGCGCAGTCTCTCGCGGCAGCGAGAGCCGGCAGAAGGCAAGAGAAGCGGTGGCGGCTCGGGATTGCGGGGGAGGGCTCAATCCGGTGGCGGTTTAGGTCGAGGTCGCTCTTGGGATGGCAAAGCCGGTGGTGACGGAGGATTGGCGCGGCGAGCAACAGTGGCGGCGGATTTTGTGTCCGGACATGGCCAAGGGCGACGGCGCCTTGGGAACACGGGGAGGCGGCGGCGACCGGAGGGAAGGAACGGGCGACCGAGATTGCTCATGAGATAGCGAAGCCGGTGGATGCAGTGGTGCGGCGCAAGGCGGACGAGAATGGCACCGAGCGGCGGCCAGAGGCGACAAAGAGGTGGCGGCTCGGGTCTTGCGGGGAGACGTGGTTTCGACGGCCGTGGGCGAGAACGGGATAGATGCCGGGATGAAGCGCGGCAAGGGGATGCCGGCGGTGCAAGCGGGGTGGCTCGGTGGTGGCTGAAACGGTGGTGGAGCGTTGCCGGAGCTCGACGACCGGCGACGGGAAGCGGGAGAGCGTAGGGAGGGCGGTGAGGAGCGTGGTAGGCTCGGGAGAGAGAGGGGAAACATGCGGGGGTGCTCGGGGATCGATTTGAAGCGGCGGAGAGGCGGTGGGGGGTCCGGGAGTGGCCAAAATTGGCGGCGGAGTGAGGCGGCCGGTGTGGGGAGTGGGCGCGGTCGTTGCGGGGAAAGTGGGCAGCGACGCGGTGCTGAGCTTCATGGGAAATGGGGTGGCGCATGGTTCGGGCGGAGTGGGGCATGCACGAGAGGGAGGAAAGGTGGCCGGGCTTGCGCGACGTGGGCGGCCATGGTGGTGCGTGGCCGGGAAGAGCGGGAGGAGAGGGATGAGCCTAACAGGTTGGGCGCCGGTCCCACCTGTCGACGAGGGAGAGAGAGAGAGGCCGGGCAAGGGATGAAAAATAGACTTTGCGCAAGGAGCGGGGTGGCGAGCTGGGCCGGACCGAGGAGATAGAGGGAGATGACCGCGGGGAGGAATTTGGACTTTGTGCTATAGGGCCGAAAACGGCCCAAGCACGAAGGGGATTAAATTTTTTTCCATTTATTTAATCGCATAAATGACATTTGCATTTTTATAAATTCTTTCAATGCAAAATCCTAAAAATAGATGGACATTCAAAGTATTTAATAAAAATATAAAAAGACCATTTACTAATTAAATAATTTACTTAAACAATTACTCAAATGCTTTTTGTATTATTACAATTATTTCTAGAGCTCCAAAATTTCATGAAAAATTTCAAAGAGTATTTTAGGGCATGGAGAATATTACAAAAATATTTCCACCATGACTTTTAAATAAAAATTTAATTTACTTATTAAATTTGCTCTATTAATTTACTTTTCTCTTTAATAATTCCTAGAAAATGCATTATTAAGTGATTTTTAATCCCGATCGAAAATCGGGCCATGACAGTTTTGGTGGTTAATGACAAAGTGGTTAAGGGACTAATGCGTTAAATTGAGATAAGTGCGAGGTAATTAGTTCCAAAGTGCTTAGTGTGTGCGAAATATGCTCAAAGGAAACCCTCCAACAACAATTGCAAAGTGGCGAGAAGATTCAACGCCTTATTTAAAATTTTCTTTTCCTTTAATCTTGACTTCTAGGATAACCATACTATTAAGAGAGGTTTCAAATGATGGCCTGAGATTATCTAAGTGCTTAAAGTCATAATCTTGAGGAGTGAGATTTTTTCCAACCTTTTTCAGCTTTTTCACCTTTCAGGACAAAGAGTCCTGATCGAAAGTTTCGGGGTTCTTGACCGGAACTTTCGGACACCTTTGCCGTTCTATTTCTAAGTGTTGACCGGAAGTTCCGAGGGTCCTGGACCGGAACTTCCGAACAACTCTGCAGTTCAAATGTGAGTAACGGCTAGGTGACGTCGTCACTAACCTATAAATATCCGGAGACATTCTCTTAGGGTTTTGTTTGGTGAGGCAAGGGGTTAATTGAGACTCAGCTCTTCGAAGTTTGTCAACGAAGAATTGGACGAATCAAGTTCTTGAGGACATGTTGAGAGCCTGTGCGTTAGACTTTACCAAGGACTGAGAAAAATGCCTACCCTACGCAGAATTCTCCTACAACAACAGCTACCAAGCAAGTCTGAAGATGTCGCCAAATGAAGCCCTATTTGGACGGCGATGCAGAACCCCATTGATGTGGTCAGAAACCGGTGAGCGAGCCGTGTTCGGACTGGACATAATCAAAGAGGCTGAGGAAAAAAAGTCCGTTTGATCAAAGATCGACTTAAGGTAGCCCAGTCTCGACAGAAGAGCTATACAGATACTCGCCGAAGAGACTTAGAGTTTGATGTTGGCTATTACGTGTACCTAAAAGTCTCGCCAATACGAGGAACCAAGAGGTTCAAGGTTAAGGGAAAACTTGCACCAAGATATGTGGGACCATTCCCAATAAGCGCCAGAAGAGGCGAAGTGGCCTACCAGTTAGAGCTACAAGAAAACCTCTCTGATGTGCACCCGGTATTCCATGTGTCACAACTGAAGAAGTGTCTGCGAGTACCAGAAGAATGAGTCCCCTTGGAAAATATCCTTATCAACGAAGATCTCACATACCCTGAACATCCAGTGAAAATCTTGGACGAAGCAGAAAAGAGAACACGAACTAAGACGTGGTGCATGTACAAGGTACAATGGAGCAATCACACCGAAGAAGAGGTCACCTGGGAAAGCGAAGACTTTCTAAAGACCGAGTACCCACACCTACTCAACAACCGGTAAGAAATCTCGGGGACGAGATTTATTGTTAGGGGGTAGGTTTGTAACACCCTGAAAACCGAAAACCTAAAATTCAAAGTTCACAAAAAACTTTTGAATTGTTATGTCTTGTTGAATCTTATTGCTTCTTATTTGCGAGTTTCATTTGCATGTTATAAATAAAAGGGGTATGTATTTTGGGAAAAGAAATCAAAAAGGTTTTTGAATCCCTAAAATGAAAATGGATTTCAAAATACTAGAAATAAAAAAATTATGAAAGGTCATATTTGTGGAAAAAACTAGGTTGGTAAAAATTTACTTTTAAATCAAAAGTTTATTTTGGGCAAAATATCTGGGTTATTATATTATAAGTCAATAGGATATTGAATAAAACATTTTGGGAATTTGGACTGACCAAAAGTTTCGGGTAGACCTACCGGAAGTTCCGGTAGTCGATTGCGTTGACCGGTGTGAGGCGCGCATGTCACGCGCACGTCGCGCATGTCGCCCATGCCGCCACGCGCGTGCCGCGCCCGCCGTCCCCCACGCGCATGCTCGCGTCGCGCCGCGTGTCGCTGCCGCACGCGCGCGTCCCCGGCCCTCCCTTCGCAACGCGCCGCACGCCGCTGTCTCATCGCGTCGCGTCGCCGCACGCGCTGCCGCTCGCCGCACATCACCGCGCCACGCCGCCGTCGCATCGAACAGCGCCACGACCACACCGTCGGCCGCTAAGGGTCCCCGGTCTCTCCCCCACCCCGCCGCACCACTCCTCGCCCCCACTCCTTCTCCCCGTGCCGCCGTCGCCGTCGCGCCATTAGAGCCCGAACCGCTCGCCGGAAGCTCGGGTTAAGCCAACTGGATATTCCGGTTAATTCTCTGTCCGAGGAATTGAAGTCACCGAAAGTTCCGATCGGAACCAGCCAGAAGTTCCGGTGTATCTGAGTGCTGAACCCCCCCAGGTGATTCAATCTAGTTTGGATTCAAAATCAAATATAACCTAATTTATTAACAACCATTAATTTTGTCTTATACCTTTCTTTCTATTCTAAGCTTAGAGTAGTCTATTCTAAGTTTAATTTAGTTTAACTCTCGGGTTTGTCGGTCCAATAAAACTTGGAAATACAACAAGATTTTATTATATCTTTTGGTATAATATTTTGAATCCTTGATTCTAATATTTCAAAAATTTAAGTATTTTAACATAGAATATATTCACCACAATATATATTAAAGTCGGTATAATCGCAAAATTTCAAATTACTATAACTCTCGTTTTCAACTCGGATTTTATCGAAAATCGGACCTAAATTCGTCTAAGACCGTTGACTAATTTTTGGAGTCGCTTTTATGATTGTATTTGGCATTTTGATGATTTTAATTGAATTCTGATCGAATTCAATCGTATCTTTTGCACGTACGTATAGTGTCCGAAGGAGCGGTTGATTGCGCCGAAGATCCCAGTCAGCAAGGTTGCGAGCAAGGCAAGTCATCACTACCCTCGAACATATTGAACCTGTTTGCGAACTTGTGTTGTTTTCAAAAATTCAAACATGCATGCTATACATAAAGAATTCCTATTCTTGCTACACCATACCTTGACATTGAATACCCGTAGATGTATTCTCTGTAACCTATGACACGTTGTGTCCGAAGGAAATCTTCGGCAATGCTTACCCATGCTAAATTAGATTCATGCATACTCATGTTTACAAAATGCTATATGCTTGGGCAACTACCTTAGGGAAGGTAGTTGAGATACGGCAAGTGGAGACATGAGCGCCACATTGCCTTGAAAATAATGAAATGAGTTTTGGCTGAAAATTGAAAATACGAAACCAATGTTTTAGACTGGGGCGGCTGGATGATTTGGGTGGATTTCGGAAAAGGCAGGTGTCGTCCCTGGTCAATTAAGGACCGAGCCATGAGACTTAAACATGAAACGAGCTAGTACAACTGTACTTCTCGAATGGGTATAGACCTAGCAGAGTAAATAGCTGAGCGGAGACAGTATCCCTGCATAGTAGTTCTTATGATTGAGATGAGGATGCGGGCCTTTATGTGAATTGATGATTGAAAATTGAAATTAATTACAACTTAAAGAATGAAGTTTTCCCTTACCCCGGGAGCGCCAGAACTCCTCACGCTGCTAGGAAATGATGGCTAGAGTGCAAGAGGATTTAAGTTCATGGAGCGGGTACTGCCAAAGTGAGGTTATCGAAAGGCTTTGCTGTGACCGTCTCATGTGTTGGGATGTAGGCTCATTTGTTGGGCAGTCACGGAGTATGGATAAAGTGTACATCCACTGCAGCGTGAGTGAATCAATCTATTCGAATAGCAGTGCTCGCGGATATGGAGCGGCGTGACAAGTTTCTCTCTTGGCTAGACTACAAATTTTAAAATGGTGGGATGGGCATGCATGATGATTTTTATGTGCTGGTGGATCAACTTCTCGAAATGCGAGAAGGGGTAGACTCCCTAGAAAATCATGATGATCCGGTGGCGGGAAGCTATCCTTGGGATCACAAGGGATGGTGGACAGAAGCGTCGCCGATATAATGAACTATGGAAATAAAACTTGATCAGGCTTAGGTCTTAGGTTTGTGAAAAGAATTGCAAAACTGGCTTTATGCAAAAGAACCACAACCATTCTTTGATTCTCCCCTACCATATGCATCGTTGTTGTGGTGGCTTGCTGAGTATGGTTGGTACTCACCCTTGCTATACGCACAAACAATCAGATGTGGGAGATGAAGGCTTGGAAGATCCGTATGTGTACTACCAGGAGGGTATGGAAGACGATGGCGCTCAGTAGGGCTTAGACTCCGGTCGTTGCCTGTGGTAATGGCATGCCGCAGCCTTCCATCCGCTGCCTTACCTAATTTCTGCTTTTGGTTGTATTCCAGACCGTTTGGTTCTAAGTACTAGACATTGTCTTTGGGCCTATATTGTATTTTGTTGTGTAAGACAATTCGTGCACGCGCACTTGATAAGTCAGTACTGTATTTCGTGGTTACCAAACTACTCGATCCAGTGAAATGATACTATGAACACGAATGATTTCCGTTATAAAAATGAGGGCCTACAGAGCTGGTATCAGAGCGTGCGACTGTAGGATAACACCAATGGTGCCCCACCCCTTTATAGCTGGCTAAAGGGAGGAATCCCCACGTAGGATTATTTTGAAAATAAGAACATTATGTCTACAACACAAAATGTGTTTTCCTTTATACTCTTGTCCCCTTACCATTCTACAACTCTTATTTTGCTCCTACTCTTCTCTAACTCTTGTTGTTTTAAAAATAGAAGTCGGGCATGGCCAGATCGGAGCTTGGGAACTTGAGGTTCCACTGGATGAAGGATATGTTTTGTAGCTTCAGTAGCTGTTACGATGCCTGAGGTACCCGGAGATACCCACTTACAGGAGCAGGAGATTTGGTACCGGAGACCATCCCGAGTGGGAGGCCGCCATAGCGATCGAGCCTCGCGTTGGTAGCGAGCCACAGTATTGCTTCTAGACACGCTACCGGCGTGACTTGGTGGAGGCCGCACTTCAGGATGCTGCTCGTGAGGCATTCCTATGCCTTAATGCCATCCATAGGGCTGAGCTGACGGTGACCGAGTTCGTGCACCACCCGTATTGGGAGGAGCACAACTCTGTCTGCACCGTGGAGGCTACCCCCTGCTGTTACAACCCCATGGTAACCCGGCTGTCCCGATGGACGGAGGCTGCAGACGATTGTTACGAGGAAGCGCTGCTGGAGATCGACGAGCAGCAACGACTTATGAGCGAGCTTGAGGAGGAGCACCACACCTATGGCAGTTAGATTGACTCGCTGAAGACTCAGCTCCAGTTTAACAACACACAGTACGATCAACTCTCGGATCAGTATGTCGCTCGTGGAGAGGCCCTGGTCACCCTTGAGGAGCAGCTCAGGAAAAGCCAGAGGCAAGTTAGTCAATTGGAGGAGTAGCTTCGTATAGTCTCGGTTACCACTACAGCTGCCTCTACTTCCACCGCACTGCCACCACCCCCTTCATCGGCCCGTGACCACTACTACTTCCTCACTCCGTCGTGCCTGGCGACTTTCCATGTGCTACTGGAGCAGGCCAACATGCTGAGCACCGAGTCCAGACCCTATCTGGTGGATCCTGCAACGACACAGCCTGCTGCTGCACAGTCAGAGCCCACACCGATTGCCTCGGCTATTCCATCCAAGCCCGGATCTAGAGTGGAGAACCCGATCCAGATTGGCACTGACTCTGAGACTGAGTCAGAACCCATGGAGGTCAAGTGGGAGCCCAGCATCACCGACCCATCAGAGGACGAGGCTCCTACCTACCGCATCACATTTGCGGGAGGGCCCATCACTCACAGGACGGCCCACAAGTGCACCCGACCCAGGGGCAAGAAGCCCAAGACTGACTCCGAGGCGACCACTTCTGAGCCTTGGGGACTTCGGTTCGCATCCGCCAGGGACCACCCACTTTCTTCACTCGGTTCCTGCGGCTGGCTGGACGACTAGACGAGAGGTCTGCATTGGCATTGGTCTTGCTTTGGATGGTTTTTGGATAGCAAGAACCACACCCCCCTTAGTAGTGATGGTTGTAGCTTGCTGTTAGCTTTTGCGTTGTGTATTGTGGGACTGTGTATGTGTAGTCTTATGTATCTGCTCTTGATGTATTAACAATGAACCTATGGAATGTCTTATGGTATGCTATTAATGAGTTTATTCCACCATGCTTGCTCCATAAAATATCACCTTAAAACAACCCAAAATAGAACTAATTAGGATGGTGACCTTAGCAGGTCAAGTCTCTTACTTACCTACATTCTACAGATGGCTCACCGACGTAGAGCATCGGCTGCCAATGAGAACCCACCGGAGCCCAACCCCACCACCTTGGCGGAGGTCATGGTCGTGCAAACCCAGTTATTGCAGGCCATCGCCAATAACCAAGGAGGCTGTGGAAGTTCAAGCCTGGGCGAGTTCATGAGAGCCAACCATCCACCCACTTTCGCCACAGCGGAAGAGCCTATGGACGCAGAAGATTGGCTACGCATTATAGAGAAGAAACTGACCCTTGTACGTGTGCGGGAGGCCGACAAGGTGATCTTCGCCGCAAATCAACTGGAGGGACCCACCAGTGACTGGTGGGATACATACAAGGAAACCAGAGCGGAGGATGCTGCAGAACCAACATGGGAGGAATTTACCGTTGCCTTCCGCGAAAACTTCGTACCTGCTGTCATCATGCATATGAAAAAGAATGAATTCAGGAGGTTGCATCAGGGTAACACCACAATGCAGGAGTACCTCAATCGGTTTACCCAGCTTGCCCGTTACGCAACCAGCGACTTGGCAGATGAAGAAGAAAAGGTAGATAAGTTCATCGAGGGGCTAAACGACGAGTTGCGAGGGCCTATGATCGAATAGGATCATACCAACTTCCAAAGTCTGATCAACAAGGTCATGAGGTTGGAACATGACCACAAAATGGTGGAAAATAACCGCAAGAGGAGACTTGCTATGACCCGCCCACTCCAAGGGACATCTCAGCGTCCTAAGGGACCAACCCCGTCTGGATGGAAGCCAACCATCGTGGTGACCATTCGTCCCACTGCACCCGGTAATGTCAGCAGGCCAACTGCCACCCCGTTTCGTACCCCGACCCCCACCCTGGCAGCCCCGGAAAATAGGAATGTAAACTGCTTTAACTATGGAGAGTTTGGGCACTATGCCAATAGTAGCCTCAAGCCACGCAACACCCCCGTCCGTATTGGCGCCAACACCACGGCTGTACGAGGAACTACTACCCCTGCTGCTGGACACAGTTTGTTCAGGACACCGCAACCCAAGGAGGCCGCTATCGGATTCCGCCGCGGACAAGTAAATCATGTGCGTGCCGAAGAGGCACAGGAAGACCAAGGCGTGCTAATGGGTATGTTCTCTATCCACTCTACACCAGTTAAAGTCCTATTCGATTCCGGAGCATCGCATTCATTTATATCCTCACGAATAAGCAAACAACACAACCTGCACCTAGTAGATCTTAAGAGACCCATGTTAGTGCATTCACCCGGGGGAGACATAACCATACCCCATGCGTGCATCAATGTGCCCATCCGGATTAGAGATGTGGTATTCCTTTCAAACCTTATGGTACTACCACCACAAACACTGGGTGTCATACTAGGAATAGATTGGTTAACCAAAAACCAAGGGGTACTAGACTGTGGCCGAAGGTAAGTCACTGTATCCACCCCGTGGGGATCACCGATGACCATAACCGTGGATCAAGACCCGATGCTATGTGAACGAGCTACAGGAATATTCACCATGCTACCCATGAGCGGGATGCCAGTAGTGCAGGATTACCCGGATATGTTTCCTGAGGAATTGCTCGGAATGCCCCCTGACCGCGATATAGAATTCATCATTGACCTAATACCTGGTACTGCCCCCATATCCAAGAGACCCTACCGAATGTCGGCTAACGAGTTGAAGGAACTTAAGAAGCAAACCAGGGAATTACAAGAAAAGAGATTTGTGTGCCCTAGTTCCTCTCCCTGGGGAGCCCCAGTGTTGTTTGTCAAGAAGAAAAACAGAAGTATGAGAATGTGTGTAGACTACAGATCGTTGAATGAGGTGACCATCAAGAACAAGTACCCATTACCTCGAATCGACAACTTATTCGATCAACTCAAAGGTGCCCGAGTGTTCTCGAAAATTGATCTTCAGTCAGGGTACCATCAGTTAAAAATTAGGGCCGAAGATATCCCCAAGACAGCATTCTCTACACGCTATGGCTTGTATGAGTTCACAGTAATGTCCTTTGGATTGACCAATGCCCCAGCTTATTTCATGAACCTCATGAACAAAATATTCATGGAATATCTGAATAAGTTCGTAGTGGTATTTATCGATGACATTCTTATCTACTCCAAGGACGATGAGGAGCATGCGGAACACCTACGCCTGGTGCTGGAGAAGTTACGAGAGCATCAGTTGTATGCGAAATTCAGTAAATGCGAGTTCTAGCTTAAGGAGGTTGCTTTTCTTGGCCATAAAATTTCCGCCGGAGGAGTAGCAGTGAGACCCAAGGTCGAAGCATTACGAATAGAAAGCACCCCGATAAGAGGTCGAAGTTTCTTAAGATTGGTCAGATATTATTGGAGATTCATTGAAGGATTTTCCACAATAGCCCGACCCATGACCCAACTGCTGAAGAAAGAAAAGAAGTTCGCTTGGACTGAGCAGTGTCAGCAAGCCTTTGACCAACTCAAATAAAAGTTGACCACCGCTCCAATCTTGGTCCTACCGGACAACCGAAAAGACTTCGTTATATACTGTGACACATCCCGACAAGGACTGGGAGGAGTATTGATGCAGGACGAAAAAGTCGTGGCATATGCCTCGAGACAACTACGACCGCACGACCCACCCACGACTTGGAGTTGGCCGCAGTTGTTCATGCGTTAAAGATCTGGAGGCACTACTTGATTGGGAACCACTGCGACATATACATTGACCACAAAAGTCTGAAGTACTTCTTTACCCAGCCTGATCTCAACCTACGCCAGAGGAGGTGGCTGGAATTAATCAAGGACTATGATTTAGGAATCCATTACCACCCTGGCAAGGCTAATGTAGTAGCCGATGCGTTAAGCCGCAAAGCCCAATGCCACCATATGGGACTGGATTGCATGACCAATGAGCTCCAAGAAGAAATGGCTCGGCTTAACTTGCAGCTGATTCCACATGGAGAATTAAATTCGCTGGAAATCCAACCTCTTCTAAGGACTCAGATAAAGGAAGACAAAAAGGATAGCGAAGAAATCCAGCTGACCAAAGAGCGCATGGCCGATGGGCTCGCAAAGGAATTTTCGGCAGATGACAACGGAACTCTGTGGTATAGGAAGAGGATATACGTGTCGGAGAAAGGCGGTTAGAGAGGATTGATTCTAAAAGAAGCTCATGAGTCAGCATACTCGCTACACTCGGGTAGCACCAAGATGTATCAAAACTTGAAGGCTGAGTACTGGTGGTCCAACATGAAGAGGGATGTAGCGGAGTACGTGGCCATTTGCGATGTGTGCCAAAGGGTCAAGGCCGAGCATCAGCGACCGGCAGGATTGTTACAGCCACTCAAGATCCCCGAATGGAAATGGGATGAAATAGGCATGGATTTCATCGTTGGGTTACCCAGGACTGCTGCAGGATATGACTCCATTTGGGTGATCGTGGATAGACTCACTAAGACCGCCAGGTTTATCCCTGTCAAGACCAGGTATAGTAGTGCTAAGTTGGCAGAGTTATATATGTCTAGGATAGTGTGCCTTCATGGAGTACCAAAAAGGATTGTATCAGAACGCGGTACGCAATTCACGTCCCACTTTTGGGGCAAGGTCCACGAGGCGCTTGGAAGTCACCTCACCTTTAGCACCGCGTACCACCCACAGACCGACGGGCAGACCGAGAGGACGAATCAAGTTTTTGAGTACATATTGAGAGCATGTGTGTTAGACTTTACCAAGGACTGGGAAAATGCCTACCCTACGCAGAATTCTCCTACAACAACAACTACCAAGCAAGTCTGAAGATGTCGCAAAATGAAGCCCTGTTTGGACGGCGATGCAAAACCCCATTGATGTGGTCAGAAACCGGTGAGCGAGCCGTGTTCGGACCAGACATAATCAAAGAGGCTGAGGAAAAAGTCTGTCTGATCAGAGATCGACTTAAGGTAGCCCAGTCTCGACAGAAGGACTATGCGGATACTCGCCGAAGAGACTTATAGTTTGATGTTGGCAATTACGTGTACCTAAAAGTCTTGCCAATACGAGGAACCAAGAGGTTCAAGGTTAAGGGAAAACTTGCGCCAAGATATGTGGGACCATTCCCGATAAGCGACAGAAGAGGCGAAGTGGCCTACCAGCTAGAGCTACAAGAAAACCTCTCTGATGTGCACCCCGTATTCCATGTGTCGCAACTGAAGAAGTGTCTACGAGTGCCAGAAGAACGAACCCCCTTGGAAAATATCCTTATCGACAAAGATCTCACATACCCTGAACATCTAGTGAAAATCTTGGACGAAGCAGAAAAGAGAACACGAACTAAGACGTGGCGCATGTACAAGGTACAATGGAGCAATCACACCGAAGAAGAGGCCACCGGGAAAGCGAAGACTTTCTAAAGACCGAATACCCACACCTACTCAACGACCGGTAAGAAATCTCGGGGATGAGATTTATTGTTAGGGGGTAGGTTTCTAACACCCTGAAATCGGAAACCTAAAATTCAGAGTTCACAAAAAACTTTTGAATTGTTGCGTCTCGTTGAATCTTATTGCTTCTTATTTGCGAGTTTCTGTTGCATGTTATAAATAAAATGGGTTATGTATTTTGGGAAAAGAAATCAAAAAGGTTTTTGAATCCCTAAAATGAAAATAGATTTCAAAATACTAGAAATAAAAAAATTATGAAAGGTCATATTTGTGGAAAAAATAGGTTGGTAAAAATTTACTTTTAAAATCAAAAGTTTATTTTGGGCAAAATATCTGGGTTATTATATTATAAGTCAAAAGGATATTAAATAAAACATTTTGGGAATTTGGACTGACCGGAAGTTTCAGGTAGACCTACCGGAAGTTCCTGTAGTCAATTGCGATGACCAGTGTCAGGCGCGCACGTCACGCGCATGTCACGCATGTCGCCCACGCCACCACGCGTCGTGCCGCGCTCGGCCGTCCCCTCCCCCCACGCGTGCGCCCGCGTCACGCCGCGTGTCGCCGCCTGCAAGCGCGCGTCCCTGGCCCCTCCCCTTCGTCAACACGCCACATGCCATCGTCTCATCGTCGTCGCGTCGCCACGCTGCTGTCGCCTCACCGCACATCGCTGCACCACGCCGTCGTCGCATCGAACAGCGCCACGCCCACGCCGCCGGCCATTAAGGGTCACCGGTCTCTCCCCCACCTCGCTGCACCACTCCCTCGTCCCTACTCCTTCTCCTTGCGCCGCCGTCGCCGCCGTGCCATTATAGCCCAAATCGCTCGCCGAAAGCTCCGGTTAAGCCAACCGGATATTCCGGTTAATTCTCTACATCCGAGAAATTGAAGCAACCGAAAGTTCTGATCGGAACCGGCCGGAAGTTCCGGTGTGTCTGAGTGCTGAACCCCCTCAGGTGATTCAATCTAGTTTGGATTCAAAATCAAATATAACCTAATTTATTAACAACCATTAATTTTGTCCTATATCTTTCTTTCTATTCTAAGCTTAGAGTACTCTATTCTAAGTTTCATTTAGTTTAACTCTCGGGTTTGTCGGTCCAATAAAACTAGGAAATACAACTAGATTTTATTATATCTTTTGGTAAAATTTTTGAATCCTTGATTCTTATATTTAAAAAATTTAAGTATCTTAACTTAGAATATTGTCAACACAATATATATTAAAGTCGGCATAATCGCGAAATTTCAAATTACAATAGCTCTCTCATTTTCAACTCGAATTTTATCGAAAATCGGACCTAAATTCGTCTAAGACCGTTGATTAATTTTTGAAGTCGCTTTAATGATTGTATTTGGCATTTTGATGATTTTAATTGAATTCTGATCGAATTCAATCGTATCTTTCGCACGTACGTATAGTGTCCGAAGGAGCGGTTGATTGCGCCGAAGATCCCAGTCAGTAAGGTTGCGAGCAAGGCAAGTCCTCACTACCCTCGAACATATTGAACCTGTTTGTGAACTTGTGTTGTTTTTAAAAATTCAAACATGCATGCTATACACAAAGAATTCCTATTCTTGCTACACCATACCTTGATATTGAATACCCATAGATGTATTCTGTGTAACCTATGACACATTGTGCTCGAAGGAAATCTTCGGCAATGCTTAGCCATGCTAAATTAGATTCATGCATACTCATGTTTACAAAATGCTATATGGTTAGGCAACTACCTTAGGGAAGGTAGTTGAGATACGGCAAGTGGAGACATGAGCGCCACATTGCCTTGAAAATAATGAAATGAGTTTTGGCTAAAAATTGATAATACAAAACCAATGTTTTAGACTGGGGCGGCTGGATGATTTGGGTGAATTCTGGAAAAGGCAGGTGTCGTCCCTGGTCCATTAAGGACCGAGCCATGAGACTTAAACATGAAACGAGCTAGTACAAATGTACTTCTCGAAGGGGTATAGACCTAGCGAAGTAAATAGCCGAGTGGAGGCAGTATCCCTGCATAGTGGTTCTTATGATTGAGATGAGGCTGCAGGCCTATGTGTGAATTGACGATTGAAAATCAAAATTAATTACAACTTAAAGAATGAAGTTTTCCCTTACCCCGGGAGCGCCAGAACTCCTCACGCTGCTAGGAAATGATGGCTAGAGTGCAAGAGGATTTAAGTTCATGGAGCGGGTACTGCCAAAGTGAGGTTATCGAAAGGCTTTGCCATGACCATCTCATGTGTTGGGACGTAGGCTCATTTGTTGGGCAGTCACGGAGTATGGATAAAGTGTACATCACTGTAGCGTGAGTGAATCAATCTATTCGAATAGCAGAGCTCGCGGATACGGCGCGGCGTGACAAGTTTCTCTCTTGGCTAGACTACAAATTTTAAAATGATGGGATGGGCATGCATGATGATTTTTATGTGCTAGTGGATCAACTTCTCGAAATGCGAGAAGGGGTAGACTCCCCAGAAAATCATGACGATCCGGTGGCGGGAAGCTATCCTTGGGATCACAAGGGATGGTGGACAGAACCGTCACCGATTTAATGAACTATGGAAATAAAACTTGATCAGGCTTAGGTCTTAGGTTTGTGAAAAGAATTGTAAAACTAGCTTTATGCAAAAGACCACAACCATTCTTTGATTATCCCCTACCATATGCATCCTTGTTGTGGTGGCTTACTGAGTACGGTCGATACTCACCCTTGCTATACGCATAAACATTCAGATGTGGGAGATGAAGGCTTGGAAGATTCGTATGCGTACTACCAGGAGGGTATGGAAGACGATGGCGCTCAGTAGGTCTTAGACTTCGGTCGTTGCCTATGGCAATGGCATGCCGCTGCCTTTGATCCCGTTGCCTTACCTAATTTCTGCTTTTGGTTGTATTCCGGACCGTTTGGTCCTAAGTACTAGACATTGCCTTTAGGCCTATATTGTATTATGTTGTGTAAGACAATTCGTGCACGCGCACTTGATAATTCAGTACTATATTTCATGGTTACCAAACTACTCGATCCAGGGAAATGGTACTATGAACACGAATGATTTCCGTTATAAAAATGGGGGTCTACATTATACTTCAACACTGGAAGTCAAAATCAATTATCCATGTACCCCAGATGCTAAACTTCTACATTGAAAATCAGCATCAACCAATCATCCACCAAATAAAGATTCCACATACTTATGGTTATCTCTAACTGTCCATGCGAAATGAGACATGAGATAGAAAAAAGATATTGTTAAAAAATGGAGATGAGATATATGCTCACATAGCTATCCTCAAGCACGAAAAAAATGATGAAAAAATGAGAGAGAAAAGTGTCATGTTCTCCAAATAAGTTCAAAGAGGAAGATTGTAAAAAAAGGAGTCATCTAGGGGTGGGCAGAATACTCGTGGCTCGCTAGCTCGCTTTGCTCATGGTTGGCTTGGCTCAGCTCGTTGAGAAATGGTAATGAGCTGAGCCAAGGGTTTAGCTCGTTAGCTATAACGAGCCAGCTCACGAGCTGCTCATGAGATCAACGAGGCATATACAATTTACAAAGCAGGGCCATGACCCATGAAAAAGCCCATCACTTGGCTCAATAGAAGAAACCCTAAAATCTAAATTAGACTGTGATGCGCATCAGGCTCTCCTCCCGTCGACGCAGTCACCCGAACTCCCCCCACACGCGCCCCGTCGCCCCATCCCAAACTCTCGATTCGCCATGCCGCTATCCCTGTCCGTTGCGTCGGCTGTCATATCCCTTCCTCAGTTCCTCGCCGCGCTGTTGTTCCGCTTCCACCGCGCCAAGGCCGATGGTGGCAAGGTTGCGCCATGCTAGAGGTGGCCAGATGGGCCGGGCCGAGGCGTGCCGGCCCGGGCACGATGGCACTGTGCATCGGCCCGGCACGGCACGGCCCGGCTCGAGATGGGCCGTGCCGGCACAGCACGATGGACCGTGCCGTGCCTGGGCCGGCGATCGAGCCCGCGGGCCGGCACGGCCCATGGGTCGTCATGGCACGACACGGCCCGTGGTTAGGGTTAGGGTTTAGGCAAAGGCGGCGGTAGCCGATGGCCGGCGGGGGGCGACGGGAGAGGGGGCGCGTCGCGGAGGCGGAGGCGACGTGCGCGGCGCGGCTCGGAGCCGAGACGGCGGTGGCGGTGGCCGGTGGGGCGGCGGGAGAGGGGCGCGTCGTGGAGGCGGAGCGCGCGCGCGCGCGCTCGAGGACGGAGGCGGTGCGCGCGGCCGTGCCGAGGTCGGTGACGCGGCGGCATGGCACGGCGGAGGTCGACGACGAGGGCGGCGGTCCTCGGCGGCACCGGCGTGGAGGTCGGAGGCGGCGACGCCGATGCGAAGGGCGGGGTGGCGTCGCCGCGTCGCCGGTGCAGTGTCGCTTGGGGAAGGGGAGAGGAGAGGGCGAGAGGCGGCGGGTCGACGTCCGGTTAGGGTTAGGTTAGGTTTAGGTTTTTTTTTTTTTCATTTTATACTCTCCTGTGTGGCCCGCCGTGGTTTTGGCCCGTGGGCCGATTTCGGCACGTGGGCCTTAAACGTGCCCGGGCAGGCATGGCACAGCCCGACCACCCGTGGGTCGTGCTTGGGCCGGAGGTGAGGCACGTGGGCCGGCACGGCACGGCCCGTTACAGCAACCGTGCGTAATGGGCCGTGCCGAAATGGGCCGTGCCACACCCGTGCCCGTGCCGTGCCGGGCCGGGCCGCCCGTTTGGCCACCTCTGCGCCGCGTCGACTGCCGCGACCACGGCGACTGCAAATCGGCCACGCTGGGGCACCGCATGCCAATCCGTCGCACCGGCTGTTGGCTTGTCATCAGTCCTCCGATGCGCTTGCGTGATAGGTTGGCCTCCTTTGTATTGTGTACATGTAAACAGTTAATCGGTTGCATTTCAGGAGCAAATTTGACATGATATCTATTCTAATTGCATCATTGCATTTGCATGGATGATTGTTAATGGACAAGTGTTATTATGTTAATTATGGACTAAATATGTCACTTTTTACTTTTTCCTGTTGTATATTTGCATGTTTGATGGACTCGGGAAAATGGACATATAATCTGTACAAAAATTGCACTATAATGAAATGGGTCGCGAGCTAAACGAGCTGGCTCGAGCCGGGTCACAAGCCGAGCCGAGTCGGCCTCCTGGCTCATTAGTATAACGAGTCGAGCCGAGCCAACTTGTTATACTAACGAGCCAGAGCGAGCCAAGCCAAGCCGGCTCGGTATCCAGCCCTAGAGTTATCATCCCACTTTCCATTCTTGCACACACATATTTCTTGTCCACACACATATTCCTTTCCACACACATGCACATATTGATCATGATTGTATTGTCGATTCTCTGGATCGACAATAATATTTATGGGGTACGCAAGATCAAAGAGAGATGATGACATAGAGATTATACTAGTTCATCCCCTCGAGGAGAGGTAATACCCTAGTCCAGTTGTATGAGATTGGATATGTACCAGGCTTCGCAATACCAATTGTATGAGATTGGATCTGTATCAGGCTTTGTAATACAACGTTAAAGTTAGCACGTAACGATCTCCTGGAGTAGTGTATGGTGTGAATGCCACAGTTGTGGTGTGCTTTGCCGGATTGTGGACAGTTGTCCTGATCTGGAGACCCCTGCCCCCTCTTATGTAGTATGAGGAGGAGGGTTAAAAGAAAAGTATCTAGTTGGTTGCAACTAAATCTTTCTATTCTATATATAGAAGATATACATGATCCTTATGATTTATATCTCATCCTAGAAATATCGTTTTCTTGTATTACAAGCAAGTTATCTAGGTTGGGCCTACTCGGCCCACCCCATGTTGTATGGCATAAAGGGCCAACATAAGGTACCCGGGTACCGTGTGAAGGCCCGTAGATGTCGCCTAGAGGGCGTGTGAATAGGCGATCCAGAAATTCTCTTGAAAATGCAGTGGTTAAAATACACAGGCACCAGAACTTTCAGTACTTGAACCTCGAAACTTCCGGTCAGCATAAGTTGTCTGAAACTTCCAAAGTTCCTGTCAAGAACTTCAAGGGTTCTATGACTTAAAAGGATCTGAACTCAAATTTAAACTCTTCCTACACAAGTATATAGCTAGCAACAGGAAGATACAAACATGCAATATAGGTAAACAACAGGAAGTAAAGAGATAGCACACGAGACACAAGGATTTTTACCCAAAGTTCGGATTCAAAGAATCCTACTCTCCGTTGAGGAACTGTGGAGTTGGGTCTCAATTAACCCCTTGCCTCACCAAGCAAATCCCTAGGAAGAAGTCTATGGTCTTCAATTCCAACGTTTCTAGGTTCTTGCCTAGAGATCAAATGACCACCAAGATCCAAATTCGATCCTCTAGCATGAACCACAAACGTGGATTTCTCTTCCTAGACAACCTCCTAATGATCAGCTTGGTTTCACACTATCCATACATCGTTTCCCTGCAGAGGAGAGGTGATCCTTCACAAACTTTCCCGAGCCAATCCACAATTCTCCGGAAGCTCGCGGGAGACACCTAACCGTCTAGGAGATTGCTCTCCAAGAGTAATAGGCACCACTCCAAAAGCCCTGCAAGAATCACCAAGTGCTCAAGTCATCTAGCTCTCTCACTCTCACAATCCCTCCAATCACTCAAATCTCTCATAAATTTGGTTATGTCACTCAAGAATTGAGTTGAAATGGGCTAGAACACCATGGAAGAGGCCAGGGGACTGAAAAACAAAAGTTGGATGAGTGAGCTGGGGACAATGTGGGATATATATAGGTACATGATTGCGTCACCTAGTCGTTACTCACAAACTCAGCTGGAATACTGTCCGGAAGTTCCGGTCTGGGATTACCAAAAGTTCCGGCCAACACTTGGTACAGAGGTTTTGGCTACGAGGTGATGAAGACCGGAAGTTCCGGCTTGGAACCCTGGAACTTCCGATCGGCTTGCTCTGCCGTGAAAGGAGTGATTTTCCAAAAATCGCTCAAAAATCTCACTCAAGGATATTCTGACTAAGAGCACTTAAGATCATCTCATGGCATGAGTTTTACTCGTCTTAATAGTATGGTTTTTTTCCTAGAACTCAAGATTCAAGACAAATAGGACTATAAACCGTCGTCGAATCTTTTCTCCTTTTTGCAATTGATGTTGAGGTTTCTCCTTTCTCAAAACCTGCACTACTAAGCATCTAGGGACTAATTTTTCTGCACACATCTCAATTAAATGCATTAGTCCCTTAACCAAATCGTTATTAACCACCAAAGCCCACTTAGGGGGGCTAGATGCACTTTCAATCTCCCCCTTTTTGGTGGTTGATGACAACTTGGTTAAAGCTTACAAAAGATTAGAAATAATAGAATATTTGAGTGAAAAGGGTTAGTTAGAGCTCCCCCTTAAATGTATGCATATAATAAAATAAGATTGAATCTCATATGCATATATTGAGAGAAGAGTTTAGGGAAAATATAACCAACTCATCTCACACCGTGGGATGCAACAAGGGTGAAATGACATGAGTTAAATGCAAATGACATGGCAAGCACACAAGAAAATTGAAGATAACATTTCACCACTTTCAAACACAAGTGATATGCAAATAAATCTAATTAACAGAATAACATCTAGTAGTCATTACATCCCAACACACATAAGGTTCACATGTCCAAAAGATAGCGAAAGGAGTAAAATCCTAGAGGATAACTGCACGGCCGGAAGTTTCGGTGATCAAGTCCGGAACTTCCAGACGGTTGACAAGAAGCAAAAGCAAGCTGAAAGGACACAATGGACGCTGGAAGGCTGGACCCCCTACACTCAATCTTCTCCCCCTTTGGCATCAAGACACCAAAAAGGACTAAGAGAGGAGGAAAGTCACTCGGAGTCGTTGGAGTTGGCGACGGTCTCAGTGTCTCCACTGTGAATGTCGTCGTTGCCACCGACTGAGGAGTCCTCGGCGACGTCGATGTCGCTACCAGGGGCAGCAGCAGTTGGAGAAGCCACAACAGGAGTGTCCTCCTCCTCGTCCTCCTCGTCCTCCTCCTCAGAGTGCGAGGACACCTTCACGAAGGCGTGAGGGACGAAGGCCGAGGTGCCCTCACCAGCAGCAACATCACAAGCAGCCTCAAAAGCTGCGAACGGGTCCTCAAAGACCTCCTCGTTAGAATCATCAGAGACCGCATGACCGGCCTCTCATAGAAGCAACTTCTGACGCCGTTCTATCTTCTTGACCTTGGAGGCGGTCTTGGCACAGAGACAGAAGATAGAACAGAGCACCTTCTTGATGGGTGAGCTGGAGCTCGAGCCCGAAGGCCATGAAGGAGCAGAGGAAGGGTCGACACCTGAAGCTGAACCAAAAGGACCTGAAGGAGGCCTCCTCGGTGCAGAAGGCACATGGGGACGGAACGGCTTGTGCAAGGTGTCGCAGATGCATGTAGTAGTATCCGGTCACAACATTGATCACCTTCATGATGTAGGGAGCATACACACAGCCCTGCTTGGGATCGCAGGCGGTGTTGTATATCTCGAACTAGATAAGCTTTGACACACTGAACGACGGCTGATTGTACCGCATGCGAGTAGCACGAGAGGGCCTAGGAGGTGAGCGATCGCCACGACTACCCTCGAACACCACCTTTTCCTTGACGAGACGTCCCCGAGGGTAACGAACAGGGGGACTATCGGTGATATGGGCCCGGGGGTATGTCGGAGATACGATATTTGAAAAAGAAAGGTGCCATCGCCCACCAGAGCGCGCCAGAGATATGTTCTGGACGGCTCAAGTAGGTCCCGGCCACGGGCGACCACATGGCCATCCCAAGAGGGGCTTGGCTCGGGGGCTGCCCGGAGGCCACCGTACTCCCTAGGTGGCAGGGCCCGGGATCACCCGGACCCCTAGGCGGCAGGGCTCGGGATCACCCAGACCCCCGGCCCTCACCCCGCACCTCTCTGAGGGAGGGGCGAGTCCAGCTGCCAACTACCTCACCCCCTAGGAAACTCAAGGATGTGCAGAAAATTACTGGTTGTGTAGCTGCCCTGAGTCGTTTTATATCAATGCTAGGAGAGCGGGCGCTCCCTCTATTTAAGCCGTTAAAGCGAACTGGCCCCTTCACTTGGACGGATGAAGCAGAGAAAGCCTTGAGCGAGCTCAAGCGTTATCTCTCCTCGTCGCCCGTATTGGTAGCACCTCAAGAAGGAGAACCCCTCCTTTTATATTAAGCAGCAACTCCCCAAGTGATTAGTGCAGTGTTGATTGTGGAGCGCGACGACGAGCTAGACTCCCAGTCGCCCCCAGCCCCACCAAACCCGGAGGCAGGAAACCTCGGAACGGTGTTGGCGAAGGAAGCACCCGAAGCCGGAGGAGGCCTTTGGCCCCCAGAGCTTCAGGGAGCCACCCGGCCCCCTAGTCCGGGGGCTCCCGAGGCCCCTTCCACCGCAGTGGCCCCGAGGGCCCCGGGGAAGGCGATGGCCCGGCAGCCCCGGACACCGAGGTAACCCGCCCGGCACCCGAACTGTCGCCCTAGTAAAGTAGCTAAGGCCCGCACCAAGGTGCAGCGGCCGGTCTACTTTATCAGCGAGGCGCTACGGGACGCAAAGAAACGTTATCCGCAAGCCCAGAAAATGCTCTACGCCGTGCTCGTGACTTCCAGGAAGCTGCACCATTACTTCCAAGCGCATCGGGTAACGGTAGTCATGTCCTACCCTCTCGGGCAAATCCTGCACAACCGGGAGGGCACAGGACGGGTAGTCAAGTGGGCTATCGAATTGTCAGAATTCGACCTACATTTTGAAGCCCGTCACGCAATCAAAAGCCAGGCCTTGGCCGATTTCGTTGCGGAATAGACGCCTGCGGCCGATAGCGATCCACCCCCGGGTGAACCCGAGAGTGCGGAGGGTCATGGCCAGCGGACTGCGCATTGGATGATGAACTTCGATGGTTCACTCACCCTGCACAGGGCCGGAGCAGGCATGGTGTTAACTTCCCCAACGGGCGACGTAGTCCAGTACATCGTCCGGCTCGACTTCCGGGCAACCAACAACATGGCCGAATACGAAGGGCTTCTGGCGGGGTTGCTAGAGGCGGCAGGCATGGGCATCCACCGTCTCCTAGTCCTTGGGGACTCCCAACCGGTCGTAAACCAGGTTTCCAAGGAGTACCAATGCACCGACCCCTAGATGGAAGCTTATGTCAAGGAAGTACGGCGTATGGAGCGCCATTTCGATAGCCTCGAGCTGCGCCACGTTCCCAGAAGAGATAATACCCTAGCGGACGAGCTGTCTAGGGTCGCGTCCGCACGAGCACCAGCCCTGCCAGGCGCATTCGAAGAAAGGCTCACAGAGCCGTCGGCGTGCCCGAACCGCCCCAAGGGCAGGAATCGGCGAGTCTCGACGCCGGACTGGGGCAGCCGCCACGGCTGGTCCTGCCAGACCGACATCACGCTCCGGTGGCTTGGATTTTGGAAATCCGGGCGTATCTGCAAGACGTGTCATTGCCTGAGCAACGTGAGGAAAGCGAACGCATTGCTCGCACCTCCAAAAGGTACATGTTGGTGGAAGGGACACTCTACCGACGCGATGCCAATGGAGTGCTCATGAAATGCATCGCTCGGGAATAGGGTCTCGAGCTCCTAGCCGAGATCCATGAGGGAGAGTGTGGAGCACACTCAGCCTCTCGAACCTTGGTGGGAAAGGCATTCCGCCAAGGATTTTACTGGCCCACCGCACTGGAGGATGCAACAGACCTCGTGCGGCGGTGCCGAGCGTGCCAATTCCACGCCAAGCAGACGCTCCTGCTGGCTCAGGCCCTTTAGACCATCCCGCTCTCGTGGCCGTTCGCGGTTTGGGGGCTGGATATCCTGGGCCCATTCAAGCAGGCATGGGGTGGCTGCAAATTTCTATATGTCGCCATCGACAAATTTACCAAGTGGCCTGAGGCCTATCCAGTCAGCGTCATCGACAAGCATTCGGCTGTACGGTTCATGAGAGGCATCACGGCAAGGTTTGGGGTCCCCAACAGGCTCATCACCGACAACGACACCCAATTCACGAGTGAGCTGTTTGGCGAGTATTGTGATGGTATGGGCATCAAGCTCTGCTTCGCCTCGCCCGCGCACCCCCAAAGCAACGGTCAGGCCGAGCGTGCAAACGCAGAAATATTGAAAGGCCTCAAGAAGAAGACCTACAACGTCCTCAAGAAGCATGGGGAATCGTGGGCTGACGAGCTGCCTGCGGTCCTTTGGGCCAATCGGACAACACCAAGCCGCGCCACCGGGGAAACACCTTTCTTCTTGGTGTATGGAGCCGAGGTGGTCTTGCCTTCCGAGCTCACTCTGGGATCGCCCCGAGCCACGTTATACACCGAAGCAGATCAAGACCAGCTGCGTTGCGATGACCTAGACTACCTGGAAGAAAGACGGCGCCGGGCAGCACTTCGCGCGGCCCGTTACCAGCAGAGCCTCTACCGCTACCATCAACACAAAGTCAGCCCCCGAGCGCTGCAGATCAATGATCTCGTCATGCGTCGCGTGCAAACGCGTGCGAGGCTGAGCAAATTATTCCCGATGTGGGAGGGGCCATACAAAGTTATCGGCACCCCGCGTCCGGGAGCAGTTCGCCTGGCCACAGAGGACGGCACTCCGCTACCTAACCCGTGGAACATTTCCCACCTGCGCAAGTTCTACCCATAAGCCACATGGTGTGCTGAAACATACATGGAAGTTCATTCACTGCTTCCAGTGGCATGAACAATGAGTTCGCTCTTACATTCCCTATGATTTTCTTGCAAAATACCTACTTGTAGTGTGTTTTTCCCCATGTGCTGGAACATGTGCTGCGGATACTGGTTCCCAGTGGTCTTCTGGTCTTACCCGCCTTAGCCTGAGAGCCCTAAGGGTGTCGAAGGTGGAGCGATGCTGCATACTACCACGCCTGGGGGTAGTCAACGCCTGGGGGCTCGGATGCGTACTAACACGCCTGTCCCGAACCCCCCGTTGCTGCTGCCCCCGCTGGCCTTTTTTATGCCTTCGCTCCTACCCAAAACCCCGAGGAAGGCACTAGCCGCCGGCCAATGCATGCTGCCCGAACCCAGACTAGCTCCCAGTCACACGAGAGGAATCATGGCAGGAGACCATGCTACCATATTCTTGCAATGGTCGGACTAACTAAAAGTTGAACTACCATTGCAGGGAAGCAAATAGGCAGGGGCTCGGGCCAACTAACCGCCACTACGTGTACGCTAAGTTGGTCGGGGGCTCCCAATATATATACATACATATACGAATCACTATGAATCATCAGAGGCAGCCACGATGGGCTGTTACAATACAAATCCAGCATGATAAAGGCAAGTGCTTTAATATTATAAACAATATTACAATGTTTTTTCATAAGTATAGATAAAGGCAAAAAGGCGGGGGAGTCCTAGGCGGCCGGCGGGTCGTTGGGGGCGTCCCCCCGGACTATCTTCATTCGATGGGTCTTCGCGGAAGGCGAGCTGGAATGCCGCCGGAGTGCCATCAAAGCCAACCATAATGGACTCAACGGCATCCTTGACGCGACGCCGAGCGGCCTCCTCGGTGCCCTCGGGGAAGTCCTCGGTGGAGATGTAGGGGTCGAAGCCAGGGTCGCGGGCTTGGTAGCTAGCCAGGATGAGCGTCGCGACCTGGCGGGACAAGTCGAACGACGACTCCTTCGTCACCTCGTCGACCTCCTCCGGCACCCTCTTTATTCCCTCAGCTAGCTTATCTATGTGCGTGGCTAACCCCCCAAGGTAGGGACGCCGGTGAGGGGGCGGATAACCCCCACCTCGTGGGCCGCTTCCTGAAGGCGCCCGACGGATGAGGCCATGACCTGAAGCCCCAGGCTCAGGGTGCGCTCCAGCTCCGTGATTCGGCGGCGCGCCTCCTCCAACTCTGGCGCCGCGTCGCTGGAGCAAGGGGCCGGAGGGGGGTTCCGCACCTGCGCCTCCGCGTCGCCGACCACCTGCTCCCGGGCAGTCAGGTCCTGCTCCCACCGCTCCAGTTTGTTCTGTCGGTGGCTCGAGGCGGCTGCAAGCAGCTGCTCGCGCTCCCAGACGGCCTTTAGGCACCGAGAGACCTCCTCCTGGGCCTCCAGCACTGCCACGGCGGCCTCGCGCTCGGCGACGGCCTTTTCCTGGGCCGCCACGTTCGCCTCCCGCGCGGCGGAGTCCCCTCGGCCCTGGCAACGGCGACCTCCCGGTCCTCGACCGCCCGCCACGCCGCCTCCAGAGCCTTCTCCCGCTCCGCCAGGCCGGCCTCGCGGGCCTGGAGCTCGATGTTGGTACTGGCGGCGGCGGCTTCAGCGTCGTGCAGAGTGCGCTCGCGCCGGTCGAGCTCCTGGGCGCACTCGTTGAGGTCGTGGATGAATCTGCCGGCGGTGGTACAGACCCTCTCCTCTGCGGCGGCGGCGACCTGCTCACGGAAGTCGGTGGCGTGCCGCTCAATGACGGTGTCCTCGAACACCTGGTTGAGTTCCCCCTGACGCCGCTCGATATCCACCATATCCCGCTTGCGGACGAGGCCCTTCACCCTCGCCGTGGCCACCAGCTCCCGGCGGCCTTCATCGACGTTGGCCTCCCGCCGCGCCACCGCAACCTCCCTGGCGGCCAAGGCCTGAACCTGGGCTCGGAGCCCCGCCAGGGAGACCGTGTTGGCCTCCTCCAGTGCCCTGGACACAATCATCCTCACCCGCTCTTGCGACCGGACGAGGGGCTCGGCGTCCAGGGCGGCCACGAACCCGGACCGAGCTCCCCCGGATTCAGAGTTGGAGCTCGAACCAAGGTCAACCACCGGCGCGGAGCAGGAAGCTGAAGGCGCCCCATGATTAGAACCGTCCGCCGCCGCCCCTGGGCGGGCGCTGCCCGTCCTCCGGCGAGGCCGCCCGCACCGAAGGACGCGAGACCGGCAGCGGCGGGTGTTGGTGTTGACCGGGGGCGACGGTGCGGGATGGCTCCTGCGCGGCGATGGCCGCCGTGGTGGCGGCGATGGCTCCCGCGGAGGGGGACCCCCGGGCTGCTCCTCGCCGCCGCCGTCGCCTTCTCCACGTCGGGGGCAGGTCGCCCCGAACCTGTCGTCGACGGAGGGCCCCCAGCTTGTTCCTCGTGGGCGACCGGCGCCCCGGCGTCTGGGTGGGCCCCCTCCTCAGGACGCACTGGACTCGGGCCCAAACCCGTAGGCGACCTGGACCGGAGGGTTCCGGCGCCTCGAGCCTCTCCTGCGCCTCCCGCCGAGCAGTAGAACCGCCCTTGGGTATAACCCCGGGACGAAAATGTCGGTGCTCGCGGCTGGGAGCAGGAATAAGCACGGTAAGGGATCAAAAAACAAGATAAACACACAAGGCCCACAGGGCGCGTACGTATCTGCAAGGCGTTACCTGCGGGTGGCGTTGAAGCCCCAGAAACCCGGGAGATGGCCTGCTTCTTCTTCGCAGGGCCGCCTGGGGGGCTTGCCGGGCTGTGGCTCGCGGCCTCCATCGCCGCTGGAGCGCCGCGGCCGGCCCCCGCCGACTGCGCGCTTGCCGTGGGCGTGCTCCCTACCTCTGCCGCCATCGTCGTCACCGTCGCTGTGGCCGTCCTGGCCCCCGGCGGAGTGGACCCTGGGGCCGGGCCCATCGCCCGCGAGCCTCCAGATCTGCGGGGAGGAGCGGCGTGCTCCGCGCCGCCGCCGTGTGGTGGAGATGGGGGAGGTGCAGGGTCCTCCTCTGACCTCTTCCTCTTCCCCTTCGGGTCCGGGGCCCCCGACTCGCTTCTGCCTGGACCTAGGCGGCCCAGCCGCCCGATAGGCACCTGGTCATCGGCGTCGTCGTAGTCGTCGCCCCCACCCCTCGGGGTAACGTCCGGCGCTGCTGACGACGAGCCCACGCTGTCGCCCACCACCTGCAGCACATGCAGGATCTCCAGGCGCGCCGAATCCTGGCACAGCGGCACCAACCCGGGCGGGAGCTGCGTCAGGTCCATCGTCGTGACGCCGAGGGTGTGGCGGACCAGGATCGCGAGGTATTTCTCGTCCCAATTGAAGACGGCGCCCACATGGGTCCGCATATCGTCGTTGAAGCCCGTGTACATATGGGCGGGGCACGGCCTCTCCTGCAGCGGCGCGATGCGCCTCATCTGGAAGTCACAGAAGACCGCGTGGCTGGATAGGCCCCCCTCCGGAGGTAGCTGATCCGCTCCAGCACCCCGTCCAGCTCCCTCCCGGCTCGCGGACGCGCCCCCCAGTTCCTCTGGTTCACCGGGATTCCCGTCGGAAGGGAGAGGCGGGGGTGGTCGCCCAGGCTGGTGTAGAACCAGAAGGCCCTCCAGTTCTCTCACCTGGAGCGGGGGTGAAACGGTCCTATCGTTCCGCGGCTAGATCGCCACGTATCCAACCGCGCCGGGGGAGCCCGCCCGGCATACCCGGAAGAACTGATGGAAAAGATGCAGTGAGGGCATCACCCCCACAAACATCTCGCAGGTGTAGGCGAAGACGGCGAGGTAGAAGACGGCGTTGGGGGTAAGGTGGTGTAGCCGGAGGTCGTAGAACTCCAGCACGTCGAGGAAGAAGCGAGAGAAGGGCGGCACCAGCCCGACCATGGCAAAAGAGGCGAAGAACACCATCTTCATGGGGGCCGCTCCTCTGGGACATCACCGCCGCTACGCGTGCCGCGCGGCAGGTATTTGTTGAAGAGGCTTCGGGCCTCCGTGGTGCAAACCAGGGATTTGGGGAGCATGCTCCCCGGCTCCAAAGGCGAATCACGGGCCATCTCCAAGGCAGGCGCTGGAGTGCGAAAGAGGAAGCCGGTGGCAGAGAGAAGGGAGGTGAAGGAGCAAGGGCGCTGAGAAGATGAGAGGCGATGGCTGTGAGAGGCGATGGCTGTGGAAAGCATAAAAACTGATCCCCCCTCTCGTGGATCTGTTTTTATAAGCAACCACGGCCCCCTCGAGTTCTGCGGCATTAATCTCGCCCCACTACCACACGACGCGCCTCCTCGGCTCCGCGCCCTTTTGTTTTTTCGCATCCCCTTTGGTTCCCGTGCCACTGGGGTTTCACACCGCTTGGGGTTTCGTGCCCACCAGGCGCACTACGCAGGACGGAGAGAGCTAGGCGGTTTGATGGGCCCCCACGTGCGTGGCCGAATAACACGCCCCCCGTCTAGAAAAGGCCTAGCAAAGCAAAGCGTCGGTTGTCGCGTACTGGCCTCCTATTACGCTGAGGCACATCCAATGCTTGGGCCCACACACTCGAGAAATGGCGTTAACCGCGCCCGAATCCGGCTTCGGCCCCGGTCAACACCGGGGGCTACTGTCGGTGATATGGGCTCGGGGGTATGTCGGAGATACGATATCTGAAAAAGGAAGGCGCCATCGCCCACCAAGGCGCGCCAGAGATATGTTCTGGACGGCTCAAGCAGGTCCCGGCCACGGGCGGCCACGTGGCCATCCCAAGAGGGGCTTGGCTCGGGGGCTGCCCGGAGGCCACCGTACTCCCTAGGTGGCAGGGCCCGGGATCACCCGGACCCCTAGGCGGCAGGGCCCGGGATCACCCGGACCCCCGCCCCTCACCCCGCACCTCTCTGAGGGAGGGGCGAGTCCAGCTGCCAACTACCTCATTTAACGCCCAAAGAGAGAGAGAGGCTAAGTGCCTGCCCCGTCGCATTTAATGCGATGTGAGGCGCGCCTGTCAGCCGCTCTCATCATCACCCTTTTGCCCATCACGAGGTAAAAAGGGGTATAAAGTCTTTGACGGCGACCGTGGTATGACTGCCCGGCCACTCCACGCACGCCCCCCCCCCTCCATGCCTCGTCCTGTTGCATTGAATGCATCGGGCGGCCGCGTGGGAGAGAGAACACGAGTACTAGGGGAGTTGCGTCAGCGCCTATCCAGGTGAAGGGCCACTGATCGGTAGGCCCCACTGGAGTAGGTAGGTTGGACCATCCTCACGTCAGCAGCATGGCAGCCACGGCGCCCGCTTTTCTCCGCCAACTCCAGGACGCGGCAACAGGGACAAAGATGGGGGTGGCTTCTCCGACAAGACAAGGCAAGAGCCGCTCCATCACGTGGAGCGGAGTAGAGAAAATCAGGACTACTGTGGTGTCCCTTGCACTATAAAAGAAGGCCCAAGTCTATCATAAAAACGGTTCGGTTCTGTTCAGTTCGTGAAGTCCCTAGTGCTAGTTCCTGGACAACGGCTCCCAACTATTCTTAGTAACCCCAGAACAAGCCTAAGGTCCTGCCACTGTTGGGGATCTTGGGCCTCAAACATCCCACTCCAGTCACCACCTCCAACATCCCCCAGGAGGACACCCTCACCGGTTCCTGTAATTCATCCCCCATATTACATAAAGAACAGGAGTAGGGTATTACACCTCATAGGTGGCCCGAACCTGTATAAACCCCTGGTGTCCATTGCAGTTGCGATCTTTTTTCGGTTGTACCGACTCCTCCCCATCCTTACCATGAGCCTAAGCCCAGATTCACCGCTCCCCTGTGCCGAATCAAAAAGGGGGTCCCTCGGATTCCCGCGTGTCGAGCACACGCATCGACAGGGACTATTGTCACTGTTATCCCCTGAGACATCCTGGCTGGCCTTTTGGTGCTTTTCACGAGGCATAGTATCACTGTAATAAGGAACAAGCAAAGATAAGGGAATTGCAGTGTCAAAAAGAATTGAAGGACAGGAGTGGTGGCGAACTGCAAAAGGACCGGAAGTTTCGGTCCTTGAACATCGAAACTTCCGGTGTGCATGGCAGCTGCACAGCCCCCCGCCAAAAATCACGTGCATTGCCTCAAAATGCATAGATTGGCCATCTACAAGGTGCTAATTGAGTTTCGAATCAAAAGGAAGTCTCCCTAGGTCAAAGAATTTAGAGATCGGGGCAAAAAAAGATGAAACTAGGGAGAGAGATTGAAAGAAGTACCTCGAGCGTACGGAAGTTGAAAACAACTGCAAGAAGTTGATCCTCGACCAAAATCAACCGGAATACGATCGAGAATGAAGAGGAAACACGGTGGAAACACCAGATCACCGGGAGAGGGAAGAGAGAGAGAGAGGAAAGAGACGACTGCGATGGAGAAGTGGGGATTAGGGTTCGGCTGCCGGCCTTCCCCTAGGATATAACACCCCGACTACCGGAACTTTCGATCGGCCCTGACCGAAACTTCCGGTCGCGCCCGAAATTAAGACAGAGAGAAATTATCAGAAGTACCAGGTTGGGGTCCGGAACTTCCGACAAGAAGCTGAAAGGAACAAGTTGTGGAGATTATGGCAATGGGGTATCTACATGGCAAGCTTATCCGACTGAAGGTAGGGATAGATTGCGCCTGCCATATCTGTAAACCGAACATGACTTGGGTGTTACGATTGCCGATAGAGATAAGGCAATCGGCCTATAGTCATGGTTTGGTAAGATTGAGGAAACCAACTTAGAGTGAGATAGGGTTTTCGATCTGTAAGCCCTCCTCCCAAGACTATATAAGGGGGGTAAGGGGCGTCCCTTGAGGGATATCAGACATCATATGCTTTAAGAGCCTTTAGCTTTGAGACTTAGATCACGAGATCAATAAAGACACTCGGCGGATCGAATCCACCGAAACAGGAGTAGGGTATTACCTCACGAGAGGGCCTGAACCTGTCTAAATCTTCTTCTTCTTCTAACCCATTGTGTTTGGCGATCTCGACTGCGACCCCAGAAATCATATTGCCGAAACCAAGTTTCGACAGTTGGCGCACCAGGTAGGGGACCGCGCGTCGAGACTTCTTCAACAATCTCGCCTACAAGCGTGATGGGATCTCCTTCAGGATTCGGCGACTTTGCCGCCAACTTCTTCAACGACTCCTCCTTCGACTCGGATTCGAACCAGTCGGAAGGAAAGATCCACTCGGCGCCATTCGGGCTCCCCAATAGCGCCGAGATCTACAACGACGTCTTGAAGATCAAGATGCAATCTACTTTCCTCGACGACGGACTTTGCTCGGCACCATTCGGATTACTGAATACCGCCAAAATCTGCACCAATCTTCTCACCTCCCCGACGGAGGCAATCTACTCGGACGAAGTCCTCTCGGTGCCGTTTGGGATACCAAACACCGTCGAGATCTACAGCAAACTTCTCTCCCCCGAGCCGACGGCGACCCACTCGGAGGAGCCCACATCCCCAAGCTCTGACTCGGACTGGAACGATCCAGACCCGGGCTACCCAGGATCAAGGGAGGTCACCGTCATCCTCCCATCATTCGGCTCCTGCTCATCTTCGGAGCTCAATGGATACCTCAGCTCCGCCGGCTTCGACAACCTCTATGGCATCCCTTCTGATGAAGCCGACAACTCCGATTGCCGCATGGACTATGAGCCGAAGTGCTTTGATGTCCTCATGGCCGAGCCGGACGAGTCCGACTCAGCCATGGCCAGGAGGCTTGCTGAAGAAGAGCGAGCCAAGATTGAGCACGAGCGCAAGATGGCCGAAGAGGAGAAGCAACTCAAGGACGAGGCTGACAAGAGGAAGCAGGATCTACGTGCAGCCGGACGATCTGCCCAGGAGGCCATCCTCCAAACACGGGTTCGCAACACCAACATCTTCCAAACGCCACAGCAGAACGCTGTTGCCGCGCTCACGCTCTTGGACACCGTCATGGAGACGGCACCCACCAACGTGACTCCAATACTTGACAAGATCAAGACCATCGTTGCAGCCACAGCCAACGGCCACCCCACCACCTCGGCACGAAGGCCGACTGAGTCCGTGGCTGAAACGCCCGACAAAAGCCGGCTCCCGCCTCTAAGGTCAGGAGACTATAAGAGGCCCGAGCCAGACCGGTCTACGACAAGGCCAAGAGGCCCACGCCGCGAGTCCACGCAGAGGAACCAGGAGCAGACGGCCGACTCCCGCGACAAACGACACGGACGTCCACCCGTCCACCAACGCGTCCGCCGCAACAACGGCTCCAGCTACCCAACCACCAACCAAGACCCCGCCGAGCGATCTGCGGAAGTCCTCGATCGTCGCTACCAGGAGCGGGACCGACGCACTCGGGAAGATCGGAGGGGATCACCCGATAGCGGCGACGCTGGAGTGCCGGCTTTCACTCGAGAGCTTCGCCGAGTGCACTGGCCGAGTGGGTTCAAGCCCACAGGGATTGAAAGGTACGACGGCAAGACTGACCCCGAGTCATGGCTTACCGTCTACACTCTCGCCATCCGCGCAGCAGGTGGCGACAACAAAGCTATGGCCAATTACCTTCCAGTGGCCCTCGCTAACTCCGCCAGAAACTGGCTCACGAGCCTGCCAAGAGGCTCAATCAGCTCATGGAGCGAGCTGAGGGACCACTTCATCGCCAACTTCCAAGGAACCTTCGAGAGGCCCGACACACACTTCGATCTATACAACATCATCCAGAAGCCGGACAAGCCTCTGAAGGATTACATCCACCGTTTCTCTGAGAAGCACAACAAAATCCCCAACATCACCGATGACATCATCATCGCTGCCTTCCAGAAGAGAGTCCGTGATGAGCTGCTAATCGGGAAGTTTGGGCGCAAACCATCGAAGACGGTGAAACAGATGTTTGAGACGGCGAACTCCTACGCAAAGTCCAACGACGCCATCAAGGCTACCCGACAAGACCGGCCCGATAGGAGGGAAGACAAGCAAGCAGGAGGGAGCCGCAATCCTAAGAAGGAGGGCGGCAACAACAGCAACCAGGGCCAAAAAGATCGCAAGCGTCGATCTGAGGACCTAGTGGCCGCAACTTCCAACGCTCAACGCCGTCCCCGAGTCGCCGCCTACGACGCCATCATGAACGCCCAGTGCACCCATAACCCCAATCATAAGCACGCGGCGAAGGACTGCTTCATCTACAAACAGCTCACCGAGCAGTACGCGGCGCAGCTCAACAAGAAGCCGACTGATGAGGCTGGTCCGTTAGGCGCCAAGAAAAACAACGCGGCTGAAAATGCCGAACCTTTTCAAGACCCTGTGGGAGAGCTTAACCACATCTTCGGAGGGCCGCTAGCCTATGAATCCAAGAGGAAACAGAAGCTAACCGACCGGGAGGTCAACGTGGCTCAACCCGAAGTCCCTCAGTATCTGCGATGGTCGGAAGTGGCCATCACGTTTGACCGCTCAGATCATCCCGACCGAGTGGTTCATCCAGGGCGCTATCCACTCGTCCTAGACCCCGTGGTCCGCAACATCAGGCTCAAGCGCGTCCTCATCGACGGGGGCAGCGCCCTCAACATCCTATTTGCCAAGACCATGGACGAGATGCAGATCCCGAGGGCAGAGTTGAAGGCAAGCTCAGCCCCCTTCCACGGAGTCATCCCAGGGCTATCGTCTACACCACTCGGACACATCTCCCTCCCTGTCACCTTCGGGGCTCGAGAGAACTTCCGAACGGAGAACGTCACCTTTGAGGTGGCCGACTTCGAAACGGCATACCACGCCATCATTGGAAGACCTGCGCTTGCCAAGTTCATGGCGATCCCACATTACACCTACCTCTGCATGAAGATGCCGGGTCCCAACGGCGTCATCACTCTTCGCAGCGATGTGAAGCAAGCCTTCACCTGCGATAAGGAGAGTTGCGACATGGCCCAATCTCGCGAGAGATTACGTGGCCAAAGAAGTCCGATTGGCTGCATCAACTTCGGCGGAGGGCGAAGTCCCGCGAAGAAGATAGCCAAATCGGGATCCGGCGACGCCAAGACCAAGAAGATCTCCCTTGATCCATCGGATCCCTTGAAAACTGCTGTAATCGGCGCTGACCTAGATCCCAAATAGGAAAGCGCGCTCGTCACCTTCCTCCAAAATAATAAAGATGTTTTTGCTTGGAAACCATCTGATATGCCTGGAATTCCTAGGGAGGTGATCGAGCACTCTTTGCACGTCAAAGATGACGCCAAACCGATAAAACAACGATTACGCAGATTCGCGCAGGATCGAAAAGACACTATCAAGGAAGAACTCGCAAAGCTCTTGGCCGCCGGCTTCATCAAAGAAGTCCTTCATCCCGACTGGTTAGCAAACCCAGTCCTGGTCCGCAAGAAAACGAGGCAGTGGCGCATGTGCGTTGACTATACCGACCTCAACAAAGCCTCGCCCCAAAGATCCGTTCGGCTGCGCTCGCATCGACCAAGTCGTTGACTCAACAGTGGCTGCCAACTCCCGAGTTTCCGGATTGTTACTCGGGCTATCACCAGATCAGCTCGAAAGAGTCCGACTGCCTGAAGACATCATTCATCACGCCGTTTGGGGCCTACTGCTACATCACAATGCCCTTCGGCCTAAAGAATGCCGGTGCCACATACCAACGCATGATCCAGAGATGCTTCCAGACGCAGATCGGCAAGAACGTAGAAGCTTATGTCGACGACGTCGTCATCAAGACCAAGCAGAAAGAAGACCTGATCGCCGACCTAGAAGAAACTTTTGCAAACATCCGGGCCTTCAGAATGAAGTTGAACCCGGAGAAGCGCACTTTCGGCGTCCCATCAGGCAAACTGCTCGGCTTCATGGTGTCACATCGCAGCATTGAAGCCAATCCGAAAAAGATCAACGCCATCCCGAGCATAAAGCCCCGAGTAACCGAAGGACGTCCGTAAGCTCATCGGCTGCATGGCGACATTAAGCCGCTTCATATCCCGACTCGGCGAACGAGGCATGCCCTTCTTCAGATTGCTAAAGAAAGCAGACGACTTCCAATGGACCGCAGAAGCCAACAAGGCCTTTGAAGATTTCAAAGAGTTCCTCACAACACCGCCCGTCCTGGCCTCGCCTCAACCCCAGGAACCTCTGCTTTTGTACGTTTCAGCCACTCACCAAGTGGTTAGTACGGTCCTCGTGGTCGAGCGCGAAGAAGAAGGACGGGCTCAGAAGATTCAGAGGCCAATCTACTTTGTTAGCGAAGTGTTGGCAGGAGCCAAAATTCGCTACCCTCAGGTACAAAAATTACTCTATGGTGTTCTAATAACCACGAGGAAATTGGCACACTATTTTCAGGGTCACTCGGTCATCGTCGTCACTTCCTTCCCACTCGGCGATGTCATCCACAACCGGGAGGCAACTGGGCGCATCGCCAAATGGGCTCTAGAGCTGATGCCATTGGACTTGACTTTCAAGGCGAGGACATCCATAAAGTCACAAGCCTTGGCGGATTTCCTGGCCGAGTGGACTGAACAACAAGAGAACGTACCTCGGGAAGACCTCCAACACTGGACCATGCACTTCGACGGATCCAAGAGGATCACCGGCTTAGGAGCAGGAGTTGTGCTGATCTCCCCGACCGGGGAAAGGCTAAGATACGTCCTTCACCTCCACTTCTCCGCCTCGCACAACGTTGCCGAGTACGAAGCCCTACTACATGGACTACGCCTCGCAGTTTCACTCGGGATACGTCGGCTCATCGTGAAAGGCGACTCCCAGCTGGTCGTCAATCAAGTAATGAAGGACTGGTCCTGCCTAAACGACACTATGGAGGCCTACCGGCAAGAGGTCCGCAAGCTTGAGGACAAGTTTGACGGGCTCGAACTCTCACACGTCTTGAGACATAACAACGAAGCAGCCGATGAGTTGGCACAGTTCGGGTCTAAGCGCGAAGCTGCCCCAACAGACGTCTTTGTCGAGCACCTCTATGAACCAACCATCACGGCAAAGACAACCCCCAACGAGCAAGCTGCGAACGAAGTCGCCATGGCTGACGCCGACTGGAGGACGCCGCTCATCAAATTCCTAACTCAGCAAGAGCTGCCGGAGGACCGGGATGAAGCAGAACGCGTCCGACGTCGCTGCCAAGCATACGTCATGGTCGACTCCGAACTATACAAGAGAAGCCCCTCCGGAATCCTAATGAGATGCATTACACCCGAAGAAGGAAGGCAGCTACTCCAAGACATCCACTCGGGCATATGCGGAAGCCACGCGGCAGCACGCACTCTGGTCGGCAAAGCTTACAGGCAAGGTTTCTTTTGGCTTACCGCGGTCTCCGACGCGGACAAAGTCATACGAACCTGCGAAGGCTGCCAATTTTTCGCCCGATAGAGCCATGTCCCGGCCCAGGAGCTTCAAACAATCCCACTTTCCTGGCCGTTCGCGGTATGGGGCCTGGACATGGTCGGCCCCTTCAAGAAAGCTCCAGGAGGATTCACACACCTCTTCGTCGCAATCGACAAGTTCTCCAAGTGGATTGAAGCCAAGCCGGTCGCCACCATCACTGCTGACAAGACACGGGACTTTTCCTCAACATCGTGCACCGCTTCGGCGTCCCAAACGAGAATCATAACCGACAACGGGACTCAATTCACGGGAGGCATCTTCAAGGAATTCTGCGAGGACTTCGGAATCAAGATTTGCTACGCATCAGTCGCCCATCCCAAAAGCAATGGGCAAGTCGAACGAGCCAACGGCATGGTCCTCCAAGGCATCAAGGCCCGCGTTTTCGATCGCCTAAACCCTTACGCGGGCAAGTGGGTCCAAGAACTTCCCTCGGTCTTATGGTCGCTGCGGACCACACCCAGTCGGGCTACCGGCCAAACTCCCTTCTTTTTGTTCTACGGCGCAGAAGCCATGTTGCCAAACGAGATGGAGTATGAATCCCTCCGAGTCCGCAGCTTCAACGAGGAACGCTACGACCCTGACCGAGTGGATGACCTCACCCGATTTGAAGAAGCCCGTGAGGCAGCCCTCATCCAGTCGGCCAAATACCTTCAAGGGCTCAGAAGATACCACAGTCACAACGTTCGAGCACGAGCTTTCATCGTTGGCGACCTGGTCCTACGCAAGATCCAAACCACCAAGGACCGTCACAAGCTATCCCCCTTATGGGAAGGACCGTACATAATCGCCGAGGTGACTCGGCCCGGTGCATGCCGGCTAAAACGAGAAGACGGATCTATGGTGGAGAACTCCTGGAACATCGAGCATCTTCGACGATTTTATGCCTAATTTGACTAAGGCTTCATGTTTTTCCTTGACTGCCAACCTCAAGCAAGATGACTTCTTGAGTTAGCAGTCGGGGGCTGTACATACGTCAATAAAGCTTGAGTTTTCCTCATCAACTTCTGTGCATGATTTGGTTTATCATTGTTTAATGCTCTTCGATTCGAGTTCAGTGTCTAAGGACCTAATCGAGCCTAGGCTTGGTGACAGTCAGACGAAGACTACTTAAGAAATTTCACACAAAAACTCGGATCAAGGCATTAACATAAATAAACTAAATATATCACAAGTTCTACATCAGAGCATCACGATCACATGACATTTACAAAATGATGTTCGAAAGATAAATCAAATCCGGAAATTGTTCACTACATCAACAGAGATTTTCTTTGCTACTCCCGCGCCTCACTCGGCATATCCAAGGCTCGCTCGTCTGTCGTCCCATCAGCAAAGCCCTCTCCGACCCAGTGGATATCCACTCGGGGGTAAAGGGACTTGGTCTGAGCAAGAGCCAGACCAGCCCCCATGTCGGCTGCTTCAGCGATGTTGGCCAAATACTGGTCAGGAGCCCTTCGCAGTTTGTCAAAGACCTCAATTGAGTCCAGCGAGCTGGTCCCGACTCCTTGATGGAACAAAGATAGCAAGATTGGTGCAGCAGCATTGGCGACCTCTTCTCGGGCCTCCCCGGCTCGTTTGACCCGCTCAAGCAAGACGTCATATTGAGCTCGGGTCTTAACCTTGTAAGCTGCCAAAAGCATCTGATCATGCAAAGCACTCGGAAATAAAGCAGCGCAAGGAATGTTATTTCAAAGAGGCTTACCTTCAAACTCGGCCTCCATTTCGGCTTTGTCGGGGCTGACTGCCTCCAGCTGGACTTGAAGCGAATGGACCTCCGAAGAATTTTCTACAAGAAAAAAGATCATCAGCAACCGGGGTTAACGTGAGAATTATGAAGAAATTTGGAGAGACGAGCTTACTCCCGATTGATCCTCGGAGGTCGAGGTTCGCCTCCCGAAGCTCCGCGATCTCTCTCCTTAAAGCCGCCTCCCTCGACGCGGCTTCCTCCCGAGTGGTTTTTAGCTTTCGCCGAACATCCTCTAAGGAGCTCAGTGAGGAACCGGCTTCTCCAAGACCTCGGACTTCGCCATGGAGCGGCGTACTCCTTGCGCGTGAGATCCGAAGAGTGACCGACTGGAAAAGGATGATAACATAATAAAAGAAAAAGACTAAGGCTTACGTTGAGTAGCCGAGTCGCTTCGTTCAAGCTTTCGACCAGGGCATCCCTTTCATCTCTCTCAGCTTGCCTGTCCAGGATGATGCCCTGCCTCTGGCCTTCCGAGTCCCGCCACTCGATCTTGATTGGGGGAATCCAGGTTTCAGAAGACTGCAACATCGAAATTTCCTCCACTATGGCTGGCAGACAAGAAGAACAAATGAAGACATGAAAGATTCAAACTAAAAGAACAAAGAGAAGATCTCGATACAAAACTCACCGGCTTCAGCGGCTGCGCGCTTAGGTGGAACGGCCCGGCTGGCCTCCTTCCTCCTCGGCTCTTCGCCGAGTGATCCTCGGTCCGGGGGCCGCTCGAGCCGCAGCCCGAGGTTTCTCGGCCGCCGAAGCGGCTTCCAGTCGGGACGCCCGGCGCGGCCTGGGGCTCCTTCCTTGGGGCATCCTCCTTCGGAGGCGAAGGTTTCTTGCCGGAGCGCTCTCGCTTGGATGCGGGCTCCGGGGCTTTGGCTCTGCGAGCTTTGGCACCTCGGCGACTGCGGCGGGGGTCGGCCCCTCACCCTCCCCGGCAGGATCTATGTCCTGGGGCCTCCTGCGATAATGAATGCGGCTGGGGTAAAGACAAAAGGAAGCTTTCAACGAAAAAGTTCGGACTTCAGTCATGAAGCATACCTAGACGACCGGCGGATCCTCGGCGCCGTCCTCGGCGATCGCCTTGGAGGAGGGGTCTCGACTGGAGGAGCCGGGACGTCATCATCTGACTCCTCGATGATGAGCTTCCTTTTGCTCGCCCGCTTGTTTGTGTCCTCACTCGGGGCCGCTCGCTTCCCAACCGGATCGCTTTGGATCTTGATCCTGCCAGCCGGCTTCTTGGCGGGGCGACGCGGCACGTCATCGTGGGACACCTTGTACGGCTTGGAAGTAACAGAAGCATTTTCCTGCAAGAGAAGTTCGAACAACACTAAGAGACAAGATATCAAGATTGAAAGACATTATGAAGCAGCCGGTCGGGAGGAGGAGGCCGGTGGATGCCGGGGAGAACCGCGAATGAGGGCTCGCTCAACCGCGATTCCGTCGAGAAGATCTTGTACATCCGGATCTTCGGGATCTCGTAGCCGAGTGGATCCGGATCTTCCCGATTGGGGTCCTTCCCACCTTCGTATTCGAAGGCTGGCTTTGACCTCTCCTTGATTGGAGCCAGTCGGCACCGGATGAAGTGCCGAGTGATATGCTCGCCTCGAAGACCCTTCTGTTTCATTGCCAGGATCTTCGCAAGCAGCTTGTTAACCTCGTCCCAATCTTGGGCTACTGGAACAGTGCTTCAAGTTGGCCTGGGGACAGGGGGAAGACCGACGAAGGCTGGCAGGCTGGGTTCGGGGTTGCTAATATAGAACCAGCCCGCGTGCCATCCCTTATTGGAAGATTTTAAGGGAAGAGAGAAGTACTCCTTGCGGAGAGATCCGCGGAGTTGGAAACCTGCCCCGCCAACGACGCATGGGTGGTCTTTATTCGGATGAGGTTTAAGATAAAACATACGGCGGAAGAGTTGGAAGTGGGGGAGGATGCCAAGGAATGCTTCACATACGTGAATGAAAAGAGTGATGTGAAGCATGGAGTTGTGGTTCAGATGGTAAAGCTGAAGACCATAGTAATCTAAGAGCCCCCGGAAGAACTCGGAGGTGGGAAGGCTGAACCCGCAATAGAAGAAAGAAGTGAATACAACGAGCTCACCGGTGTTTGGGGTTGGGAAGTCCTCACCCGCCGCCGAGCGCCAGCCCACGATCTCCTTTGGGGGAAGCACGCCATGCTTCACCATCTCCTTGAGGGTAGATTCCCTCACATCCGATGTGGCGCATTGGTCAAACGGAATCCTCTTTTCCTCTGCCATGAGTGTGGTGTTGATGGGAAGTGGATCTGGTCAGAAAAAGTGGGGATTTCGACAAGGGAACTTGAGAGATTTGGTTGCGAAAGCTGGTTGTTGTAAAGAGCGAGTTCCTGGATGGATGGATTTGGGAGCGCGCGTGTCTAGGGTTCTCCGCAGGGAACTGGTGAATAGTGCTACGAAAAGAGGAATCTTTTGGAAGATGAAGAGGCGGAGACGACCTCGAGCCTTTATAGAAAGATTTGAGGGTTGTGCTAGGTTTTCTTGTGATTGGGCCGAGCCCATAAGAGAATCTGCGGCCCAGTTAAGGTGTGGCCCGACGCGTGTCCTTAGGGACTTAAGCGGATGAGCTTAAGCAGATTTGCCCTGACAATATGCACGTGTCCGAATGCCCTATACCTTTGGAAATCCTTTCATACCGCGGTTTGCTTGACTTCATGAGAAGCTGGCACGATGCAATTTGAAAGGTGACCAACGGCTAAGCTTTTTATAGCTGCCTTGATGACAAGGGCTGTTTGGTTTTTTAGCATTTGACTAAGTGATTATGTCAATGCTATTTTTCCACCTTGGTGAAGATCTTTATAGATTAAGACCAGTATTATGGCAAGAGCTATTTAATAACTTGGTCATATTTTTCATATGATTGAAAGAACTCGTTTTCCCATGAGGGACGATTAAAATATTTGTTCCAAAATGACTCGGACAGAACCACTCGGATAAGAATGAGCTTACCGAGTGCTTTCCACCCATGAGGGCTGATTGAATTATTTGTTCTGAGATGACTCAGGCAAATTCACTCGGACGAGTATGAACTTGTCGGGTAATGAGATTTTTATGATTGCTTTAGCATGAGCTAAGTACTTATATGAGAATGATTTTTTATATAGTTCTTGACTATATGATTAGTCTGATTTTGACTAACCATATAGTCGGGGGCTACACCTAATTAGGTGCATCAGGAGATGCACCTAGATATTTATTTTTGAGAATTTTTTAAAAAATATTTTTCAGCCCTTCACAGTCTTTGGAGCCACTCGGGAAGAATCAGGCAGAGATGATGGAATCACTCGGCGCCAAAAGCACTCGGTCAAAGAGGTTTTTGGTCCGAAGCCGAGCCGTCTCGTCGACCGAAAAGGACTCGGGGGCTACTGTGGAGATTATGACAATGGGGTATCTACATGGCAAGCTTATCCGACTGAAAGTAGGGATAGATTGCACCTGCCATATCTGTAAACCGAACATGACTTGGGTGTTACGATTGCCGATAGAGATAAGGCAATCGGCCTATAGTCATGGTTTGGTAAGATTGAGGAAACCAACTTAGAGTGAGATAGGGTTTCCGCTCTGTAAGCCCTCCTCCCAAGACTATATAAGGGGGGTAAGGGGCGTCCCTTGAGGGATATCAGACATCATATGCTTTAAGAGCCTTTAGCTTTGAGACTTAGATCACGAGATCAATAAAGACACTCGGCGGATCGAATCCACCGAAACTGGAGTAGGGTATTACCTCACGAGAGGGCCTGAACCTGTCTAAATCTTCTTCTTCTTCTAACCCATTGTGTTTGGCGATCTCGACTGCAACCCCAGAAATCATATTGCCGAAACCAAGTTTCGACACAAGTCTAAGGATGGATGGACATATAAACAATTGCAATCCACGTGACCAACACACAAGCAACTAGTACATAACAATGGTCACAATGCATCACAAGAAGGATCAAAAACCATGTTTTCGCAATCAAAACAAGCACACAACAATTTTTGAAAATGTTTTGGAAATGGTTTTTGGGCAAGATGGAAATGTTTGAACCTTATTTTTCATATCAAAATCAGCTTCTACACCAGAAGCGATCTCTAGATACAAAGGTTCAATTTTAATTTACACTCAATTTGATTCATGCTTGACTATTGATTAGCCAACCAATCCTCAATAAATGTTGTGGGAAGATATTGAGCTCACTCCTAAGCTCGCAAAACCTCTTCTCATCAAAGGGTTGCGGGAAAATATCGGCTAGTTCACTCTCGGTTCTTATATGGGATAGGAGAATGTCACCCTTTGCCTCATAATCTCTCAAGAAATGATGACGAATGTCTATGTGTTTGGTTCTTGAGTGTTGGACGGGATTGTTGGCTAGTTTTATGGCATTCTCATTGTCATATAGGAGAGAAATCTTGGAAAAGTTGTAGCCAAAGTCTTGTAGGGTTTGTTTCATCCAAAGGAGTTGAGCACAACAAGATCCAGCGGCTATATATTCGGATTTGGTGGTGGATAGGGCAAGAGAATTTTGCTTCTTGGAGGACCAAGAAACAAGTGATCGTCCAAGGAATTGACAAGTGTCGGTAGTGCTCTTGCGATCAACCTTACACCCGGCGTAATCCGAATCGGAATAACCAACAAGCTCAAAGGCACAACCCATAGGATACCACAAGCCAAGGTTAGGAGTGTGCACCAAATATCGAAGGATTCTTTTAACGACAATCAAATGACATTCTTTGGGTGCCGCTTGAAAGCAAGCACTCATGCACACACTAAGCATGATATTAGGTCTAGATGCACAAAGATAAAGCAAGGATCCAATCATGGAGCGATATACCTTTTGATCCACACTTTTGCCATTTTCGTCGAGATCTAAATGACCATTGGTAGGCATCGGTGTCTTGATGAACTTGTGTTAACACCAGAATTTGGTAAGCCCTGGAGCCCGCATCGGCTAAGGTGTCCATCGGCTGATACCGAATCGGACAAGGCAAGCCGATATAGCCGATTCCGGTACGACAATATTGGAGACACCGTCGAATCAAGATGATGTGGTTCATGAGGATTGTCATATATGGATAGAGTCCTAAAAAGGAAATTATATCTATTAATTAGGAAGAGTTTGTTAGTTTCCTATTTTATCTTTAGGAAAGTGTATTAGTGTCCAACAAGGACTCGGTTTGTTTCCTTTTTATCTTTAGAAAAGTTCGGATTGTAATCTGTTAAGATCTTTGTTAGCCTGTGGATATAAATATGTAAGCCCGGGGTTCATGTATGATATCTCTCAATCAATACAATTCGGCACATTGCCACCCTTTACCTTTTCTACTTTATTCATCACTCGGCGGGATTTGGCACCCGACGCAAGGCTGCATCAACCTCGATCTCCGGCGAAGGGGTAAGTCCAATGTTCCGTCGGCCTAGGCAATTGTATTGGCTACGTCGGCGTTGTCCAAGGCTGCATCAGTACATTCGACCTCTTGGATTATTCTGGTTTGGTTAATATGTTTGCCTGCCTATTTATCATATGCATCTGTTAATCTAGTCCTGGTATTTAAATTTAGTTCTATCGGTTGTCTCTCACTTTAGGGTTTCTACTGATACCGGCTAAATTGTTTACTAGATTAGATTAGCTTAGGCATCTACCACTCTGAAAATCAGTCAAAGGCTTGGTTGTCTAGATATTGTGTTTCTTTTCATACTTAGTATTGCATCAGTTCAGTTTGATCTACTAAGTCGTGATTAGAACTATAATCTCTAGCCTGCCTGTTGGTTGCCACTAAGGGTTTCATCGGGGTTTCAGCCGATGAGTTATCTAGATATTGCATCGGCTTACAAGGATTATACACAAGTTGGATCTAACCGATTGCAGCAGAGGCTTCATTGGACATTTAATCATTTGGATTTAATGACATCGGACTTCTAGCTGATGTGTGTTTTAATCTTTAAATTAGTATCTATTTTATCATGTGATTACTTTGTGCCATATTATATTGCTATATCATCATGTTATCGTTGGTCGATCACCTTTTACATAGATGTTTGCTCGCCGTGTGATGGATTGAAACCCTAGCCGCATCGGGCCGACGCGCATCGGCCGGATCGCGTCATCGGCTGATTGGCCGATCGGCTATATTGGTTATTGACCTATTGGCTGATATGCTTTACTTCTAGCTGCTTTGTATATCTTGTCAGTGGCAGGATCAAACTAACTGGCACGTCCGCGCTTCATCGATTCTAGGACCTGTACTGGAGCTAAGCAGATCTCCCAGGCCGGCGTGTTGATTTTTCTCGTCAACAACTTGGCATCCTCCATCCCAAACTTCTTGAGTATATCTTTCAAATACTTTGCTTAGGAGATGAAGGTTCCTTTCTTGAGTTGCTTGACTTGAAGCCCGAGGAAGAACGTGAGCTCACCCATCATTGACATCTCAAATCTCTTGGTCATTATCCTACTAAACTCTTCACTAAATGAGATATTAGTTCAGCCAAATATTATGTCATCGACATAAATTTGGCACACAAACAAATCATTCTTGAATTTCTTAGTGAAGAGAGTAGTGTCGGCCTGCCTATCTCAAAGCCATTTTTGAGGAGAAAATCCCAAAGGCATTCATACCATGCTCTAGGGCTTGCTTGAGCCCGTAGAGAGCCTTGTGAAGCTTGAACACATGATTTGGATATTTGGGATCTTCAAAGCCGGGCAGTTGCTCAACAAACACCAATTCGGAGATTGGTCCATTCAAGAAGGCACTCTTGACATCCATTTGATACAATCTGAAATCATGGTTAGCGGTATAGGCTAAAAGAATGTGATTGGACTCAAGACGAGCAACCGACGCAAAGGTTTCACCAAAGCCGAGGCCCTCGACTTGTGTGATGTGAACCTGCTAGGGTTTTGTCCCGATCTTTCGATGAGAGGTGGAGGATAACTCGATTGAAAAATAGAGGCGACGTTCACGGCCCGACTACAACCGTCCAAGGACGATGCGCCTTAGCAACCGATACACCGTCTCCGGTGGTCGACACGAACTTGCGGTGCGCGACAACCCAGCCACTAGGGCACTCGTCCTGCAAGCAATCGAAGAAGAAGTAAAACAAGCACTGAAGTTGCTAGATATAAAGATGAAAGATTCACTCTGAATTGAACAATATGGCGGGGTTCCGAAGACAAACAGATGGGCGGTCTAGCCGACACGCGCGTTGTGTGCAAGTAGCAAGACGCTAACTCTAATCAACAAAACCCACCCTTCTTGGTGGTGGCTAAAGGTTTAAGAAGAGGGGAGAGACGACCACAGGGGTGTCGGGGTCGTGCTAAACCCTAGGACGTGTCCCTAACGGGCCCAACTTGATACACGGCCCATTGGGCCAAAAGAGGTGACGCAGCACCAAGGACAGAAAACACTCGGTAGAAAAAGGACAATTGCGGCCGCTCCAGGACAGATATTGACATAGGGCCAGATCCATTTGAAAGTAGACTTGATAACCTTTCCATCAAGTACTTGCACGCCCAAATCGGAGTTCACATGAAGTCGTGGCGTCCGTTAGAACTTGGCACTATGCTGCAGTCCGAATCCACCCCGCGCGAATCCTCTTCCTGTTAGATCCTCTCCATCATTCCTGAGTAAAACAAAAGTGCACGCGCCTCCAGGGTATAAAGAAGAGGAACATAAACTTAAGAATGAACTCACCTGATGGTTGAGTTGACATGCACGAGCGCGGGTTATTGGACCATGAAGTTGTACGTGTGGAGGCGTCAATGTATCGGTAGTGTTGATGTCCTCATCATTGTGTGAACCCTTGTGCCACTAACTAGGCTTTGTTGTGAGTGACTACTCCATTCTCATCTTGCTTGTTGCGAAAGATCCACTTGGTGTCAATCACGTTTTGGTTAGGTCTCTCCACCAACGACCACACTTGATTGCGAGTGAAGTTGTTGAACTCTTCTTGCATGGCCATCACCCAATCCAGATCACCAAGTGCATCCTCCACCCTAATTGGTTCCAAAGAAGAGACAAGAGTAATTCTCATAAAAACTAGCAACACGAGATCAATTGGTTACCCCCTTTTGAATATCTCCAAGAATGTTGTTGACGGGGTGATCTCGTTGAACGGTGTGGTGTATCCCTGGATGGTGCACATAGGGGACTACAGCCTGATTAGGTAGCTCTTGAGTGCCCTCGGTATCGAGCCCATTCACTTGTGCCGAAGGCACACCTTCATTTTCATCATTTCGGAGGTTCCGGTCTGTTGTAAATGGAACTTCCGGTCGTTCTGAAGCCCGGAGGTTCCGACTCCTGGGTCTCGGAGCATCGGTCCGGAGGTTCTGGGCTGCGGGCACCGGAACTTCCAGGACATCATCACCTTGACTTGATGAAGAGCTATTGGCTATCGACAACGGAGATTGATCACCATTCACTTGATCATCCTACGTCTCGACTGGTCGTATGTCGCCAATAGCCTTCGTCGCAATTGGCTTGTTTGGAACCACATCATCTACAACATTCATCACAATTTGCTCTTCTTGGGAGCCGTTAGATTAATTAAATATCACATCCCTAGTGATCTCAACAATATCGAAGGTCTTGTTGAAAACCTGATAGGGCATTTGATTCATAACCGAGTAAGAAACCCTCATCCACCTTAGGTGCAAACTTGGATGAATGTGGTCTCTTACTCAAAATAAAGCACTTTCAAAGACATTAAAATAAGAGACGTTAGGCTTTTTACCACTCAAGAGTTTATAGGATGTCTTCTTCAAAAGCTTGTGGAGGTAGAGACGGTTGATGGCATGGCATGCGGTGCTCACGGACTCCGTCCAAAAGACATTGGAGATCTTGTACTCATCAAGCATCGTCCTTGCTGCTTCAATGAGTGCGGTTCTTCCTTTCGACGATGTCATTTTTAGGTGGATCATATGGGGCGGAGAACTCGTATTTTATGCCTTCTTCATCGAGAACTTCCTCCACTTGTGTATTCTTGAATTCTCCTCCATTGTCGTTTCGTACTCACTTGATGGAGAGATCATATTGATTTTGGGCTTGTCTAGCGAAGTGCTTGAAGACTTCTTGAGCTTCACTTTTGTCATGGAGAAAGAATACCCAAGTGAAACGGAAATAATCATCAACAATCATAAAACCGTACTTGTTACCTCCTATGCTTAGATAAGCCACGGGGCCAAAAAGATCCATGTGAAGAAGCTCGAGTGGTCTTGAGGTAGTCATGATGTTCTTAATAGGATGTGGATTTCCAACTTGCTTTCTGGCTTGACAAGCGCTACATACATGATCTTTCTCAAAGATCACATTAGTAAGACCAAGGATGTGTTCTCCTTTTAAAAGAGTTGACAAATTCATCATTTCTACATGGGCTAGCCTTCGATGCCATAGCCAACCCATGGAGGATTTAGCCATTAAGCATGCTTCGGGGTTTACTCTATCTGTGTCGAAGTCGACAAGATAGAGATCACCCTTCAACTTTCCCTTAAAGGCCAAGAATGAGTCATCTCTCCTAAAAATGGTCACATCCTCGTCGGTGTACAAGCAATTGTAACCCATTTTGCATAATTGTGAAACGGAAAGAAGATTATAGCTCAATGACTTGACAAGTAGGACATTGGAGATGGATTGATCATTTGAAATAGTAATTTTACCTAACCCAATTACCTTTCCTTTACCGTCATCTCCAAAGATGATATTCTCATGATTTCCTCCCTCCTTGTCAAGATTTGTAAACATACTCCTCTCCCCCGTCATATGGTTGGTGCATCCGCTGTCCACCACCCAACTTGATCCATCTGAGAATTATGCCTACAAAAGAAAGTCACGCTAGTGTTTTAGGTATCCAAACTTGTCAAAGTTTGGGTCCTCGAATGTTAGCCACTAGCGCCTTGGGCACCCGCACAATACTCATCATTATGACCTCCATTGAAGTGAGCAACCACCTTACCATTGTGGTTCTTGCTGATCACAAATGAATCATAGTATATACCTTCTGGCCGAAACTTCCTGGCCCTAGGCCCGAAACTTCCTACCAGCTCCCTGTGTCTGGTAGAGGTCCAGAACATTCGGTCGGTCTGACCAGAACTTCCAGGAATTTCTCTCTGTCCGAAAGATCTTCTTGACCGAAACTTCCAGTCAGCAGGTCCGAAACTTCCGGAACTCTGACCAACCAAGGGATAGCTCATCTTGCTTGCTTATGAGGCGCCTCCTTCTTTGACAACCTTTAAGCATGGTTTCCCGTTCACAAATACCCTTCTTGAGGGCTTGCTTTCTTCGGATAATCCAAGACCATGTCCATCTTTGTTGACATGGGTGGCTATGGTCTTGTAGAGGGCATCTTTTGAGTGATAATTCCTCAAACATCCATATTTCACCAAGGTGCCCAACCTCTCATTTTTCTTCTTGAGTGCCGCTATAGCTTCAAGGTTAGTTGCATAGGAATCCAAATTATAGCTATAGCACCTAGCACAACTGTTGCTAGTGGAGGCATTGGACGACTTAGCGACTTCATTGGAGGGAGAGGTGATATTCCAAAGGGTATCAAATTGCACTTCAAACGTCTTGTGACTTTGGTCCAATGTCACAAGCTTCTCTTGGAGTGTGTCATTGATATCCTTTAGGCTAGCCATTGATCCATTGACTGAAGAGAGCTCATCGGTCAATTTCTTAATCCTCTCCCGCTCCTTAGCCAAATCCTCCTCTAGGGCAAGGTTTCTCTTCTTTTCAAGAAGGAGCAAGTCCTCTTGCCTTTCGAGAGATTTCTTCTTGTAGTCCAATGTCTTCATTAGCTTAGCCAAATGTTGCATTGCCGGTTTGCTAAAGTTTTTGATCACATCATTCAATTCATCCTCACTTTCCTCATCACTCTCAAGATCATCATCAATGGAGAGCTTGGATGAGGGTATTACCTTGCGACCTTGGGCCATGAAGCAAGAAGGGTTGGTGTAGCCCTCGTCGTCGTCACTCAAGTTGGCGAAGAGGCGCTCTTCGATGGGTGATGAAGACTTGATGGCAATGGTGACAACTCCTCCATCACCTTCTTCCTTCTCCTTGGGATCCGCCTCATCACTAAAATATCACACCTCTCCAATGTGAGCTCGTCCAACCTTCTTCTTGACCATCTTCAGCTTGGCTTCATTGTTCTTTGGGCACTCGGCGATGAAATGGCCATATTCACCACATTGGAAGCAAGCTCTCTTGGATTGACGGGCTTTTCCTTTGTCTTCACTTCTTTTATTCTTGCCAAATCCTCCTCGACGAAGGTATTGCTTGAACTTCCTTACCATGAGGGTCATATCTTCATCCTCACTCTCATCTTCACATTAGGCTTGATCACTTGAGGTCTTCAAAGTAACTTCCTTGTTCTTGATCAATTCCATATTCTTGGCCATATGCTTGACTTCCTTCGCTTCTTCTTCTAGCATCTCGTGAGCAACAATTCTTTCAAGAATGTCACTTGATGTAAGCCTCTTGAAGTCCTTCCTCTCACGGATGAGAGTGACCAAGGTAGGGTTCCTTGGTCCAAAGGCTCGAAGAAGTCTCTTGACCACGACGTGATCCGTCATGTCTTCACTTCCAAGGCCTTGAATCTTGTTGACCAAGATCATCATGTGATCGTACATCTCTTGAGGAGTCTCATTGTCTTTCATCACGAATCTTCCGAGCTTTCCTTCCAAGAGCTCAATCTTCGACTCTCTTACCCCGGGGGTGCCTTCATGAGCTACTTGCAATGTGTCCCAAATCTCCTTGGCCTCCTCAAGCCCATCAACCTTGTTGAATTCCTTCGGGCTCAAGGCGGAGAGAATGGCATTAGCGGCTTGAGCGTTGCGGTGGACGCTTAGCTCTTGCTCCTGAGTGAGGTCCATATCCTCTGTAGGCACATCGATATATGTGCAAACAATCCTCTAAATGCTAGGATGCAAAGAGATTAGATGCAACTTTATCTTGTGCTTCCAAGCGGCATAGTGTGTACCATCAAAGTGAGGTGCACTCCCGGAAGACACAGAGATGAAGTTGTTAGAGAGGGTGTTAAGCTTGTTGTAATCAACAGGTATAGAAGCTCCCCCTGTCTCCTTGATTGGATATTTTTCTCTATTTGCATCGTCTTCATGTTGATTATCCACTCCCGACATCTTGGATCAACTCTAAGCGGTGAAGCCTATAAAGAGCTTACGCTCTGATACCAATTGAAGGCCTGTATATGTCGCCTAGAGGGGGTGAATAGGCGATCCTGAAATTTTCTTCGAAATGCATCGATTAAAACACATAGACACCGGAACTTCCGGTACTTGAACCTTGGAACTTCCGGTCAACATAAGCTGTCCGGAACTTCCGGAGTTTCTGTTCGAAACTTTTGGTGTTCTGTGACTTAAAAGATCTGAATTCAAATTTAAACTTTTTCTACACAAGTTTATTGCTAGCAACAGAAAGATACAAACATGCAATAGGTAAACAGCAGGAAGTAAAGAGATAGCACTCGAGACACAAGGATTTTTACCCGAAGTTCGGATTCAAAGAATCCTACTCTCCGTTGAGGAACTCTGTGGAGTTGGGTCTCAATTAACCCCTTGCCTCACCAAGCAAATCCCTAGGAAGAAGTCTACGGTCTTCAATTCCAACGTTCGTTCTTTCCTAGAGATCAAATGACCACCAAGATCCAAATTCGATCCGCTATCATGAACCATAAACGTGAATTGCTCTACCTAGACAACCTCTTAATGATCAGCTTGGTTTCACACTATCCATACCTCGCTTCCTTGCGGAGGGAGGTGATCATTCACAAACTTTCCCGGGCCAATCCACAGTTCTCCGGAAGCTCGTGAGAGACACCTAACCGTCTAGGAGATTGCTCTCCAAAAATAATAGGCACCACTCCAGAGCCATTTAAGAATCACCAAGTGCTCAAGTCATCTAGCTCTCTCACTCTCACAATCCCTACAATCACTCAAATCTCTCACAAATTTGGTCATGTGGCTCAAGAATTGAGTTGGAATGGGCTAGAACACCATAGGAGAAGTTAGGGGAGTGAAAAACGAAAGTTGGATGGCCAAAAAATGAGCTGGGGACAAGGTGGGATATTTATAGGTACATGATTGCGTCACCTAGCCGTTATTCACAAACTCAGCTAGAATACTGCCCGAAAGTTTCGGTCGGTGATTATCGGAGGTTCCGACCAACATGTACACAGGTTTTGGCTTCGAGGTGATGAAGACCGGAAGTTTTGGCTTGGAACCCCGGAACTTTCGATCGGCTTGCTCTGCCATGGAACTTGTGATTTTCCAAAAAACACTTCAAAAAATCTCATACAAGGATATTCTGATTAAGAGCACTTAGATCATCTTATGGCATGAGTTTCACCCTTATTAATAGTACGGTTTTTTCTAAAACTCAAAATTCAAAAAATAAAACTATAAACCATCGTCGAATCTTTTCTCTTTTCTTGCAATTGATGTTGAAGGTTCACCTTCCTCAAAACATCCACAACTAAGCATGTAGGGACTAATTTTCATGCACACATCTTAATTAAACACATTAGTTTCTTAATCAAATTATTATTAACCATCAAAACTCACTTAGAGATGCACTTTCACTCTCATCTTTAATTAAAAAAAGATAAGATCAGATTGGCTAGCCGCCTTTTAAGCGGTGTCCAATGAGCAATTGCTCCGTAAAAGACCACACACCTGATAAAATAAAATGGTGTACTGAGAAGTTTTAGGTCACGATTCACACACAACTGGTCTTCCTAACGTAATCAATTAAAATTCAGTTGATGTGCCGTGTAACAGGATTGCAACCACCAGAAAAAGAAAAAAATTACATCAATTATTTACAAGAAAGATCACGCCAAATCCAAAACGAAAAAAAAACTATTCCATGACCAATTGACCATAGATGCAGCACTCAATTTTCCGTACCATTGAATTATCAAAGAAATGGATTTCTGGGCACCGCAATTCTGTCGACGCCAAGATTTGATTCTTCAATCAATTGAACATTATTCCTTATTCTCTCTGTAAGTTAACTTTTTAAAATTTTGATAACTTTTTAAAATTTTGATATAGTAATTTATAAAAATATAATAATATTTTTAATGCAAAATAAATATATTATTAAAATATATTTAATATTATTTTTTATAAAAATAATCAGAATAAAAAATTAAAATGACTTATAATAATAACGGAGTTATAATATATAACGGGAGAAGTAGTCCAAATTTTATTGACATCGCTTTGTCCAACCAACTGAACCTGAATCACTACTATGTGAGTTTCATTGAACCCGGCACAAATTTTAGTACTAATTCTAAGCACAAGATTTAGCTAAGACTTTTGTTTCAACAACAGATTTAGCGAAGACAATTTATCGAGGGAGAAATAAACCTGTCCTCTAAGTGGCAAGTGCGGCCGCTATCCATCTGTTGCACCTGCGACATGGCGTCACCAACCCACTCTTTGTCAGGGTCAACTCCCGATATGAATAGGAGTGACGAAGAAAAAAAAATCGGAAGAATCGTATCAGCCCATGAGGGTGAGGCCATGACGCTCACCAAGCAATGGACGTCGACCACCCACCGCGAGCAGCCGGAGTCGTCCACCGTGCGCCACCAGAGTGTCGACATGATGAGCCACGCGCCGGCGCGTGGGGCCCCGCGGCCCCCTCCCGTCTGCCCGCGTCCCAACCCATCCCCCGCCGCTGGATCGACTAGCCGACGGCCCCGATGCGCCGCCAGATCCACCGCGTGAGCCCCACGCGCGACGCCAACAGCGGCAACGTGACCCCCGGCTCACTGACATGCCGGGGCCCACGCCCGGATGTCGCTTTGGCCTCAAGATCCTCCCCGCTTGGCTCGCCAACCTTCGCGTTGCGCTTTCGCTTGACCCGCACCGCCACCAACCCCCTGCACCGGACGCGGGCCCACCTGTCAGTGATGGTGGGTAGGGATAACCACCGCGACCACTACACCACCACCTCGTTGTTGTCCTAGTCATCGGACGGCGCCCACCTACCCTACCCGAGCCTCTCGTCCCTCCCCAGTTCCCACCACCACACGAGACGACTGATTCGTTCGCTCGCGACCTCGCGTACACGCCCCGGTCGCGGCGCTCCGAGAATTCGTGAGGAATCCGGCATCGCCGGAGCCGCCGCCGAGGGAGCGCGGGCGGGGTGGGGGTTAGGGTTTAGGGTTTGGGGGGCCCACCGGGGATGGACGCCCCCGGTGCCGCCGCCGGTGGGGCGGATGCCGGCGAGCCCGTCTGGGACTGGGGAAACCTCCTCGACTTCGCCGTTCATGACGACGACTCGCTGGTCCTCCCGTGGGGGGACGATTCGATTGGGATCGAGGCCGATCCCGCCGAGGCGGCGCTGCTCCCCCCTGCCCCGTCGCCGCAGCCGGTGGAGGCGGAGGCCGCGGGGCCGGCGTCGCTGCCGTCGTCTATGCAGGCGGAGGGAAGCAAGCGGCGGGTGAGGAAGCGCGACCCGCGGCTGGTTTGCCCGAACTACCTCGCTGGGAGGGTGCCGTGCGCGTGCCCCGAGGTGGACGAGATGGCGGCTGCCCTGGAGGTCGAGGACGTCGCCACAGAGTTGCTGGCCGGCGCGCGGAAGAAGCCGAAGGGTGTCGGCCGTGGTAGTGGTGCGGCAGCCGGAGGAAGTGGTGGAGGGGCTAGCCGTGGGACACCGGCCGAGATGAGGTGCCAGGTACCTGGTTGTGAGGCGGACATACGTGAGCTGAAGGGGTACCACCGCCGGCACAGGGTGTGTCTGCGCTGCGCGCACGCCGCGGCCGTCATGCTCGATGGCGTCCAGAAGCGCTATTGCCAGCAGTGCGGCAAGTAAGGCTCCATTTCCTCACTCCTAGCTGCTTTATGAACTTGTGGAAGATCCCTTGGGATCAGTAGCAGTAGGAGAGAGAATTAAATTCTTTAACGCTTATACAATCATTGTTGCCATATAATTTGGTGTTTAATGCATTATACTTCTTCTAGAATATCGTGGCTGTTGTATAGTACGATATTTGGTCATTTCATTAAAAAACATTTACACACTTAGAAGTGGAGTGTTTGCTCAAAAGATGCATGACGATTCATTTAATTAATTATTCTGAGAATGGTTCTTTAGGATTCGACTGTTTACAGCATGTCTTTGTAGCAATGTTATCTGATCTTCTGATTAATTGTCCTGATCGGTCCCCTGACTCCGATCAGGGACATTAACTCGATCAGCTCGACCAGAAATCTGATCGTCCGATTAGCTGTCGATCAATCATGACTAATTATCCGATTAGGCTAGGGAACGATTAATTTCAGGAGTTTTGGGCTGCATGTGAAGTTGGGCCTTGTCAGTATTGTGCTGGCCCATTCCCCATAGGGTTTAGTCCCCTAGAAGCCGTCATAAATCAAAACTAGCAACCATATAACCATCAAATATTTCCTTTATGATTGCTTATAACTATGCACCATATAGTATATAGGTCCTTGTATATACAGTATCAATTAGCCTCGATTAATCGGCCTGATCAGTGCCTTGGCGATCAGGGTCGATCAGACGATCAGATAACATTGCTTTGTAGTCTTAACTGTATTGAAATCCACCAATTAAACATTTTGTTAGTCACTTTTGTTTCCTCTGGTAGGCTATATTCTATGGTGTACATAATTTGTTGTATGACTGTATTGATATGGTTTTACTTTTGTTCAATTGAGAAGATGAGTTTGCTCAAAATACTTTTTCCTGAGGTGCCAATTATGGGTTGCTTAACTGGTTTTTTTGTGCGGTTTCAAAACATTCAGGTGGAGTCTACCTATGATTGGTTGGAGCTAACATATAAATTTATTCTAGTTCCATTTCCATGGTCGCTAAACTTTCTAAAAATTGCATGTCAAGCATTTGCAACAAAGCTAATTCAAGTCTGGTTTTATTTCTAAATCAAATTCATATTTGAAGTTTAATTAATCTCATAAACAAAGGAACATCCTGCTTTGATACATAATTTTTCTTGTATGATTTAGACATGACGTATGTTAGGCCACTTATCAAACAAACTGCAAGCATGGAGGTACCTCTGTCCATGTGCATCTCTCCACAACCTGTTGGCCACTCAATATATATTTGGAACATTACTTTAGCAATTGTTCAAAATTCTTTGCCTATGACTCGTAGCTAGAAATTGTCAAATTTGCCATAACTTGAGGTACTAACCTAAAACCTTTTGCTGTTGACTATAGTTGTGGCGATCTAACAATTGTCCTGGTTGTATATATTGTTTTTCTACTAGTAGTTGACTTTGGTGTGCCAACATTATTCTCTCTCTCTTGTTTTATTTCTGCTGCAGGTTTCATATATTACTAGATTTCGATGAAGATAAAAGGAGTTGTAGAAGAAAATTGGAGCGACACAACAAAAGAAGACGAAGAAAGCCTGATTCCAAAGGCATATTGGAGAAAGATGTAGATGACCAGTTGGATTTGTCAGCAGATGGTAGTGGTGATGGTGAACTAAGAGAAGGTAGAGATTTAAAAGAAAACCACCTTTCTTTTTTAATACGTTTGCTCTCTTATAAGTTTTTCTCTTTGAAGTTGAACACAAAAGGTTTATTGTTGTATCTAGACCAAATATGAGTGGTAAATTTGACTAGCTGTTTCAGAAGCATTTTACGAAAGCGGTGCTCAGGATATTTTTTTGCCCAGCAAATATTGCATTCATTGTTTAGATATAATTTTATTGGCAATGGATCATGGAATATTTTGGGATCGTGAGCTCTTCCTAAATACAGTCTAACTCAGTAAAGTCAGATATTTAGGATGCATGTGATGGCTTGCATGCATTCTTTTATTTTTCTTTTGTTTAAGGCAATCTTTTATAGATATTAATATCATTGTTCTTGAAGAATATTGAAATATGTTACAGAAGATAATGTTCTATGGGAAACACTATTCCAACTATTGTTTATTTTGTGACAATAGTATACTCCCTCCATTCTCAATTGATCATCATATAATTTTTTTGAGGCTATTCCCAAATGATCATCATATTAGTATTGATTCCCTAAGTCTGTTCATAATCTGTGCATGGGAGTAAATGAACACTGGTGTATGCATCCATGCACAAAACCCTTTACAATCAACATGCAATGTTTTGGTTTGTTAGTGGTTAGGAAGTATGGGGGATGGTGCATGCACCGAGTTTGTTACCGGAGTAAATGTTCCTTGGTCTTGTGCACTCATGTAATACTATTATCAATTGGGAACGTAGGGGGTATGAACTAGTGTTATGAATACCAGTTACCCACCTTACTCAAAAGGTCCAAACCTATCTTCATTAAAAAATATAGAGTTCTGAAAAATACAGTTGGGATATCAGTTTTGTGAACACGAAAGTGTATGGAAATATGTGTTAAAGGAAACTACAGATAACTAAAGATATCAATTTTCTGTACACGAGTAAGGAGGGAAATACATGTTAAAGGAAACTAAGGTAGCTAAAGCATGATAGATCATTAAACTATAGAGTTTAGCTCCTGATAAAGTTCACCATAAAAAGACCAGCAGACCAACTTCCAGCATGTTTGATTTGTGTTATGGGGCCATCATCGAACCGCCAATCCCTATTCCGGTGTTTGTTTTGCATCATGAGATTTTCCTGTCTGTCGCTGAGTCTCTCCACTCATCTGTCTCCACAAGGCAAAACAGAAGGACTGACCGTTCCTCCAAAAGAATTGGATGATGTCGTCCTTCTCGTATGCCAGACAGGCCCACGATGAATGTATCCATCCCCAAACCAAACATGCTGTTCTTTCATCCCAAAGTAAACAATATCAAGAGGATGCAAGCATCATATATGTGATTAGATAGTTGATTATCATTTTTTTAATTATATTCATAGATCCTTTGATAGTGTGTGAATTTTGGCGGTACAAATCTAAATTTGAGAACTTCCAGTGCTAAACCTCCCATTATTTTGTGCCAAAAATACGAAAATATATGTACAGTTTGATGCCATTTGTTGTGAAATTATTTAGTCTGACATACTGAGAAAATGTTGATATTATTTTCTCTGATTGTGATACCTACTCAACCGAGCAAGCCCTTTATGTGATCTAGCTACATAATTGACTCTTAACAAGATGAGGCTGTTCAACTTGCTTCTGTTGTCTGTACTCTGATGCATTTTCTCCAGACATGCTGGAAGTTTTCTGCTGTCTAGTCTGGAACATAATTGTTAACCTATCATTTCTTTAACAGAGAACATAGATGTCACTACCAGTGAGACGCTTGAGACTGTTCTGAGCAATAAGGTTTTGGACAGGGAAACACCTGTGAGTTCCGATGATGTGCTTAATTCTCCAACATGTGCACAACCCAGTTTGCAAATTGACCAAAGTAAAAGCCTGGTGACTTTCGCTGCTTCTGTCGAAGCCTGCCTTGGTGCTAAACAGGAAAACACCAAATTTACCAATTCTCCCGTGCATGACACAAAGAGTACTTACTCATCATCGGTAAGCTCTTTTCCTTGTGTACATATTATTCTGTAATTTATAATTATTTTCTGTTCTCGCTCTCTCTAATGGTTATTAGTAATGTTGTATCATCCATTCTAGTGTCCCACAGGACGTGTATCATTCAAGTTGTACGATTGGAATCCCGCTGAATTTCCTCGACGCTTACGTCACCAAGTATATAATCAGTCTCTAAGTTCCTAAATAGCATGCTGTTTTCATGTCCAAAAGATTGTTCCGAAGTCAATGCCATATGTAAAATATGCAGATATTTGAGTGGCTTTCTAGCATGCCTGTTGAACTGGAAGGCTACATTCGTCCTGGTTGTACAATCTTAACTGTATTTGTTGCAATGCCGCAACATATGTGGGACAAGGTATGCATGTTTGTAATAAAATGCCAAATCGTTACTTTTTTTAGTTCAAAGGAGGACATTTTTTAGATGCATCCAAATGAAGACCTACCAAATTTAAATTCCTTGTCCATGTTTTATGGTTCAAACAATTTTGAGCTGCTAATTTTTATATCACCTTCAGTTCAAAATATATCTCTATGGTATGCAAATGAACTTACCACTTATGATCAGTTACATAGTTGTGAAGTGTAATGAGTGCCTACTTGTGGCATATAAAGTGTAATTAGAATTTCCCACTTGAAAATGAACTGAATGGATTTGTTGTATGGTAGTTAATAATACTTTTTTTCTTTACTAAGATAGCATTTACATCTGCAATTTTTTTACAGTTATCCAAAGACACAGCAAATCTTGTGAAAAGCTTGGTAAATGCTCCAAATAGTCTCCTGTTGGGTAAAGGGGCCTTCTTTATCCATGTCAATAATATGATATTTCAAGTATTGAAAGGTGTGTACCACATGACCTGTTTTTCCATGACGTGATAACAACACAACCTTTCTTATCTATACATCATATATTTATACTTAAGCTGCATTGTTCCTGCATAAGAGACACTGTGCAGTAGATTGATAGCAATCATAGCCTCACAACTATAATTACCATTTGCAGTTTCAGTTGCACTTGCAAAAACAACATTAGTTGCATATGCTAAAATGCGATGCATAATTTTGAACTTGTATCATTTAATTGCTAGCTTATATCTTTTGTTTTTATATGATAATTACCTTACTTGATTGAGAATAGTAACTGCTGTATTTCAGATGGTGCAACATTGACGAGTGCCAGATTAGAGGTACAGTCCCCGAGGATCCACTATGTTCATCCATCATGGTTTGAAGCAGGAAAGCCCATTGATCTTATTCTTTGTGGAAGTTCTCTTGATCAGCCTAAATTCAGGTATGACAAGTTCTGCTGGTTATTCATCTGTCAGGATACATTATGTTCAGCTTAGCTATGGTGATATATCCATATCATTACCTGAGAGATACTAATCTCTTGACGCAAATTCTTGATGTCAACTTTCCATAGTCCATGAAATGGAGTTCAACCATTAAATTTTATTGCAAATATTTTATAGAAGCTAATGTATATAAAAAAAGGTTGTCCACGGTGACAATAGTTTCTTACTATAGAGGGGGGAGTAGTGACATTTTGGAAAGGTGTTGATTCAGAAGGAGGTGTTCTTTATATGTTGATCTGTGCATGCTTGATTTGATGTTTTCAACAATAAGCAAGTGGGGAGGAGAAAGGACGATTAAAACCATTCTTTAGATGCCCTTGGTTGTGTTGTAAAATGTAACCTACTAGCCTACCCCTCTTTCTCCCAAAGCTTGGAGAAGTAACTAAATGACTATGAGCAAAGTGAGTATGCAATTTATTTCATTTGATCACGTTCCATGCACTAACTTGCTAGCATCAGTGATTCCTGCTTGAAATAGCAGTAGTGGCTCACCAACGATAACATGAAGATTTTATTATGGTCATACTTTGTGTCTTAACTTCTATTTTATGGATTGTATTTTCCCATTTATAACCTTAATTGTTTTGCACCATGACAGTCATGGTTCATGGGTATTTGTCTAAGTATCCAGAAATTGAATCCACACAGGGCTCTCTCACTTGTGCTGTACTGCAGCTGGCTGCGGCTGCAGCTGGCTGCGGCTGCAGCTGTGCTGCAGCTACGGTGCAAGCAGCACAGATTATGCTGTGGTTGCTGCAGCAATCTCTTCCGAATGCCCCGACATTGTCTATGCTATAAACTTATTCTTGTAGACAAGTTCTTTCTTAGCCAACAGCTCTCTGTGCTATTGCTAGGTGTTTTGAATGCTCTACAGGTGTTTTGAGTACCATTGAATTTGTGTAATCATGGCAGGTCACTTGTGTCATTTGATGGACTGTACTTGAAGCATGATTGCTGCCGTATACTGTCGCATGAGACCTTTGATTATATTGAAAGTGGGAAACCTATACTTGATTCTCAGCATGAAATATTCCGGATAAATATTACCGCATCAAAGCTGGATACTCATGGACCCGCATTTGTGGAAGTAAGTACCTGTTGCCTTTGAGTAAACCGGTAAAATTTTCTACTTCAGGTTCTACATATTAATCTACACCTTTTTTTCTCTATTGACACCAATATAGCTTGCACACATTTGGCTTCGACGCTTCGTATTGGCTAGGACACAGAACGATTAGTGTGCTCAATTTTGTGTATGCTCTGTACATTATTGATTCTTGGCCACTGCACAAAATTGATTGAGATCTTGTTTAGGGGGCTCAAGTTTGAACCATCTGAAATAGTGTGTTATTTTAGTAGATTCTAGAATGAACAATCAAAGCACATATGCACTCATTTTGCTCTGTGCGCTGTAATGTAGAAAATGTGAACTTGCCAAATGTTCTGCAAACATTTCAAAGAGTAAACTTATTTCAAAAGAAATGTTTGTGCAAAAAGGACAAAGAGTAAACTAATTTCAAAATATGACCAAATAGTTGACAGGTCACACTTGTTTTTGAAATCAAGTTGTCACCCTTTGACATTTCTGTAGTTCTATATGATGACCGCAGTTCTATGATTTTCTTTTGCAGGTGGAAAACATGTTTGGGCTATCAAATTTTGTTCCTATCCTTGTTGGTAGCAAGCATTTATGTTCTGAACTAGAGCGGATACATGATGCTTTGTGTGATTCTTTGGACATAAGTTCTGATCCTTGTGAGCTTCAAGGACTTCGACAGACTGCAATGTCGGGATTTCTTGTCGACATTGGATGGCTAATAAGGAAGCCATCTCGAGATGAATTTCAAAACCTACTGAGTGTAGCAAATATCCAGAGATGGATATGCATGATGAAATTCCTGATACACAACGATTTTATCAATGTTCTGGAAATAATAGTGAACTCATTGGACAGCATCATAGGGTCAGAGGTTCTTTCTAACTTGGAAAAGGGTAGGCTGGAAAATCATGTAACAGAATTCCTTGGGTATGTAAGCGAAGCTCGAAACATTGTTGATAACAGACCTAAATATGATAAGCAGACACAGATTGATACAAGATGGGCAGGTGATTATGCTCCGAACCAACCAAAGTTGGACATTTCTGTACCACTTGCTGAAGTAAGTGATCACGTTACAAGCTAATATCAATGACAATGAAAGTGACACCATTCTTCATATTGCTCTCAGCCTTTTCTAATCGACATATATAAATTAATAGAACTAGAAAACCTAGCTTCATGCTCTAGTCAAAAGATCTTATTAGGCTGATATTTGGCTTGAAACTGGCATTCCACACAAGCAAGTCTGTGTAAAAAAAGATATGTATGTCACTGAGTTTTAGTTTGCTAGAGTAATTAGTTAATATATGCCCTTCTCATTGTGAAGTTTCTCCTTGTACTGGTTAATATTTGGTAGTGGACCTTGCAAAAAAAAATATTTGGTAAAGGAAAAAACTATACTACAAATAATTTGTTAGTCTTTGTACAAACACTGATGTGGCACACTATTATTGAATGCTAATTTTATAACTTCCAACTGATTAAATCGAACTGTTGAGAACTTTGATACTCCCTCCCTTTCATATTATAGATCGTTTTGATATTTTTCCTAATCAAAATTTTTAAAGTTTGACTAAATTTATAGAAAAATATAGCAACATTTTTAACATAAAACAAACATATTGTCAAAATATATTCAATGTTATATCTAATGAAACTAATTTAGTGTTGTAATTGTTGCTAAATTTTTCTATAAATTTGGTCAAACCTAAAGAAATTTCAAAACTGCTAGTAGTAAGAATTTATTAGTATGCATAGCACTGCTCTTCGCTATAATCATGTAGTTAGATAATCCACAATTCAACTGTATTATTCATCTCCCATTTGATTCAAGATCTTAATCCTGATTACTTTTGAGTCTGGAGACTTTTTTTACTGTTGATTGAATCCTGAGTTGTATGGGAGGGCCCTGGCTTTATGAAGTGCGGAAACGAGTTGCATCTACACTTGATTTGTTTTCCTTTGTAATCGCATACTTTTTTTTTCTTTTTGTATGTCTGGCAGACTATTGAAGTGTTCGGAACCTTTCTGCAGAGTACTGGAACCAGTGGAGAACATGATTTGCACTCAACCAATGCAGCTTCTGGAGATGAAGAAAATATGCCTCTAGTGACTAAAGCTTTCGCACACAGGCAATGCTGTCACCCAGAGATTAGTTCTAGATGGCTTAACCCTGTGTCGATTGGTACTTATCCAGGTGGTGCCATGAGAATGCGTCTTGCCACCACTGTGGTAATTGCTGGTGTGCTATGTTTTGCAGCCTGTGTTGTCCTTTTCCACCCACACAGAGTAGGGGTGCTTGCCGCGCCTGTAAAGAGGTACTTGTCTAGGAACTACTCATTATAGGTGAAGCTAGATAGATTAACCTTCCTGTTGCTTTTCCTTTGTATCATATGTATCTTCCTAATTTTGAGGCTTAGCTTGTTGTGAATCTGCTGTTCAAATATTTGGAAGAGGACCCACAGGCATAAATGCTAATTTTTGCATCTTTTTTGGCAAAAAGTATGAGCGTATACTTGCCTGAAGACCTGAACTGCCAGGTACACACCAAAATGTAAAAGATGTAGTGCTTGAAAGACAGGGATTGGAACTTTTCATGATTTACATACAATTATCCAAATGTCTCATACAATTAGACAAGTGATAACTGGGTCCGATTATGGAGTCAAATCCATTGTCTTCAGTACCTGACAAACATTGAGCGCCTTAAAAGGCTTGCGTTCTGCAGCAGTCAAGCTAAGGCATATCAGCTATGTTGTGCTAGTGTTCTACAATTTCCTTCTAATTCTGTGAAGCAGTCTAGCCTGTAAAATCTCACTACTCAGTAGAGCTGCTGAGCGCGCAAATGTCTCTTATTCAGTAGCCGACTCGTCAAATTAGGAGCATTTTTTAGGAAGAATGTTGGCAATAAATTGAACCTGGATGCAGCAAAGAGCAAGAATAATAGTGGCTTATGTGGACCTGTTGAGAAAAGAATAATAGTGGCTATAAATCAACTATAAACTTATGCGAAGAAAAAAAGTAAGATAAAAGAACTTATGTGGAGAAAAAAGATAAAAGAACATGTGAAGTCGAAAAAAGATAAAAGAACATGTGAAGTGTGGACTATCATGCAAGAGTTAGCTCTACACATGTAGATGTATTATGAAATATTAATTTCATAGTGAGATAAATTAATTTTATAGCGAGAGAAAGAGGAGAAAAAATAGAGCTAACCTTAGAGCAAGTTTAATAACCTTATATTTAACCTATTAAAGCAAGTTTAATAACCTAATCTATTGGAGCAAATTTAAAAGTACAGTTCGATGCTAGCTCTAAAAATCACATCATAATACAAGAGCTAACTAAATCATCAGAAATACAACAGCATGAAAAGGCCATAACCAACTAAAGGATGCGCAGCGACATGCCACGCACTGTAGCAAATACTTTTATAAATTGGTTAGATATTACTCTCTTCGTCCCATAAAAAAATAAATTCTGGGAATGAATTTGAACATACATTATGTCGTTCACATAATTTGAACATATATTATGTCCAGATTCATTGACATGATTTGATTTTTTATGGGATGAAGCAATAAATAGAGTACAAGAAGTCGCTCTTGCGAATTCATTAAGTGGCTTAATATAAGACAATACACAACAAAGATGAACGATAAAAAAGTGAATTGGACTATAATTTTCATTAACAAAACGGACAAACTTTCAAATGGGTGTTCATTAAGGTGGATGTTCTGGTAGCAGCATTCTTGTCCATCATAAAGGACTATAAGTAGCAAAAACTCATGACAAATCACAATTACATATGCAAACATGCTCAGACGAGTTCGGTGCAGCTGCAAGATGCAAATGCTTGGCTCATCAAGCATGTAAACATGTTTACACCAAGAAATTCGGTAGCCACTTTTTTCTGAATCATCTATAGCCAAATATTCTTTTAGAAGATCACTCAAACATACGGTATACATAGGTTACAACAAAACAGATGCTTGCTTAATACCTTAGGAAGCAGGACATATCCATTTCAAAATTTGGGTACGTCACAACCCACCTCCCTGCATCCCCGCCGACACCGTCGCATTGAGCCGCCTCGCCCCGCCGTGCAGGCATGGATTGGAAAGTAGGTAGAACATAAATTCACAAATAAGAGAAGACAAGAACAGAGGAAACCAACATAGATCCCAGCTGTTGCCTGCTTGCCACCAACGCCGACATGAACCACGCAACATCGTCAGTCACCAGCCCCGGGCCTCCGGCTACCCAGTGCCTGCCCCGTGTGGCCACGCCTCCACGCCTTGCGCTCTCATGTTGTTTGCCCTAACCGTTCACCGGCTGCACCGCACAACCACCCTGTTTGGCAGGAAGGGCACTGGAGGAGTGTCGGGAGCAACGACGGCGATGGAGGACGGGATGCTTGGGAGAAAGGGTGGTCATCGGCACTGGCGCCTCCGACGGCGCGAGCCGCAGGTGGCCAGGAGGCGACCACTACCGGCCGCGCCACCCCCGGCTGCAGCCATGCCGTCTCCTACTGCGCCCCGCACGCGTGGCTTGTCGTTGCTGCGTCCGGCTCCAGGCCGCCGCCCGCTACCCCAAGCCTGCGCTGCAGCGCAACCTCGTGAATCCACGACGCCCTCCGTTCCTCCGCAGCGTCTTCGTCCTCGACGACGTCACGACACCCTCTCACCAGCCACCGCCGCCGTGGAGCGGCATGGAGTGAGGGAAGGGTATGGGGATTGGGGGTGCGGTGGATGCGGTGTTGTGCCGTGCTGTCCCACGGGCTGTGACATCGGCCCAGACATAATACGGTCGAATGAGCTGTGCCGTGCCGTGCCGTGTCGGACCACGCTACAGTGTCTGGGCCGGCACGGGAAGGTCCGGTCCATCTAGCCGAAATTTTGGCATTTATAATTTTAATTTTTAAAGATTTACAAAAATAATTTTCGGATTCAAAATTTAAAACTAGTCCTTCCGCCCTCCGGAAGGCGGGATTCAACGCCTCCCGAGGGCGTTTATCCGACGTGGCAGCGACGGCCGTCGTGCTCGCGCGCGTGTAATTTTACATTTTACCCCTTCCCGCCCTTAGGAAGGGCGTTTTTCACTGTTCATTTTAGTTCACCGTGACTGTTCATCACTGTTCACTTATACTCTTCGCTATCGTTCACTATTCACTGTTCATTATAAGCATCGTACGGTGGAAAACGCCCTTTGTAAGGGTGGGAAGGGCAAAATGCAAAATTACACGCGCGCTGGCGGACGACATCCAACATGTCACACGTCGGATAAAACGCCCTCGGAGGCGTTTGAATCCCGCCTCCCAGGCGGAAAGGACTAGTTTTGCAAATTTTTGAATCCGAAAATTATTTTTGCAAATCTTTAAAAAATTAAAATTATAAATGCTAAAAATTCCCATCTAGCCAGCTTATATGATGTTTTCAGAAACACCCCTATACTCTTTATGTTTACAGTGGTGGAATTTTTTTCTTTGCGTTGTATTTATATAAAAGACGAGGGCTTTTTTAGATAAATAACAACGGGTGTCAACCCGTTGGAGGACGTATGTGATATTCCGTGCAAACACTAGGAGCTTTTTGCAAAGTAGCCAACTATGTGTAAATCTCTCGGAGGAGGAAAAAATTACGAAAACTGAGAAAACCGGAATGGGATCAGCTGTTATGAGCTGACGATTTATCACTCTGGGTCTGTTTGGTAAATGGGTTTGAAAAAAGATATCTCAACTACCAAAAGGTAAGATTCAATCCTAGCTCTTCATCCCTTTCATTTTATTCAATCCTAACTGTAGATTCATTTTCATTTCCCAATCTCATCTCCTATAATTTATTTGCCAAACAAAGTCTCGAGGGATTGGCCAATAGTATACATCGTCTGTTCTATTTTTTATTGGCTGTCAACAGCGATGTTTTCACTTACAGCGGGCCCATGTCAGGCTAAATATCCTTCCGCTTTTCTCTCTCCAGTCTTTCCACATATGCTTAGATCTTTTAATATAAACAGGTTATTAGTTCGCTATTGTACTTGCTTTTACATAGCTCTGATATATGTTACATGCGCTTATAGCTATAAACTTGTTCTTAGTTAACTCAGTTATGGGACGAGATGATTAGGTTAAGGGTTAGTTATACTTCCTCCGGTTACATAATTTATATGAGATGATTAGGTTATAGGTTAGTTTATACTTTCTCTGGTTACATAATTTATTCCATATTTTTGATGTTTTGAACAATGTTGTCAAACTTTTATAACTTTATCATAAATAACTTTAAAAATTTAAAAATATAAAGTTTAAAGACACATAAAAACAACATATATAGATTATTGTCTTACAAAATATTATAATAAAAATAAAATTTATTTATTTATCGTATATATTATAATAAAAACATAGTTATAGTCAAAGTTATATTTTAAAGACCGTGTCATTATTCAAGAAACATAGAATCGAAGGGAGTAAGTAGCTAAGCCAATTATCAAGAGGAGACGATTGGGATAAAGGTTAGTTTGTGGTTGCTGTATTGTCATATAGCGTGCTTATTTTTAAAGTTTAATGTAAAAATGTAAATATGTTATGAGGAAAATATATTATTATTATTATAGTTTGCTTTACAAATAGTTATCCAAACTTCATGTTGTCACAATGGTAATATCATTTTGAAATGCAAAAATACTCTAGTTTCAAACTTACAACTGTGAATTTGCCTATTTACTAACAGTTGATGAATATTTCATGTTTGTTTATTTTTGAAAAAAAAGTATCTTTGATCCTGGTTACATCAACCTCCCTTTGCTTAAAACCACGCTGAGACATCACTTACTAATTGACGCTCCAATAATTTGCACTTCAAACACCTAGGGATGCAACCGTGAGAGAAACCGATGTAAGACGACGCACACTGTTCCACTAGGCAATCACAACGACTTTGAAGTGGAGATTAACGTTGCTGGCGGACGGCAATCCTATCATGGAGAACTTTGCCGTACACATGGTCATAGGAGACTTGCAACAAAAGGCAGCAGTTGGTGGTCTAATCATACGCAACAACAGTCGTCTATGATACTCCAATATTAGGTCCAGTCCAGCTGGCTGGTCAGGAGATTCTATATACCAAAAATGCAATTATAGGTTCCAGCAAAAGGAGATGCAACCATAAATCGCTTCTTTTCACCAAAAGGAAATTAAAAACGCAAATTGTTCCATTGACTTAACCCTCTTTATATACATAACTCTGAAAGTCTGAATTAAGACAAGTGCTGATGTTGACCTACAGTCTCCCTAATTATAAGGAGAATCAACGCTGGCAGGCAAGATTTATGTCAATCTTTCCTCGTTCTGTAAGGACAGAGAAATATAAACGTAGCAGCCATATTTCCTGACGGGTACGTGTGAAAAGTTTCAGTGCCAAACTGTCAGCTTGAACTTCACTCACTCCCAACAATCAGAGAGGTACGTATGCAATGCTCCTCACATGAATAATGTAATTTACAGTTTACAATCTTGTTACATCTACGTGGTAGCCGGCGGGCGAAAGAGAAGCAAAAAAACATCGTGATTCCTTTTTTTTCTTCCTTTCTACTACCTAGATAGATTTTCATTTGGGTGTAGTCTGCTGTTGACTCGTTTCATTTGGTACAGTAGGGGGGCTCCTCCTAAATGCGTGCTTTCTGCACCGTTGGAAAATGCCATCATACAGTAAATCAAACTGCACTCCGGCTCTTTCACGATTTACAATGAAAAGAATGTGATCAGCTTCAATTATCTTGTAATACCTGTACAAAACAATGGAGCAATCATGTAAGAATACATATTTTTTACGTTAAGAAGCAAAGTAAGCGTATGATCTGTTTTTGGTGCCTTAATCAATCTTCCACTTGAATGTAATACCAGTTTTGCTTAGTGTTTTGAGAAAATGAGTGCATGAAACAACACGGTTTTTTTTGAGAGCACAACACGTTTTGTTTTAATACTAAGTTAAAACAGTTGTTTCTACCAGGCAAATTAAAACAAGATTCTGAACGCAGCACTAACCATATCCCAGGTTGCAAAGGATGGCAGTCAGAATCATCCACTACAAAACGGTTTGGATGCTCTGTAGGAATGCGAGGGTGCGTCATGGAGATTGTGTTCAAAGCCCCATCATTATCTTCCCAATCTTCATCCCTATGAACCATCAACAAAACATACAACAAGTAAGAACATGAACCAAATAATGAGCTGTAAGGTTCTACTCAAGAAATAAGAACTGTAAGTGCTGTTAGTTAATTTCGCTTGGAGCAGAGGATTCACCTGTATCCTTTGTAAGGTAGAGGTGCATTTTGAGGGTGCCTCCACATACACATTTGGAGGACTCTCAGAAAGAGCATGGGGTGAATTCCAAGGACGCTCGAAGGCACTGTAATTCCAAAAAGCTTTCTTGTTCTCTTTGTAGCATAACTGAAGTAGAATGTATTTGGAAAGGTCCTCAATGTAGAGTTAAGTTTTAGAGATCCTTGGATTGTAAGATCAGGCAGAATCCAATCTCCCGAGGCAAATGGCCCAGTGTGCCCCAGCAAGAGATCAATTAGACCTGAGAAGCCCACTTTCCTCCATGACATCTCAAAGTGGTCAAAACCAAAATTGTAGTAATTCTTCAGCCAAGGAATGTCTAGCCAATCATAGACGATAACTCCAATCCGGCAGAGCTGAAGAAGACAGATAGATTTCATGGATCTTCCATCTTCAGCCCTGAAAGTTGGAGGGAAATGAAATATGATGAAAACGTGAGAGACACAAAAAGATGTAACCTTATTAATAACTATAAACTGCAGACAACACTTACAGCATGCCATCATAGTAAGTTCTCGTGGTTCCATTAAGCGCACCCGACAAGGAAGTAAGGCTAAGAACCCAGTCTTCAGAAGTATCATGTCCAGGGAAAGCCTGAGATAAGTATCAACACGTGTTAAAGCTCTCATTTTCCTGTAACGCAATAGTATGCCAGCAATCTGCCGGCACAGCATGCAGCAAGCGAGGCCAGCATCCCACATGAATAAAGCCAAATAAAGCGTTCAAACATAATCCAGGTGTTCAATTTAGTTGCAAAAGTGTTGTGCCAAACAACTTAAAGTAAAAGAAAAATAAGAGGGAAATTCAGATTGAATGCTGTCCATATTAACAACAGATTTCCGGCCATTTGTATACTATCGCTTTTAACAGATGCCCCAATTAACTAAAACTTCATGCAAAAGCAGTGATCCTAATTTGGGTGCATTAGGCATGCACTCATCACAAGAACCATTCCTTTCAAAGCACATGATAAGCATGAGCATTACACCACCAAGAAACAAAAAGGCTCTGAATTTTTGTTTACCTTGTCGGCAAGCATCTGATGCAGCACCCTCACAACCTGCACGCCGGCCGAGTGCCCGACAAAGTGCACCGGGTTTTGCTCGTCCCAGACCGGGTAATGCCCTACGCCCAATTGCAAACACAGTAAGCTAACAACAGAGATCAGAATTTCCACAAGATCATATCAATGATTTCAGTTAGTCGAAATCTCACCTGTATCATACGTCCTCCCGAACCGCGAGTGCCCGAAAACCTTGCTGTGCTCCTCTCCATAATCCACCTGCCCTCCTTTAAGGTAGTAGAACAGCTCGCGCGCCCTGCACAGCCAAGAACCATCAGATTCCCCAACAATCAAGTGCCAACCCAATATAATACTAATCCAAAAGGATAATCTTTTCTTCACGAGTACCGAGAGATACCAAATCATAAGCAGAAAATTCAAGGTAGCTGGACGAGGAAAATAAAGAAGTGGACATCCACCAAAAGGAAGTATTCTATGCTTGTGTTTTGTTCTAAGAATTTTGCTACTTTTCCAACCCACCCACCTGTCATGGATGCTGGTGAGGGACCCCAAATCCGGCACGAGCACGCGGTCGTCCTTCTTCTCGGCGCCGGCGAAGTAGGACAGCCCGCCGAGCCTCTGCGTGTGGGAAACAAGGCACAGTAAGAACGCGGTGAGCACGACGAACGGCTCTCCGGCATTTCGCCGAGCACCCAACCCCCCAGAAGGACAAAAACCACCCCGTGGGGCTACGTACCCCTTTCCCGAAGCCGAAGATGCCGTGGACGAGGACGATGGGCGGCGGCGAGCCGTCGAGCACGACGGGAGCGGCGCCCCTCCGCTCCTCCTCCTCACCGGCCGCGGCGACGTTGACGAGGCCCGACGCCGCCGGGCGGCGCAGCAGCAGGCACCCCGAGGCCGCCGCCGCCTGCGAGATGTCCGCCGCGACGGCCGTGCTGAAGACGTAGAACCCGAAGAGGAGGTGCACCGTCGCGCTCACGCCGAGCTCCAGCAGGCTCAGGATGAACCTCGCCATCCCACGCCCCCACGGCCAACAATCAAAACCAGACCAATCTATCTACAGAAACACGCCGGCGCCGTCGCAACCGCTGGCGCGCGACGGGTCAGTTCGCTCCGCCTCCTCTCCTATCCCTCTTCTTGACGGCCCCACAAGAAGAGGAACAGGAGGAGGGGGGGACGACGAACCGGTGGTGGCGCCTCCGGATTGGCGCGCGCGCTTGTTCCTCCCTTCCTCGTCCCTCCCGCGCCTTCCTGTTTCTTTCTTTCCTCCCTTCCGTTGCGCCGTCGCCCGTCGCTCGCTGTCTATGCCTCGCTTGCTAACCGTCGCGCTGTTCCCTTCCCCCTTTCCCTCCTCCGCTATGTTTGGGGGCCAGCCAGCCAGCCACAGCGCCGATCCCCTACAATCATCCGGCTCGCGGCTATTTATAAACTCGGCCTCGCGGCCGTTTTTGCGTCGCGGCGTGGTGATTTTGGGTGAGCCGTGAGGGGAATCGGACGCGGAGGCCGATGGTGAATCGAACGCGCGCGGTGGGTGGTGTGGCCGTGTGGGTGAAATTTGCAGGGGAGGAGACCGTGCCGTGCTAGGTTTCGGACTTTCTGCTAGGAGGGCATGGGCGTCGAGGAGCGCCTGCCTGGGTGGTGGTTGGTTGGCGACTCGGTTTTGCGGCGGCCCGGGCGTGGGAGTGGCGTACGCTTGGCAGGGGCAGGCTGTGGCGCAGCGGATTGGCTGGGGGTCGCGCTGTCAGTTGTGGAGGGCGGGTGCCAGGTCGGACTACTTCCGAGTTCAGTGTGTACTACTATTGGGTCATTGGCTCGTTGCAGGACGGGCCACTGCCCAATGGGTCTGACCCGGGAATGGAACTATTTTTTATTGTTTTGCCAGATACGAGTAGTTTACATGTAAATATTCCCGTATACGCTGATGTTCTAAAATAAATTTATTTTTTATTTATCTCATACGTACCAATACAAACATAATTTATTTAATCTCAACGCAACTATTTCTCGTTTTATTTATTTTTAGTATAATTATTTTTTATTTTTCATAAATAATTAAAAATAAATTTATTTTGAAATAAATAAAAGAAGTTAAAAATAAACTTAATATGAAACGAAAAAAGTAGATGATACACGTAACCATGCTCGCAACTACGTGCGTATACTTGAGGCGTCAAATATGATCCCATCCACGGCTAAATCACACTTCGAGAATGTCATGAACACCAAATGCTTCAGGAACAAGTACTCCTAAAAGAGAAAAAGTAATCAACTATCCTTAACTTATATTAGTTCCAGAAGTTTCTGTCAGCAAATAAGCAGCTGCTCCAAATCACTATTCTAGTATCATCCGTCCGTCCATTTAGGTGTAGACCCCTTACGACGTTAACGTGGTGGCATGGTGCAGCACAATTTCTCGAAGAGAGACAAAGCAAATTCCATTTCATACCGCAGAGGCTTCTACCACGCAACCACACGCTCGCAGGTGTCTTATTCCTCTTGTGTGCCTTATAGACGAAAAATAATTACATAAATATCCCCTAGACTTCTTAGCTGTGTGGCCGTACTTCGAGATGTCAAATTAAGGGCATATTTGGTTTGCTAGCATGCCAAAACCTAGACAGTTTTGTTAGTGCCTTTTTTTTACAATTTAGGTGGGTTTTGGCACCATGGTTTTTCAAACCATGAAAATCATGGTATTCGGACATATCGTAAAGGTGGGAAATGGTTTTTAGGCACGGTTTTCGCGGAAACCGTGGTATTGGACGCGGTAACTGCGGTTTTCGTGTAAAAATGCCCTATCGCCGGTTTGAGAAACCCTGGTTGGCACATTTTAATATCAAACCAAACACTAACAAAATTACTATTTAAAATGCCTATAATTTTCTAAGACACATTTTGGCTTCAAACGGAAATAGCCCTAAGCCAAACAAACATGCTCCTTCACAATGTCACGTCATTAATTTCCTATGGATATTTGGTCCATATATTACTAGTACTGTTTTTAGGCGAAATTACATAAACCACCCAACTATCATTGTTGTTTTAAGATTTTATCTCTCATAAACCATTTTGTTGCAAAACCCAATTATCCAACATCGCTAGGTTAAAATTCCCACTCCGTGTATGTGAGTAACTGACTTGGTCCATTTCTTTCGACGTGAATACACAATGGACTATATTAGCTAGGTCGGCTCAACATAGCATGGTTACAAGCTAAGTCCGATTTGAGGTCGGGTAAATGGCTTGTTTGCTACGAGTAAAAGGCATGTCTAGGATTTAGGATATGGATGATTCGATTTAGAAATTTTTTTAAACATCACCAACTATAACAATGCTAATATATATTGTCGGTGATTGGGCCCGAAGGTATAGTGGTAATACGATATCTGAAGAAAGAAGACGTCTTCGTTTACCAGTCCGTCCCAAAGATATGTCCTGAACGGCTCATGCGGGTCCGGGCTACGGGCAGCCACGTGGCCATCCCAAAGGGGACTTGGCCCAGGGGCTGCCCGGAGGCCGCCGCTTCCCAGATGGTGGGGTTCGGGATCACCCGGACCCCCGTTCATCAACCCGCACCTCTCCGAGAGAGGAACGAGATCAACTGCCAATTGCCAACCGCCTCATTTAATACCTAGAGAGAGACCAGACGCCTGCGCCGTCGCATTTATTGCGATGTGAAGCACGTCTGTCATCATCATCCTTTTTGCCCGTCACGAGGAAGAGAGGGGAAAAAGTCTTTGACGGCGACCGCAGTATGGCCGCACGGTCAGGCCACGCACGCCTCCCTCCACGCCCCGTCCAGTCACATTAAATGCGTTGGACGGCCGCGTGGGAGAGAGAATACGGGCGCTGGGGGTGTCACGTCGATCCCTCTCCAGGCGAAGAGCCACTGATCGGTAGGCCCTACTGGAGTAGGTAAGTTGACCCCTCCTCACGTCAGCAGCATGGCAGCTACGACGTCCGTTTTTCTCCTCCGACTCCCGTGACATGGCAATAGGAGCAGGAATGGGGGTAGACCCCTGACAAGACAGGATAAGAGCCGCTCCATCACGTGGAGAGGAGTATAGAAAGCTAGGACTACTGTGGTGTCCCCTTGCACTATAAAAGGAGGCCCAAGTCCATCGTAGAAGGGGTTCTGGGGTTCTAGAGGTTGGTCTTTTGTTCAGCCTCTTGAATCTTGGGCTTTAAGCATTTCACCTCAGTCATCAGCTCTAGCTTCCACAGGGAAGAACAACCACACTCATCCTTGTAATGCATCCTCCACATAACACAAAAACAGGAGAAGGGTATTACGTCTCCTTGACGGCCCGAACCTGTATAACTCTTCTGTGTCTTTTTTGATTGCGGCTTTCCTCCATCTTCCCACCTTCCCCCTATCTCACCTTGAGTTCGAACCCTGATCCACCGCTCCCCTGTGCCGAACCAAAAAGGGGATCTCCCGGGTCCCCGCGTGTCGAGCACACGCATCGACATATATAATATAAGCATTGATAATGAAAAAAAATTGGTCAAAATACATCATAAAATATTAATAAGACATCTTAAAAATATCTTAAAATTAACAATTTAGCATAAAAATTGACTTAAATGAAACTTATACGACTATAAAAGTCCAAGAAGAGTACCGCGCTGCTTCTTCCTGTTGAGTCTACGCTTTCAATTTGTCATTTAAGTGTCCATTATATCTTCTTCATTTACTTTGTAGAAAATATTCTGCTAATTTTAAATGAACATGACCAGACAATCGTCCAAAATTCCATCACCCCATCTTACTTAACTTATGTTTGATAGAACATGGTCAAATTGTATATCTCAACTCGTTAATCTGCAATACAATAGTTGAGTTTGAGATGAGAAGGGGTAAAATTGAAAATTGAAAAGAAGAGTACAAGTCTAAAGGACCTAGGCTAATCACTAATCAAGAATCACCTGCCCTAGTGCCCTCACATTGCTTCTTCCTTTCCTTGCAGCTTGCACGGTTGCCTGTTACCCGTAGCTGCCACCATCAGCCGCCGCACCAGCGCGCTGGCGCCAGTCGCCTCGTTGCCGCACTAGCATGCCACCCTTGTCACCTTTGTCCTTGCCGTCATGACTCGATCATGGGTCGTCGAACACTGGAAAGGGAATGAGTGAAGAGCCCTAACCCTAGCCGGTGTGCGACACGCACGCGTCATCGCTGCTACGGTTATGCGAGGTGCCTAGGTGAGGCCCAAGAAGCAGAGTCGGGGAGAAACGGATACGACGTCTCATTTCTTCGAGCCTTCGACATTTTCTCTTCAAGTTTCTTTTTCTTTGTATTTTTACCGTGCGTCTATTGGACCTTGGGCCTATATCTTTTGGGTGGTCCGAGGCCACCTACTAGATCCACTGGTGATTCTTTGCCTAAGAACGAGCTCGAGTTAGACTCGCCAAAGAACCACGCTAGGCGAGCTGACCTTGCTGGCTCGTCATGGATCCACATCGAAAGAAATTGGCCCAATTAGCTACTCACGTATATACGGGGATGTGAGGGGGTTGGGGGAGACGGGGTGTAATTTCAGGATGGTAGTGTTGGGTGGATGGGTTTTTTTTTCAACAAAACAGATTATGTGGGTGGAATCTCAAAACAAGGATGATAATTTGGATGGTTTGCATAATTTTTTTCTTATTAGTAGATATTTTAAACTGGAAATTGGCGTAGCTTCTAGAAACAACCAGATGGGACCATCCTCTTTTGTCAATGAGCTCCCGGCCCCATTGGGTTTCCAGAAGTGGATTGATGACTAATCTAGTAATTTAATTTGAAAAAGTTTTACAAGTACAGTCTTTAAGTTACATCTTTTCTGAGACTTATTTTTATATCCTCATTGACATGGAAACACAATATTGGCTATCATATCAGCACTGTTAAATATTAAGCCAGTTAGGTTTGAAGATCTACAACTCTAGATGATATCAAAGCATACGAAAATTCTGGCACTACCAAATTAAATTTGATAGAGTACATTTGCTACTAGCTAGTATTAGCCAAACTTCCATAGTGTAGGTAAAAATTGACAACAATCCAAATGTCAACGAGGCAGCATTGAAACTCAGAAAGTTACGGTAGAGGGTAACAATCGAAACCAGTTACGAACCCATCGTAACGTTTTACTATCTCTATTAAAATTAACTTCTGAAATAAATCTGAATATATATATATATTCAAATTTATCAACAAAAATCGATTTTTTAAGTCATAGGATGTACGTGCTTGCTGAGTTAATGTCATGATATGGAAGGCGTAGAACACAAGCATACAGTTTTGACAAATCCCTTTTAACCCGTCGAGAGCGTAGGTGAACAAGTCAGGACGGGTGCGCGGTTTTCCCCTCAGGAAATTAATATGAACTTTATAATTTGCTCTTGTTTTGACCGAGACCACGTTGAATCGTTGATCGTGTCGGCCAATGCCAAACTCGTTCCTCCCGCTCCTGATTCCTCTCGCTTTCCTCGACCTCTGAGTGCAAGAGAGTCGCGCGGGCACCTGTCTCCGTTGGATGATCCAAGATTTTTTTCCAAGGAAAAAACAGTTCCTTTATTTGGCCGATTGGCCCTTGCCCGTTTTGCTCGCCGAGACGGCACTGCCGTCCTCGCCATTGACAACATCTGCATGTGTTAGAGCCTAGGAATTCACCACCAAAACTTTATACCCTGTCACATCAAAAGTTTGGACATATAAATAAAATATTAAATATAGACTAAAAAATAACTAATTATATAGTTTGCATGTAAATTACGAGACGAATCTTTTAAGCCTAATTAGACTATGATTTGATAATAAAATGCTACAGTAAACTTGTGCTAATGACGGATTAATTAGGCTTAATAAATTCGTCTCTTCGTTTACAGACGGATTCTGTAATTTGTTTTTTATTAGTCTATGTTTAATACTTTAAATGTGTGTCCAAAGCATTGATGTGACATTTTGCCAAAAAAAAATTTCTGGATCTAAACACCCCCTTAGTCCATGGACTAAAGATTAGTCCCTGCCTGTTTGGTTCCAGAGACTAAAGGGGACTAAACTCAGCTAAATACATGGTACAAAGACCATATAGCCCTTTCACTATTTTCAAGCAGAGGACGCGACGCGCAGCATGGCGCGGCGGCCTGGGCGGCACCGGCCGTGCGGGCGGTCGGGCGGCGCGGGAGGCACGCGGCGGCCTGGCGCTGGGCCAGCGGTGCGGGCCGGCCGGGGTGGCGTCGAGCTGTGCTTTTCTGCCGGGGGCGGCGCGGAGGCGCGCGGCGGCGGGCGATGCCTGGCGGCGCGGGCCGGCCTGGGGGTGCGCGGAGGCGCGCAGCGGCGGGACGGCGGGCGCGCAAGGCGGCTGGGCGGGGCAGTGGCGACGCGGGCCGGGCCGGGCGGTGGTCGGGGCGCGCCGAGCGGCGCAGTGAGGCCACGCGGCCGGGCAGCGCCGAGAGGACGCGGGCGACGCGGAGACGGCACGGGGAGGCGCGCAATAGCCAAGGGCATGGAGAGAAAATCTGCACTTTAGTCCTAATTAGCATCTATATTAGGGACTAATCACCTGATGCAAATTTAGTTCGTTTTAGTCCCTGCTGTTTGGGTAATTAGGGGCTAAAGGAGACTAAACTCTAAGGACTAAAATGGGATTAGTTACCGGATGCCATTTCATTTGCTGCTCGAGTGATTCTTTCAGTGAATCAGTGTTGGCCTGAAATCTTTCCGGTCTTTCCTAGCGGACAGGCTATTGTCAATTTCCACACATGATTGGTACTGCTAGCTTGAAAATCCTAGCACTGAAAGCGAGTTAGAAATAAGTCAATGTCAAACCAGGGGAACCAGGTCAGGATTGGTTCACCGCCCAACACACAGTAGCGAAAGGCAGCAGCTTAATTGAGGGAATTTGAGATGGAGCAAATTAAGCCCCAACCTCCAACGACCATACACATGAGAAAAATCTCCTCCTGCCCATGCGCATGTAGCATCCTGTTGCTCAATTCCTTAACTTCTTTATTTAATCTGCTCGGAGATATTGTGGATTCTTGGTGCTAAGATTTTGCACACCTTAGTTTCCTTCTCTTCTTTTCTTTAAAGAAAAAAAAAGGAAGCCAGTTGTATATTGTAGGTGCAGACGTGCAGCCATCTTCCTTAAAAAAAAGGTCCAGTTACTTAATTTCCCAAAGTAGTCTGATGATCAGGGTGCCTGCCTATGATTGTTTGAGATCAACCGAGATTGTCGCAACGACACTATCTACTCGTGCGCTTAGCCACTTAAGCTCGTATTTGTTAATGGGGAGTCCTAAACAAAGTAGCACACGTTAAACGTTGTTTATGTTATGCGCAACTTGCCGGTTGCTACGTACTAGGCTACTTCAATTTGTCATTTTCATATGCAATGGAAAACGATGTGAACTGAAATGGGGATGTTGCAACTAGTATTAAGGATTTTAGTGTAGAGGAAATACTGCTGCGTATAAACAGCTGTTTGGATTGACGCATTCGAGGTGTTTGCTTGCATGTGACGTGTTTCTTATTATCCCATCATTTCGCCAATACGATTATAAGCTATGATATATATTAACAATAAAACTTAATTTATTAAAAAACTAAACAACTTAAAAGGCAATGTAAAAATAAACTAATTAAAATTAACTTAAAATTAATATTTAAAATTGAAAATTTAGCTTTGGTTAATTAGCCGAACATCATTTAGCTGTTACGTGCATTACAACCCGTATAAATTACAAATTCGTAGTAAATGAATTACCATATATTTACAATAAATGGTGTCAAATTGCTCTGTGCGCACTAGATGTTTTTACTCGTTGTACTATAACTCATGTTAATCATAAGTTCGTAATAAATGGAGTGAATCATAACTTCACAACAATTAATAATTAATTAGAGTATTCCTTAGAGCTGATAAACAATAATCGGCTGTAGATGATGTTGGATATTTTATTTAAGTTAACTTTTGATTTTGGTCACCAACTCGTATAAGGAAGATATGAATACATATCTTACCGGACTCGGGATCTTATCCCGAGTCCGATTTCGCCATGATCGGTTGGCAATCCTTAGCCTTTTGGGCTCGGCCCCTTGTCTACAGTGCGACTCTATAAGAAGGGATTAACCCCGAGTTAAACCCTAACGCGAAAATCATGAATCCCGTGCTTTTTCCAAACCCTAATTCCACCCTCCGATCTGTTAGCGCGCTGGAAGGCTCGAAAGCTCGAGTTCTACGCCCGGGACAGTGTAGGTGGCGCCCCGAAGGACGCCGCTACCCCGAGCGCACCCTCAAGGAACGTCTGCGCTACTTTCCTAACGCAGATCAAGCCATCAACTTCGTCACGGGATCACCGACGACCATGGACGCCACGGCCGCCGGTATTCATCGAACTATTAATTTTTTTCCGCATTAGTAGATGTAATTAGACTAGATGATTCTGGTTAGTTTTATGTAAGTTAAGATTAGATCAAATACTTTGATCTAACATTTGGTATCAGAGCTTTAGATCTAGTCTATTACATTTGTTTTAGTTTGGTCTAAGAAATCCCAAACCATTTTGCCTAGATCTAGTAGATGTTTCAGTCAAGTTTTATTCAGTAAGTTATTATTTACTAGATCCGCATATTTTATTTTAAGTTCTTAAGCTTTGATTAAGTTTCCCCTTTAGATCTATTAGTTAGGTCTCGGATTAAGTAAGAAATTAAGAGTAGTAAGAAAAAAATCCAAAACCACAAAATTTTGAGCAAAACCCGAAGTAAGAAACCCTAACCTGGGTTTGCCGCCGTGCCTTTTCGGCCGGCACGGCCGCGCGCGAATTAATCCGGCCATTAGATCGGCTGACACTCGCGCGTGCGCCGCTCAGATCCATCCCTCAGGACCTTCACCATTGTGCGAGGGCATTGCGGGCTGACGTGGATACCATCGACGGTCGCGCACTCACCGTGAGGGGAGCGCGCATGCCGACGAGGGCCTCCCGACGGCCCCGCCTCTCTCTTGCCACCGCATCGCCGTTGTGCGCCATAAGCTGATCTCTCTCTCACTAAGTCAAGTAAGAATAGGAGAAGAGGGAGATGGAAAGTGGCCGGAGTTAGGGAAGAAGGAGGAGCTGCGGCGCAACTCAGCTGATTGAGGGAAGGGAAATGAAATTAGGGTTAGGGTTCCCTAGTTTTTCGCCCCTTTATAAGCAAAGCTGGATCGAATCTCAGCCGTTCGATCGGCTCGGATGGCTGAGATCTGCGCGTGCACCATTAGTGGGCCGTTTTTCCGGCCCGTTTCGGCAGCCGACGTGCGTGAGCAACGCCACGGCGACGCGTGGCGAATGCGAAGTAGCCGACCATGCAGTGCGGCGTGTTGTGCGAACGGGCGCGCATGAGAGCCGAGCAGCGGCTAACGCACGGCACAGTATATGCGGGCGGCATGGTGGTTGGCTCCGGGGCTGACACGTGGTGACGCATGGCAGACGCGCAGAGGTCGGCCACGCGGTGCGGCGCGTCACGCGAACAGACGCGCACGCGCTCCTTTGCGTGCGACACCTGGCGGGCACGTGAGAGGCCGACACAGTATACGTGGATGCATGCGCGCGGAAGCCGAGCGGCGCGGGTGCATGCGCGCGGGAGCCGAGCGGCGCGGAGTGCATGCGCGCGAAGCCGAGCGGCGCGGTGCATGCGCGCCGGAGCCGAGCGGCTCGCTCGCCCGTAGGTCACGTGGCACAATTAGATTTGTCGGTGCGGGCGGCAGCAAAAAATATATTAAGTTTTAAGTTTAGTTTTATTAAGTTCATTAAGTTTATCTCAGGTTATTTTCAGTTTAATTTAATTTTAGTTTAAGCTTAGTTTTAGTTTTAATTATTCTTTTTTAAGTTTAGCTCAGTTTTTTTCGTTAATTAATTTTGTTAAATTTTAAGCTCGTTTAATTATTTTGTTAAGTTTAAGCTCAGTTTAAATTAAGTTTAATTATTTTCATTAAGTTTTAGCTCAAAATTTAAGATAAGTTATTAGAGTAATTATTTCAGTATTTTAGTAAGTTTATGTTTATTTTAAGTCATGAGTACATATTTTATTGTTGGTATTGCATTTAAATCCACCACTATACCTTGAGATGCCTTTAAATGAATGGAACCACCGAGAAGTTTATTTAGAGTAAACTTGTGATTATTCTGACCACCGTTGTTTAATCATGAGTATTAAGACGAATTTCGATTGTTTTCCCTACCGGTGACGCAATTTGAAATTTAATTGTGTGATTTTAATCAGACCACCGTAGGGTTATTATCATGCTCTAATTTGCATTTCATTGTATATATTTATTAAATTAAGTTTTAACTCAGTTTAATTTATTTTCAGTCACTAATGTCAATGTTGTGGCCTCCTACCTGAACAACATTGAGCCGCTCAATGGAGCGAACTTCCATGAGTGGAATGGCAAGGTCATCACGTGCCTCGCATGGAATGACCTTGACGTCGCACTTAGGGAAGATAAGCCTGCTGAACCCGTTGCAGGAATGAGTTCAGCTCCCAATCAGAAATGAGACAGGTCTGACCGCATAGCTCTCATGGTCATGAAGCAGACTATCAGTGCTGGCATCAAGGGTGCCATCCCCATTAAGAATGCTCAAGGGTGGACCTGAATGCCAAGGAGTACCTGGCCAAGATTGAGGAGAATTTTAAGAGCCCATCCAAAACCTATGCCAGTACACTCATCATGAAATTGGTGGGTTCTCAGTATAATGGCCTCAACGGCATAAGGGAGCATATTCTCAACATGTGTGACATGGCCAACAGACTTAAGGAGATGCAGATAGAGATCTCTGAAGATTTCCTTGTGCATTTCATCATGACATCATTGCCATCACAGTATGCTGCCTTTAAGATCAACTACAACACTAACAAGACCGTTTGGTCCATCAGTGAGTTGATCAGCTACTGTGTTGAAGAAGAAGAAAGGCTCAAAACTGAGAAGATAAAGGATGTTGTGAATATGGTTGGCAACCTCAACATTTCAGGCACTCCTAAGAATCAGCATGAGCATGAATCAGGTAGCAGTAAGCAAGGCCCTAAGAAAAACAAGAGAAATGGGTACAAGAAATTTGGTCCCAAGAACAACAACAACAAGTTCAAGCGCCACCAGACTAAGGGTGGCAAGATGTTGTGCTCCTTCTGCGATTCACCCAAGCATCTTCAGAAGGCTTGCCCTGGCTTTAAGGAATGGCTGAAGGAAAATGGCATTCCGTTCGATCCGAACTATAAGAAGGGGGGAGCGAAACCTAAGAGTGGCTAATGAACATCCTGTTGAAGTCGAAGGCGTTGGAAGCTTCGAGTTAGAGTTGCCAAGTGGCTTCCAACTTAAGTTAGATAATGTTCTTTATGCTCCTAGTTTAAAGAGAAACCTTATATCAGTTTTAGCTTTAGATGATTCAGAATATTATTGTGGTTTTGGCAACAATAAATGTGAGATTAAGTACAATTCTATTTATATAGATCTTGCCGTCAGGCAAGGCAAGCTTTATATGCTCTCTTATGATTCTGTGATGAATGTCGATAGTGTTTCACATAAGCGTAAGCGTTTCAATGAGACATCTTCGAAGCTGTGGCATTGTCGTTTAGGCCACATTTCGAGGGGGAGAATGGAACGTCTCATTAAAGACGACATAATCGACAAATTAGATTTCTCCGATTCAGACCGCTGCATTGACCGTATTAAGGGAAAATACGCTAAGACAATTAACAAAGGAGCCATTAGGAGTACGGGTGTCTTAGAATTAATTCACACAGATATCTGTGGCCCACTCTCAGTGAGACAGTAGATGGTTATGATTCATTTATAACATTTACTGACGATTATTCCCGCTATGGACACATCTACCCCATCAGTAAGCATTCAGATGCGCTAGAAATTTTTAAGATATACAAGCAAGAAGTTGAGAAACAGCACAACACCACCATTAAGGTTGTAAGATCAGATAGGGGTGGAGAATACTACGGGAAGCTTGGTCAATATGGTCAAATTAAGGGACCATTCGCTAAGTACTTGGAAGAAAATGACATTAGAGCGCAATACTCCATGCCAGGAGAACCACAGCAGAATGGAGTGGCTGAACGTCGCAATCGTACGCTAATGGACATGGTACGAAGCATGCTCAGCTATTCCAATTTGTCTGTGGAGCTGTGGATGGAAGCATTAAATACAACTGCCCACATACTTAATCGGGTTCCATCTAAGTCAGTTCCCAAGACACCTTTTGAGTTGTGGAATGGGAGGAAACCGACATTGAATTATCTAAAGGTGTGGGGCATCCCAAGCTAAGTTATTCGATCCACATTATAAGAAATTAGAATCTAAGACAAGTAAGTGTCACTTTATTGGATATCCCGATAAGTCTAAAGGGTACCGATTCTATCGTCCCGGTCGCTCCACTAAGTTTGTAGAGACCACATGCCGTATTCTTAGAGGACTCGTGTATTAGTGGAGAATTCCCAAAGAGGGATATAAGTCTCGAAGAACTGCGAGTCAAACTTCCGATTCAGCAGCTCCGAGCCCGCGATGGTATATCGCTTGTACCACCGGTGATTCCACACATTAGCAAGACCGTGGGCAACCACCGAGCCATCTCCAGAGGTGCAAGCGCCAGATCAGGAGCCAGCTCCAGAGGTTCAGGCACAAACTGAGCCATTAGAGCAGCCTCAACTCGATCCTCAGCCATCAAGGAGATCAACTCGGGAAAGAAGATGGGTTCTTCCTGATATATATGAAACATACCTAAGTGAGGATATGTATGATATTGGGAAGATAAGTGATCCTGCCACATTTAAGGAGGCAGTAAGAAGTGAGAATTCCACTAAATGGATTGAAGCCATGGAAGATGAGCTAAAGTCTATGAGCTCAAATCAAGTTTGGGACTTAGTAGAAATTCCCGATGAAGTCAAAACAGTAGGCTGCAAATGGGTCTACAAGACTAAATGTGATTCCAAAGGGAAGATCGAAAGGTTCAAAGCAAGGCTTGAGGGGTTTACACAGAAGGAAGGGATCGACTACAATGAGACCTTCTCTCCTGTGTCTACCAAAGATTCTTTTAGAATAGTAATGGCTCTTGTAGCTCATTTTGATTTAGAGTTACATCAGATGGATGTTAAGACTATATTCCTGAATGGTGATTTAGATGAGACCATTTACATGGCTCAATCGGAAGGTTTTGCCATTAAGGGTAAGGAACATATGAGATGCAGGTTAAGAAAGTCTATTTATGGACTTAAGCAAGCATCCAGACAGTGGAACCGTAAATTCGATGAAGTCATTAAGAGATTCGGATTTATGAAGAACGATGCAGATAAGTGCATCTATATTAAGACAAAGGGTGGAAAACTAATGATTCTAGTACTGTATGTGGATGACATACTGTTAGCTTGCAACGATAAGAACATGTTATATGAGACTAAGAATTTTCTCTCATCTCATTTTGACATGAAGGATCTCGGTGAAGCCTCGTACGTACTTGGCATTGAGATAGACCGAGACAGAGCCCGAGGAGTGCTAGGATTATCTCAGAAAGCTTATATTGAGAAAATGCTTAAGAGATATAAGCTTGATAAGTGCAACACATCACCTGTTCCGTTACAAAAGGGCGATAAGTTAAATGAAAGTCAGTGCCCTAAGAACGATTTAGAAAGAAGTAAGATGGAGGACGTCCCATATGCATCAGCTGTTGGTAGCTTGATGTATGCTCAAGTTTGCACGCGTCCGGACTTGGCATTTACAGCCGGAGTACTTAGTAGATTCCAGTCTAATCCAGGATGGGCTCACTGGGTAGGTGTCAAGAAAGCATTAAGATATTGCCAAGGCACCAAGCATTACATGCTCACATATAAAAGGTTAGATAAGCTTGAGATTGAATGTTACACTGACGCTGACTTTGCTGGTGATGAAGATGACAGGAAGTCTACTTCCGGTTATATTTTCACATTGGCAGAGGGAGCGATATCGTGGAAAAGCAGTAAGCAAAGTGTAACGGCTGCATCCACGATACAAGCCGAGTTTGTGACATGTAACCATGCCACGGGACAGGCAGTGTGGCTTAATAGTTTTATACCGGCGTTAAGAATTATGGATAGTATCTCGAGGCCTATCACAATGTACTGCGATAATCAATCTGCAGTTTTCTTTTGCGGAAACGATAAACTAAGTGGTGCTTCTAAGCATATAGACCTTAAGTATCGTATCGTAAAAGAAAGAAATCAGGACAATACACTTAAGATTAAGCATATAAGTACTAAGGAGAATATCACGGATCCGCTCACAAAAGGTCTACCACCTTATCTTTTTCAGAAGCATGTCCTAGGCATGGGTCTGGTGAGTAGTCTGGATCAAGTCCTGGTTTAGGGCCATTAATTTCCCCAAATAAGAGTAAGAGTTCTGACAAGGTTTCTCAGTGAGACTATGGGTAATGTTGTCCCAGTATGCTGCTATGCTGCTAATGACGCATTGGTCTGGTACTTGCTGTTTGACTAAGGAAGAACTTAAGTTTAGTTTAGTTTTAAGTTAGTGACCGAATAGTCGTTAGTTTAAGTTAAGTTATTGACCTTCGGTCAAGGGGGAGAATGTTGGATATTTTATTTAAGTTAAGTTTTGATTTCGGTCAATGATATCCAACTCGTATAAGGAAAATATGGATACATATCTTATCGAACTCGGGATCTTATCCCGAGTCCGATTTCGCCGTGATCGGTTGGTGATCCTTAGCCTTTTGGGCTCGGCCCCTTGCCTACAGTGCGACCCTATAAGAATGGATTAACCCCGAGTTAAACCCTAACGCGAAAATCATGAATCCCGTGCTTTTTCCAAACCCTAATTCCACCCTCCGATCTGTTAGCGCGCTGGAAGGCTCGGAAGCTCGAGTTCCACGCCCGGGACAGTGTAGGTCGCGCCCCGAAGGACGCCGCTACCCTGAGCGCACCCTCAAGGAACGTCTGCACTACTTTCCTAACGTAGATCAAGCCATCAACTTCGTCACGAGATCACCGATGACCATGGACGCCACGGCCGTCGGTATTCACCGAACTATTAATTTTTTTTCGTATTAGTAGATGTAATTAGACTAGATGATTCTGGTTAGTTTTATGTAAGTTAAAGATTAAATCAAATACTTTGATGTAACAGATGATCCATGTAATATATTTTTTATGAGCTGGTGGAGAGCGGAGAAAAGAAAAGAAAGAAGCGAACGACTAATTAGTCGTCCGGCTGCACGCTCCGACCAAAGAGCAGGGCCCACAAGAAATGATGGGTGTACCCATGCAAACTGCCGTTGCTTGCGTCCGTCGACGTCGCGCTCTACCGCCATGGCCACTGAGGCGCTCCGCCGGGTCGCCTGCGTCGCCACCCTCGTCTGCCATGGTTGCAGTCGTCCTCGCCGTTGCCTGCGCCCGCCATGCATCGACTGTGTCTGCTGCCGCCACCCTCGTCCGCCACTGCATCCATGTGTGTCGCCGTTGTAAAAGATGAGGCGAAGAGATGGAAAAGACGATGGGCCTCACAAAACTAATAAAATATATATAAATATATATGTTACAGTACATTTATTGTACATAATAATGGTTATATCGTTTACTATATAATGGTTATATCGTTTACTATATATGATATGACTATCTATTGCAGTCAGCAATCGACTCTTTTATTAACCTTGCTCTTATGCACTAAATTTTATATTATGATTGTGGGGATAAGATTAGGTAAAAATTAAAAGGAGTATAAAAACCGTCATAAGTTTTTTGACCCAAAAACTTTCAATGTAATAATATAATTAAAGTGTGATTACATTGTAACTATACTGTAGCTATACAGTAACTATGCTGTAACTATGATATATTATATAAAACTTGTATTCAACTATGGTTTAGTTGGCTAGCACCGAGATCTTACGCATGATCTATATGAAAATTTCTTTCTATCAATTTTTTCTTCATGCAAAACTCTCAAGGTGAAACTGGTGAAAGTTTTTCTAGCGATTCCAAAAATTAATGAGGGGCGATTAGGTAGAAAGTAGTATTTTATAGCCATTTTATATTTGTGAAATTTTTTGTTTTAAATTCCAATGGTAGTTTTTATATTTATGGAGATATTTGGTAGCACTAAGTAAATGTGCGTAAAACGTATCCATTTGATGAATTACTCTCGTCGTAAGGCACTTCTCTCCAAGACTCTAGGCATAGTTTTACTTTGACTTTGTTTTTAAGTTCAATATAATATAAAGGGTTTGGATAAAGAGATTAAACTTTAATCGTGTCATATTAAATGATTGGACATCAATTTAAAAAATTAAACGTGAACTAATTATAAAAATAATTATTAGATTCTAAGAATAATTCATGAGATAAATCTAATAAGGCTTACTAATTCATGATTAACAAATATTTACTCTAGTATCATATCGTCAAATAATAACGTAATTAGTCTCGTTAGATTCGTTTCGTAAATTATCCAATGATTATTAATGAGTTTCGTAAATAATTTATATTTAATATTTGGAAATAATATATAAATATTCGACGTAACATAAACGAAATTTTAGTCACTAAACTATCGAAGAGTTTTTTTTCAAGAAACAAAGTACAGCTGCGACGTGTTGACTACCGCTAGGAAACAGTAATGGCATTCATTCAGCTGTATCCCTGCACTGCGGTTTTCCCTTGCGGTTTTCCCTTGGTGATACAATATTATATCCATTGGCTCATGACAGTAACTGTAGTGCAGGCCAAGTGGGTCGCCCAGCACGGCCCGGCACGGGCATGGCCGCGGCACGGCCCGTCACGGCACGGCCCGTTAGGCACGGTCACTGTGACGGGCCGTGCCGTGCCGGCCCGCGTGCTCCGTCCCTGGCCCAAGCACGGCTCACGGGAGGCCGGGCCGTGCCGTACGCACGGCACGGGAATTTGGCCGTGGGCCGTGGCCGAGCCCACGGGCCCATTAGGTACGTCCGAATTTAAAAAAATAGAGAAAAATATGAAAAAATAGAAAAAAATATACAACCCTATTATTTCTATATATAAAAATTAAAAATGTAAATAAAGGATAAAAAATAAAATAATGATGTATCATCACGTTAAAAATATGAAAAAATTATATATTCGTCATCTATTTTTCATATTAAAATTATTAAAATAAATATTGACACTTGCTATATGTTAAAAATAGTAGTGATCTTTATTGATGTTTATATCATTATATGATACAATGATACATGCTTTGCCTCGTTAAAAATTTTGTCATGTAAAAACTCATAGAAAAACCGAGAAAACCATGACAAAGAAAAGAGTACAACAAGAAAGATCACAACTACTTCGACAAAGTTTTATTGGGGTTGGTCCGGATCTAAGTAGAGGTTCTCGAACCGGGCGCAATTCTTGGTTTTCAGCAGTGTATTGGGCATGTTGTCTAGCTAGCTCCCGCCTTTAACGCTTAGTAGCATTTCGACGTGGTCGCTGCTCGTAGTTGTCCTCTTTTCTTCGACGATTCGACCGCAAAGGTGAAGGCCGATTCGGAGGATACCGTTGACACGGTCGTCAACACATCCCGTGCCAATTTTGAAAGCACGGGATATGCCATCTTGTGGTCATTCCACCATCCGAGGACGTTGAAATCTTGTGCTTCATGCCCGATGGCGTCGCCGTCCACATAACTTGACAACTCTTCGGCAACACCGTGTGAAATGACGTCTCCACTTCCAGCCGACGAACTCCCACCCCCTTGGCTTGAAGATGAGCCACCCCAAATTCTACCCCACTCGTATCTTCTTCTTACCGTAGTGGGGATAGGAGGGGTCTCTCGCGGCGAACTCCCGAAACTTTAGTTCATACTTTCCAAAAACTTCATATATTTTACTCCTAACCTCAGTATAAAATGAACTATAATCTACACCTATAGTATCTAGCTTGTGTTACCTCCCTTCCGTCGGGGCCGGTCACTTTCACCTCATCAAAGTGCTACCACACACCGGAGGTTCTCGATCTTTTCGAGCGGTGTGTGTCGAAACACTTCGCTAGCGGATCCCGAATATCCTTCCGGCCGCGCGCCGTCGACACTCCTCCTCCACGCTTGGTGGAGTTGGAGCCGATCCGAAGGCATCGTCAAACCCCGACATGTAATTAGGGTCGAAATCACCCAAAGTGAACGACGGCGACTGATATGGATAGTTTGGATCCATTCTGCAATTTTAATCCAAAATAAACAAAATTTAGATATTTATTAAATACACAAACAAAATACAAATAATACATACATATGAATATCACTTACATCTTTCGAACCGGAAGCACTTCACACCTCGCAATCAAACTAATTAACTACGAAACTAATTTTGATTTTTGACAAAATTTGAGCAAATTTTGTCAAAACCAACAAATTAGAGCACAAGAGAGCACTTGAGACTTGAGAGCACAAAATGAGATGTTTGGGGTGAGGAGAAGTGGTGGGGTGGATGCCCTATTTATAGGGCGAAATTTGCAATTTTTGGAATTTTTTGGATTTTTGCCTCCAACGGCTATTTTCAAATTATAGCCGTTATATAGCCGTTGGGACACGTGGCGCTACGTGATTCGTCGGTTTAAATCATCCCGCGCGCGCCTCCTCCCCTGCATGCCACGTGTCGCGACGTCATTGGACCGCCCATGCCTCGTGCCGTGCCCGGCCCAAGCATGGAACAAGCACTTCCGTGCCGTGCCGTGCCTGGCCACTCATGGCTCTGGCGGCCGGCCCAGCACGCATGGTCCGGCGTGCCGTGCCACGGCCCATCACGAGCCGGCCACGGTGTCGCCGGGCAAGACAGTGTCGTCGTGCCCGAGCCGGCACGCCTCGGCCCGGCCCGTTTGGCCACGCTAGTGCGACGCGACGTCAGGGTGTCATGCTAGTGCTACGCGACGAACGCGGCACGCTGTCCGGGGTTTGGTCGGGGCCCAATCCTACCCTACCGCTGCCGGGGACCGGCCGTGCCGGAAGCTATCACTGGCAGGCCGGTCAGGGTGTTGCACGTTGCATATTGCACGGGGGCCCTCGGGCGACCAGGAAATCTCAACCGCTAGGCCTAAAAAGGGAAGTGGTTTACTGGTTTGGTGGATGTTGGTGCATGGACGGCCTTGCTCGCTTTCACGACTGGATCCGGAACGGGTGAACCGGATGTGATGGGAGCTGCTCGATTGGGAGCGTATCAGTGGATGATGTTACGTGTTGGTGATTTTTATTTTTTTAAAAAAAATCTATTACAAACGTAAACGCTTACAAATACGCATACTCACCTTCAAACACTTATATCATCTAGAAATTAAAGTCAGATGGAATGGTTCTACTTCAATGATTTTAATCAGTTACGCTCATGAGTAGGAAATGATCTTAAACTAGTTCATGTGAAGCTTAATTGAGCAGACGTTAACAACCAGGGAAGATTAATTAATTGTTCGGCCCAGTTCACCATCCAGTTGAATTTTCTGGGAGAAAGCTGTTAATGAAGGGCACTCACGTAAGCTATTCTGTCAACGCCATCCTTCTGTCGGAGAAATGCATAACTCTCCATAATTAAGCCCAATCTCAGATGCATGGCTCAGTAGGGACGAAAAGAACTGTAGTATCTCGACTACGGTCAGGAATGGCGACTAGTAACATTCCGAATCATTCGGAGGCCCCATAGTCACATGGGAGCGATTGACGACGATTGCGCTCGGTTCAAAAGTTTCTTCTTTCTTATCCGGATGGAGACGGACAAATAGGCCGGTGTACAGTCACGTCAACAATTAATTAGGCCTACCAACACGTCCTTTTTCTCTCCGAACTGTCTGGAAACTTGGAGTTTTGTTTGCGTGCAAGAAACTGGAGGTCTGGAGCGTATCGCAGATGTGTTGTCCTTCAAAGTTCAAACTCTCCGCTGGTACGTGTACTCCCCATGTTTACGCTCACCGGGAAATATGCGGCTTCACCGTGGAAACTGGAGTATAGTAGGACTTACAGTGTTACTGTGTCAGGACACCAGCTAACCACTAGCAGCTAGGGCGAGGAGCACCACACGGTGGCCGGGGCTCGTGGTGCACGCGGCCGGCGCGCAGTATCCAATTTTTTAATCGAGCCGGAGGCGTGGCGTCGCAGAGCACCACACACCGGGTGGTGGTGGCGGTGGGCGTGTGGAGCGGATCGCAGTTTCCCTCGTTTTTCTGCCGGATGCTCGCACCCACGCGTACAACGAGGTCCGACGCCGCGTTTCCGCGGTGCCACGATCCGCTTGTGCGGGGATCCGCGGCGCCGGATCGGGCTCAATATGGCTTTCTCGCCACCGACTGCTTGTGCCAGTTTACTAGTACTTGTCAGGGTTCACCTATCCGTCGAGCCGTCCCTTGTTGACACAGTAAATTTCATGCAAAAATTATAAAAACTGTCGACGATAAACAGTAACAAATTTGAATTTAAATGATTTCATGCGTAACGCGAAAACCGCGCCAAAAACCGCAAAAACCGCGCAAAACACATAAAAACCGTGAAAACCGTAATTTTAATTTGAACCAAACCTAAATCCGCCTCGTGGCGCGGTTTTCGCTGCCATATACCGGTTTTCGCGGCAAACATCGCAAAATTTATATTTTTTTATAAAAAAATATATATGTTTTTGTGTTAAAATAAATTTTTAAAATTTTTTAAATTACCACAAAATTATTTAAACAAAACTGCGGGAGCGTCGTGTCGCACCCTGTGAAACGGTCAAAAACTACGAATTTCGGACCGGCACCATGTACTCGTACCATCACGCTTGCATCGAGGGAAAATTTCGTTGCTTAATTATGCATCAACCTATATTAATTAGACATCGAGGGAAGTTGATGCATAATTAAGTAACGAAATTAATGAAACATATCCATCTTCTTCTTTATGCGCACCAAGCATCAACTTAATTATCTCCGAATTTTAGTTCATGCATAATTAAGTAACGAAATTAATTGAAACATATCCATCTTCTTCTTTATGCGCGCCAAGCATCAACTTAATTATGCATCACGCTTGCTCCGAATTTTAGTTCAACGTATTTCAGCTCGGCACGCATAAGATGATGCATACAATGACGAAGCTAAAATTATCAAAGAGTAAGGCTTAACTAATGAGTTATTTATTTTTTCTTAAATTTATATAATGAAGTATTTAATCATGATTTTGGAGGAAGCCTAAGGCTTAAGCCCGAGGCCTGCCTCCGCCCCTGTATGTATCACCTCCGATGAAATGACTTCAACACAAAAGCCGCCTTCTGTTGAAGTACAGGCAGCCCGGTCCATTTCTGTGAGTTAGAGAGCGGTGGGCTTTAAGTCGGCTCAATTTTGGGCCTCTGAGCATATGTCGGGAGGGCTTTTAAGCCGAGCTACTACCTCGTTTCTTTACACACTTCCTGAACTGTACTTTTTTTAAAAAAAAACCATTTATTAGAAATTTATTTAGAAAATAACTAATTTATTTTTCAAATTTATAATAGTTAATAATTAATTAATTATGCTCATCTATCTTATGTGCGGCTAACCAACTCAATCAAACTGAACGCAGATCGAAAACTAGTAACATCCAACAGGCTTCAGCTAGGTCTAGAATTTTTTTGGTACAACTTGACAACGTTTAAAGTCCGAACCTAGGGCAAAAAGAACTTGATAGCTTGTCACTGATTCAGTGTACAATAAGGGACTAGCTATTCATCGGTTCACCTGTGAGAGTCAAGATCACTCGAAGATTCATGCTACATCTACGACCCTAACCTACACCCCCTCTCTCTCTCTTTACTTCTCACCAAATTCATCTGGTGCACTATCTTCCTACCCCAGCACTCACGAACCATCGCTCTATTATCGGGTATCAATAATAGGGATACTTAGCAGGAGGGGGTCACGAGCCAAAACGCTCGGACGTCTTGGACAGGTGATTCTCGTCCTGGACGACCCTAAAGGGATGGGCTACGTCTCTTTGACCTTGGCTCCGTCTCGTCCGACCCCAAGGAAGCGGGTCCACCTCGCTCGAAGGGAATGGGTCCGCTTCGCCTGGCCCTGAGAAAGTGAACTCCATCTCGCTCGACCTCGAGGGGACACTACCTCGCCCGACCCTAGCGAACAGGCTCATATTCCCTCGAACCCTGGGAAACGGGTCCCGCCTTTCTCCAAGGTGTGGGGCCTGTGATATGACCCGTGCTATCTCCAACCACTATGGGCGTGGGAAAGGAGTACCGACAGACCCGTCTCCAACAGCAGAGTGGGAGTAGGAACGAGGTTGACTCTTGCTCACGACCGTCCGTACCAAAGTGTTATGACATCTATAGTGTAGATAAGCGGGCACTGTACTGTCTAATCCGTGTACGACACCCAATGCGGACACCCACCCCTATGTCATTTGCCTGGGCGGAATGAGATGCCACGATCGACTAGGCACGCCTTTGCGTGGCAACGACGATGGAACAAGGATACCGGGTAGAATCAACCACACGATCATCAACAGGGGTCATGGGGTCCACACCACCGATGGAGAAAGAGAGATATGACAACGCCAAGCGCCTTTTTCCTTATTTTCTCTCGTGTAACTCCTAAAGGAAAACGCGGAGGATACGAAGACATAAAACAAAATTTTTCTACCACGCAATTCAGGAAAGCTTGCAAGTAAGGGTCTAGAGATCGTTACCAATTGACGTACAGTGTAGCGAAAATAGTCAATATGTTGCTAGCCGACCTCGAACAAGCCTTGCTGACCTCGAAACACTTCCAGCCGACCTCGCCAACCCCGGGTCCGAATCTCCCGACCTCGCCGACCTCGGTTCGTCACGCCCGACCCCGATGATCTCCACACGCGCCGCCCGACCGCTTGGTGACGTTAGGATTCGCCGATGTCGATGATGTCATGCTGATTCGCCCGGCCTTTCGACCTCCTGACTGCCTGACCCAACTGCCAAATTGGATTCGGCTAGTTGGATCTCTATGAGATTCAATGTCGCCGAATAACACCGCAACGTAGCGATGTCTCTACCGGTATCCACACATCTAGGGATGGAATCACCGAACACCTTGTGTGCTAGCACTCGGCGCCTCGGCTAGGGTTTCGCTCAGAAGTCGGTGACTTGGGTTTCCGTGGAGAATCTCGACCCAACGACTTGAAGTTGCACTCGTGATCTGTTGTTTCTATTCTACTATCTCCACCCACGCGCCTCTATATATAGGGTTGGCCGACTGGGCCTTGTGGCCCATTGGGATTATATATAATAGAATCTCTATCCGAATTGAGCCATATCCGAGTCAAACTCAAATACATGTTCCATCCCGTTAAGTGTGCGACTCTGTAGGTTCAGGTATACTTGGTTTCGATCCGAGTACAACTCGACCGTCCCGTCAACAGCGGCCCCTAGCAGAACATATGACACCAAAGTATACAAGAAGATCATATCGACTGAATATGTAATGTGTGCACAAATTTCTTTGCCTCACGATATCAATTAAGCTATAGGCAAGACTCGTGCCATCCTATCAATAGCTTAATCATTCACTCGATCTCGTATTGGATTATTTATCTGTTGATTAACTCCTCAGTCAACTCAGTATAAACATGCACTTCCACAATCCATTACGTCAAGGGGCCTAGAGATATCTCTCCCAAAGAGGGGTAAATTTCATCTTGATTATTCACATCCCACTATATATTTCATGGCAAACCCAAAGACTACTTTTATAACTATCCAGTTACAGAACAACATTTGGTAGTCCCTAAGTATGTCATTACATATGTTGGAATCTATGATAGTCTCAGGTCTAAGGACTTTGCACCAACACTACTTGAGACCAACTAATGACACATTAATTTTCTGTAGTGTCTCAAGGTGGGTCTATCCAACAATGTGTTCTCTAACACATGTTCACGTTTATTGATTTGGTATCTCCATACCATGATCTATGAGACATGATCATCAATTAATAAACATGCTGATCTTAGAATCATATTTGTTTCGTAGATATGATATATGATCAGAGATCATTTAGAAATAGATTCATACATAAAGAGCCTCATAAATAAGTCACATACTCATTGATCAATATAAGTTGTCTATTTCATGGAACGAAATAATATTTTATTCACTCATACATAAACATTGACCATGATATCCAACATCTCTATGTTGCCTCTAGAGCATATCACTAACAACTCCCTCATTCCCTTGAACTATAAAAGAGGACGAAGAACAAACGGAACGGGCAAGTCAAAAAGACAAAGATAACTTACTCCCCTGTTTGTAACCCTCTACTGCAAACTTAGTGCAAGTAACACAAGCAGCTCTCCACTAAACGTAGGGACATTCAGCCCGAACCAATATACATCATTGTGTCCTCTTTGCACACCATCTGAGCCGGACGCGCAAGCCGTTAGAGATTCACTAGTCGGTGGTTAAAAACACCGACATCTATGTCTCATAGGGGTCACGGTGACGATGACGCTCATCGGGAGCTCCCTACCTATCGCCTCCCACCACCCTCCTCCCTCATCTTCACCGAATTCATATCATCACCATTGTCTTCTTCTTTAAGTCCGATGTTGATTTCCTCATCTGTCCTCCACCGTCTTTGGTGGCTCATATTGTCGGGTCCACCATCGACGCCCCTGCCGCTAACCACTCTAGAGAGATTCTCTAGTCGCTAATACTGGCTTACCTCTCCTCTCCAACGGCTGAGGCGACACCACCACACATCGCTGCCATGCTTGGCCAACATTGTCCTTGCCATCCCTTCAGAACCCCATCTTCCTCTATCAATCCTCTTCAACCCCGAATACTAATTCGACACACCACCATAATTGTTGATGTTGGTAATGGAGAGGATACTACTGCTAAAGAAAATGACATGAGCAGAAATTCACACAAAGATCGATAGTCTAACAAATCCTACTATATGTTTAGTTTTTCAGTTGCTGGAAGAATAGCAAAGGTGGTAGGCACGGTGATACAATAACCGTACAGTTTATACATTTTTTTTCTGTGCCCCTCAGGAAGCGGTACGTTTCCGGACCCCCGGTTCTAGCTGAACTGCAGGACACTGTACTCATCCCGCCATCTGTTTAATTATTCCCCTACGATCATACAATGTACAGCACATTTCTTCTCAGAAGATAGCATGACAGTATGAATGTATGATCATGCATGTCCCGAGATGCGTGAGATGGCAAATAAACCCGCGACGGGCGGTACATCCACCAGTGATTCCGTGATTGGGTGTGGTGGGCATGGGCTGGGCACATGCGGCGATGGAGCAGAGAAGGGGTGCGCGTGCACGGGGGGACAGGGTCGCATGGGTAGGAGGAATAAACAGACCGGAGGAAAACGACGACCCAATCCTACCGTGACACATCTCATCCCTTCCTCCCGCCGTCGTAGCTTCCTGCCCGCACCCCACCACGCGACGCCGACGTTGCGTAGTCTCGCGGCCGATGCATGGACGAATGCTGGTGTCCCGACTGCCGAAACCGGATCCGTCCACGCGCGTCCGTCCGTTTTGCTTGCTGACTTGGTCACCCGCCCTGCTACATAGTGAAATGGACTGGGGGATCACTAATCTTCAAAGAGTACATTAATTTCTCCATGTCTTGATTTTTAGGATAAAACAGTCGGAGGAGACACATGGGATCCACCAGTCCAGGCCAGTAACAATTACTTCGGCGAGATAGTACTACCAATACGTTTTCTATGGCTTGCTATTGGCTAAAGATATGCACGCACACCGTCATCGAAAAGCATAAAAAGCAGAGATTAGGCTGCGAAACGAAGATACCGACCTTCTCTCCCGAACCCTATTAAAGAGGCTAATACAAAAATCAACACCCATGCACGTCCCATCATTTGCATACTAATAATCATATACTATCATAGACCAAAAACTTAGCAAACACTCCACTACCAAAGTGTATACATTATACATCTGGTTTATTTCATTTCATGATTTATCCCGCAAAAATTCCACATCATTATTGTGTATAGAAAAAAGTTCAATTTATTCTCTCAAACTATTTCATTGGATCATTTAACACCATAAACTATTTTTGGCTTATTTTACCTCTAAACTATTAAAAATAGTTCAAATTATATTTCTCTTTTTCGTTTGTCTTTAGACGATATTTAAAACTTAAATTTTGTAGAGCCATAAATGACATCATTATAAAAGTTCTAAAATATTTTAAAAAATTTTCATAACTATCTGATTGAAATTTAAATCCTCTATATTTAAATTAGTCTCAATGCTTTCAACCTATATAAAAACAATTTAAAAATTTCAAAGAAAATGCTGAGAGATAAGTTATAATGTATATGTTAATCCCACCAAATTTCATTGCAAAATATGACCTATATAGAGAGAAACCAAAAAGAGAAATATTAATAGGGAGTAAGGTAAACCATTTTGAATAGTTTAAAGTATAAAATGAGCCAAGAAATTGTTTTGGGGTTAAGTGCTCCGATGAAAAAGTTCGGAGGAGTAAAATGGGTTTTTTTCTTGTGCATACAATATAGAAACTATTAAACTCTCGAGGGAACGTCTACTCATCGTTTGCATATCATTCAAATGATTATAAAAAAATTCAACAAGATAAATTATATACGATAGATTACTTTACAAATATGCAAGATAAAATAATATCAGATTTAACTTCTACAAATTACAACAAAACAAATAAATTTCACTATAAATATATGTTAACTGTAATTTAATTTGTTTTTCTGTATTACAATTTATAAAAGTTAAATTTAAGATATATTACATATTAATTTATCATATTTAAATGCTATATAAATAAATATTTAAATGATATATAAATAAAAAGAGAACATCCCTCCTCGAAAGTTTAACATCCACGTAACACACCACTGGTCCACCGCTAATTTCGCCATCCGCGAATCTGACACTAGTACTTGCGCCTGAAGGCCGAGACACTCGAGTGCATCCAAACGGGTTTCGCCCTTGTGTCATGCTCTGCGCCAACCGACGTTGTCACACACAGCCGACGCTGTCGTCTCCGGCTGCCATCCTCTCCACCGCCCGCCACAGCCGCCGGGTCTCGGCGCGCGCGTCCTCCGCGGGCAGCTCAGCGCGGCAGCATGGGCAGGTGTTGCGCCGCGCGAGCCACCGGAGCGCGCAGTGCCAGTGGAACCGGTGACCGCACGGTCGCAGAGCGCACACGCCCCCGCCCCCGCCGCCGCTGCGGCGACGCACGGGTGCCATCTCCTCCCTGCAGATCGCGCACGGCGCACCGTCTCCGGCCGCGGGGGGCATCGCCAGGACGGCAGCGTGCGACGCCCCGCCGCGCCACTCGCCGTCCTTCCCGCCGGCGCCGCCAATAGCCACGTGTTCCTGCGACACGACGTCCGCGAAGCGGCGGCACTTGGCGGCCGCGTCGACGTAGGGGCGAGCGACGCCCACGGCGTGGCGCCGAGGCCGGAGATGGAGAGCGCGGAGCCCACCGCGTCGTCGACGAGCAGCGCGTGCCAGTCGACGGGGAGGTAGAAGAACAAGAAGGTGACAAGGACAACGACGCGGCCGGGGGGGAGTAGGAATCGCACATGGCGAGGAGAAGGATTGCCGCGTCGAGGTCGGGCGCCGGGATGCGGAGCAGGTGGTGCGATCCGTCGGGCGACAGCGCGGGGAGGAGCAAGAGGAGGGACCGGATGAGGACGCGGCCGAGCAGCTCGGCCTTGGAGGGAAGCCTCATGGCGCGGAGCCGTGCGAGCGCGCGGGAGAAGTGCGGCGGGGAGAGCAGCAGGAACGCGAGGCGGCAGCGCAGCCGGCGCGCGTCGGCGGCGAGCGAGGGGAGCAGCCACGAGGCCGGCACGGACGACGAGAGGAACGCGGCCATTAGGGTTTCGGAGGAGGAGCGGTGGGCGTGGCTGGGTTCCATCGGGATCGCGGAGGAGATCGAGCTAAGCCCGCCCTTGGAGAAGGGAGCGAGTGGGAGTAGTGATCGAGTGGAGTGAAGTGGTGGGAAATTTCTTTTTGGAGGGAGTCCGTATATATGCTGCAGTTTTGGAAAGCAATAGATCGAGTGGGCCTCGGAACTTGCGTGAAGCTGGACTGTAGTATATGCTGGCAGCGAGTCTCTGTGATTGGGATGTCGGTGCCGAAGATCTTCATCAAGCGGATCCCGAGATGGATCGGCTGCAGCCTGCAGAATTCTGAACTGATCAATCCGACTAGTGGCTACACGACCTAGACCAGCCAACCAGCGATGCACAACGGTGGAGCTCATCGTCCAGTTTGACATCGTTTGTAATGTTGTAAGAGAAGTGCACTTTACTGATAGCAAAGAAGACCGGATTTCTTGAAAACTCACACAAGCCGTCAGGAGTACTTGGCTGCGTCTGCATTCAATGCCCGATTCCTGAGTACAACCAAATTCATTTGGAAGCCTCCCACAAAAAAAATGCAAGTCTTTCAGGTGGCTTGTCATCTAAAATAGAATCTGGATTTTAAATAGGTTAGCGACTCAAGGATGCCAAACAATTTCAGATACCTCCTATGCTGTCAAGTGCAAGAGACAATTTTTTACCTCCAGAATGCAGAACACAATGAGAATTTGGGAATCCTTGTCTCTTGGACCTCATGTGGCCAATTAGATCCTACGGAGTGGAAGCCTACTAGCCTAGTGCACGAGTGGTAGAAGGCGATCACAAACACGAGAGAAGTGCCAATGCAAGTGGTACGCATGCTAACCTTGCTCCTCTCGTGAGAGATATGTAAGGAAAGAAATTAGAGGATCTTCTAAGAACCTTCAGCTTTTAGGCCTCGATGCAAAAATCAAAGAGGGCCAAAACATGGGTACTTACGGGAGCCAAGAGGCTTTCAACTTTGCTGTCATTGGCACTGATTCCTAGCCCCCTATATAGTTTTGGTTTTCACCCATAGCTGGATATGAATTTTTTTTCTTCCTCTGTTCAATGAGATTGGCACCTTGCCGGTTGGTTGGTATTGCAGATAGGCGAGACACTATCGTATCCACTTGAGTGTTCGGCCTTACAAACCTTTTAACTTCGAGTACCAGTGCAGTGCTGAACTGTTGGCGTACTTGTGTGCAATTTTTCTTAGAAAACACTATGTCGTTAGTCATCACTTGTGATTTGAGATTTTGCGGAGCCGTGAGTCATGAGAAGCCAATGAGTTTTGGAAATGCTATACATTACTCGATAGACTAAAAAAAGAGATATTTGGAGGAAGAGACGTCCCTCCAAATATTTTTTAAGAAGAAATTATGAGCATCTTGGGGATTGAATACGGGACCTTTGAGTTAAAACTATATACCCTTGCTACTGCACTATCAAGTGCATCTCCATCTCTTGATAGATTTCGGGGATAAGATCATATGAATTTCCAACCTTCAAAGGTGCTTGATGATTCATTCTCCACAACCACCTCCTCTAGCTTTGGAGGTGATAGGAGGAGGTGGCGGATCTACCAGTAGGAGCCGCTAAAGACGGAAGAGGATGTCATGGTGGAGACACCAAAGCTAGGAAGATGAAGAAGCGTGGTGAGGGTTGCAAGGAGGGCCTCACTGGTGAGGTGGAGGGTGGTGGCCGGTGGGGTGCGGGGCGGTGAAGATGGTTGCACGATGCTGCTTTGGGTGTGCGGCGTTGGGCCTCACTGATAAAATGAAAACGGAGGAGATTTTGGAAGATTCGATTTAGATCCAACGGTTAGAAAGATTCGTGTGATTTTGGAGAGAGAAAATATATCAAGTGGCATGGATGGTTCCAAGAATTTTGCACATACTGCCTCCAACAATTATAGTAAGTAGACGAAATCAGCAATCCTCGGATGAAAGGGAAGTGTCCTTATTGGTGTTTGTTTACATTAGGAAAAGTATATCCCTTGAGGGGATATTGCCTTGTTTCATGCATGTCACCTAAATAGTCATAAAAATTAAAAAAATTAATAAGATAAATTAATATGAAATATATCATTTCACAAAAGCTAAAATTAGGCTAAAATTTAACTTTATAAAGTGTAACAAAAATAACAAATATAAATGTACCATACCAACCCATTTCCTTCCTATGGATTCAATCTACCCTGTCAAACCATTCCAGACCATTTAGAATCCACCTTGACCACTCACCCATTTGATTCACAATCAACTAGAAAATGCAGCGTGCTCGACGAGGAGCTCTGCTCCGTTGCATCCTCGTCATGATGGGCTTGGCGGTGTGCTGGTGCCGGCATGCTTGACAATGATGCCGCTGGACCGGTGAGGGGGGAGGAGCATGGAGTCGGTGGAGTCGAGCAAGATGAGGTCTCCGGTGCAGTGAGAGCAACAGCTACCTGTTTCTTGTTCCCCTTGTAGATGCAGTTAGCGCGCGGCGGCGAGTCAGGCATTCATAGTTTGCATCGACCTCGCCAATCGTCATGCGTAGCCTGAACGGCAGCAGCAAGCTGAGCACGCGGTGGCCGCGATGCAGCTTGTTAATCGACCAAGGGAACATGCACCGCCTCCTGCCGTATTTCCAGGCGAGGCCTGCGCGCGACGGCATGAGCGCTCATACGCGTGAAGCGTGGGTGTACGCCGCCGCCGCCGGAGTGTGTCATCCACGACTATGAGACCTGATCTAGCCTGGCTAGTGAAAACCATTCACAATCCATGGACTGAATCACATTGTACCCAAAAAATCATAACCATCGTCAAACCGTCCCAAACTTCTTTTTCGGTGAATCCCAAATCAATGCAACCCATTTATAGCGTGTGCCCATTTCAGTCTAACCAAAGCAAACGCAAATGCAAAACCAATCCATTTAACCCGTTCCAATCCAGTCCATTAGCAGGCCTAGTAGGTAGGGACGTAGGGTTCAGTACTTGGATAGTAGCTAGCTGGTGGAGCTTGCCATCCAGGACCAAGGTCAGGCAGACAAAAAATTGACGAAGCAGATGGTGGTGTCCTGCATACTGGCCTTCCAAGCCGCTCGGACACCAACGGCGGCTGGCCGGCCATCCATCTCGAGCACAATGTCGCGGGGACGGAGCAGATCACAAAGATTGGCCCCTATCCGGCCAGGACACCCACGGCGGAGTAAAAATGTGGTCTTCAGGAAGAACAAATATCGGAGGGGGCCGGAGGCATCCTCCGCCGTACGCGATGCCAGGATAGAGAAGGCAATCGGCGGCAGGAACGTATTAGACTGTGGCAAGAAGACAGGAGATGCGAGGGCAATTTCGTCTGCAAAATTTCTCTGTTAATCCCCCGTCATGCTTGTGGTATTTACGAAGGTGATTCATGTAGTATTACTTGATACGAATAAAATCTTTGTGGTATAGGTGAAATTTTCCTTATTTTTTAATACATATCTGCAGTATGCACTCTCTGATCCAACTCAATTATTGATGTCACATATGGGCTGTCTAACAGCATATCTGTCCTGATGCTAATGACGCTATCCCAGACGAACAGTCGGACATAATCAACCAGAAAGCCGTGCATGCACCAACTTGCGACGCCCACTGCCATGCTAACCCATAATGTTCAGTACTACTGTATACTTGATTGAAAACATACGCTATCTGCTTTCCGTTGAGTGGCATTTTGATGCTTTCAATCCCCGACTAATCCTTATCAATAAATCTATCCACTTACAACATTTCTTAGATATACAAGAGATCGAACATCGAACAGCCGGGTCCGTCTACGAACCAGTGAAGAGCAAAAACTGTAACTGTTCCCCCATTCAGCATCACTAATCAATATTTATCCCGACGCAGACTAATATACAATTCACTGAACATCTACATGTACAAAAGCATTGTCTCTACCAGAGGCGCCACGCATTTGCTAAGCGTTGGGCACCGTCATGATGGCGAGCGCCTCCCTCGCCTGGCCCAGCACGTTGAACACCGTCGCGGCGATGTGCGACGGCGTCAGCCCGGCCTCCGCCAGCTGATCCGCCGGCGACCCGTGGTCGATGTATCGGTCGGGTAGCACCAGCGGCCGCCACTGCACCAACCAAACACAAACATCAGGACTAGTCCTTACACACCGATATGTTTATGGCAATCTCTACTGGTGGTACTATTCTCGGACGAGATTTTTGTCAACGGTGAAACTTATTAATTACCTTGAGTTTGCCGTCGAGGAGGCCATCGAGGGCCATGAACTGCGCGACGTGGGAGCCGAACCCGCCGATGGAGCCTTCCTCCACGGTGAGGAGCACCTCGTGGGAGCTGGCCAGCCTCCTGATGAGCGCCTGGTCCAGCGGCTTGCAGAACCTTGCGTCGGCGACGGTCACCTTGAGGCCGTGCCGCTCCACCAGCGACGCGGCGGCGAGGCAGTACTGCACCGCCGACCCGTACCCCAGCAGCGCCACCCTCTCCCCCTCCAGCAGTACCCTCCCTTTCCCAACCTGCCACAACTCCGGCGACCGGCGCCGGCCAGTGAGATATTTGCATGCATGGTCTCCGAGAAGCCGGGTGTATATGCCGTACCTCGAGGGGAACGCCTTTGTAGTTGGGTGGCAGCGGGACGCCGATGCCATTGCCTCTTGGATAGCGGAAGCAGGAGGGGCGGTCGTCGATGGCCGCGGCGGTGGCGACAATGTGGCAGAGCTCGGCCTCGTCGGACGGGGCCATGACGACCATGTTCGGCAGGCACGCCATGTAGGTGACGTCGAACGCGCCGCAGTGGGTCGGCCCGTCGGCGCCCACGAGCCCGGCCCTGTCCATGGCGAACCTCACCGGGAGCTTCTGGAGGTCCACGTCGTGCACCACCTGTACGGCCGGCAACGACGGCGTCGTCAGCAATGGCGTACAGGAAAGCAGAGTCAGAGATCGATCGAGATGGTGTGGCATACATACCTGGTCGTAGCCTCTCTGCAGGAAGGAAGAGTAGATGGCGCAGAACGGCTTGAGGCCCTCGCAGGCTAGGCCGGCGGCGAACGTGACGGCGTGCTGCTCGGCGATCCCGACGTCGAAGCACCGGTTCGGGAAGCGGCGGAGGAAGTAGTTGAGCCCCGTGCCTCCCCCCATGGCCGCGTGGATGGCGACGATCCTGCTGTCCTGCTCCGCCTCGGCGATCAGCGCCTCCGCGAAGTAGTTGGTGTACGACAGCGTCTTCGCCGGCGACTTGAACTGCTTCCCCGTCGCCGGATCGAACTTCGCCACGCCTGCATCGATCACCAAAACCACCAAGCTCGATCACCTCGGGCCCTCGGGGTCTTACGATTCAACATTTCAACAAGAAACGCAGGAGGCCACGACGAGTTGGTTCTCACCGTGGTACTTGTCAGCGGCGCGCTCGGCGTAGGGGTAGCCGCGGCCTTTCTCGGTGACGACGTGGATGAGCACCGGGCCGGTGGTCTTGGTGCTCTTGACCTCCAGGAGGATGGTGATGAGGTCGTCGATGTTGTGGCCGTCGACGGGGCCGATGTAGTAGAGGCCAAGCTCCTCGAAGAGCGTCGAGCCGGAGCCGCTGATCATGCCGCGGGCGTACTCGTCCACCTTCGCCGCCAGCTCGTGCACCGACCCTCCGATTTGCTTCGTCACGCCCTGGATTCACACGCACGCGCACAGACGAGGAGTGGGTCAAAATTTTATTATCTGGGCCGACCTTTCATATAGGTGTGTCTTTTAGGCCCAGGAAAGAATCTGGGCCGGTTCTTTGGGGAATTTTTTCAGCCCAATAGAGCAAATTTGACTGGCCCAGCCAACGTTTCCTTCTTTAAAACCCAAACATCCAGCCCAGTTTGAAAGGGCTGAATAGAGGAATGCATGATAGATTATCTAACTTTGTGATAATATTTAAGAGCACAAAAGAATAAACTAACTATTACAAAGTTCAAAAGTTTTTTTTAAAAATGATATAAGCAATTTATATATAAGAATTTTTGTAAAAAGGGCTGTTTAAGAGCTTTGGAAGCGTGTTCATGGTTCTGTGATAATCTAATCTGCAAGAGGAAAAGAACTGGCGACATAGAAAACATGCATATGCTTTCAGCGGTGGGGTATGCGTGTGTTTGTGCTTCAGGATTTATGTGATGTCTATATCTCAAGCGTGCATACCTAACCGCATAGAGAACACGCAGTATACTGGCTCAAACAATATTAGATGTCCATCTAATATTGTGGTTGTTAAGAGACGTCTCAAACTTGTTGAGATACTGCTTAAGCTGCTTTGTAAAGGATAAAAGTGCTATTGGTATGTGTGCAGTACTACTGTACTCTATAATAGTACTGGTTTAGTGACTGAAGCATATATTAGTAGTAGATTTCATCGCCATTTTCTTTTGTGGTGAGTGGATCCATGCGAGACACGTATAAGAAATGGGTACGTAGCTCGTGTCTGACACAGCTTATTTTGGCATGTATGCAACACAAGCATCGAGCAACATGCAATTGAAAAAACGAACGTGAACTGACACGTTTGCTAACGACGTACTCTAACACTGTTCGTTGCTGCTGCTTGACGCTAGTTTAATTGTCACCATTTTCTCGGTAATTTCCACGGTCGCCTTCAAATTTCGTAAATCCCCTGCTCTCTGGACAAGGCAACGTGTCCTGATTTGGGTGAAGATTAGACGGTTTGATTTTAAAATTCGTTAAAAATTGACGCACTTCGTAGTAGTTCTAAGCTAATCCGGCGACACTACTTTCTGCTTTTCTTTCTTTTTCTTTTTCACGTGTATATTGCTGCGCAATCGAGCGTTAGCGTTGAACGCTTGAGGCCTCACCTTTGCCACCTCCCTGAGCTCCCTGAGTGGGCGGCTGGACTGCAGCTTGCTGAGGGCGCTGCTGAGCGCTCCCACCGGCGGCACCGGCCCGTCGAGCGTCGCCGTCGGCAGCGACACCTGCTTGTTGTCGTTGAGTATCACGATCATGTCGGAGTCGAGGTACCCCGCGTTGTTCATCGCCTCGTACGCCTGCCCGGCCGTCATGGCGCCGTCGCCGATCACCGCCACCACGTTGTTCTTCCCTCCCTTGAGATCCCTCCCCACCGCCATCCCTGTCAATCTCACGCCGGCCCAGTTAGCTTCACAGAGAGAATTTACAGCTGGATGCAGAGAGATTGGAGGAGGAGGAAGAGGTTACCGAGGGCGGCGGAGATGGTGGTGGAGCTGTGGCCGGTGCCGAAGGAGTCGTACTCGCTCTCCGACCGCTTGGTGAATCCCGACAAGCCGTTGGTCTGGCGCATCGTCGGCATCTTGTCGCGCCGCCCAGTCAGGATCTTGTGAGGGTACGACTGCGCAGATCGAGCGGCGAATAAAGAAATGGGTGTGTTGGTCAGGCCGGTCTCCGAGCTTCGCAGCAGCTCACATGGCGAGGCACGCTGTCCGACCGGAGCTGAGCTAAGCGAGAGCGAGAGCTTACTTGGTGGCCGACGTCCCAGAGGATCTTGTCCTGCGGCGTGTTGAAGACGTAGTGGAGCGCGACGGTGAGTTCCACGACGCCGAGGCTGGACCCGAGGTGGCCGCCGGTCTTGGAGACGTGGAAGATGACGTCGGAGCGGAGCTCGTCGGCGAGCTGCTGGAGCTCCTTGAGGGACAGGTTCTTCATGTGGATGGGGTAGTTGACGGTGTCCAGCAGCGGCGTCGGCGGCCGCTGCGAGTGGTACTCCGCCGCCTCCCTCTCCGTGGATAGCGACGCCGAGATGCTCGACGGCCTCCGCCTAGCCTGCAATGGCGAATGCAGCAGTAGCAGCAGTAGGAAACCGTAGCGTCAGAACAGAGCAAGCAGTACAGACTCTACAAAGTACGGAGCTAAGATTTGGCATGCTGACCTTGAGTGGACTGCTCTGGAGCTTGTGAAGACTGAGCTCCGCCGCCGCCGGAGCGAAATGCCCCTCCTGCGGCAGCGCGCCGACGAAGCCACCTCTCGGAATGGAGAACGTCGTGAGCGCCATTGCTCCTCCTCCTCAACACTGCAACAGCTCAGACGAACAAACCAACGAATCCAGAGAATTCAATTGAACTGTCACGCAACTGTGCAAAGTGGAGCAAGCGAGTGAGGAGGTGCTCGCGCGCGGTGGTGCGTGTAGTGGAGCAAGATGGTGGTGGAACGGCGATAGCTGATAGGAGAGAGGGGCGACCACCGAGGTGGAGGAAGGACAACGGCCGGGGGTTGTGTGGCTGCAATTCATTCGCGGCCGTGCATATGTAAGCTCGCTCTGCACAGCGCCGGAGCAGAACGAAGAGTGAGAGATGAGTGTCCTACTCCTACCAATCCGGCATCCCATTGGACCAGCTCGACAAAGTATCACGAGAGGATAATAGGGGATAAGATAAATCATATAAATATCAGTTATGGGAAGGAGGAAAAGCGGGACAGGGATTTGTATTTTATTTTCATCAAGGGACGATAATCCTCAAGAGAGAAAGACTGAAAAGAATTAAGAGAGAATAATTTTACATTACAATAAATCTCATTTAAATCACTCTCAATCCCTCTATGAAAAGAATTAAATGAAAGGCCTTAGTGGAGACGCCGCAAATGCTACTAAGAGAAATATCAATAATATATATATTTGAAGTTATTGTTATATTCTTGAATAGAACTATATTTAGGTTTAGATCAACTTATAAGTTATAACCGTAGGCAATTAATTACCATTTGCAAAATTGTTCTGGAGCCAAGAAATCTTATCATCCACTGTCATTAATATGATTATCGGTCAGCATTATTAATGGATTATTCGTGCCCGGTTTAAAAAAATACGATTTCGTCAAAATAACTTTGTACATTAGCATTTGCTTAGGTTAGCTCTTATAAGCTAAATTGCTAGGTTTACGTAATATAATATTTAATTATTCCCTGTAAACAAATTCTAAGAAAATTCACATACTATGATACGTAAAATATGATTTATTAGAATGTATGTTTGATTCTTCGTTTTTGTTAATAAAAGAGGGTTACACCTTAGAAGGATTCATGATATTAAAGGATCATATTGCTTCGTTTCAACTACTTCTCTCTATCAATTGAGGTTTTTTTTCGTTAATAAGCTGAGCTGAGTCGAGCCAAGATGAAAACAATTTTTCGTTTAAAATTAGATAATTTTTACCTTAAAAGAAAATTAGATCAATCGGAGTAGTTTTGAATTGAGTCAGGGAGCCAGCTAAACAAGTTTTTTTTGGTACAAAGGATTGGATCATTGGACGCTATTGTATCCGATTCAATATGGAATGGATCAATCCATGGGAGTTTTTGAGGAATTGTTTTTACACAATATCCAACCTTATGGAATGTTTTCTGTCCTCAAATTCACTTGTTTTTCTTCTGCAGTCTATACAATTGATTATTTTTGTATTTTACGATTCTTTGTTCTACATTTGTATACATTATAATCTTTTTTTTCTTATTTTACGTTTTGTTTATCCTATCCTGCATTTTAAAGAGGCTCTCGGGGTTTCGATGGTGACATACTTTCTTAACTATGCTTATGGCTACGCCACCTTCTCAATGACCAATTGCTTGTAAAACTTCTAAACTGAATCTTTTTTATGACATACAATTTTATCATTGCTTATTTATCTCTTGCTTCCTGCGTCTACATTTCTAGTTTTATTTTAAATCAAACTAATATAAATTCGACCAAGTATATGTATAAGAGTATTAGCATATATCATAAACTATGAAATTTTGTTTCATAATAGATTTAATGATGCTCATTTGATACTGTAAATATTATTATATATATATACTTCATAAAACTTAGGATAAAACTAAAAATACACTTATTTTACGATGAAGAGAGTATTTTACGAAAGGGGAAATATTATGTAAAAACAAGCCAAGCGTGAAAACTCATAAAAATCATAATACATTTTTACCAAACCTTAACTCCAAATTTAACTTTATTTGAGATAATTGTCTAGTTACTATTCACCCAAAATTCCTTTTTACTTTCAAATAAAGTTGAGTTTGAACTTGAGATCTAAAAATGTATTTCTTATCTACACATATCTCTATTATTTTATTCATAAATTTATAAATTTTTAGATCTGATTTTCACAAGTTTTCAACACTTAACTCGTTTTCACCGGATATGTTCTACGTTCATCCAAACATTTTTTTAAAAAAAATTATGAGCGTGTAGAGAATTGAATACAGGATCTCATGATTGATACCACATATTTCTTGTAAGTGCACTATCAAGCGCATCTCACTGGATATATTTTCTTAAAAAAATATTTTTGTTATGCCAGACAACTGGGTCGTCATGATTAAAACTCTCAGGGCTTCTGAGGAATACAGAAATTTTACATGATTTGTACATGAAACAACTCAATTCCTCCAAAATTCCCGTGAAATTATACAGACTGAATAGGCCCTCAGTAAGAGTCTTACGCCAAAGGTTGCGGGAGTGAAAATACCGGCTATATAAAATTTTAGGACCCAAAAAAAAAAGAACATCTTTTGGACTCATCTCTGGACATATAAACCTCCCCCACCCCACCCCACCCACTATTTGAGTACGGGTTGTTCAAAGCAGAGACTTCTAAGTTCAATTAGAAATAATTAGTCACCTACTCAGGCGCCGCACATGTTGCTCTTAGTGATACTCTGAATATCAGGATTTTAATAGTATGTTAAATGTGTTGGTTACCTTTAAAATTATATTATAGTTATTTATATTAAACAGAGACCATATTATTAATTTCGAGAGTTATGGCTATGTTACCATATTTATTAATTACAAATTTCAAAATTATTACATTAGATTTAGAGTCCATACTATTTTCAATTTTGTGAGCTCTTTAATACGGACTTTCAACACGATCTATTATGTATGGTTACAATAATACAATCCATTAGATCAATGCCGGATCTTGTGGTTAATACGAAATTAAGCTGGCTCGGGGTGACTAATTTGTATAGGTATAGACTAGTCGCTAACACGTGAGTTAAATGTGTTGTTTAATTAAAAAAATAAATTAGATTCCACATCAATCACAAAATCTTAATTATTAAATTCATATTTTGGATTTAAATTAGTACTGATATCAAACTAAATTGAGAGTTTAAGAAGGTTACAACTTCATAAATATGCAATCCGAATTTTCGAACTATTAAATTTTAAAAACTAAAACTTGAAGAGTTTATGACATGTTGGTATCTTTAATTGCATGCTTTATTTAACGCGAATACGATCACCTAATTAATGGCCCCTGTGGAACATTGATTGAGTTGAGCATATCATGACTTCGTAGGATTTACAGTCACCCGGTTAGTGTTAAATGGATTAAGAACGATTCTATTGCTACGATATGTACGTATTTTAAATTTGCAGCCATGTCAAACCTTCATTATTAGTCTCGATTGATATTACTAATCTAACTAAAGATCTTCCTGGTTTTTATATCAATCAAGAAAAAACACACAACCTTATCTCCTCGTCAAACATACGGCTATCTCTCAAAAAATCTCTCCCTCCCCTCTTTGTGCTCAGATCTCTCTTCCTCTCCCCTCAACTCTCTCTCTCCCCTCAACTCTCCCTCCCTCTCCCAGCTCTCCACTGCAGGAGGAGGAGATGGCGGCAGCGGGACGGTGGGAGCGGTGGTGGGCCGGTGCGGGAAGCAATGAGCAGCAACCACGGGCGACAGTAACAATTTGTGAATTTGTGAATGTTTTCATATGTTCTTTAGATGTATTCTTTATAGGCTTGTCAATGTTTGTCAATGTTGCCTCTTGTAAAGTTTGTCAATATTTTGAATTTATGAATGAATTTGTTATAGATTTTGTAGATATTTTTGTGACTATGGATGATTTTGTTGTTGCATTGTTAAAAAAAATATGTAAGCATAAAAGACAATGAAAAAAGAAAAAAAGATAACAGTCACGTGACGTTTTTATCTTTAGTCTTAATTAATAACATCAACCGAAACTAAAGATAAATACTTTTAATCTCATTTTTATTGTCTCGATTTACTAACTTTAATATTAAAAAAAAGTTACAAACCGAACTACGGTGAGCTTTCCAAGCATGCAAATCACTGTTTGGCCCCCTCGAAGTCAAAGGGTCTGGTTCCGGTGCCACTCTCATACTCAGTGATCATGGAGAGGGACCCTTATAGTTCGTATGAGACAAAGGCATGGGCGCATGGGCGCCAGATATCACACATCTCGACCGACACGCCATTGCAGGACCAACTCAGCACAGCAATAGTCGCTCCCTACGTACGTGTCAGATCCCGAGCTGCGCGCACGTCCAACGATCGTGCATGTTACGTGGTGGAGTACGTGTGTGTAGGTGCGTTTCTTATGCATTGCAGCATTTCCAACCGAGCAGGGCAGAAGTGCGTGCGCTCCAGGGAAATCATCCAAGCAGTGTCACGCAGACGCGCGACGGCGCCGCGACCGGCCGGGCATGCTGACTGACTTGTACAGTACGTCGATCGAACGGCGCACGGGTGGCCGGCGGCCCGTCGCGGCGGCAGCAACAGCTCGGGCAATCGTGCCGCGTAGCGCGCTCGCGTTGGACAGGCGGCGGCCGGCGATGGTGCGCGCGCGCGCACGTCACGATCGGTCGGCGCGTGCGTCGTCGCGGCCGGCAGGGCAGGCACCAGCACCAGGCAGGAGGACACGGCCCCGTTTTGCGATGTGTCGCGACGCGATGCGCCAGCGCTCCGCGCGTTCGTGGTCGTCGGTCGTGCCGTGCCACTACGTGCGGGAGGGGGCGCCGATGGGGAGGAGGCGTCACGCACGCACGACGCGCTCGGTGCCTCGGTCGGCCGGTTGGCCTGCCGCACTGCGGGAGTGGGGCCGGGGCGGCCGGTCGCTTCGCGGCGCGGTGGTGGGAGTGCGCGTCGGCACCGGTACTGCACGGTGGACGGCGGGCACGCCACGCGGCGCGTTTACGGGCGTGTTGGGCGGTCGGTTCAATAATCGATCGGCATGGTGCCGTCTGTGCTGTTGAGTGTTCAGTGCTATACTGCTGCTGCTACTACCCCTAAATAACTGCAAAATCCACACGTAATTTTTAAAAAGCCTCCCTCGAAACACCATAATTTCACACAATTTCGATCCGTATGAATCAGTTTTATTTCTGCTCACAAGAAAATATAGGTATGTCCCGGGTTCGAAAGGAGGCATAAGCCTCACGCGTTGTACTTGCGCTGATATCTCAGATTAGATTAGGATCTCCCACTATAACGATGGTATTCCCAGTGGAGCTGAGCATCTGTGCTTGGGATGGGGCGAACACGCTCCCGCGCTCTTCCAGCAATACCATCTTTGTGCAAGGCACCGAATCAGGATGTTTTCCTCCTCGCTTCTTCTTTGGAGTACTCTCTACCAACGGTTGTTTACTCCTCGTGGCCACTGCCTAGGTTTCAGTTCACCTAGAACCTCCAAAGGCTACCCTCCTACTCTACTCAATCATGCAATCCACTACATGGTGCATCTTTGAGCCAGGACAGGACGGCATATATCCGGCCAGTGTCGCGTAACTCGTGTGACAGGCAGCAAAAAGAACGGTCATTTGTTTGTTGCAGAAAACCGTTGGCAGAGCAATCTGTCACTACTTGCCCCATTTGCAGTGCGCAAGGATAGTACTGTATCATACACAGCACTTGTTTTTTCTGTGACAATATTCCGCCTACACGCGAAATACAAACGCATACTTTAATGAAAAATCTATCGAGATCTTTGGAAGAATAGGCTGACGGCGCCTAGGGAGGGGAGAAAGATGAGTAGCCGCGCATACGAAGAGTATAATAAGCTGGCGAGACGGGGCCACATGATATCGCACGGAACTTCAGCCGCGCTGCCCCGGCCGTACGTCCCGGGAATATTTAGCCGCTACCTGCTGCTGGCGCTCTCCCATTCCTAACCGCGTACGAATCGATGCGATGCACCACGCTGAAACGGGACGGCGCACCCTCGCCAATCTGCCACGCCACGCCGCCACCCCTGAGGCATAGTCAAACGCTCGGGGCTGGAAGAGAGAGCACGAGACGGAGCCATCGGCCCCGACGACGAGCGAGCTGGCTACAAGTAGCAGGCTAGATGCGCAAGTACAGTCGCAAGTGGTGTTGTCAAGTTGACAAGAGGGGGCGATGCGCTGCGGTCTTCACCTCGGCGGAGGGTACGAGTACGATGGAACGGGAGGAATGTTAGGCAGGCCGGCCAATTTATTCTCGGGCGATGTTGATGTAGTAGTCCACCATTCAGCTTCAGCATTTCAGCCTTCCAGCTATACATGGCCTGGGTCGGGCCGATGCGTGCTGACCCGCACAACGATACTGTTCACCGGTCCGTCCCGACCCGGCATGGGAGGTGGTGGGCCATGCCGACACGTCCCGGTCGAGCGTGCCTCGCTTGGGCCGATGCCCGAGCCCGTGAGCCGGCACGGCACGACACGACTCCTGTGCGTGCCGGCCCAGACACGGCATGGCCCACGGGCTGCATCCACTCCACCCGCACGGCCGCACCGCATGGCACGTCGGCGCACCCCCCACCCTGCAGTCCCGCACGCACGCGGAGGCGGAGTCGCGGTCGCTCGCCTCTCCTCGCCGCCGCCGCCCTCCTCCCTCTCCGTCGCCAAAGCCGTCGCGTGCTCCCCCTCTTCGCCGCCAAGGCCGCCGCCGCCTCTCCGCACAGTTGTCGTCGTCTCCGTGCCATCTACATGGCAAGCTTATCCGACTGGAGGTAGGGATAGATTGCGCCTGCAATATCTGTAAACCGAACATGACTTGGGTGTTACGGTTGCCGATAGAGATAAGGCAATCGGCCTATGGTCACGGTTTGGTAAGATTTAGGAAACCGACTTAGAGTAATATAGGGTTTTCGATCTGTAAGCCCTCCTCCCAAGACTATATAAGGAGGGTAAGGGGCGTCCCTTGAGGGATATCAGATGCGATAGCAGATTTCATAAGCAAGAGCTTTAGAGACACGAGATCACAAGATCAATAAAGACACTCGGCGGATCGAATCCTCCGAAACAGGAGTAGGGTATTACCTCACGAGAGGGCCTGAACTTGTCTAAATCCTCTTTTCCTTCTAACCCATTGTGCTTGGCGATCTTGACTGCGACCCCAGAAATTCTATTGCCGAGACCAAGTTTCGAAAGTTGGCGCGCCAGGTAGGGGGCCACGCGTCGAGACTTCTTCAACAATCTCGCCGACAAGCGTGATGGGATCTCCTTCAAGATTCGGCAACTTCGCCGCCTACTTCGTCGACGATTCCTCCTTCGACTCGGATTCGGACCAGTCGGAAGGAGAAATCCACTCAACGCCGTTTGGACTCCCGAACAGCGCCAAGATCTACAACGACGTCTTGAAGACCAAGATGCAATCTACTCTCTCCAACGAAGGACTTTGCTCGGCACCATTCGGATTACCGAATACCGCCGAAATCTGCGCCAATCTTCTCGTCTCCCCGACGGAGACGATCTACTCGGACGAAGACCTCTCGGTGCCGTTTGGGTTACCAAACGCCGCCGAGATCTACAACAAACTTCTCTCCCCCGAGTCGGGGGCGACCCACTTGGAGGAGCCCGCATCCCCAAGCTCTGACTCGGACTGGAACGATCCAGACCCGGGCTACCCAGGATCAAGGGAGGTCGCCGTCATCCTCCGATCATTCGGCTCCCGCTCATCTTCGGAGCTCAATGAATACCTCGGCTCCGCCGGCCGACGACCTCTATGGCATCCCTCCGACGAAGCCGACGACTCCGACCGCCGCAAGGACTATGAGCCGAACTGCTTTGATGTCCTCATGGCCGAGCCGGGCGAGTCCGACTCGGCCATGGCCGGGAGGCTTGCGAGGAAGAGCGAGCCAAGATTGAGCACGAGCGCAAGACGGCCGAAGAGGAGAAGCAACGCAAAGACGAGGGCGACAAGAGGAAGCGGGATCTACGCGTAGTCGGACGATCCGCCCAGGAGGCCATCCTCCAAACACGGGTTCGCAACACCAACATCTTCCAGACGCCACAGCAGAACGCTGTTGCCGCGCTTACGCTCTTGGACACCGTCATGGAGACGACACCCGCCAATGTGACTCCGATACTCGACAAGATAAAGACCATCGTCGCCGCCACAGCTAACGGCCACCCCACCACCTCGGCATGAAGGCCGACTGAGTCCGTGGCTGAAACGCCCGACAAAAGTCGACTCTCGCCTCTAAGGTCAGGAGACTATAAGAGGCCCGAGCCAGATCGGTCGACGACAAGGCCAAGAGGCCCACCCCACGAGTCCACGCAGAAGTACCAGGAGCAAACGACCGACTCCCGTGACAAACGACACGGACGTCCACCCGTCCACCATCACGTCCGCCGCAACAACAGCTCCAGCTATCCGACCAGCCAACCAAAGACCCCGCCGAGTGATCTGCGGGAAGTCCTCGATCGCCGCTACCAGGAGCGGGACCGACGCACTCGGGAAGATCGAAGGGGATCACCCGATAGCGGCGACGACAGAGTGCCGGCCTTCACTCGGGAGCTTCGCCGAGTGCATTGGCCGAGTGGTTTCAAGCCCACAGGAATTAAAAGGTACGACGGCAAGACCGACCCCGAGTCATGGCTTACCGTCTACACTCTCGCCATCCGCGCAGCAGGTGACGACAACAAAGCTATGGCCAATTATCTTCCAGTGGCCCTCGCCAACTCCTCCAGGAACTGGCTCACCAGCCTGCCAAGAGGCTCAATCAGCTCGTGGAGCGAGCTGAGGGACCACTTTATTGCCAACTTCCAAGGTACTTTCGAGAGGCCCGGCACACACTTCAATCTATACAACGTCATCCAGAAGCCGGATGAGCCTCTGAAGGATTACATCCGCCGTTTCACCAAGAAGCGCAACAAGATCCCTAACATCACCGATGACATCATCATCGCCGCCTTCCAGAAGGGAGTCCGTGATGAGCTGTTAATCGGGAAGTTCGGGCGCAAGCCACCGAAGACGGTGAAACAAATGTTCGAGACGGCCAACTCCTACGCCAAATCCAACGACGCCATCAAGGCCGCCCGTCAAGACTGGCCCGATAGGAGGGAAGACAAGCAGGCGGGAGGAAGCCGCAATCCTAAGAGGGATAACGACAACAGCAACAACCAGGCCCAAAAAGATCGCAAGCGCCGATCTGAGGACCTGGTGGCCGCAACCTTCAACACTCAACGCCGTCCCCGAGTCGCCGCCTACGACGCCATCATGAATGCCCAGTGCACCCATCATCCCAATCATAAGCACGCGACGAAGGATGCTTCATCTACAAACAGTTCGCGAGCAAGACGTGCGGCGCGGCTCAACAAGAAGCCGGCGATGAGGCTGGTCCGTCGGGCGCCAAGAAAAACAACGCGCCGAGAACGCCGAACCTTTCCAAGACCCGTGTGGAGAGCTCAATCACATCTTCGGGGGGCCGCTAGCCTATGAATCCAAGAGGAAACAGAAGCTAACCGACCGAGAGGTCAACGCGGCTCAACCCGAAATCCCTCAGTACCTGCGATGGTCGGAGGTGGCCATCACTTTTGACCGCTCGGATCACCCTGACCGAGTGGTTCATCCGGGGCGCTATCCACTCGTCCTAGATCCCGTGGTCCGCAACATCAGGCTCAAGCGCGTCCTCATCGATGGGGGCAGCGCCCTTAACATCCTGTTTGCCAAGACCATAGATGAAATGCAGATCCCGAGGGCAGAGTTGAAGGCAAGCTCAGCCCCCTTCCACGGAGTCATCCCGGGGCTATCGTCTACACCACTCGGGCACATCTCCCTCCCTGTCACCTTTGGGGCTCGAGAGAACTTCCGAACGGAGAACGTCACTTTTGAGGTGGCCGACTTCGAAACAACATATCACGCCATCATCGGAAGGCCTGCGCTTGCCAAATTTATGGCGATCCCACATTACACCTACCTCTGCATGAAGATGCCGGGTCCCAACGGCGTCATCACTCTTCACAGCGATGTGAAGCAAGCCTTCACCTGCGATAAGGAGAGCTGCGACATGGCCCAATCTTGCGAGAGATTACGTGGCCAACAAGAAGTCCAATTGGCTGCATCAACTTCGGCAGATGGCGAAGTCCCCGCGAAGAAGATAGCCAAATCGGGATCCGGCGACGCCAAGACCAAGAAGATCTCCCTTGATCCGCCGGATCCTCGAAACTGTCGAATCGCGGCCGACCTAGATCCCAAATAGGAAAACGCGCTCGTCACCTTCCTTCAAAATAATAAAGATGTTTTTGCTTGGAAACCATCGATATGCCCGGAATTCCTAGGGAGGTGATCGAGCACTCTTTGCACGTCAAAGATGACGCCAAACCGATAAAACAACGATTACGCAGATTCGCACAGGACCGAAAAGACGCTATCAAGGAAGAGCTCACAAAGCTCTTGGCTGCCGGCTTCATCAAAGAAGTCCTTCATCCCGACTGGTTAGCCAACCCAGTCCTGGTCCGTAAGAAGACGGGGCAATGGCGCATGTGTGTTGACTACACCGATCTCAACAAAGCTCGTCCCAAAGATCCGTTCGGCGCCTCGCATCGACCAAGTCGTTGACTCAACAGCTGCCAACTCCCGAGTTTCTTGGATTGTTACTCGGGCTATCACCGGATCGCTTGAAAGAATCCGATTGCTGAAGACATCGTTCATCACGCCGTTTGGGGCCTCTTGCTACATCACCATGCCTTTCGGCTGAAGAACGCCGGCGCCACATACCAACGCATGATCCAAAGATGCTTCCGGATGCGATGTCGACGATGTTGTCATCAAGACCAAGCGAAAGAAGACCCGATCGCTGACCTAGAAGAAACTTTTGCAAACATCCGAGCCTTCAGAATGAAGTTGAACCCGGAGAAATGCACCTTCGGCGTTCCATCAGGCAAACTGCTCGGCTTCATGGTGTCACGTCGCGGCATTGAAGCCAATCCGGAGAAGATCAACGCCATCTTGAGCATGAAGCCCCGAGTAACCGAAAGACGTCCGTAAGCTCATGGCTGCATGGCGGCACTAAGCCGCTTCATCTCGACTCGGCGAACGAGGCATGCCCTTCTTCAGATTGCTAAAGAAGACAGACGACTTCCAGTGGACCGCAGAAGCCAACAAGGCCTTTGAAGATTTCAAAGAGTTCCTTACAAGGCCGCTCGTCCCGGCCTCGCCTCGCCCAGAACCTTTGCATTGTACGTTTCAGCCACTCACCAAGTGGTTAGTACGGTCCTCGTGGTCGAACGCGAAGAAGAAGGACGGGCTCGAAGATTCGAGGCCGATCTACTTTGTTAGCGAAGTGTTGGCGAGCCAAAATTCGCTATCCTCAGTACAAAAATTACTCTATGGTGTTCTAATAACCGTGAGGAAATTGGCACACTATTTTCAGGGTCACTCGGTCACCGTTGTCACTTCTTTCCCACTCGGCGATGTCATCCACAACCGGGAGGCGACCGGACGCTTCGCCAAGTGGGCTTTAGAGCTGATGCCGTTGGACTTGACTTTTAAGGCGAGGACGTCCATAAAGTCACAAGCCTTGGCGGATTTCCTGGCCGAGTGGATTGAGCAACAAGAGAACGTACCTCGGGAGGACCTCCAACACTGGACCATGCACTTCGACGGATCCAAGAGGATCACCGGCTTGGGAGCAGGAGTTGTGCTGATCTTCCCGACCGGGGAAAGGCTAAGATACGTCCTTCACCTCCACTTCTCCGCCTCACACAACATTGCCGAGTACGAAGCTCTGCTACATGGACTGCGTCTCGCAGTTTCACTCGGAATACGTCGGCTCATCGTGAAAGGCGACTCCCAGCTGGTCGTCAATCAAGTAATGAAAGACTGGTCCTGTCTAAATGACACCATGGAGGCCTACCGGCAAGAGGTCCGCAAACTTGAAGACAAGTTTGACGGGCTCGAACTCTCACACGTCTTGAGGCATAACAACGAAGCAGCCGATGAGTTGGCACAGTTCGGGTCCAAGCGCGAAGCTGCCCCAACAGACGTCTTTGTCGAGCACCTCTATGAACCAACCATCACGGCAAAGACAACTTCCAACGAGCAAGCTGCGAACGAAGTCGCCATGACTGACGCCGACTGGAGGACGCCGCTCATCAAATTCTTAACCCAGCAAGAGCTGCCGGAAGACCGGGATGAAGCAGAACGCGTCCAGCGTCGTTACCAAGCATACGTCATGGTTGACTTCGACTTATACAAGGGAAGCCCCTCCGAAATCCTAATGAGATGCATCACACCCGAGGAAGGGAGGCAGCTACTTCAAGACATCCACTCGGGCATATGCGGAAGCCACGCGGCAGCACGCACTCTGGTCGGCAAAGCTTACAGGCAAGGTTTCTTTTGGCTTACCGCGGTCTTCGACGCGGACAAAGTCGTACGAACCTGCGAAGGCTGCCCATTTTTCGCCCGAAAGAGCCATGTCCCGGCCCAGGAGCTACAAACAATCCCACTATCCTGGCCGTTCGCGGTATGGGGCTTGGACATGGTCGGCCCCTTCAAGAAAGCTCCAGGAGGATTCACACACCTCTTCGTCGCAATCGACAAGTTCTCCAAGTGGATTGAAGCCAAGCCGGTCGCCACAATTACCGCTGACAAGGCACGGGACTTTTTCCTCAACATCGTGCACCCTTCGGCGTCCCAAACAGAATCATAACTGACAACGGGACTCAATTCGCGGGAGGCACTTCAAGAAATTCTGCGAGGACTTCGGAATCAAGATTTGCTACGCATCAGTTGCCCATCCCAAAAGCAATGGACAAGTCGAACGAGCCAACGGCATGGACCTCCAAGGCATCAAGGCCCGCGTGTTCGATCGCCTAAGCCCTTACGCAGGCAAGTGGGTCCAAGAGCTTCCCTCGGTCCTATGGTCCCTGCGGACCACACCCAGTCGGGCTACCGGCCAAACTCCCTTCTTTTTGGTCTACGGCGCAGAGGCCATGTTGCCAAACGAGATGGAGTACGAATCCCTCCGGGTCCGCAGCTTCAACGATGAACGCTACGACCCCGACCGAGTGGACGACCTCACCCGGCTGGAAGAGGCCCGAGAGGCAGCCCCCATCCAGTCGGCCAAATATCTCCAAGGACTCAGGCGATACCACAGTCGCAACGTTCGGGCATGAGCCTTCATCGTTGGCGACCTAGTTCTACGCAAGATCCAGACCACCAAGGATCGTCACAAGTTATCCCCCTTATGGGAAGGACCGTACATAATCGCTGAGGTGACTCGGCCCGGTGCATACCGGTTAAAGCGTGAAGTCGGATCTATGGTGGAGAACTCCTGGAACATCGAGCATTTTCGACGGTTTTATGCCTAATTTGACTAAGGTTTCATGTTTTTCTTGACTGGCAACCTCAAGCAAGATGACTTCTTGAGTTAGCAGTCGGGTGCTATACATATGACAATAAAGCTTAAGTTTTCCTCATCAACTTCTGTGCATGATTTGGTTTATCATTGTTTAATGTCCTTCGATTCGAGTTCAGTGTCTAAGGACTGAGAGTTTTCTGATGACCTAATCGAGCCTAGGCTTGGTGACAGTCAGACGAAAATTACTTAAGAAATTTCACACAAAAACTCGGATCAAGGCATTAACATAAATAAACTAAATATATCACAAACCTGTATCAGAGCACCACGATCATATGATATTTACAAGCCAATGTTCACAAGACAAATCAAATCCGGAAGTTATTTACTACATCAACGAAAATCTTCTTCGCCGACTCCTGCGCCTCACTTAGCATATCCAAGGCCTGCTCATCTGTGGTCCCGTCAGCAAAGCCCTCTCCGACCGAGTGGATGTCCACTCGGGGGTAAAGGGACTTGGTCTGTGCAAGAGCCAGACCAGCCCCCATGTTGGCGGCCTCAGTGATGTTCGGCAGATATTGGTCAGGAGCCCTCCGCAGCTTGTCAAAAATTTTTACTGGCTCTAGCGAACTGGCCCCGACCCCTTGATGAAATAAGGACAGCAAGAGTGGCGCGGCAGCATTGGCAACCTCTTCCCGGACCTCCCCGGCTCGTTTGACCCGTTCAAGCAAGACGTCATATTGAGCTCGGGTCTTAACCTTGTAAGCTGCCAAAAGCTTCTGATCATGCAAAGCACTCGAAAATAAAGCAGCACAAGGAATGTTACCCCAAAGAGGCTTACCTTCAAACTCGGCCTCCAGTTCAGCTTTGTCGAGGCTGACTGCCTCCAGCTGGACTTGGAGCGAATGGACCTCCGACGAGTTTTCTACAAGTAAAGGAGATCATCAGCAACCGGGGTCAACATGAGAATCATAAAGAGACTCGGAGAGACGAGCTTACTTCCGACTGATCCTCGGAGGTCAAGATTCGCCTCCCGAAGCTCCGCGATCTCCCTCCTTAAAGCCGCCTCCCTCGACGCGGCTTCCTCCTGAGTAGTTTTCAGCTTCCGCTGGACGTCCTCTAAGGAGCTCAGGTGAGGAACAAGTTTTTCCAGCACCTCGGACTTTGCCATGGAACGACAATACTCCTTCTGCGCATGAAATCTGAAGAGTGACCGACTGGAAAAGGATGATAACACAATAAAAGAAAAAGACTAAGGCTTACGTTGAGTAGCCGAGTCGCTTCGTTTAAGCTTTTGACAAGGGCATCCCTTTCTTCCCTTTCAGCCTGCCTGTCCAGGACGATGCCCTGCCTTTGGCCTTCCGAGTCCCACCACTCGATCTTGATTGGGGGAACCTAGGTTTCAGAAGACTGTAACCTGGGGATTTCCTCCATTGCGGCTGGCAGATAGGAAGAGCAAATGAAGACATGAAAGTTTCAAACTAAAAGAGCAAGGAGAAGATTCTGATACAAGACTCATCAACTTCAGTGGCTGCGCACTTGGGTGGAACAGCCCGGCTGACCTCCTTCCTCTGGCTCTTCGCCGAGTGACCCTCGGTCGGGCCGACCGAGCCGTGGCACGAGGTTTCCAGTACATCCAGCCTTCCTCGGGACGTCCGGCGGCGGTGGGGCTCCTTCCTTGGGGCATCGTTCTTCGGAGGTGAAGGTTTTTTGCCCGGAGCGCTCTCGCTCGGCTGCGGGCTCTGAGGTTTCGGCTCTGCAGGCTTTGGCGCCTTGGGAGTAGCGGCAGGGGTCGGCCCCTCACCCTCCCCGGCAGGATCTATGTCCTGGGGCCTCCTGCGATGATGAATACAGCTGGGGTAAAGACAAAGAAAGCTTTCAGCGAAAAAGTTCAGACTTCAGTCATAAAGCATACCTGGACGACCGGCGAATCTTCGGCGCCGTCCTCGGCGTTCGCCTCGGAGGAGGAGTCTCGACTGGAGGAGCCGGGATGTCATCGTTCAAATCCTCAATGATGAGCCTTCTTTTGCTCGCCTGCTTGTTTGTGTCCTCACTCGGGGCTGCCCGCTTTCCAACTGGATCACTTTGGATCTTAATCCCGCCAGCCGGCTTCTTGGCAGGGCGACGCGACGCGTCATCGTGGGGCACCTTGTACGGCTTTGAAGTAACAGAAGCATTTTCCTGCAAGAGAAGTTCACACAACACTAAGAGACAAGATATCAAGATTGCAAGACATTATGAAGCAGCCAGTCGGCTTACCGGAGGAGGACGCCAGTGGATGTTGAAGGGGAGAATCGGCAGAACGAGGGCACGCTCAACTGCAATTCCAGTCGAGAAGATCTTGTACATCCAGATCTTCAGGATCTCGTAGCTGAGTGGATCTTGATCTTCTCGATTGGGGTCCTTCCCGCCTTCGTATTCAAAGGTTGGCTTTGACCTCTCTTTGATTGGAGCCAGTCGGCACCGAATGAAGTGCCGAGTGATCTGCTCGCCGCGAAGACCCTTCTGTTTCATTGCCAGGATCTTTGCGAGCAGTTTGTTGGCCTCGTCCCAATCTTGGGCCACTGGAACGGTGCTCCAAGTTGGCCTGGGGACAGGGGGAAGGCCGACGAAAGCTGGCAAGCTGGGTTCGAGGTTGCTAATATAGAACCAGCCCGCATGCCATCCCTTATTGGAAGATTTTAAGGGAAGAGAGAAGTACTCCTTGCGGAGAGATCCGCGGAGTTGGAAACCTGTCCCACCAACGACGCATGGGTGGTCTTTATTCGGATGTGGTTTAAGATAAAACATGCGGCGGAACAGTTGGAAGTGGGGGAGGATGCCAAGGAATGCTTCGCATACATGAATGAAGAGGGCGATGTGAAGCATGGAGTTGGGGTTCAGATGATAGAGCTGGAGACCATAGTAATCTAAAAGCCCCCGAAAGAACTCGGAGGTGGGAAGGCTGAACCCGCAATAGAAGAAAGAGGTGAATACAACGAGCTCACCGGTGTTCGGGGTTGGGAAGTCCTCACCCGCCGCCGGGCGCCAGCCCACGATCTCCTTTGGGGGAAGCACGCCGTGCTTCACCATCTCCTTGAGGGTAGATTCCCTCACATCCGATGTGGCCCATTGGTCAAATGGGATTCTCTTTTCCTCCGCCATGAGTGTGGTGTGGATGGGAAGTGGAGCTGGTCGGAAAGGATGGCGATTTGAGCGAGAGATCTTGGAAGATTGGCTGCGGAAGCTGGTTGTGGCGAGAAGCGAGCTTTTGGATGGATGGATCTGGGAGCGCGCGAGTCTAGGGTTCTTCGCAGGGAACTGGTGAACAGTGCTGCGAAAAGAGGAACCTTTTGGAAGATAAAGAGGCGGGGACGACTTCGAGCCTTTATAGAAAGATTTGAGGGTTGTGCTAGGTTTTCTCGTGATTGGGCCGAGGCCATGAGAGAATCTGCGGCCCGGTTAAGGTGTGGCCCGACACGTGTCCTTAGGGACTTAAGCGGATGAGCTTAAGTAGATTTGCCCTGGCAATATGCACGTGTCCGAATGCCCTGTACCTTTGGAAATCCTTTCATACCGTAGTTTGCTTGACTTCATGAGAAGCTGGCACGATGCCATTTGGAAGGTGACCAACAGCTAAGCTTTTTATAGCTGCCTTGATGACAAGAGCTGTTTGGTTTTTTAGCATTTGATTAAATGATTATGTTAATGCTATTTTTCCACTTTGGTGAAGATCTTTATAGATTGAGACCAGTATTATGGCAAGAGCTATTTAATAACTTGGTCATATTTTTCATATGATTGAAAGAACTCGTTTTCCCATGAGGGACAATTAAAATATTTGTTCCGGGATGACTCGGGCAGATCCACTCGGATAAGCATAAGCTTACCGAGTGCTTTACACCCATGAGGGTTGATTGAATTATTTGTTCTAAGATGACTCAGGCAAATTCACTCGGATGAGTATGAACTTGTCGGGTAATAAGATTTCTATGATTGCTTTAGCATGAGCTAAGTATTTATATGAGAATGATTTTTTATAGTTCTTGACTATATGCTTAGTCTGTTGTTGACTAACCACATAGTCGGGGGCTACACCTAATTAGGTGCATCAGGAGATGCACCTAGATATTTATTTTTGAGAATTTTTTAAGATGTTATCCAGCCCTTTACAGTCTTTGGAGCCACTCGGGAAGATTCAGGCAGAGATGATGGAATCACTCGACGCCAAAAGCACTCGGTCAAAGAGATTTTTGGCTGTGTGTTGTTTTGCTTTGAAGTTGAGCTGTCTCGTCGACTGAAAAGGACTCGGGGGCTACTGTGGAGATTATGGCAATCGGGTATCTACATGGCAAGCTTATCCGACTGGAGGTAGGGATAGATTGCGCCTGCCATATCTGTAAACCGAACATGACTTGGGTGTTACGGTTGCCGATAGAGATAAGGCAATCGGCCTATGGTCACGGTTTGGTAAGATTTAGGAAACCGACTTAGAGTAAGATAGGGTTTCCGATCTGTAAGCCCTCCTCCCAAGACTATATAAGGGGGGTAAGGGGCGTCCCTTGAGGGATATCAGATGCGATAGCAGATTTCATAAGCAAGAGCTTTAGACACACGAGATCACGAGATCAATGAAGACACTCGGCGGATCGAATCCTCCGAAACAGGAGTAGGGTATTACCTCACGAGATGGCCTCGAACTCTGTCTAAATCCTCTTTTCCTTCTAACCCATTGTGCTTGGCGATCTTGACTGCGACCCCAGAAATTCTATTGCCGAAACCAAGTTTCGATAGGCCGCTTGCCTTCCTTTTCGTCGCCAAGGCCGTCGTCGCCCTCCTCCTCCTCGTCGTCGTTGCCCGTCTCCCCGCCGCCAACGACCGCATCCCCCCATCCACCCGACGCTGCCCGTGAGCCCTGCCCGCGACGCTGCCGGACTCGCGTGGTCTCGTCTAGGGTTTTCACCGCTGCGGCCGATTTTTGATTTTTTTATTAGGGTTTCACCACCCGCCGCGCCTAGGGTTTCCTTTCCGTCGCCTTGGCCCGTGGGCCGGAAGGGCACATGGGCCTTTGGCGTGCTGTACCAGCACGGGCATGGCCCGGCCACCCGTGGGCCGTGCTTGGGCTGAGGACGAGTCACGTGGGCCGACACGGCATGACCCGTCACAGTAGCCGTGCCTAACGGGCCGTGCCTTAGCCGTGCTGCCTGTTTGGCCACCTATACTTCTAGCTAGTAGTTCGGCTAGTCTAGAGAGCACAATGTACTCCTTCGAGATATATATTCACCCTATCCTATAATAGTATAAGGTAGTACAAGTTCCTAAGAAAAAACTATGATATCTCATTATATGATGAGTAGTTGAAGATGTGACATTAAATCGGAAATAAGTAGTACTCTAAGATATCTTATATCTATGAACAAATGAAAAGAGTTAAAACCCCATTACATTTGTTGGCGGATTAACTACGAGTAATTTTAAGATTTAAAATTTGTAACAAAATATAAGCATTTTGAGGACATGGGTTCTAATAAACAAAAATTAGACGATCTCTTTGCTACGAACAATCTCTCCAAGGGGATATAACGAGGCGAATGTGACCTTGTGGGCCTGGAAATAGTGGTGCAGCGTTCGGGATGTCGTGACGACAACGTAGAGTAGTCTAGCCTTAGCGTCGTGTTGACGACCAAATTTGGTAACCAAATCCCTAAGTTCAAGGTCGAATTTGAAGCGAAATTGGATTGGGAGAATAATCTGCGGAGAAACAGAGGCTGCATCGGCTATGCTCAAATCGGCTGAGTAACGATCGGCTACGAGGTCAATCGGCTGAGGATGGATCGGACTAGGGTAGCCGATAGCCGATGCTAAGTCAGAAGAAAGGATAAAACCGTTTCTGGTGAAACTGCTTAAAGATAAATAAAAGATTCGGTTCTCAAGTTGCGCGTTAAAAGATATTGTCATCTACGGATAGAGTCATGTAACGGTAATTGTATCTGTAAATTAGGAGTTTGTTTAGATTGTTTATTGTAATACGGCATGGGACCTTATCCCGGGATATTGTTGTATTTTAAATAGTAGATTAGATAGAGACCGTGATTCGCAGGAATAATGTTATTCTTGGGTATAAATAGGACCCGAGATCCCTGTAATTAAATATTCACACAATCAATACAACCTTCGGCGCATTGCCTCTTTTTTCTTCAGATGAACAACTGATCCGGCTTTGGGCTGCATCATTTCGATCCCCAAGTTAAGGTAAATGTTTGTCATTAGTGGTGTATCTTGTTGAATTTAGTGCTTTCATCGCTATGACACTCTAAATTTGATGATTTATGCTGCGCTAGTTATCATATATCACATATAATCTAGAACAATGTCTAGATCTATCTCGACATCGATTCGTTCCTGTCAAGAATCAACAGCCGATAGAGCTAGATCTAAGGGTTGGCCTAAATTATATGCGATATCCACCGTCTGGAGGTATTTACATCAGCTACAGTAGATCAGATTGTTCTTTTTATACTTAATGTTGCATCAGTATTGATCTATTAAGTCATTTTTAGAGCTTTTATGATCTATTCGGCTAGATGCATACGTTTAGAGACAGTGCCAGGGTTTCAGCCGGTCTTATCTATTTTAATATTCTTTTGATATATTCGCTATCAGGTTTATTAAAACCGCCTCTTATATTAAGATCTTGCTCTGGTTAAATGCCCTAAGCCAGAATCAGTTCGTCAGCTAGAGCCGACAGCCGACTGATCTAGGTTTAGCGCATTTAGCTCAGATCAATATCTTGTCATAAGATAAATCGGAGTATTAGCCGATTCATAGTTGGACTTATGAAATCGGCTAGATTGTTAAAGCATATATTTATTATCCCATTGTATATTTGGATTAAGTGATTAATACTGTCTCAGTGCAGCCGATCTATCCTAATCACTTGGTTTAAATACACTTCGGGATAACATATATATGTAAATTGACTCTTGCAGCCGATCCAGTAGGATCTAACCTAACACTTAACACATATATCTTTATTTTTCTTGTTGGTTAACAGATCAAACCAACTGGCACGCCTTGTACAACATAGGTAGCCGAGAAGGACCTGCAAGGCCAGCGCGTGAGAGACATTTCTCATCAACACGCTTCTTGGCATGCCCGGTGAGACTATCTCTGTCAACTCGGCTAGGACGCATCGACGCAGCTGACAAGATGATCGACCTCAAGAGCCCCAGCATCTCTCAGGACAACGTCATGCCTGTGAAGATGGAACAATTGTCGGCTGAACAACAAGCCGACTACAAAAATATGGTAGAAGAGCTCCAGGCCAACTACCTACAGTCGTTCACCCAGACAAGGTCTGGGGCCGTGCATCAAAAATACAAATTCAGCATGGACGAACTCAAGGTGTCCTCCTCCAGTGGATCAAAGGGCAAACAGGAGGCGGAGGAGCCGATCCAAGAACAAGACGATTCGGCCCTGCATACTCTGCAAGACCGAATTGATTCGGCCGTCCACCACGCGCTGATCAACGAGACAACACCCTTAACAATATGATTGCCACTGTGGTCGACGCCAAGATAGCTGATCAACTGCAGCGGGGGGTCGACCTATTTCGCAGACAGCCAGTTTCCTGGTTACAGAACATTGGTCACCCAAAATCGGCCGATTCCACCACCAGCACAGCCAGGGCCACCAGGGGGAGTACTCAACCAGCTGAATCTGTCCGGATCGGCTGCAAGACCAGTGATCACCATGCTGAACCGGCAACAACCGCTGCCCCAGGATCAGATCGCCAACATGTTCGATGACAATCGGTAGTTAGAGCTGGTTGCCCAGATCGGCCTGGATAGACAGTACAACGCTGATGGCCGATAGCTATTCCCGGGCCCACCAACGCCACCACCGGCAAATCGGCTGCCTCTCGCTGATCACCCGTTCTAGTACCAGTATCAAGGAGGCCGTCAAGATCATCACTACAGGCCCCAGACACCACCACCACTATATCGGAAAGCACCCGCACCATATGATCCATATGACCCGATACAGGAGGACAACCAAACCTGGGCCGATTTGATTGCGGACGTCATGCGCGATCAATTCGGTCTCAAGCCAAAGGACTCAGGGAACGTGTATCGGTATCCTTATCTGGAGCATTTTGAGCGGATTCCATTGCCCAACCGAAACAAAATCCTAGACTTTTCAAAATTCTCAGGGCAAGACAACGTGTCGACCTACGAGCACGTCAGCCGATTCTTGGCGCAGTACGGCGAAGCATCGGCTACAGACGCCTTGAGAGTCCGACTGTTCCCCTTGTCTCTTTCGAATCGGCTTTCACCTGGTTCTCTTCATTGCCTTACAACTCAATTCAGAGCTGGACCGATCTTAAAAAATAATTTCATAGCTACTTCTACACCGGCAACCATGAAATGAAGTTGTCGGACCTCACCAGTATCAGGCAGAAGCACAACGAGTCGGTTCAAGAATACATTCAATGCTTCGAGAGATGAGGAACCGATGCTACCTGTGTCTTGTCGGACGCCCAGCCTAGCCGATTTGGCCTTCCATGGCTCGATCGCGTCGATCCGCGAGCGCTTCTCTGCTCAAGACTTCTACAGCCTGACACATCTAGCACAGAAGGTGACGGCCCATGAAAAAAGATTTCAAGACACCAGGAAGGCCGTCAAAAACATAACTCAAGTCATCGTTGAGTCGGACTCCGTTTCCAACGACGATGATGCAGAGGTTGCGACAGCCGAATGGGCCAAGAATAAAAAGGCCATCGTCTGTCAATGGTTGCTGAAGATGGCCAAAGAGGAGAAATATGATTTCGACATCATCAAGGCCGATAGGATCTTCGATCTATTACTCAAGGAGAAATAGATCCAGCTTCCCGAGAACCATGTGATCCCATCGGTCGATGAACTGAAGAAGAAAAAATACTGCAAGTGGCACAACTCTACATCCCATGCCACTAACGACTGTAAAGTCTTCAGACTGCAGATCCAGTCGGCAATAAAGGCCAGGAAACTCAAGTTCGTCGATTCCACTCGGCCGAGGAAAGTAGACGGCAACCCCTTCCCAATCAATATGGTTCAAACTGGCCCTAGGCAAGCTGATCGGCAGCGTAGAATGACGTACAGCTTAGCCGAAACATTAGAAGGGGTCAAAGTAGAGGGTGTGCCGATTGGAAACCAAGCCGCGCCAATCAACATGGTGCGCCTTGTTACCCGACCGGCTGATCGACAGCCGATCAATGCGAACAGCCGACGCCGCTTCCAACAACAACCTTGGTGGGAAGAGGCTTAGTTTGAAAGATTTTATCGACAAGAGCCAGAGACGCGAGGCCGCCGGTACGATAGGAATCACAGCGGTGCCGATCCTCATTGGCATTGTGAATTTTTTAGGCACTGCTGGGAAACCGGGATGAGACTGCCAACACTAGAGAATTGCCCGGCCTGCAGCGAGCACCGCGAGGATGAACACAGAAGCCAGCCGATCACTAGTCCAATTCAGTTCGTCCCGAGGCCCATACAGCTCAACCGGCGTCGGCAGTCCATTCACGATCGGCTAGGGCCGATCCATCAAGACTTCTTTGACGAAGATGAGAACGATGACTACCATGACGAAGGAGAGGCCGATGATGAAGAATCGGCCAACCCCAAATGGTGCCCATCTGACCTTTTCACCAAGACGCAGAAACGAAGAATTCAAAGGCTAAAGCGTGAAGAAAGGGAAGAAGAAGTTCGGCAGATGATCGAAGAGCAACGCCGTCGGCTGGGTAAAATCAAAAAGCGATGGATCCCCAAAAGGAAAACCACCATAGCCGATGAGGAACAAGCCAGGGAGAGTTCAGCCGATCAAGCCAGGAGGGCAGCCAAAGGGAAAGGCAAAGTCTTTGCATCGGTCAATATGGTATTCATATTGCTAGCTGAGTTCAGTGCTCCTGAAGCCGATGCAAATAATATCGAGGACGCCTTGGTCAAGCTAGCACTGTCCCCGGATCAAGCGATTTTCGACAAGCCAGAGGGGACCGAAAATCGGCATCTAAAGCCGCTATATGTAAAGGGTTTCGTCAACGACAAGCCGATGTCGAAAATGCTAGTAGATGGGGGAGCCGCAGTAAATCTGATGCCCTATGCAACATTTAGGAAATTAGGAAAGGGAGCCGAAGACCTGATCAAGACTAACATGGTATTAAAGGACTTCGGTGACAACCCATCTGAGACCAAGGGCATGTTGAATGTCGAGCTGACCCTCGGCAACAAGACCGTGCCCACAACCTTTTTTGTCATCGACGGGACGGGGTCTTACAGCCTGCTGCTCGGGAGGGACTGGATACATGCTAACTGTTGCGTCCCTTCCACTGTGCACCAGTGTCTACTTCAGTGGGACGGCGACAAGATAGAGATTGTACCAGCTGACAGGTCAGTAAGCGTCGCCAATGCCGATTTGCCACTTTGGGAGGTTCAAAGCCGATATGTATGATGCGATCAAAGCCAAAATAACTCGGCTATATGATGCTGGATTCATTCGGCCTTGCCGATATGCCGAGTGGGTCTCAAACATTGTCCCAGTATTGAAAAAGAATGGCAAACTTGGGGAATGCATAGATTTCAGAGACTTAAACAAGGCTACCCCCAAAGATGAATACCCAATGCCTATAGCCGATTTGCTCGTAGACGCTGTTTCAGGTCACAAAATCATCAGCTTCATAGATGGCAGCGTAGGCTACAATCAAATCTTCATTGCCGAAGAGGATATTCACAAAACTGCCTTTGGTGTCCTGGGGCAATCGGCTTGTATGAATGGGTTGTTATGACGTTTGGGCTGAAAAATGCCGGGGCAACTTATCAACGGGCCATGAATTATATCTTCCACGACATGATCGGCTCTCTGGTAGAGATCTACATCGACGATGTCGTCGTCAAGTCCAGGGAGATAGAGGACCACATAGCCGATCTAAAGCATGTTTTGGAGCGGACAAGAAAATATGGCCTGAAGATGAACCCGTTGAAATGTGCGTTCAGCGTGTCAGCTGGGCAATTCCTAGGGTTTCTTGTTCATGAAAGAGGAATTGAGGTCACACCAAGAAGCATTAATGCTATCAAGACGATACAACCTCCGAAGGACAAGAAGCAGCTTCAGTCATTAATCGGCAAAATCAACTTCATCAGGCGGTTCATAGCTTATATTTCAGAAAAGATGGAGCCGTTCACACCGCTACTTGGACGATATCAAGCATTCACATGGAAGGTAGAGCAGCAGAAGGCCTTGGACGATATCAAGAATTATTTAAGCTCGCCTCCAGTTCTAATTTCTCCACAAAAAGGAATACCGTTCAAGCTCTACTTGTCAGCCGATGACAAGTCAATCGGTTTCGTCCTAATCCAAGAGGTTGAGGGCAAAGAAAAAACTATTTTCTATCTCAGTCGACGGCTATTGGACGCAGAAATAAGATATTTACCAGTGGAGAAGCTATGCCTGTGCTTATATTTTTTATGCACAAAGTTGAGGCATTATCTGCTATCCAATGAGTGCATAATAATATGTAAAGCCGATGTCATTAAATACATGTTATCGGCTCCAGTTTTAAAAGGGCGGATTGGAAAGTGGATTTTTGCCCTGATCGAATTTGATCTGAGGTATCAAGCACCAAGGGCAGTTAAAGGGCAAGCTATAGCCGATTTTATCGTGGAGCACAGGGATGGCTCAATCGGCTCAATCGAAATTATGCCTTGGACATTGACATTTGATGGCTCGGTGTGCACCAATGGCTGCGGTATCGGCTTGGTCATTATTTCGCCTAGGGGGGCAAACTTTGAATTTGCTTTTTCTATCAAGCCCTATACTACAAACAATCAAGCCGAATACGAAGCAGTGCTCAATGGATTGCACCTTCTCAAAGAAGTTGAAGCCAACGTCATAGAGATAATGGGGGATTCACTATTGGTCATCAGCCAGTTGTCAGGGGAGTATGAATACAGAAATGATGCGCTGATGGTCTACTATCAACAATGCCAAGAATTGATGGATAGCTTTCGGCTAGTTACACTGAAACACATCCCCAGAGAGCATCAGGTTACAGGCCGATGATAAAAGAAGTTAGGATAGAAGTCACTGCCATGGCAGCCGATGATTGGAGGTTTGAGGTTTACAACTATTTACAGAACCCCTCTCAATCGGCTTCAAGGAAATTGCGATACAAAGCCTTAAGATATGTTTTGCTCGATGAAGATCTCTACTATCGGACGATTGATGGTGTGCTGCTCAAGTATCTTAGTGCTAATCAAGCCAAAGTGGCTATCGGAGAAGTGCATGAAAAGATATGCAGCACGCATCAATCGGCTCACAAGATGAAGTGGTTGCTTCGGAGAGCAGGATATTTTTGGCCGACGATGCTGGAGGACTATTTCAAGTATTATAAAGGCTGCCAGGATTGTTAAAAATTCGGCACCATACAAATAGCACCAGCATCGGCTATGAACCCAATTATAAAGCCTTGGCCGTTCAGAGGATGGGGCATCGACATGATCGGCCAGATCAATCCACCCTCAAGCAAAGGGTATAAATTCATTCTGGTGGCAACATATTATTTTACAAAGTGGGTGGAGGCAATTCCTTTGAAAAAGGTTGATTCTAGCGACGCAATCGAGTTTGTTAAAGAGCATATTATCTACCGATTTGGCGTCCCACAAACAATAACAACAGACCATCGGACGAGTTTGTTCAGTTTGCTAACGACATGGGGATCAAATTACTTAATTCTTCACTGTACTATGCACAGACCAACGGGCAAGCAGAGGCTTCAAACAAAAGTTTGATCAAACTAATAAAGAAAAAGATTTCTGAGTACCCTAAGCAATGGCATAGCCGATTAGCCGAATCACTTTGGGCATATCGGATGGCATGCCACTGATCTATCCAAGCCTCTCCATACAAGTTGGTCTATGGGCACGAAGCAGTATTGCCATGGAAAAATATCATCGGCTCAAGACGGATTCAGCTACAAGATCAGCTCACAGCCAATGATTACTATCACCTGATGATGGACAAATCAGAGGACCTAGTTTTATTAAGGATGAGGGCCTTGGAAAAAGTAACAAGGGATAAAGAACGAGTAGCCCGTCATTATAATAAGAAAGTTGTACCTAAGTCTTTTGAAGAGGGTGAACTCGTTTGGAAATTGATATTGCCGATTGGAACAAGAGACAGTAAATTCGGCAAGTGATCACCAAATTGGGAAGGGCCTTTCAAGATCCACAAATACGTCTCTAAAGGAGCTTATATGCTAGAGGGTCTGGACGGAGAGGTGTTTGGAAGGGCTCTGAACGACAAATATTTAAAGAAATATTACCCAAGTGTATGGATCAACTCATGATTCGGCTCTATTTGTTCGGTCGATTCGTGGTAGCCGATGCGTTGTGACGCACGCATAGCCTTTAGGTCATTTTCAAGCCATGTTTTTGCCCTAGTTTTTCTACAAATCGGTTAGGTTTGGCCGACGACGATGATAGTGTCATAAGTTGCAGATTTTATAATTTTGTAGACATGACCAACATCTACAAAATTAGGGGGACATATATACACGGTAATTGCAAAAATAGATATCAAGAAGAAAATTTTCAAGTTTTTTGAAGCTAACATGATCGGCGACCAGGCACTAGCGGTTGATTGTTGAGTAAGAATGGTTTCGGCTGATTACAAAAGTGATCGATTGTTGAGTAAAAATAGTTTTGATTGATTACAAAAAGGAGACAATGTTAGCCAATTACAAGAGATGATTACAATTTCGACCTAGCAGACTATTACAATCGGCTCATTGCTTGAGGAAATTTGCTATGGCCGACAACGTCTTGCGCCAGATTTTATCAACTTCTTCGATTGCCTTGGCATCGGCTGCATCAGTCCCGGCCACCGGCTTCACCGCCTTTGTTAGGTCTGTGAGATAGGACACGGCTGCTTTGATGCTTGATCGCTTGTCTTCGATTTCCTTGGGCAGGCCGGCCATGTATTCCTCTTGCACATGGATTTCGGTGGTGACTTGGATGAGGTCGGCTATTAGTTCATCCCTGCGTGCGTGAAGTCGCTCAAGTTTGGCAGCCGGCTCCATCTTCAAGCCATCAAATTCGGCTTTCTTTGCCTTGATTTCCTCTTGGTTGGACCTGATGGCAGCCGTCAGCGAATGGTTTGCTCGGCGATCGGCGATGCGTTGCTTGGCTCGTTCGTATTTCAGCCGATGCGCCTCAAGAAAAGTTGCTGGCACGATTGCGTTGGCCAGGTCGTCGGGGAGTCTAGTTTGAATATCTTCAAACTGAGCCCGGATGGGACCACAATCGGCCACCAGCGTGTCTAGGGAGGCTTCCAGCCGTTTGCCAATATCGACCAGTGTAGATCGCAAGTCCTTGTCCAGCGGCACTAAAGCTTGGTCAGCCCTGTCGTCTGACTCCACGAACTCCGACAAGTCGAAGCCTAGTAGATCGGCCACGCTCTGCAAGAAGAGTAATAGGTGGAAAGTTAGCAGGGGTCATCAAGCCGATTGTAAAGGATAATCAAAACTTTCTCATCGGCATGACCGCCACCTACAGTCGATGGAGTGTGTTCACTTGACACATGGGGGGCAGGTATCGGAGCGCGAGGGGGCTGAAAAAAGAGGTTGGTTCAAGAATCAGCTAACTAACGGAAAGAATGTGGAGTCGAAATTTACCGAATGAGGGGGAGCCATCTTCTTCCTTGTCGCTAGCTTCTTTCTCTGCTGATGCAAAAACAGAGAAAATAAACAGTGAGAAAATTACGAATGAAGACATTGGAAGATTAAGTGCTGAAAGTTGCTTACCGGCGTCGGACGAATGGGATGTCTTGGGGGATTTGGAGTTTTTTTGTACAGATGCCCCGTCGGTCGATGGGGTGCGCGCGTATATTTCAGAGGGACTCAACTCGGCTGCGGCTTCGTTGATTGCGTCTTCGATTTCCTCGTCCTCAACCTGTGGAGATTATGGCAATCGGGTATCTACATGGTAAGCTTATCCGACTGGAGGTAGGGATAGATTGCGCCTGCCATATCTGTAAACCGAACATGACTTGGGTGTTACATTGCCGATAGAGATAAGGCAATCGGCCTATAGTCACGGTTTGGTAAGATTGAGGAAACCGACTTAGAGTAAGATAGGGTTTCCGATCTGTTAGCCCTCCTCCCAACACTATATAAGGGGGGTAAGGGGCGTCCCTTGAGGGATATCATATGCTTTATGAGCCTTTAGCTTTCAGCCTTAGATCACGAGATCAATAAAGACACTCGGCGGATCGAATCCACCGAAACAGGAGTAGGGTATTACCTCACGAGAGGGCCTGAACCTGCCTAAATCTTCTTTTCCTCCTAACCCATTGTGCTTGGCGATCTCGACTGCGACCCCAAAAATTATATTGCCGAAACCAAGTTTCGACAGTTGGCGTGCCAGGTAGGGGGCCGCGCGTCGAGACTTCTTCAACAATCTCGCCGACAAACGTGATGGGATCTCCTTCAAAATTCGGTGACTTCACCGCCTACTTCGTCGACGATTCCTCCTTCGACTTGGATTCAGACCAGTCGGAAGGAGAAATCCACTCAACGCCGTTCGGACTACCGAACAGCGCCAAGATCTACAACGACGTCTTGAAGACCAAGATGCAATCTACTCTCTCCAACGACGGACTTCGCTCGGCACCATTCGGATTACTGAATACCGCCGAAATCTGCGCCAGTTTTCTCGCCTCCCGACGGAGACGATCTACTCGGATGAAGACCTCTCAGTGCCGTTTGGGTTACCAAACGCCGCCGAGATCTACAGCAAACTTCTCTCCCCCGAGTCGGGGGCGACCCACTCGGAGGAGCCCGTATCCCCAAGCTCTTACTCGGACTGGAACGATCCAGACCCGGACTACCCAGGATCAAGGGGAGGTCGCCGTCATCCTCCCGTCATTCGGCTCCTGCTCATCTTCGGAGCTCAATGAATACCTCAGCTCCGCCGGCTTCGACGACCTCTGTGGCATCCCCTCTGACGAAGCCGACAACTCCGACTGCCGCATGGACTATGAACCGAAGTGCTTTGATGTCCTCATGGCCGAGCCGGTCGAGTCCGACTCAGCCATGGCCAGGAGGCTTGCTGAAGAAGAGCGAGCCAAGATTGAGCACGAGCGCAAGACGGCCGAAGAGGAGAATCAACGCAAGGACGAGGCTGACAAGAGGAAGCAGGATCTACGCGCAGCCGGACAATCTGCCCAGGAGGCCATCCTCCAAACGCGGGTTCACAACACCAACATCTTCCAGACGCCACAGCAAAACGCTGTTGCCGCGCTCACGCTCTTGGACACCGTCATGGAGATGGCACCCGCCAATGTGACTCTGATACTCGACAAGATAAAGACCATCGTCGTCGCCACAGCTAACGGCCACCCCACCACCTCGGCACGAAGGCCGACTGAATCCGTGGCTGAAACGCCCGACAAAAGTCGACTCCCGCCTCTAAAGTCAGGAGACTATAAGAGGCCCGAGCCAGATCGGTCGACGACAAGGCCAAGAGGCCCACCCCGCGAGTCCACGCGAAGTACCAGAGCAAACGGCCGACTCCGCGACAAACGACACGGACGTCCACCCGTCCACCATCGCGTCCGCCGCAACTACAGCTCCAGCTATCCAACCAGCCAACCAAAGACCCCGCCGAGTGATCTGCGGGAAGTCCTCGATCGCCGCTACCAAGAGCGAGACTGACGCACTCGGGAAGATCGGAGGGGATCACCCGATAGCGGCGACGACGGAGTTCCGGCCTTCACTCGGGAGCTTCGCCGAGTACATTGGCCGAGTGGTTTTAAGCCCACAGGAATTGAAAGGTACGACGGCAAGACCGACCCCGAGTCATGGCTTACTGTCTACACTCTCGCCATCCACGCAGCAGGTGGCGACAACAAAGCTATGGCCAATTATCTTCCAGTGGCCCTTGCCAACTCCGCCAGGAACTGACTCACGAGCCTGCCAAGAGGCTCAATCGGCTCGTGGAGCGAGCTAAGGGACCACTTTATTGCCAACTTCCAAGGTACCTTCGAGAGGCCCGGCACACACTTCGATCTATACAACGTCATCCAGAAGCCGGACGAGCCTCTGAAGGATTACATCTGCCGTTTCTCCGAGAAGCGCAATAAGATCCCCAATATCACCGATGACATCATCATCGCCGCCTTCCAGAAGGGAGTCCGTGATGAGCTGTTAATCGGGAAGTTCGGGCGCAAGCCACTGAAGACGGTGAAACAGATGTTCGAGACGGCAAAGTCCTACGCAAAGTCCAACGACGCCATCAAGGCTGCCCGTCAAGACCGGCCCGATAGGAGGGAAGACAAGCAAGCGGGAGGAAGCCGCAATCCTTAGAAGGATGGCGGCAATAGCAACAACCAGGCCAAAAGGATCGCAAGCGCCGATCTGAGGACCTAGTGGCAGCAACCTCCAACACTCAACGCCGTCCCCGAGTCGCCGCCTACGACGGCATCATGAACGCCCAGTGCACCCATCATCCCAATCATAAGCACACGGCGAAGGACTGCTTCATCTACAAACAGTTCACCGAGTAGTACGCGACGCAGCTCAACAAGAAGCCGGCCGATGAGGCTGGTCCGTCGGGCGCCAAGAAAAATAACACGGCTGAGAATGTCGAACCTTTTCAAGACCCCGTGGGAGAGCTTAACCACATCTTCGGAGGGCCGCTAGCCTATGAATCCAAGAGGAAACAGAAGCTAACCGACCGAGAGGTCAACGCGGCTCAACCTGAAGTCCCTCAGTACCTGCGATGGTCAGAAGTGGCCATCACTTTTGATCGCTCGGATCACCCTGACCGAGTGGTTCACCCGGGGCGCTATCCGCTCGTCCTGGATCCCGTGGTCCGCAACATCAAGCTCAAGCGCGTCCTCCGATGGGGGCAGCGCCCTCAACATCCTGTTCGCCAAGACCATGGATGAAATGCAGATCCCAAGGGCAGAATTGAAGGCAAGCTCAGCCCCCTTCCACGGAGTCATCCCGGGGCTATCATCTACACCACTCGGGCACATCTCCCTCCCCGTCACCTTCGGGGCCCGAGAGAACTTCCGAACGGAGAACGTCACTTTTGAAGTGGCCGACTTCGAAACAGCATATCACGCCATCATCGGAAGGCCTGCGCTTGCCAAATTTATGGCGATCCCACATTACACCTACCTCGCATGAAGATGCGGGTCCGAACGGCGTCATCACTCTTCGCAGCGATGTGAAGCAAGCCTTCACCTGCGATAAGGAGAGCTGCGACATGGCCCAATCTCGCGAGAGATTACGTGGCCAACAAGAAGTCCGATTGGCTGCATCAACCGGCGAGGGCGAAGTCCGCGAAGAAGATAGCCAAATCGGGATCCGGCGACGCCAAGACCAAGAAGATCTCCCTTGATCCGTCGGATCCCACAAAAACTGCTGTAATCGGCGCTGAACTAGATCCCAAATAGGAAAACACGCTCGTCACCTTCCTCCAAAATAATAAAGATGTTTTTGCTTGGAAACCATCTGATATGCCTGGAATTCCTAGGGAGGTGATCGAGCACTCTTTGCACGTAAAAGATGACGCCAAACCAATAAAACAACGATTACGCAGATTCGTGCAGGACCGAAAAGATGCTATCAAGGAAGAGCTCGCAAAGCTCTTGGCTGCCGGCTTCATCAAAGAGGTCCTTCATCCCGCGGTTAGCCAACCCAGTCTGTTCCGCAAGAAGACGGGGCAATGGCGCATGTGCGTCGACTATACCGACCTCAACAAAGCCTGTCCTAAAGATCCATTCGGGCTGCCTCGCATCGACCAAGTCATTGACTCAACAGCCGGCTGCCAACTCCTGAGTTTCTTGGATTGTTACTCGGGCTATCACCAGATCAGTTTGAAAGAATGCTGAAGACATCGTTCATCACGCCGTTTGGGGCCTACTGCTACATCACCATGCCTTTCGGCCTGAAGAACGCCGGCGCCACATACCAACACATGATCCAAAGATGCTTCCACGCAGATCGGCAAGAACGTAGAAGCTTATGTCGACGATGTTGTCATCAAGACCAAGCGAAAGAGGACCCGATCGCGATCTAGAAGAGACTTTTGCAAACATCCGAGCCTTCAGAATGAAGTTGAACCCGGAGAAGTGAACTTTCGGCGTTCCATCGGGCAAGCTCGGCTTCATGGTATCACATCGTGGCATTGAAGCTAATCCAGGAGAAGATCAACGCCATCTTGAGCATGAAACCCCGAGTAACCGAAAGACGTCCGTAAGCTCACTGGCTGCATGGTGGCGCTAAGCCGCTTCATCTCTCGACTCGGCGAATGAGGCATGCCTTTCTTCATATTGCTAAGACCGCGGAAGCTAACAAGGCCTTTGAAGATTTCAAAGAGTTCCTTACAACACCGCGCGTCCTGGCCTCGCTCCAGCCCCAGGAACCTTTACTGTTGTACATTTCAGCCACTCACCAAGTGGTTAGTACGGTCCTCGTGGTCGAACGCGAAGAAGAATGACGGGCTCAGAAGATTCAGAGGCCAATCTACTTTGTTAGCGAAGTGTTGGCAGGAGCCAAAATTCGCTACCCTCAGGTACAAAAATTACTCTATGGTGTCCTAATAACCGCGAGGAAATTGGCACACTATTTTTAGGGTCATTCGGTCACCGTCGTCACTTCCTTTCCACTCGGCGATGTCATCCACAACCGGGAGGCAACCGGGCGCATCGCCAAGTGGGCTCTAGAGTTGATGCCATTGGACTTGACTTTTAAGGCGAGGATGTCCATAAAGTCACAAGCCTTGGCAGATTTCCTAGCCGAGTGGACTGAGCAACAAGAGAGCGTACCTCAGGAAGACCTCCAACACTGGACCATGCACTTCGACGGATCCAAGAGGATCACCGGCTTGGGAGCAGGAGTTGTGCCAATCTCCCCGACCGGGGAAAGGCTAAGATACGTCCTTCACCTCCACTTCTCCGCGTCTCACAACGTTGCCAAGTATAAAGCTCTCCTACATGGACTGTGTCTCGCAGTTTCACTCGAAATACGTCGGCTCATCGTGAAAGGCGACTTCCAGCTGGTCGTCAATCAAGTAATGAAAGACTGGTCCTGTCTAAATGACACCATGGAGGCCTACCGGTAAGAGGTCCGCAAACTTGAAGACAAGTTTGACGGGCTCGAACTCTCACACGTCTTGAGGCATAACAACAAAGCAGCCGATGAGTTGGCACAGTTCGAGTCCAAGCGCGAAGCTGCCCCAACAGACGTCTTTGTCGAGCACCTCTATGAACCAACCATCACGGCAAAGACAACTTCCAACGAACAAGCTGCAAACGAAGTCGCCATGATTGATGCCGACTGGAGGACGCCGCTCATCAAATTCTTAACTCAGCAAGAGCTGCCGGAGGACCGGGATGAAGCAGAACGCGTCCGACGTTGCTGCCAAGCATATGTCATGGTTGACTCCGACTTATACAAGAGAAGCCCCTCTGGAATCCTAATGAGATGCATCACACCCGAAGAAGGGAGGCAGTTACTTCAAGACATCCACTCGGGCATATGCGGAAGCCACGCGGCAGCACGTACCCTGGTCGGCAAAGCTTACAGGCAAGGTTTCTTTTGGCTTACCACGGTCTCGACGCGGACAAAGTCGTACGAACCTGCGAAGGCTGCCAATTCTTCGCCCGACGAGCCATGTCCCGGCCCGGAGCTACAAACAATCCCACTATCCTGGCCGTTCGCGGTATGGGGCTTAGACATGGTCGGCCCCTTCAAGAAAGCTCCAGGAGGATTCACACACCTTTTCGTCACAATCGACAAGTTCTCCAAGTGGATTGAAGCCAAGCCGGTCGCCACAATTACTACTGACAAGGCACGAGATTTCTTCCTCAACATCGTGCACCGCTTCGGCGTCCCAAACAGAATCATAACTGACAACGAAACTCAATTCACGGGAGGCATCTTCAAGGAATTCTGCGAGGACTTCGGAATCAAGATTTGCTATGCATCAGTAGCCCATCCCAAAAGCAATGGACAAGTCGAACGAGCCAACGGCATGGTCCTCCAAGGCATCAAGGTCCACGTTTTCGATCGCCTAAACCCCTACGCGGGCAAGTGGGTCCAAGAGCTTCCCTCGGTCTTATGGTCTCTGCGGACCACACCCAGTCGGGCTACCGACCAAACTCCCTTCTTTTTGGTATATGGCGCAGAAGCCATGTTACCAAACGAGATGGAGTATGAATCCCTCCGAGTCCGCAGCTTCAACGATGAACGCTACGACCCCGACCGAGTGGATGACCTTACCCGGCTGGAAGAGGCCCGAGAGGCAGCCCTCATCCAGTCGGCCAAATATCTTCAAGGGCTCAGGCGATACCACAGTCGCAACGTTCGGGCATGAGCTTTCATCATTGGCGACCTAATTCTACGCAAGATCCAGACCACCAAGGACCGTCACAAGTTATCCCCCTTATGGGAAGGACCGTACATAATCGCTGAGGTGACTCGGCCCGGTGCATACCGGCTAAAGCGTGAAGACGGATCTATGGTGGAGAACTCCTGGAACATCGAGCATCTTCGGCGATTTTATGCCTAATTTGACTAAGGTTTCATGCTTTCCTTGACTGCCAACCTCAAGCAAGATGACTTCTTGAGTTAGCAGTCGGGGGCTATACATACGTCAATAAAGCTTAAGTTTTTCTCATCAACTTCTATGCATGATTTGATTTATCATTGTTTAATGTTCTTCGATTCGAGTTCAGTGTCTAAGGACTGAGAGTTTTTCGATGACCTAATCGAGCCTCGGCTTGGTGACAGTCAGACGAAAATTACTTAAGAAATTTCACACGAAAACTCGGATCAAGGCATTAACATAAATAAACTAAATATATCACAAGTTCTACATCAGAGCATCACGATCACACGACATTTACAAGACAATGTTCAAAAGATAAATCAAATTCGGAAATTGTTCACTACATCAACGAAAATCCTCTTCGCCGACTCCTGCGCCTCACTCAGCATATCCAAGGCCTGCTCATCTGTGGTCCCGTCAGCGAAGCCCTCTCCAACCGAGTGGATATCCACTCGGGGGTAAAGGGACTTGGTCTGTGCAAGAGCCAGACCAGCCCCCATGTTGGCGGCTTCAGTGATGTTCGCCAGATATTGGTCAGGAGCCCTCCGCAGCTTGTCGAAAATTTCTACGGCTCTAGCGAACCGGCTCAGACCCCTTGATGAAATAAGGACAGCAAGAGTGGCGCGGCAGCATTGGCGGCCTCTTCCGGGCCTCTCCGGCCTCGTTTAACCCGCTCGAGCAAGACGTCGTATTGAGCTCGGGTCTTAACCTTGTAAGCTGCCAAAAGTATCTGATCATGCAAAGCACTCGAAAATAAAGCAGCACAAGGAATGTTACTTCAAAGAGGCTTACCTTCAAACTCGGCCTCCAGTTCGACTTTGTCGAGGCTGACTGCCTCCAGCCGGACTTGGAGCGAATGGACCTCCGACGAATTTTCTACAAGAAAGGAAGATCATCAGCAACCGGGGTCAACATGAGAGTCATAAAGAAACTCGGAGAGACAAGCTTACTCCCGACTGATCCTCGGAGCTCGAGGTTCGCCTCCCGAAGCTCCGCGATCTCCCTCCGTAAAGCCGCCTCCCTCGACGCGGCTTCCTCCCGAGTAGTCTTCGGCTTCCGCCGGACGTCCTCCAAGGAGCTCGGGTGAGGAACAAGCTTCTCCAGCACCTCGGACTTTGCCATGGAACGACAATACTCCTCTGTGCGCGAAATCTGAAGAGTGACCAACTGGAAAAGGATGATAACACAATAAGAGAATAAGACTAAGGCTTACGTTGAGTAGCCGAGTCGCTTCGTTTAAGCTTTCGACAAGGGCATCCCTTTCTTCCCTCTCAGCTTGCCTGTCCAGGACGATGCCCTGCCTTTGGCCTTCCGAGTCCCGCCACTCGATCTTGATTGGGGGAACCCAGGTTTCAGAAGACTGTAACCTGGGGATTTCCTCCACTGTGGCTGGCAGATAGGAAGAACAAATGGAGGCATGAAAGATTCAAATTAAAGGAGCAAAGAGAAGATTCTGATACAAGACTCACCGGCTTCAGTGGCTACGCGCTTGGGTGGAACAACCCGGCTGGCCTCCTTCCTCTGGCTCTTCGCCGAGTGACCCTCAGTCGGGGCTGACCGAGCTGTGGCCTGAGGATTCTCGGCCGTCGACTGGCTTCCGGTCGGGACGTCCCGGCTGGCGGTCGGGGGCTCCTTCCTTGGGGCATCCTTCTTCGGAGGCGAAGGTTTTTTGCCCGGAGCGCCCTCGCTCGGATGCGGGCTCCGAGGCTTTGGCTCTGCAGGCTTTGGCACCTCGGGAGCAGCGGCAGGGGTCGGCCCCTCACCCTCCCCGGCAGGATCTATGTCCTGGGGCCTCCTGCGATAATGAATACAGCTAGGGTAAAGACAAAGAAAGCTTTCAACGAAAAAGTTTGGACTTCAGTCATAAAGCATACCTGGACGACCGGCGGATCTTCGGCGCTGTCCTCGGCGATCGCCTTGGAGGAGGAGTTTCGACTGGAGGAGCCGGGACGTCATCGTTCGAATCCTCAATAATGAGCCTCCTTTTGCTCGCCCGCTTGTTTGTGTCCTCACTCGGGGCCGCCCGCTTTCCAACTGGATCGCTTTGGATCTTAATCCCGCTAGCAGGCTTCTTGGCTGGGCGACGCGGCTCGTCATCGTGGGGCACCTTATACGACTTTGAAGTAACAAAAGTATTTTTCTGCAAGAGAAGTTCGCACAACACTAAGAGACAAGATATCAAGATTGCAAGACATTATGAAGCAGCCAGTCGGCCTACCGGAGGAGGAGGTCGGTGGATGCTAAAGGAGAACCTGCGAGAATGAGGGCACACTCAACCGCAATTCCAGTCGAGAAGATCTTGTACATCCGGATCTTCGGGATCTCGTAGCCGAGTGGATCCGGATCTTCCCGATTGGGGTCCTTCCCGCCTTCGTATTCGAAGGCTGGCTTTGACCTCTCCTTGATTGGAGCCAGTCGGCACCGAATGAAGTGCCGAGTGATCTGCTCGCCGCGAAGACCCTTCTGTTTCATTGCCAGGATTTTTGCGAGCAGTTTGTTGGCCTCGTCCCAATCTTGGGCCACTGGAACGGTGCTCCAAGTAGGCCTGGTGACAGGGGGAAGGCCGACGAAAGCTGGCAGGTTGGGTTCGAGGTTGCTAATATAGAACCAGCCTGCATGCCATCCCTTATTGGAAGATTTTAAGGGAAGAGAGAAGTACTCCTTGTGGAGAGATCCGCGGAGTTGGAAACCTGCCCCGCCAACAACGCATGGGTGGTCTTTATTCGGATGTGGTTTAAGATAAAACATGCGGCGGAAGAGCTGGAAGTGGGGGAGGATGCCAAGGAATGCTTCACATACATGAATGAAGAGGGCGATGTGAAGCATGGAGTTGGGGTTCAGATGGTAGAGCTAGAGACCATAGTAATCTAAAAGCCCCCGGAAGAACTCGGAGGTGGGAAGGCTGAACCCGCAATAGAAGAAAGAGGTGAATATGATGAGCTCACCGGTGTTCGGGGTTGGGAAGTCCTCACCCGCCGCCGGGCGCCAGCCCATGATCTCCTTTGGGGGAAGCATGCCGTGCTTCACCATCTCCTTGAGGGTAGATTCCCTCACATCCGATGTGGCCCATTGGTCGAATGGGATTCTCTTTTCCTCCGCCATGAGTGTGGTGTGGATGGGAAGTGGATCTGGTCGCAAAGGATGGCAATTTAAGCGAGAGATCTTGGAAGATCGGCTGCGGAAGTTGGTTGTGGCAAGAAGCGAGCTTTCGGATGGATGGATTTGGAAGCGCGCGAGTCTAGGGTTCTTCGCAGGGAACTGGTGAACAGTGTTGCGAAAAGAGGAATCTTTTGGAAGATGAAGAGGCGGGGATGACCTCGAGCCTTTATAGAAAGATTTGAGGGTTGCGCTAGGTTTTCTTGTGATTGGGCCGAGCCCATGAGAGAATCTGCGGCCCAGTTAAGGTGTGGCCCGACGCGTGGAGACGATGACTTTGGGGTAATGCCATGGAATGGTTGCTCTAAAGGGGTGAGCTCCTTAGGGATTCTAATAGTGATAAGCATGCTGGCGAAAAGGGGATTGATCGAACTGCTGCCGTCGATGAGAACTCGGGCGAGTTTCATGTTTCAAATAGAAGGCTCTACTACTATTGGATATTGTTCGGGGGTCATCGTCAGAGGATGGTGGTCGGCATCAGAGAACTTAATCTTCTGATCTGACCACTTCATCTTTGGTGCTGATCCTCGCGATCTAGAGCATACTTTTCGTTCCACCTTCTTGTATTTGCACTTGGAGGAATAGGAGGTAGATCAGTCGAAGATATGTGACACTTGATGATCGAAGTCAGGAAATTTTGGCTCTTCGTCGGATGGAAATTTTGATGATCGAAGTCAGGAAATGTGACACTTGGTGATCTCGGGGATTGTGTTTCGGCACTCGTTGAATCACGGGATAAAGTCTCTGAGAGGTTCATCGGGTTTTTGCCGGAGGGCGTGCTGGTCGTCCTCGACTGTTTGTCTTTTGTAGGTGCCCTGGAAGTTGGCGACAAATTGTTTCCAGAGATTTGCTTAGAAAGAGATTGAGGAAGGAGGAAGGTGTACCAACCACGACCGAGCTGAACCTTTCAAAGCAGCCGGCAAGTAATTTGCCTATGTGTTGTCGTCTGCGTCGGCCGCGTAGAGGACGGTAGAGTATACGTGCAGAAATTCCTGTGGGTCGGTATTGCCATCGTATTTCTCTACCGGTGCTGGACGAAATTTAGTGTGCCATATTATTTTTCGCAGAGAAGGTTTGAAGGCCTGACATCCACCTCTGGGTAGGAGAGGTGCTCGACGGCCTCGTCACGCACGCAATTCTTCTCGAGATGACGATGATAAGGAAGATTAGGGTCCACCATAATCAGGGGTACGATCCCTAGAACGTCGACTGTGGCTTCGGTCCCTTCTTGGAGCGGGGGATGGCGAATCTCATCGTCCTTGATCATCATGGTGATTTTGCCAACTATGATCGCTCTCGTCCTAACGGCTTTGTCGATCTTGACGATCTCCATTGTGATCGGAGTTGTCGTCCCAACGTCGATCCCTCCCACGCTGGGCATTGGGTTGTCGGTGGTCGACATCATGTCGGTTCTGTCACTCTTGCCTTTGGCCATTCTATTGATCGCGAAGGTCACGAGCATCTTGATGCAGCAGGAAGACTACAGACTACAGCGACGACGCAACAGTAAGAAACGTGGCAAAACTCAGACAAGATTGATCCCAGACGACTGCGCGCAGGCAAATATATAGTCTCGGATAACTTGCGCGTCAAGGCAGCACCCGTAGCGGATTCGGTTAGGAAAAGAGCAAAGACGAAAAGAAAAAAAGGAGAGGGGATAAGGACACACGAGGAGAGGAGCAAGTACGCGAATCGCGCCATGGCCCGACGCGGCGAGCGAGCGCGTGTGATTTAGGAGGAGAAAAGTCCTATTATTTAAGTTGGACAATCTCACTCTAAACTAGTAAAGTGGTATTTTCCACATTGTCATATCATACATGGACCTCATTGAGCTTTTGAGATTTATTTCAGGAATTAATTAAATTATAGGCTAGACCCATTAATTCCAAAAGATCATACCCATTCGTTTATTTGTCTATATATTTGCGTGGATATATTAATATAGCTGGAAATCAAAATGGAGAAGGGCTCGTAGGAAAATATTGAGTTGATATATTCTATTTCGTTTAGTCTGTTTAGTCATTGCTGTCATCTTTGTACTCGAGCACCTCCTCAATCTACATCCTCGATTCGCGACTGGTTTGATTCAATATCAAACTCTTGAGTAGGCAGATGTCTGATCGCGCTTCGGGGGCAGATGTCTACATATACTTCATATATAGAAAAAAATATAATAGAGTAGAACTTCATATATTGATATTTCATACATTTAAAAAACTTTGAATGTACACACTTTGTACTTATATTTTTTACGTATTGGTAAAAAATTTACGTATAAATTTTCTCCGAAAAAGTTTATATTGCCATCAAAAACTTTACCAAATAGATATAACTGCAAAGTGTTTATTTCAATACGACAACTTTCAGACTAAGGCTAAAATGGGCCACGCAATTAAAATGAGTGACCTGGCGCTAAGGTGGACGCAGCCCACTCTTACACCTCTTTATTTTTATTTGCAAAAAAAAACCTAAAAGCAACTCCAAAGGATACTTTAAATTCTTTTTATTTTCAATAATTTTAAATTTTACATAAAAAATGACCTCTAACAAATCCTCTATATGCATCTTTATTTTTAGTGGTCCTTTATCCTTTTTTTCGTTGGCTTCTTCTAGTCAAGCTAGGCGATTTGCTATCGCGAGCGTGCGCGGGGAAAAAAATTGCGCCAGTTTTATCTTTCCTCGCCGAGCCAAGAGCTTCTGCCGCCACCGCCTAGTTCCAAAAATTTACAGTCGTTCGTCCCCCTCCCACCGTCGCCGCTTCTTCCTCTCACGCATCGGCGGTGTGGACCAGATCGGGGTGCTGCTGCCGTCCTCTCCCCCCTTCTCCGATGATTGGAGTAGATTGAGGCTGGCCACGAAGGCACGAGTATGGATGAAGTAGTTCGAGCAGGCGTCGCCATCCTCCTCCTCGTCTCCCGAAGCCATGGTGGAGTCCTTCCTCGCCGCTACATGTGCCCTCCTCTTCGGCAGGCAGAGGGCGATGAGCTCTCACGGCCGCCGCCTTCTTCTCCTTACCCGCTGCGTCATGCTTTGCCAGTAACAAATTGATTTGTTTGTGGTCATTGCAAATCAGCAAATGCATAATTTCTACTATTTTGTTCTTTGGCCAGGAAAAAGATGTTAATCTTTCTGTGTGTGTTTTTGCTGCAGTTCTGAAAAGGTCCAGAAAATTAAGCCAAAACTTGTAGAGATTATGGTTCTTTGAGATGAAAGTCGATAAGCAACGTATCATTAGCCCAACTGTATTCATATTGTGTCTCCATATGTATGATGTAAATAAAGATAAAAGACCGGAGAACTAATTTTTATTAAGCCTTTCTTTCAATAAAGCCAAGTATATATTCTTGGTGTTGAACTTACATCAGATTCATGTATACATAGCACTAATATTATTTTTTCTTTAGGACATGTACTTCCCTACAATTTTATGATTTGGAATATAATAGAAGCACATGTGAGAAAAGCCTGTGATTCTTTTTCCCCAATTCACAGTTAGAGTGTTTATAAGACATTATAAGCTTTCTTACTGTTTCCAGGAAGATGAATGGCTCCACAAATGTTGTTCCAGCCTCTAGAAAACATATTGACTCAGGACACAATACTGCAGCTGCAAGTTTGAAGGAAAAAAAGTCTCTCTGACCCCCTTATCAGTACCAGTACTATGTAGTGTTAATTTTATTTATGTCGGATCATCCTATACTGCATATATGTATTTTATTTGTCAGTTTGATGAGTCAGAGAGCAGATTCAGCTCTGACGCCGGGTCATTAAAAGGCCCAACACTGTGCGCCTTATTTTTAGATAATGCTGACCTGACTGGCCCAACTAACAGTTGGCCTAAAATTGATGTTTCAATTTTAGCTCACGGTTTAAATTATTGAGATTAATACTTTAATGAATATATTGAAGTATGATAAAAAATAAAAAATATATTTTTAAGATAAATTTTTAAAGAGGAATTATAGATAATATTAATATAAAAGCTTAGAGTTGCTCTAAGACCTGATTTTTTTGCCAACGAGGTCCCTGTGCCTTCCATAATCTAGCGTGTTTTCCATTTACGATCCTTTGGCTGCTGCTGGAGGCTAGTTGGTTGGTTGTGCGGGTCGAAGGTGGCGGCCTACGGTGGCAGGGATCTCGAAGACGGCGGTGGCGGCGTACCAGTTTACATTCTTAAATCTGAAATCTAAATCTCCGCATGCGTAGCCTCATCGCATAGAACTAACTGGGTGAGCTCCTCACTAGCCCAGCTCGAAAAGCAGTATTTGCATGAATTATTGAATAGATGTTGACTAATATGCTCTGGAACTAAATTGTTTTGATCTAGGCTCACATGACATGGGTACAAATCCTATGTTTACTTAGGTGTCGCTGACACGTCATAGATAAAACCCATATATCAATAACATCTACAATATATGCATTAAGGCTCTATTTTTAATATTAGTTTTTGGTTTTTCAGTCTACAGTAGATAAAAAATGAAAGAAACATCTAGCTTCTATGTTTAGCGTTTCAAAAGTCATTTGGCTTTTTTGAACTACAAAAGCTAAAAGCTCATCAGAGTAAGCTTTTGTAATACACCAGCTTGTCTAGCTTCCTCCGTCGGATACTTTGAACTCCGTTTTTAATATTTTGAACTTCGTTTGGTTCAAAAGCTAAACCTGAAAAAAGTTGTGAAACAGGCTCATCTTTTGTAGTTTTAGTTTCTGAAGATAGTAGTAGCTAAAACCAGAAGCCAGAAACTTACTTCTACGAAAACAGAAGCTGAAAGACAAAAAGAATACAACAGAAGATCCCCACTCGCGTCACATGCCAGCAGAAAGGACACTGATCTGCCCAATTCTGCAACTGGTGAGCAATAGGCTATAGAGGAAAGTTTTTTGTGAAAAATGAAGCTGGAAGATCAGATTACTCGAGTGGACTTCAATGTGTTGCAGTGTTGGCCTCTGCCATTGGAGCTGTTCTGTGGTGATCGAAATACTGAATAACTGAAGTCAAGTAACAGCATTAGTAGTGGTTCATTCACTTTGTCTTTGTCAGAAATAGTGGTTCATTGTCACTTTGTCAGAACTGTTGCATGTGAGATATTTCAGATTTGGGGTGTGTTTAGATCCAATAAAAATTTTTAGCAAAATGTCACATCAATGCTTTAGATATACATTTAAAGTATTAAACATAGACAAAAAAACAAATTACAGAATTCGTCTGTAAACGACGAGACGAATTTATTAAGACTAATTAATCCATCATTAACATAAGTTTACTGCAGCACAATATTGTCAAATCATACTAATTAGGCTTAAAAGATTCGTCTCGTAAATTACATGTAAACTGTACAATTAATTATTTTTTAGTTCATATTAAATACTTTATTTATGTGTCCAAACTTTTGATGTGACTAAACATGCCCTTCTATTCCTGTTTGCTAGTTCGTTGTAGTGCAAAACTCCGAAGCAGTTCAATGTCAGAACGAGTGGCTTTTGTGCAGTTAGCTATGTATTCAACTGATTTGTAAATATTTATTGTAATTTTGTTGGTGAACTTTAACCATTCCGGGAGTACTAATTTTCAGCGTATGCGACATTAAGTATTTAGTACCTATGCTTGTAAATTTGGGTCACTCGTTTTGATACATGGCCCGTTTTGGTTTTAGTTTCGCACGGACCACTAAAGTTGTTCTAATAGAATAAACATTTTACAAGTTGTTACCTATTTATTTAATCATCGTACAAGTCCATGCACCATAAGCGTAATTTACTTTAAAGTTCTATTACAATACAAAATTTATACATAGCAACTTTCCAGCTAAACGAAAAAATACCCTTAAAAAGCCCATATATCCTATAAAAAAGAAAAGAATGAATAAGTTCACTTGCTGTCCCTTATCTTTTACATCAAATTTAATCGACATCTCTAAATCGTAATATCAGAAATCATTATCTCTCATTTTTTTTGAAAACCATTCAAGTAGAGTCCTAATAATGTGGGTCTTTGACTTCCATCTCTCCCCACAAATTCCCTTTCTTCCCCATCTCTCCACCTCTCCCCTCTCCCCTCTCTTCCCCATCAGCTCGTCGAGGAAAGAGGGCCGCCGCCTGACGAGCCCACTGTGGACGGGGAAAGGTGATGAGTTGAGGAGGCCCCAGCGACAGGCACGGAAGAGCTGCTGGTCGACGATGAAGATGGTGTCGGAGAGCTTCTGGAGCTTGGACTGCATGTCGAATGCCTCCTTGGCAGCGCCTACCACGGCACTGGTGCGCTTGATGTGCCCGCTCGTCTGCTTCTCCAAGAGTGCGACGGCGGATAGGGAGATGCGAGACAAGAGCGAGCTAAGATGCCCAGAGATAGATAAGAAAGGCTTTGTCTGGGAGGCGGAGACCGTTGTGAGTTTCACGCCCTAGGCCACATGGGCGGATAAGACGGCCATGTGGCCCTCGGCATGGTGGCGAATGAAGGCCTCCTTGTCTCGCTCGCCCTCTCTCTGTCGGCGAACTACTGTGGAAAAGAGGGGAGAGGTGGAGAGACGACACTCTTGGAGAAACGATCTTTGGTTGATCCGCCAAAATCCATAATAGTCTCGGTTGCAATTGTACTCGAGACTAAAGATCATATTTAGTCTCGGTTTAAAAAGACATCGGCTCTCTAGGACCTTTAGTCTCGGTTCGTTTCACGAACCAGGACTAAAGATCATCTTTAGTCCCGGTTAGATTCCTATCAAAATCTGTGAGGTCGGCAGCCATCTTTAGTCCCGGTTGGTAACACCAACCGAAACTAAAGTGAATGCACTTATTTTTTAACTGAACCTAATAAAAATATACAAATTTTGCTTCATGATTCAATGGCCTGAAATTAATTTAAGGATCTGTAATTTCAAAGGGGTGGTGTTGTGTGGGGATGGATAATTAAAGATAGAAGAAAGATTTAATTTAATCATTACATTGTAATTACAAATCGCCATGTTGCTATTAACTAATGATTCTCAATATACAAATTTTTGTATGAAATTATTTTGGTGATAATATACAAAATCGGAGGGATCTACAACATTGATGATAAACATTCAAACCCTGGCCATCACGTCGAGTTTGTGCGCGTGTAACAAGTTTTGTGAGCATTGTTCCCGTTTCGTCCTCTAATTCAGAGTCGATTTTTAAAACGACCATAACTTTCACATACGGACTCCGATCGAGACATTCTATTATGAAAATCGATCAAAAAAATTTTTGGATGCGTTTGTCTATGGCTTTTCCACGTTCGACGATTTTATTTTCTTCAAAAACGGCTCGAAGATTGCCTTTTCGAGCCCGAAAGCTTTTTCTCAATTTTGAGCGTGTTTTCGAATTTTCCATATGTCACATCTTTTACTTGTTTAGGCTCAAATTTTCGTGGTTACCTCTCGTATGCTCCTAAGTCAAGAAAAATCTAAAAAATAAAAATAAAAAGTCAATTTTTTTCAAAAAAGGTCAAGAGCAGACGTAAAGGAAAAAAAGAGAGGGGCAAAAGATGAACAATATCTAGAGGAGCACATCAATGTTTAGGATTACCTATACTTGATTAAATTTTAATGCATTACTTATTATTGTTTTAAACATATATTTAATAAAATTAATTTGGCCTATTTAATGGATTATTTAATTGTTAACCTTAGCCGAGATAAAAAAAATTGAAAATAGCGGAAAATTATCTTAAGTCCCGGTTGATGGTTACAACCGAGACTAAAGATGAATTGAAAATAGCGAGAAATTATCTTTAGTCCCGGTTGATGACATCAACCGGGACTAGAAATAGCGGAAAATTATCTTTAGTCCCAGTTGATGACACCAATCGAAACTAAAAATTGGATCTTTAGTCCCGGTTGGTGCCACCAACCGAGACTAACATATCTTTAGTCCCGGTTGGTGAAACCAACCGGGACTAAAGATTCAAGGGTATATATATCCTGGCGTGGATCGTCTTCTCCACCGATCCAACACTTAGCTGTTTTCTCCTCTCTTAGCTCTCTCTCCCTCTCTCAGCTCTCTCTCGCTTCGGCGACAACGATGGGAGGTGAGGAGATGGCGGCGGCTCGGAGGTGCGACGACACCCTCCCCTCCGTAAGATCCGGTGGGAAGGAAGGTGGCAGCGGCTCGAAGATGGCGACGGCCCGGCGGCTCGGAAGTGGCTGCGGCACGACGACTCAGATGGCGGCGGCCCGGTGACTCGGAGGTGGCGGCAGTGCCTTCTCCCTTTCCTCCTTCTCTTCCTCGTCCTCTCCAAGAGCGGCGGGCGACGGCAGGCCGCGGGCGGGGACAGTAACGGTGACGTCCCCTCCACCGGATCCGACGTCGTGCATTTTTTTGGAGAATTTTGTGATGTTCTATACTTGAATTTGATATATGATATATGTGTATCTGTGATGTTCTGTATTCAAATTTTATGATGTTCATTACTTGATTTGTGATGTGAATTTGTGATGTGGAGGAGATTTGAGAATGTTAATTTGATACGTGAATTTGATTTTGGCAGAAAAAACAATGAAAAAACAAAAAAATACTTGGGGATGTTGGGAGCATAATATATAAACAAGGAGCAGGAGCAAAATTAAAAAAACTTTAGTCCCGGTTGGTAACACCAACCGGGACTAAAGATGGCGAGCCACCACGTGGCGCCACCATCTTTAGTCCCGATTGGTGTTACCAACTGGGACTACAGATGCATCTTTAGTTATTTCAACCAGGACTAAAGAAAGTGATCTTCTGTTGTGCTTTCGTAGTCTCATCGTTTTCTTTAGTCCTGGTTTGAAACTCGAGACTAAAGGGGGTTACAAATCGGACTAAAGCCCCTTTCCCAGCAGTTATAAAACCCTATGTAACTAAATAGATTTTAATGCATTACTTATTATTGTTTTAATGCCTATATTTAATGAATTTGATTAAATTTTTAATGCATTACTTATTATTGTTTTAAACCTATATTTAATGAAATTAATTTGGCCTTATTTAATGAATTGTTTAATTTTTAACCCTAGCCGGGGCCCAATAAATTAGGAAAATAGCGGGAAATTATCTTTAGCGGGAAATTATGTTAAGTCCCGGTTGGTGGCTACAACTGAGACAAAAGTTGAAAATAGCGGAAAATTATCTTTAGTCCCGGTTGGTGGCACCAACCGGGACTAAAAATTGGATCTTTAGTCCCGGTTGATGCTACTAACCGGGACTAATATATCTTTAGTCCTGGTTGGTGGCACCAACCAGGACTAAAGATTCAGGGCTATATATATCCTGGCGCGCATCGTCTTCTTCACCGATGCAACACTTAGCTGTTTTCTTCTCTCTCTCAGCTCTCTCTACCTCACCTCAGCTCTCTCTCCCTCTCTCAGCTCTCTCTCGCTCTGGTGACGGCGGTGGAAGGGGAGGTGGTAGCGGCTCGAAGATGGTGGTGGCCCGGCGGCTTGGAGGTGGCTGCGGCGCGACGACTTAAAGATGACGGCGGCTCGGAGGTGGCTGCGACGTGGCGGCTCAGAGATGACAGCGGCTCGGAGGTGGCGGCAATGCATCCTCCATTTCCTCCTCATCTTCCTCGTTCTCTCGAGGAGCGGCGACAACAACAACGTCCCCTCGTCCTCTTCGGCGCTGTGCATTTTTTTTGGAGATTTTTATGATGTTTTAAATTTTATATGTGATATATGTGATGTTCTATACTCAAATTTTGTGATGTTCATTACTCAATTTGTGATGTGAATTTGTGATGTGAATTCGTGATGTGGAGAAGATTTGAGGATGTTAATTTGATATGTGAATTTGATTTTGGCAACAAAAAACAACAAAAAAAAATATAAACAAGCAACATGATGAAAATTAAAAAAAAGAAAAAAAATGCTTTAGTCCCGGTTGATAACACCAATGGGACTAAAGATGGCGAGCCGACCACGTGGTGATGCCATCTTTAGTCTCGGTTGGTGTTACCAACCGGACAGTGCGATTCCGCGAAACGTACGGTTTTCGCGGTTATCGTGTGTTCCGCGAAGTGCGGTACAACATCCCGCGGTTTCATTTCAATAATTTCGCGCGAATTCAAAAAATTGAAAAAAATCATTTTATCACAAAAAATATATATTTTATCAAAAAAAAAATAAATTTCACGTGGTTTGCCGCGAAAACCGCACATGTGGCGTGGTTTTCTCACGGTTTGAACGAAAACCGTGGCACGACACGATTTGGATTTGGTTCAAATTTAAATTATGGTTTTCACGGTTTCGCGGTTTTCATGGTTTTCGCGCGGTTTGCACGGTTTTCACGGTTTTTGCGCGTGGTTTTCGTGGTACTCACAAAACCGTCCAAATTCAAATGTGTTACTGTTCATCGTTGGCCGATTTTCGTGGTTTTCGCCGAAAACTGCGCTATCGCGAAAGGGCAGCACGGGACACGCACACGAAAAGGTAAACCTTGACCGGGACTAAAGAATCTTTAGTCTCGGTTGTTTCAACCGGGACTAAAGAAAGCGATCTTTAGTCCCAGTTCGAGAACCGGAACAACAGGGGGTTACGAACTGGGACTAAAGCTCCTTTCCCCACTAGTGCGGGGAAGAAAGGGAAGCTAGTGCCGCACCCACAGCCCGAGGCAAGGGGCACGTAGAGGAAGCCGCAGAGGCCGAGGAGCATGCCCACGGAGACCACGGAGTCGTGGATGTCGTTGTTGTGGACGTTGAGCGCCGTCACGCTGAAGATGAGGAAGGGCACGACGCAGAGCAGGATGAAGGTAAAGACGTGCACGTACATGTTCCCGAACCCGAGTCTCTCCATGTCCCATGCGGGCGCGCCATGCCAGTTCGTGTTCCACGACGCTCGCAATGAGGATGGGCGCGTCGTGCTAGTGCCACTGTATGCCACGGGAGGCCTCCACCGCCACGGCACACTCACAGAGCATGTTGTGCCCTCCCAAGATCGACGCCGTGGCGGCGCTGAATGGCATGAGCACGCTGGACGTGCAGGTGGTGGCAGAGGTTCGCGGGAGGTGATATGCTGCCACCTCCCATGGATGGGCTTGTCGGCCGTGGGTCCTCTTTCCGCCGGCTAGCTGTTGGGAAAGAGAGGGGAGAAGTGGCGAGATGGGGAAGAAAGGGGTCGGTGGGGAGAGGTAAAATTCAACTTACATGTGGGCCCTATATATATTTAAAATTATATTTTTGATGAGGATACCACGTCAACCAAAATAGACATCCATACTATCTTAGAACCTAATTTGAACGAGTTTATAAAGATAAAAGGGTAAAGATTTATGATACTGCAATTTACGGATAACAATTAAACTCGACGTAAAGATAAAAGATGACAAATAGACTTGTTAAAGAAAAAAAAGAAAGAGGAGGTAAAACTCACCCGAAAACAGGGACAGACAGGCCTTGCCGAGCTCACTCGTGTGGGCCAAAAGTGGCAAGTCCAAGTCGCGCGTGGTCGATCTTGTTTTCGCTCTCGAGATCCATCACCGTTTCAATTTCAAGCCGAAACGCCGAGATCTCCATCATATTTGCGTTGAATTGGCCATCCACGCCTCCCTTGGGACTTGCAGGACCACGCAACTTTAGTTTCGAGTGGATTTCTCGATTTCGTTAGACAGAATTTTCAACTGGATTAAGAGAACTCCCCACCGAATTTTCTCAAGAAAGAATGGTACTCCATCTCAATTTTTCCATCCCAATTTAATCACTCTCTTAAAGTTTTTCTGGTCTTTCTAAATTAATCATGGCCTGAGATATGTCCATTCGTTTATTTGTGTAAAAATAAATAACATCGTTACATAAATAAATGATGTTGTATGTTCATTTATTTATATGTGCAGGAGTAAATAGCATTATTGTATGCCTCTTCGTTTGCATGCCCATATGCATGTCAGTAATGATGTTTTCTGACCTTGGTCTCGGTGTCAGCTCAACCCAATAAGCTCAAGACAACCAGTGCCACTCGCACGTTGAGAACACGAAAGCAGGAATGCAACAGGATGGTCAACTTTAATCATCAAAACACTGAACATGCTAGACCAGTCCTGACATTCAGTTTATGGCTCCACTTAACCAAGTACAATAGCAACATCTTAAACATGAGACTTACTTTTTAAAACACTAGTGTGAGCGTAGAATAAAGAGAAAATATTGACGGGAGATGAAGTCCAAATGAGAATGCCATAAGTTACCTTTATAAGCAAAACTGAGAAAGAGGGACATCTCTTCAAGTGGGGAAAACAACGAACGATGTAAAGCAGAGAAGTCATGAATCCATCTAAACAATAATTGAATTACCCAGTGGTAGAAGCAAAAGAACCCTACGATCCGTTAGCCCCCAAACACAAACACAGGTGTAGTTCATTGGAACGATCCCCCTCCCTCAACCGGTGAACCCCCACCAAAAAAAAGCAGAACTACAAGACAGAACAAGTAAAGCGACAATTCAACAAAGAACAGTTGGTGAGCTATTTGTTCAGAGAGATAGGGGCGTCCATTTTTAAGCCAAGATATCTTCAATTTCTTCATTTTTCATGCACAGCATTCACAGAAAGATGGCTAATCTCGGCCAACAGTAGAGGATACACAAACACGGTTCAATACACATGTAAAACTTGTCAACCAACTGGATCTGAGACCAAAACAAGAACAGAAACAAATAACATCTTTTACTTTGTTTTATTCGATGGCTTCTTACCTACAGGGTAGGGGAAACTAGGAAGATCCTCCCCTGCAGAAAGAAGGCCAATCATAGGGCCTGGGTGATGGAGAAGGATCCATTGGAAAATTGCTGTCATGTAACCCAGCAATACCTGGACCACCTAGGTTCCCAGATGGTCTTGTGGATCTGCCACCCATGAACATGGTTGACCATGTGTCCGACAGCCACTCACTCTTTGCTGCAGGGTTTAACAACGTTGTGTCAAGGCTCCAGTCTATTGAGGTATAGTCACATGGTGATGGCCCATTAGTTCTCCAATCAGGACGAGATAGAGATGAAGAAGACTCAGACGAGCTCCATCCTCGAAACATCCCAAGTGATGAAGCTGCGCCGAGGGAAGATGATGTACCTCCAGAGCCCCAGGTACCACCCCAACCATTAGCAGCCAGATCTATAGGATTGGAAACAAAACTTTGTTGATGGTTTGCATGCACAAACTGCTTAGAAGGATTAACACCATCTAAACTCATATTTCTTATCCCATGACCTAAACCACCATTCAACATCATATCCACACCTGATGCACCATTTAAGTACCATTCCCTTGGAGGTTCTGACGCAAACATACTATGGCTTGTAGATGGCAAGCTTTGTTTGGCAGCTGCAGATTGGGGACGCTGCATTACAACTACCGACTCTCTCAAATTTCCATTATGCATTGCATTTTTCACCTCATTGCCCCCTGCCACATGTCGTGTTTCAGACTTCATTTGAGGTGCTGCAACAGGTAAAGGAGATGATGTGATGTAAGAAACCGATGGAACCGAATTAGCATTAAGCCGCCTTTTGTCAGGCTGAACAAATTGTGGCCGGCCCATCTCTGGCTTAACTGGTGGAGCCAATGGTTGAAAGCCTTTAACTTCATGTTCCTTTGGACCATTACCATTTAACAAAAGCTTGTAGTTTAAGTCCTTCTCATCTCTCCTCATTTGCTGACCTCCAACTGAAGAAAATCCATTTGTTTGAGGCCTAGATGGGTTCTGTGCAAGCATTAGCTGTGCTTTGTTAGCCAAGCCACTTGAATCGCCAGATCCTTCAGGCTTAGATGAGGTTGCTATTGATTCTTGCTTCTGTGTCTTCAAAACCTCTTCAGCCTTTTCTAGGTCACCCTCAGAAGAAACAACAGCCCTTTCAACCTCTTGCTTTGTACACTTAAATTTAACCTCCAGGGTCGCAATCTTTGCAAGCTCATCAGTTATATCAATCTTCAAATTAACCCCAGGTTGTTGATCTGCTGCAGTTTGCTGTTTCGTTTCCTCACTTCCATCAAAGTTACATAGCCAGGCAACAGACTCCTCAAGGCAGCCCTCATTCTGTATAAGGGCCATTGTTGCTTGATCTGATGAGAAACCCATAGCAACAAGCTTCTGCGCAAGTGCCTCCAGCTTTCTCGACATTAGGTATCCCTTGCAACGCTCATGTAATTCCTGGGCACGCCTCTCCTTCTGTCTTTGATGCTTCTTCTCATTCTTCTGTCTAATCTTCTCGCGTTTATCAATATCACATCCTGGAACAGAGTCCACTCGAGGTGCAGTACTTGTTGATTTTTCCTTTGGATCTTCTGATTCACCAGAACAGCTACCATTGTTAGAGGCACAATCAAAGTCCCCTGTACCATGGGAACTACGGGAATGTTCATCTATCTCGTCTGTATTCCTTAATTTGTCATTACCCTGGCTAACCAGCAAAGAGGATGATGGCTCCAACAGATGGAATTTTCCAGAAAAGTTGTTATAGGCACTTGCAACTGTGCCATTCCCTATAGGCTTTGCCGCAACCTTAGGTTGCTCTTTTGGTGCCTTGGCAGCTGACCTGTCTTTGGACTTGGATTTGGATGCAGATGGCATTTTCAGCCAATGATCACCCTGTTGTATACCTGCAGTCCAATTTTCAACCAAATAGTTATAACTAGAGAAAAAAATCCATAGGACTTATTGCAAATCATGGCATATGCCCATCTAAGGACTCTTCTATTTTTGAAATAGAATAGCATAGGTTGGAGCATATGGAACTTCAGGATGACTATGATGATAAAACTAGTTTGATTAAAAACTTGACATTTGAATACTCATCTGATACCTACTGTCAGCAAAAGTGCAATAAATTTACATTTACCATAGAATACTAGATGGTGGTTAGAACAAACACTTGGTCTAGATTAGAATCCTATAACTGCTGATTTTTATAGGCTTTTCTCACCTTGACACGCTAGTCAGTACGAACTACAGCTTGTGTTTAGATAAGCACAGCTCAACTAGATACTGAGAGGTTCTCAGAGCAGTTGGTAAAAACAAGAAGCTATTCACAACAGTAGTAAAATAATTGTTCTCTCAACCACAGAAGAAACATTCAAGTTAGTGCAAAGTACACATCCATTCCGGCCAGCGGTTAACTAAATAAATACATTTTCCTATTGGTAAAAGCATATAACGATTTTCATGAAAGCAATTGCAGTTCAGCAAAAAAAATCTCCAACATAAGCAATAACAACAAACTTGAATTTTATAATTAAATATATCAGATCCCTCAATGCTGTTTTTCAATAGCTGAATTTAGAATAGGCAAAAGGGAACAGTAGCCCATAAAGAACAGACAGATTTAGAGCCTGTTAATTCCTTGGTGTTGATTTTTGTTTTTGGCATACTAACACAACTTTCCATTTCATTCACAGTGGCTATGAATATGAAAAAACTTATAGTTTACAAACAATGGTTGGGAACTAGTAGTAATCTTCTCTGCAAACAGGGTAGGTCTAAACACCATTGAGGACATCAAATATTGCTAAATAAAAGAAGAGGATTAAATAAATAATGTAGTTTTATATATTTAACAGTCTAGAAAAACAGATAGCATGTTAACTCAAGCCTCTGTTTACGTAAAATACTTCAATTCACCACAATCCATATGATAGCCAATGTAACAGTAATTAAGATGCACGATGAGCTGATAGCAGAAGCATGATAAGTTGCTAGCTGAACAACAACTAGCACAATCTCCTTTGTTTTACTGAAACAAAATCAGCTACATTTTGGCAGTACGTTCATTTGACCATCAATCTCTCTCCATCTATAGCTCTACTATCATATACTCCCTCTGTTTCTTTTTGCATGACTTGGTTAGTTAAAAAATGAACTAACCAACGTCATACATTTTAGGATGGAGGTAGTAATACTAGCTACATTCATGCTTCTTTGGTCCATGTGCAACAACAAATCTGGTTATTCACTACATAATTACAGAATCCAAAGCCATATGTCCTTAGGATTAGCTCAAAGCATATTTTCCTCCATTACCTTTTCTAGGATTCTCAAATCCGAATCCTTTAAGTACCATGATTATAAGTTCGATCACACAAAGGTTTGCACTAATATATATAGCCTTTAAAATAGATTTTGTGTTTCCTTCACCACCTACAATCGGAAACCAATTATCAGAAAGCAAACAAAACAGAGAAACTTTCACCTGCCATGTAACACCCTAGAACAATAGCTTGCACAGTTTCACCAAAAACATAGTGAAATGGGAAGGGTCCCCTGAAATCCAAAGCACGCCACTCCACCGACCCAAACAAAATTCACAAAATTTCTAGGCGTGCGGCGTCCCTCGAGTCCAAACCACCCGCGAGACACCCTCCCAACTCCGACGCCACAGGGGCCCCCCAACCGCCGAATCGCGCGATCCCCTGGCGCCAAACACCGCGGCGCGCCCCGAAATTCCGTGGCGGCGGCGGCTCCCACGCCGCAGTTCCATTCCTCCGCCCGCGCGGATCAACCCCCGGGGCCCCAGGCGCGTCGCCCGAATCGGAACCCCGAGAAGAGAGGGATCAGGGAGAGGAGGACGAGGAAAGAGGAGGAGGGGGTAAGAGGACGCTTACTGGGTGTGTCTGCGGTGGACGGAGACGATGAGAGGCGGTAGGGTTTTGGCGCCAGGCGGTGGCGGTGGCGGCGGACAGCGGACGGCGGAAGGCGAGATCGATAGGCGGATTTGGCGAGTTAGGGTTTGGTTGACGCGGGGGCGGGCGCGTATGGCTGTAGAAGAGGGAGCGAGGCGAGACGAGCGAGGGGGAGGGGGAGGTGAGGGGGATCAACCAACCGATCGGGTGGGGCGCGTGAGCGTGAGGGTGTCGTCTCGTTCGCCCGGTTCGGTCCGGCTTAGCCTGCGTCGCTCGCGTGTGGTGTGCTGTGCGTGGGAAGAGCCCGGTCGGCGTCTCCGCTGCTCGTCCCGTCCGCGTGGGTGGAAATGGAAAGGAATTGGAATTTTTGGTTGGAACTGAATGGAAGCTTCTGGTCCAGCCCAGCGCCAAATCGTAACCGTAGGTAGGCCTGGTTGGGCCAAACTGTGGACTCGGTTGGTCTGGTTGATCAGGAAACCAGTCTCGCCAATTCAACAGATAGCCGATTTTTTATTTATACTAAAAACCCTTAAATTAAATAACAAGGTATGGTCAAACTTGATACGTTCTTCCAAACACTAATAGTTGGCTTAATTATAGTATATTGAAATATCAATCTAATGATATTATTTTATGTAAATAAAATTTAATTTATATTATATTAATCGTTAGTCAAATAAATATTAAAATGGGTGTATGTCTTATATTATGTGATGAAGGGAGTAGTTTGGGAGAAGGATTTACTCAAAGAGTATGGAATGGACGCTGATAGAAACAACATCCAGACGTGGACGCTCTTAAAAATTACGTCCAGACCTGGATTCCGTTTACAATAGAGTCCAGCTTCAGGGTGTAACCACTGAACCAGATCGCCGGTGACATGAGCCAATCATGAATTGGAGCAATCGAAATCGGAAGAATACCCTGGCGTCGGCACTACAGAAGCCAGAAGTCTTCCGCGCATCTTCTTTCCGAACTGGCGCTGAGTGCTCGACCTAGGGTCGGCACATCGTCGTGCGCATCACTAGTACTCGACGATGGCCATGGAAGTCACTGGCCCATGGGACAACTGGTTTACCTTATGAATTTGAATCTGCTAATGTATCTTATCAATTGAGTTGCTACAGAATATTCAGATTGGAATTGTTGTAGTTTTTGTGATTTGATTTACACGATAGAATTGCTGCAATGCTGCTTTTCTTTCTAGAGTGTATGGTTGATTGTACAAATTAAGTGGCTGAAGTAAGAGGTCCATAACATTGCTTCAAAATGTGCAATTTATACGAGGTATCGGAGCACAGGTTCAAGCAGGGAAGAGCCACCCGGGGAAGACAACAGACTTTAGTTGGAAGCGGACGACGGCAACGTCCTCCCAGTTCGATGCGGGTGGTGGCGGGGGCCTCCAGGGGGCAGAGAGCAGCAGCTATGACCTCCGGGATCGAGGCAGACGACAACGGTGTCAGACGGTGGCCTTCCTGCGCCGGGGTGGAAGAAGGCAACACCCTTCCGAGATAGAGGTGGAAGGTGGAAGGTGGAAGGCGGCGACGGCAGCCTCCCTACGTCCATGCGGAAGAAGGCAACCAGGGATGGAGCCAGGATTTGAGAACAGGGGAACAATGAACATAGCAAAGTAGAACTGGTAGTTATACCATATGGTTTTCGTCATATATAATAGTATCATGTTTCACAAGTCTTAACCAAAAACTATATTTCTATCAACTTAAATTTAGCTCTACGATTAGCAGCAAGATTATAGGCTTTAATAATTTAATCAATACTAATTGATGCATCCAATTTCTTCTCAATATAAATTACCAAACAATCTCGCAAAAATCTATTTCCCATTGTACGTCTAAGACGTGTCTTCACAAATTTCGAAGATAAAAAACATCTTTCGATGATTGCAGTTGATATTGAAAAAGTTAATACTAATCTTAACAATTAACAATGGGTCTATCATGCACTCGTTAATAAACACTAATTAAATTAATTGGTTAACAAAGCACTAACTTAAATATAGTTAATGGAAGATAGTTAATTAATAAGTATTAATGTAAGTGGATTATGAGAAGGTTGGGGGTGCCAGGCCCCTCCCAGCCCCCTCCCTCCGCCCCTGGAGGCAACGCCCTCTCGTAGTCTCGTATTCGAAAGACGGCGGTGGTACCTCACCCTAGCGCTGGTGCTGCCGTGACATTAGCTCATGGCGATTTTTCTTGTTCTTCTAATCGCCAGGAGAGGATTTAGTTTGTCATACTACGTTAAACCACTCGGATGGTACCAAGTTAAGTACACCAGACAAGATTGACGTCCACCTCTAGACGCTATTACTAAGAGCGTCCACATCTGGACACTATTTCTATTAGCGTCCATCAAATTTTCGTAAATCTTCTTCCCAAATTACTAATTATTTAATTTAAGGGTTTTTAATTATTATAAATAAAAAAGGGAACGGAGAGGCATGATCAATTGAAAAGATGAGATTAGAAATTCCACCGTAAATCTTCTGGTGAGGGGTAAATAAGTAAATTCAGAATGAGTAAAGTGCATAAAACAGAAGAAAATGACAGTGAGATTTAACATATGGTGCTCAATAAACCTCCATAATATGTACTCTAACAAGTTGACTCTAATGACGTACATAGCACCAATACAAACAAAAAGAAACTCACTAAACATCCATGACTAAACATATGTAAAACATTTGCTAAATATCATTTGATAGAAAATTTGATAAAAAATCTTACATATTCGTGACCTTCAGTTCCGCTTCACGGTTCGTGTTCCACGACCTCCTTGGGGTAGCGTCAGCTTGGTGGAAGGCTATGAGGCAGCGGGTGGTGCCACAGGAGCCACGAGGACACAGGATCTCCAGTGGATGGTGACGGTGGCGGGGCCATCTTAGACGAGTGCTTAGGCAGCGGTGCACGGTGGAGACAGTGGAAGCCACCAGAGACGGGGAAGAACAATGGCTTGGAGGATCTTGCCTTAGTCAGGAAGGAGATTCCCATAGAGGCGGCTAAGGATGGGTTGGAGTCAAAACCATTTTTGGTATATCAAAACAACAACCGTAGCGCTTGCCGGCGTTAAGGGAGGAGGCGTGTGAGTGCAAAAGTGCATCTCACACATGAGATGCGATGCACCGTGTGAAGTGGGAATGAGTTAGGGTTAATGTGTATATTGAAAAGGAGGTTAGATGTGGATCGTTGGATCTTGATCCAATGGACAAAAAAATGAGGTGGATGAAAAATCATGCAAAAAACAAGAGTCCATAAGTAAAATGCTACCTCCATTCCATGTATGTTCGATGTTTGATAGAGCCTAGTGTCCAAGCGTAGAAGATGTATCGTACACCTTAAAACATTCCTAATTGTGGTGTCCATTCTTCTTGTATATTCCACTTACATATGGGACCCACAATGTTTGTGGAGTCCAGTCGATCCCCAGCCCGCTCCTATCTCTCGCCAGTAGTGTCTATCTCCCTAGGCCTCTCCGTTTCTCTCTCTCACTCACCGCTTTCTCCATCCCTGGCCACCGTCGCGCCGTCGCCGTTGTGCCGCCACCATGAATGACATCTAGGACCCAAGGTCCAAGCCACCAACTCCAAGGAGGTCTACATGAAGACGATCCCTCCCAAACATACCAGGAACAGCTGGACTTTGTTGTCAAGCTTTGTCGGGCTCCACTCGATGTTGCTGAGTCCTTCATCTTCTAGAGAAGAGGGGAGAGGCAGGTGCCACGGCCATCGGCTTGTTGCCTCGCACCCCGCTGGATCCAACGACAACCCTATCATCGTTGCCCTCCATCTTCAAGTGGCAAATCAAGGGTCGTTGTTGCCTGATCTAGGGCGCGCCGGATCGAGGGCCAGCGTCGCCCAGAGGAATGGGCTAGCCGGATCTGGCAGCGGGGCACACGTCGGCCTCGATTCCTTGCCCTTCTTCTCCCTCCCGGTGCCCTTTCCCCTTCCTCGTTAGTGTCCTTTGCTCTTCCTGAGAGAGGAAGGCCCCGGCGGCGACGGTGGAGAGGCTCAGTGTCCTTGGCGTCACCTGAGGATACTGCCAACCTCTATTGTTGTCGCCATGAACGTCGTGTCACACCCCAATTTTAGATTGGGATTAAAAATCATTTAATAATGCAATTTTTAGAAATTATTAAAAAGAAAAATAAATTAATCAAGTAAATTTAATAAGAAAATTAAATTTTCCTTTAAAAATTATGGCTAGGAATATTTTTGAAATATTCTCCATGCCCTAAAATACTCGTGAAATTTTCCGTGAAATTTAGAGCTCCGAAATAATTTTAATAATACAAAGAATATTTTAGTAATTATTTAAATAAATTAGTTAATGAGTAAATGATCTTTTTATATTTTATTAAATACTTTGAATGTTCATCTATTTTTAGGATTTTTTGGGAATTATTTGAGCATTGGAAGTATTTATAAAAATATAGAGATAATTTATGTGATTAAATAAAAAGCAAAGCAAATTAAAATCCTTCTTCCTGTGCTTGGGACGTTTTCGGCCCAATAGCGCAAAGTCTGGTTTCCTCCCTTAAAGCCCAACCCGTTGTGGCTGGCTTTCTCTCTCTCCTCCCAAATTCGGCCCAGCCCGCTTGTTTCGCTCGTACGCAAAGTCCATCTTACCTCCCTTCCCTTCTGAGTCGATGACAGGCGGGGCCTACCTGTCATCCCTCTCCTTTGTCTTTCTCGGCTGACGCGCCCACGTCGTCGCCGGAGCCTGTGCCCGCGTCTCCGTGCCTCTCGGCCACCTCGCCCGGCCCGGCCACCTCGCCCACTCCGCGCCCCACCGAACCGCGCACCCCCACTTCCCGCGAAGCTCGGCACCGAACCGTCGCCAATTCCCCGCATCGGCCGACCTGACTTCATCGCCTTTTCCTGCTGCTGCTGCTTTCTTTCGAGTGTAAGTACTAAGTGTCTCTTCTGTAAGTATTTTACGCTTTATTTTACGTTTGGATCTGATTATTGATTTGTCATTTTGTGTACCCTAGCTGATTTCTGGACAGGGATTTAATACACAAAATAGTCTATAAATTTGGCTAAATTGCTGGGCGTGACAAATTAGTATCAGTATCATCTCGACTGTAGGTTGAGCCAAATGGTCAAACTCCTAAGGACAAATTTTGTGAAAACCTTATCTGCGAAAATGACTCTTCCCTCCCTTCGGAGCTCTTTGAGAAATAGTTTGTCAATTTATCTCCTTTCCCCCCAATTCTCTAGCTGTTAAGCCTGGAGCATGAGCTGAAAGCTTCGTGGAAGTCAAGTCAAGCCCTAAGCTTCAAGCGAGAAGATCAAGCTGAGCAGCCCAGAGTCGGCGCCTCTCGAGGAGCAAGCGAAGCCTTCCCGGAGTTCACCTAAACCCAATCCTTTCTAGAAGAGTAGCGTCGTTAGCTGTTAGGTCATGTGTTGTTTGCTATGTGCAGGGTATGGTTTACATCAGTGGTGAGGATGTGATCATACTAGGTTGTTTGCTTAATCAACTTGAAGAGTAAAAGTCTACCCACATCAGATTAGTAGGTAAGTGGGTTAAGGTCTTATCTTTAGCAACCCTCTCTTTCATCTCTTTCGTCTGGGTAGCAGTTGGTCAGTGCCAGAGAAAGTGACAATGACAACAACCATAGTACCAGCGGCAGTGAGTTGAGGTCAGGAACGTTTGGGTCTGAAACCTTTCGGTTAAATCAGGCCACATCTACAGCCGGTGCCAGAAACCCCGCTCATGTTCAGTTTCTGGTTCCCCAAGATCTGATGATGAATGCGGAAGCAGTGGATGCAGCAGATACAAAGTCATATACAGAAGACACAATTGTAATACCGATGGTAGCAGATGCAAGCTCAGAATCAAAATCTAGATCAAATCCAGTACATTCCAATGCAAGCACCTACGGTTACTGTGAGTATATAGCTGTGACCCCAGCAGACTAGCACATGTAAGCCACCATCAACCTCAGAGCCAACAAGTGTTACCCTAAAGTAGTTATGGTGTACAAGGACAACTTTTGCCAAAGTGTTCGACCGTGCTTGGAATTTGTATGCCAGGAAACCGGCTGATGATGAGGTGCTAATCACAAGAGGAAAGCAAGCTTTGGATCAACTACTCGGCAATAATTTTGGTACATCGCGGTCCTACTCCATGAAAAGGAAAGTCGCACGTTCCTTGTGTGAGGGAACAAGTCATGTGCTTAAGAACCGTTAACTGAAGTCAATACTAGCAAAGACAATGGAAGACTAAAGGACATCCTCGCAACCCGTCCGTCAACTCCTGGTCAACAATAACAACAATAGCAACGATTTTTTCTCTCCAACCAACTCCAACTACAGTGGCAGCCAACGTTGATAAAACAACATTATTAACCGAGTTCCTGAGTCCCTACATGTTCCAGTTCCTATGTGACCATGCACGACTAGAAAGATGTACCCCATGATCAATCAAGATTGGATTGCTTCAATGGTCTTGAGCTAAAGCACCGCCACAACAAATGTCCGTTTTTGAAACCAAGAAAGTTAGTCCACCGCTATTTCAATTGTGGGAAAGAAAAGTAATTTCTCAAAAGGTGATCCAATGCAAAGTATCAACATCAACAAGTTACCGATGCTGCGTGTCAACGCCCCAACTCCCCTAGCCACCTCAGTCCAGCACAGAGTGGTCAGGTCCAACCCCAGAACACCAAAAAAAACAAGAGATACTAACCGTCACTAGAATGTGAAGTTTCCAGCACGACGATTTGTCATTGAGAGCACCAGCAAAGGCTCTATTGTTCCACCGACAACCGCTCTGAAGCTATAGAACCAACATCAGCAGGGCAAGCAGTGCCAGGAATAACAGTTGTCTAGTCCAACTGCAAAGGAGATAGTACAATTTCCCAGCTACACCTGCCAAACAAGGTCCCAAGCAACAATTCACCCAACTGTCGCCAACATCAGCCATGCACCCCAGGTTGTTCCAACTCAACAACCTAGCGAGTAATCACAGGAAAGTGGCACCAACAATAGGAAGGCTTTGTCTGTTTTAGCTACCAAGAAGATCGACTTTTCTCTAAGAAAAATCAGTAGTCAAGGCAATGTTCCTGTTGGAACCCCGGTCAGTAAGCAATGAAAGGACCAGTCAACCATGTTAGGACCGCAAAAGGAAAAGGTCATACCAACCAGAATCTCTACCAACAAAGGTCAGCAATGGCCTACAAGTCTTGGATGTTCAAGAACCGCTCATGACACCCAAAAGTCTCATGGTAGTCAGGTATTAAGAAGGAAACATTGAGTAAAGCATGGGTCAGCCTATACACTACGATGGAACTAATCAACCAGGTCAGAATCGCGAAGGGCAGATTCCATACCAGCCAGCAATTCTGCTAGCGATGGTCAACGACTGTCTATACTTGTTTGGTGTTCAAGTGCCATCTTTATGCGCAGAAGTTTCATTACAGTTGTGTACTTGAAAGAAGAATTTGAATAAGAGTACAAGATAGACGATTTTTCTTCTCTCATGGTTCATATTGAGTAGCCATACAATGGATTGACTTGTGAATCCGATAATGTCACAAGAAGCCTATAGTTTCTTTGTTGGGTCATTGCAGTTTCATCAAGACCGAACATCTAATTGCCAATAAGGAAAAGAAGTGGTCAATCAGTGAAGCGAGAGTGGTTAGACTGCAGTGACACTCGACATGGCGAGATCTCTTTGAAGGACAATATAAGTGGTACCTCATGAGAACGAAAAGAGTAATGAAATGGTCGAAAGCAATATAATAAATGGGTTATCACAATAATAAGTGGTAGATGCACCCTAGTGGTGAGCATGGGTTAATAATGATTTCTTTATTTCAAGGCCACCGTTACAGTCTCCGGAAAACCACCTCGGTGTTTCCTAGGAAGATGACACCAGACTTGCTTCATCACCTCTTCCTGGAGCAAACAGATGCAAATATTAGGCCATAAAATACAGGCGTAGGGCATGCGTCAGAGAATCACCCTTTGAGAATCAGTTCTACTCAAGGCTTGGAAGCGAGCTTGTTTTGGTCAGAGAATCGAATCTCTTGGCAGCATCAAAGTCAGTTTTCAGCAGAGGTGCAGGTTTTGATGTCTGTGGAGATAGAACTTATAGTCTATCAACCCAGAGGAGTTAGTAAAGGATAAGCTAGAAAGTGAAATGTTATATCGTGGGAATAACCTTTTGAGCTTGATCCGTTAAGTGATCAATGTTTGTTCCAAGAAAAGAATATCAACTACACCATATGTTCAGGCAGATGAGACCAAAGTCAGGACAGAAGCGGAATAGTTTGGTCATGTCACACCCTGAAGTGTTTTCCCCTTTTAAAAATCTAAAGAAAAATCACAAAAAAATAGTTAGAAATTAACTTGGAGTGAACAAATAATTTTAAAAGCAAAAATCTAAATGGAAATGACATGGTAAGATTTTTCCTAAATTCGCATGTCAAAATACACTAACGAAATTTTAGTGGAATTTTCATACACTAGAAATAATTTTTAATCAATTAAAATTGAAATTGGAATTAATAAATCCTGGAAAATTGTTTTCTCTCTCCTCCATCCTTTTCCGCTCTGTCCCGCCCATTCGGCCTTGGGGCGCCGGCCCAGTCCTGCCCGCGCTCGCGCCTCTCTCCCTCTCTTCCTCGTGGGCCGGCCAAAGGCCACGACCCGTTTACCCCTCGCGTCCGAAAAATAAGTCCACTTTGCCTCCCCCTTCTCCCCGGGACACTGACAGATGGGGCCCACCTGTCAGCGTCGTCCCCTACTGTGGACCCCCGTTTTTGAGACGGGAATCTTTCGTGTTCATAGTACCATTTCCCTGGATCGAGTAGTTTGGTACCCACGAAATACAGTACTGAATTATCAGGTGCATATGCACGAATAGTCTTACACCAAAAGTATCACAATATAGGCCCGAAGGTAATATCCAACATATAGGACCTCATGGTCCAGATACAACCAAAAGTAGAAATTAGGTAAGGCAATGGAATGAAGGCGGCGCGTCGATACCACGTGCAACGACCGGAGACTAAGACCTAGCAGGCACCATCGTCTTCTCCGCCCTCTTGGTAGTAGGCATATGGATCCCCCAAGTCTTCATTTTCACCATCTGAAGGTTTGTGCATATAGCAAGGGTGAGTACCAACCGTACTTAGCAAGCCAACACGGAAAGGTGCACATGATAGGGGATTCTCAAGGAAATGCTGTGGTTTATTTGCACAAAGCCAACTTTATAAATCTTTTCACAAACCTAGCATCTAGCCAAGTCAAGTTTCAGTTCCATAGTTCATTAAGTCGGCGACGGTTCTGTCTACCATCCACTGTGATTCCAAGGATGGCTTCCCGCCTTCGGTTCATCATGGTTTTCTGGGGAGTCCACCCCTTCTCGCCTTTCGAGAAGTTTATCCACCAGTGAATAAAAATCATCATGCAAACCCATCCCATCATTTTAAAATTTAGAGTCTAGCCAAGCGAACATCTTGTCACGATGCTCAATATCCGCGAGCATGGCTATTCGAATAGACTGATTCATTCACACTACAGTGGATGTACACTTTACCCGTACTCCGCGACTGCCCAACAAATGAGCCTATGTCCCAACACATGAGACGGTCACGGCAAAGCCTTTCGATAACCTCACTTTGGCAGTACCTGAAGGGTTACGCGGAGGCTACGCTAGCCGAAAACAAAACTTTTAACCGCGCAAACCAGGAACACTTGCAAGTAAGGGCCGATAGATCGTTACCGATTGGAGTAGAGTGCAGCGGAAACAGCCAATCAGGGCTATCCGATCTGGAACTGTGCTGGCCGATGACAGCCGATTCCCGGGGATAGCCGATTCACCAATCAACCGATTCGCAGATGCCGCAGCCGATTCCTCCACAGCCGATCAACAGCGCGCAACGTAGCAGCACCTCTACCGGTATCCACACGTCCGGGGACAGAACGCCGAACACCCATGTGCTAGCACGCGATGCAAGGCTAGGGTTTGGCTCGAAAGTGGGGAGGGTTTCCGTGGAGATTGATCTCGGCGACTTCTGTTGCACGCGATGCAATTGACATGTGGCAGCTCTCCACCCCTCCCTCCTTTATATAGAGTTGGCCGACTGGGACTAGTGGCCGATTAGGACTATATTTTGAATCGGATCCTATCCGAATCTCACAGAGTTGGCCGCCCATACGTCGTAAGCCCATAGGACTCTATCCGATCGGATCCCTATCCGATCGAGCCGTATCCGAGTCCAACTCGAATATCTATTCTATCCCCTTAAGCGTGCCACCAGTAGGTTCGGTATACTCGGTTTCGGCTATAGTCTAACTTAGCCGATCATCCTTCGAGTCCAACTCGCAGCACATCATAATAGCGCCCTAGCAAGACATATTGACACCATAGTATACAAGAATATAATATCGGCTCGAACTGTAATGTGTACACAAATCCCTTTGCCTCACGATACCGGTTAAGCTATAGGCAAGATGTGTGCCATCCCTTCAATAGCTTAACCATTCACTCGAACCGTATTGGATTATCGTATGTTGATTGACTCCTCAATCAACATAGCATGACCATGCATTTCCATAATCCATTACCTCGAGGGGCCCAGAGATATCTCTCCAAAGGAGGGGCAAATTCCATCTTGATCACTCACATCCCACTCCATGTTTCATAGCAAACCCAAAAACTACCTTTATAACTACCCAGTTATGGAATAGCGTTTGGTAGTCCCAAAGTAGGCTACTACACATGTTGGAATCCATGGTGATCTCAGGTCTAAGGACTTTGTACCAACACTACCTGAGACCAACTAATGGCACATTGATTCCTGTAGTGTCTCATGCTGGGTCTATCCAACAATGTGTTCTCTAACACATATGTCCATGTTTATTGATTTGGTATCTCCATACCCATGATCTATGAGACATGATCATCAATCAATAAACATGCCGATCTTAGAATCATATTTGTTCCAACAATATGACATATGATCAGGGATCGTTTAGAAATAGATTCATACATATAGAGTCTCATAAATAAGTCACGTACTTATTGATCAATACAAGATGTCTATTTCATGGAACTGAATAACACTTTATTCATTTATACATAAACATTGACGTGATATCCAACATCTCCATGTTGCCTCTAGGGCATATCACTAACAGTACCCGCTTATTAAACTTAAATCCTCTTGCACTCTAGCCGTCCTTTTCTAGCAGTGTGAGGAGTTCTGGCGCTCCCGGGGTAAGGGAAGACTTCATTCATCAAGTTATAATTAATTTCGATTTTCAATCATCCATTCCCAATCTCATCTCATACATAGGAACCACTATGCAGGGGTACCGCCTCCGCTCGTCTATTTACTCCGCTAGGTCTATACCCATTTGAAAAGTACGGTTGTACTGGCTCGTTTCCCGGCTATCTCATGGCTCGGTCCTTAATTGACCAGGGTCGGCACTTGCCTTTTCCGAATTCACCCAAATCATCTAGCCGCCCCCGTCTAAAACATTTGGTTGGTATTTTCAGTTTTCATCGAAACTCATTTGATCATTCTCATGGCAATGTGGCGTTCATGTCTTCATATGCCGTATCCCAACTACCTTTCCCAAAGGTAGTTGCCCAAGCATATAGCTATTTGCAAAAGCATGAGTATGCATGAATCTAGTAATAGCATGGCTAAGCATTTTACCAAAGATATTCTCCGGTTGTATGTGTCACATCGAAGGTTACATGGAATAATTCTAAAGGTAATCAATAACAAGGCATGGCATAACAAGTATAGGTAATTCTTTGTGTATAGCATGCATGTTTAAAGTTTAAAACAACATCATTTCGCAATTGGGGTCAATATGTTCAAAGAGTGTGATGACTTGCCTTGCTCGCACGCTTGTTGAACGGGGTCTTCAATGGAGTCGGTGCCTGCTTCTTCGGGTGCGTACCTTACGTGCGAAAAGAAAGATTGAACTCGTTTAGAATCCAAAAAGAACGAATAAAAGATCAAGAAAACCATAAAAGAACTCTAAAATATCTACCCTGCGATTTTAATCGAGTTAGGGAAGAATTTTGAATGAAATATGAGTAAAGAAAATGAGTAAGGGTCGTTTTAGGGTTTTCGCAAAATACCAATTAAAAGATTAGGTGATAAACCAATAAATGTTGTTTGAAAGATTTTCTATTATAAGTATGGTGAGTTAGAAAGCCAAACCATATTTTAAAAAGGCAAGAAAGAATAAATAAATCATCAAGAAATTTTTACGCGAAAAGTGAAGTTGACGGAAATCTTATTTCGAAATGTGAGTTTTTCTTTGAGGAAAATGTATGAGAAAACTATATATTTCTGCACAAATATTTCCCAAATATTTTTCAAAAATATTTCCCAATTTTTCGGAATCTTTCCCCATGTTTTCTAATTATTTTCTCCTTCTTTTCTTTTTCTTTTTCTTTTTCCTTCTTTTCCTTTTCCTTTTCTTTTTTTTCTTTACTCTACCCGGGCACTGTGTATTCTCAATCCTATCCCTCTTCTCGCGTCTACCCCCCTGCCGCCCGCCCGGTCGAACCGGCGGCGATGGCGCGGCGGTAGCAGACGGCGACGACGGTGATGGCGCGGGCCAAGGTGAAAGATGTAACGACGAGGGACTCACCTAGCGGCGGCGGGCGACGGCGAGCAACGACGAACGGCGGGTGGCGGCGAAACACGACGGCGACGGCTCGGTGGCACAGGCTCAGCGACACGGCGGCTTCGGCAACTCCGGCGATAATGGTCTACGATGATGGCGGGAGGAAATGAGGGAGAGAAGGGCGACAGCGAGGTTGGAGAGGAATGGGGGCTTTGCTCCTCATTTATAGGCGCACGAGAGAGAAAGAGCCGAGAGGGGAAGCGGGGTCCGGCGCGGGCGACGGCGGTGGGCGCCACGCGACAGCGGCCAGAGAGGGGACCGGCACGGATGGGCGATGGCGTGCGCCACGCGGCAGCGGGCCTCGGCAGGTCGCGCGCGTGGGAGGCACGGCGACGTGGCGCGGGCGGCACGGCGTGGCGCGCGGGTGGCGCGGGCTGCGGGCGGCTGCGGCGGCGCGTGTCATGCGGGCGACAGCGGCACGGCACGCGGGTGGTGGGCTGCGCGGCGTGTCGCGCGGCGATAGGCGGCGCGGCACGCGGGTGGCTGCGGACGGCGGGCGCGCGGCGCGGCGGGTGACGCCACGCGCGGTATGCGGTGGGCGGACGGGCGTGCGCGCGAGGCGACGGGGCCGTACGGTGCGGCTGCGACGCGCGACGCGTGTCGCGCATGCGCGAGGGCCGGACACGGTCGAACACCGCTAACTAATGAACAGTGTAATTTTTCATTTTTCCCAAATTAAATTCCTAATTCCCATTTCTATTTTCTTTCACCCTAAAAATTCAAAATAAATTCTAATGTTCCAAAAATAATTTTGAAATTATATTTTTAAACTTTTCCCTCACTTTTTATTATTCAAAATATATTTTTCATATTTATTTCATTTCTTCTTTTAAATTCAATAAATTAGGGTCTTTGATTAAAATAGGTTTCTAAATTCATATTTCCTTTTCAAAAATACTTTTATCATCCAAATCCAAATATTTATTATTTTTCCTCCACCAATTAGGGTTTAAACCAAAATATATTCTTTACAAAGAACCTTTTATAAATCCCCAAAATTATATATTTACCCTTTTCCAAATATATATATTGAATTATTTCTCCCAATTGGGATTTCAAAGCTTAGGGTTTTTATCCAACTTCACATCAAAGTAATTCCAAAAGAAACTCTTATGCAACTGAGCTAGCAAATAAGATCGAAAAACACGATAAGAAGCAATAAGCCAAAAGTTTTTGTATGTTCCAATTTTTAATTTCCGATTCTAAATTCTTCGATTTTTAGGGTGTTACAAACCTACCCCCCTAACAATAAATCTCGTCCTCGAGATTTCTTACTGGTTGTTGAGTAGGTGTGGGTATTCAGTCTTTAGAAAATCCTCGCTCTCCCAGGTGGCCTCTTCTTCGGTGTGATTGCTCCATTGCACTTTGTACATGCGCCATGACTTGGTTCGTGTTCTCTTTTCTGCCTCGTCCAATATCTCTATTGGATGTTCCGGGTATGTGAGATCACTGTCGATATGGATGGTTTCCAAAGGAGCTTGCTCTTCCGGCACTCGCAGGCACTTCTTCAATTACGACACATGGAATACTAGGTGGACATCGGAGATGTTCTCGGGTAACTCTAGCTGGTAGGCCACTTCGCCTCTTCTAGCGCTTATCAGGAATGGGCCCACGTATCTTGGCGCAAGTTTCCCTTTGACCTTGAACCTCTGGGTCCCTCGTAGTGGTGAGACCTTTAGGTACACATAGTCGCCTACATTGAACTCTAAGTCCCTTCGACGAGTATCCGTGTAGCTCTTCTGTCGAGATTGGGCCGCCTTTAATCGGTCCCGGATCAGGCGGACCTTTTCCTCGGCCTCTTTGATTATGTCAGGTCCAAACACGGCTCGTTCACCGGTTTCTGACCACATCAATGGGGTTCGGCTTCGCCGACCAAATAGGGCTTCATTTGGCGACATCTTCAGACTTGCTTGGTAGCTGTTGTTGTAGGAGAATTCAGTGTACGGTAAGCATTTTTCCCAATCCTTGGTAAAATCCAGCGCACAAGCTCTCAGCATATCCTCAAGAACTTGATTTGTCCTTTCGGTCTGCCCGTCGGTCTATGGGTGGTAAGTGGTACTGAAGGCAAGGTGACTTCTGAGTGCCTCATGAACTTTGCTCCAGAAATGGGACATGAATTGAGTACCGCGATCCGATATAATTCTTTTTGGCACACCATGAAGACACACGATCCTACTCATGTATAGTTTTGCCAGCTTGGCATTATTGTAGTTAGTCTTAACGGGGATAAATCTGGCGGTCTTGGTGAGCCGATCTACTATTACCCAAATGGAATCATATCCTGCTGCAGTTTTGGGTAGTCCAATGATGAAGTCCATGCCTATCTCATCCCATTTCCACTCGGGAATCTTGAGTGGCTGCAACAAGCCTGCCGGTCGTTGATGCTCGGCTTTTAACCTCTGGCATACATCGCATATGGCCACGTATTCGGCTATGTCCCTCTTCATATTGGGCCACCAGTATTCCTCCTTCAAATCCTGGTACATCTTCGTGCTGCCAGGATGTAGCGAATATGCTGATTCGTGTGTTTCTTTTAGGATCAATCCTCTCAAACCACCTTGCTCAGGCACGTAGATCCTTTTCTTATACCACAGGGTTCCATTGTCATTTACCAAGAATTCCTTCGCGTGCCCAGCGGCCATGCGCTCCTTGATCGTCTGTGTTTCTCCATTATCCTTTTGAGCTTCTTCTATCTGAGTCCTCAGAAGAGGTTGGATTTCTAGTGAGTTCACCTCTCTGTGAGGAATCGGGTGTAAGTTAAGTCGAGCCATCTCTTCTTGGAGCTCACTGGCCATGCCTTCCAGTCTCATATGGTTGCATTGGGCTTTGCGGCTTAACGCATCGGCCACTACATTCGCCTTGCCGGGGTGGTAATGGATTCCTAGATCATAGTCCTTGATCAATTCCAACCACTGTCTTTGACGTAAGTTGAGATTGGACTGAGTAAAGAAGTATTTCAGGCTCTTGTGATCAGTGTATACATCACAGTGATTCCCGATTAGATAGTGTCTCCAGATTTTTAACTCATGAACAACTGCTGCTAATTCCAAGTCATGTGTGGGGTAGTTTTCCTCGTGGGGTCACAACTGTCTCGAGGCATACGCCACGACCTTTCCATCTTGCATCAATACACATCCCAGTCCTTGTCGAGACGCATCACAGTATATCACAAAGTCCTTACGGTTATCAGGTAGGATTAAGATTGGGGTGGTGGTTAACTTTTCTTTTAGTTGGTCAAAGGCTTCCTGACACTTCTCGTTCCAGGCGAATTTCTTCTCTTTCTTCAGAAGTTGAGTCATGGGTCGGGCTATCGTGGAAAACCCTTCGATGAGTCACCGATAATATCCGGCCAATCCCAAGAAACTCCGAACCTCTGTTACTGACTTGGGTGCCTTCCATTCTGTAACAGCTTCGACCTTGGCAGGGTCTACCGCTACTCCTCCGGCTGAGACTACATGGCCAAGAAAAGCGACTTCCTTAAGCCAGAACTCACATTTACTAAACTTCACATACAACTGATGCTCTCGTAGCTTCTCCAGTACTAGTCGTAGGTGTTCTGCATGTTCCTCATCGTCTTTAGAATAGATAAGAATATCGTCGATAAACACCACCACGAATTTATCCAGATATTTCATGAATACTTTATTCATCAGATTCATGAAATACGTCGGGGCATTGGTCAATCCAAAAGACATTACTGTGAACTCATACAAGCCATAACGCATAGAGAACGCTGTTTTCGGAATATCTCCGGCTCTAATCTTCAACTGATGGTATCCTGACCGAAGATCAATCTTCGAGAACACTTGGGCACCCTTGAGTTGATCGAATAAGTCATCGATTCGAGGTAATGGGTACTTGTTTTTTATGGTCACCTCATTCAACGATCGGTAATCTACACACATCCTCATACTTCCACCTTCTTCTTGACGAAGAGCACCGGGGCTTCCCAAGGAGAAGAACTAGGGCGTACAAATCCTTTTTCCTGTAGTTCTCTGATTTGTTTCTTAAGTTCTTCTAGTTCGTTAGCCGGCATTCGGTAGGGTCTCTTGGATATGGGGGCAGTACCAGGCATTAGGTCGATGATAAATTCTATGTCACGATCAGGGGGCATTCCGGGCAATTCCTCAGGAAATACATCAGGGTAATCTTGCACTACTGGCATCCCGCTCAAAGGTAGCATGGTAAATACTCCCGTAGCTTGCTCACGTAGCATCGGGTTTTGGTCCATGGTTATGTTCATTGGTGATCCCCATGGGGTGGATACTGTGACTTCCCTTCGGCCACAGTCTATGACTCCATTGTTCTTAGTCAACCAATCCATTCCAAGTATGATATCAAGAGTTTGTGGTGGTAGTACCATAAGGTTTGAAAGGAATACCACGTCTCTAATCCGGATGGGCACATTGATGCAAGCATGGGGTATGGTTATGTTTCCCCCAGGTGAGTGTACTAACATGGGTCTCTTAAGTTCTACCTGGTGTAGGTGGTGTTGTTTGCTTATTCGTGATGATATGAATGAATGCGATGCTCCGAAATCAAATAAGACTTTAATTTGGGTAGAGTTGATAGAGAACATACCCATCAGCATGCTCTGATCTTCCTACACCTCTTCGGCACGCACATGGTTCACTTGCCCGCAACGGAATCCGATAGCAGTCTCATTGGATTGTGGCGTCCTAAACAGACCGCGTCCAGCAGCAGGGGCAGTGGTCCCTCGTACAGCCGTTGTATTGGCGTCGGTACGCATAGGGGTGCTGCGTGGCTTGGGGTAGCTGTTGGAGTAGTGCCCAAACTCTCCACAGTTGAAGCAGTTCACATTTCTTCTTCCAGGAGCGGCTAGAGTCGGTGTCGGAGTACGAAACTAGGGCGCAGTTAGCCTGCTGACATTGTCGGGTGCAGTAAGACGACTGGTTGCCACGACGGTTGATTTCCATCCAGATGGGGTGGCTCCCTTGGGACGCTGAGACGCTCCCTGAAGTGGGCGGGTCATAGCAAGCCTCCTCTTGCGGTTGTTCTCCACCATCTTCTGGTCATGCTCCAATCGCACAACCTTGTTGATAAGGCTTTGGAAGCTGACGTGGTCTTGACCGATCATTGGCCCTCTCAGCTCATCGTTCAATCCTTCGATAAATTTATCTATTTTCTCTTCTTCGTCTGCCAGGTCACTAGTGGCATATCGGGCAAGCTGTGTGAACTTGTTCAGGTATTCTTGTACCATGGTGTTGCCTTGACGCAACCTTCGAAATTCATTCTTCTTCATTCTCATGACTGCGGCAGGTACAAAATTTTCACGAAAGGCGGCCGTGAACTCCTCCCAGGTTGGTTCTCCGGCGTCTCCTGCCCGTGTCTCTTTGTAGGTGTCCCACCAGTCACTTGCGGGACCTTCCAGCTGATTGGTGGCAAAGACGACTCTGTCAGCTTCTCGTACCCGGACGAGGGTCAACTTCTTCTCTATTACTCTCAGCCAATCTTCAGCATCCATTGGCTCGTCGGCCGTGGAAAATGTAGGCGGCTTGGCTCGCATAAACTCTCCCAAGCTCGATCCTCCGTGATTCCCTTGGTTGTTGGCGATGGCTTGAAGCAACTGGGTTTGCAAAGCCATGACCTCTGCTAGGGTGGAGGGATTAGGCTCTGGTGGGTTCTCGTTGGATGTTGAGGCTCTACGACGATGCGCCATCTGAAGAAGGTAGATGAGGTAAGAGATTGGACCCACTAAGGTCATGGTTTCTAAGTGATTTTCTCTTCAAGTTGTTTTTAAGTGATCTTTGAACAGAGCAAGCATGGTGGAATAAACTCATTCATAACATACCATAAAACATTACATAGGTCCATAGCTAATACATCGATGGGAGATACAACAGACTGCACATACGTAGTCCCACACAACACGATGCAAAAGCTAACATCGCACTACTGCCATCAACTACTAAGGGGGAGGGTGTGATCCTTGCTGTCAAAAACCATCCAAAGCAAGGTCAAAGCCGGTGCAGACCTCTCGTCTAGTCATCCAGCCAATTGCAGGAACCAGGTGCAGGAAGTGGGTGATCCTTAGCTGAAGCAAATCGAAGTTCCCATGGCTCAGAGGTAGTGGCCTCAAAGTCATGTCTGATCTTCCTGCTTGGTGGTCTGGTACTCTTCCGGGCAGTCCTGAGGGAGATGGGACCTCCGGTGTGAGTCATGCGACGAGTAGGAGCTTCCTCCTCTGATGGATCAGTATCACTGAACTCCCACTTGATCTCCATAGGTTCTGTCTCGGACTCGGAGTCAGTGTTGATCTGGATGGGGTTCTCCTCTCTCAAACCAGGCTCGGATGGTACAGCCATGGAGTTCGAGGTGGGTTCCATTGAGGTAGCAGCAGTGGGGTCTATCAGGTATGGTGCTGACTCTGTGCTCAACATGAAGGCCTACTCCATCATGGCTTGAAAAGTGTTCAGGCATGCTGGAGTCATGAGGTAGTAGTGGTCGGGCACAGGGGCAGGGGGTGTTGGTGCAACTTTGGTGGAAGTACCAGCAGCATGGACAGGGTTGGAGCGAAGTTGCTCTTCCAGCTGACTGACCTGTTGCTTGCTCTTCTTGAGCTGTTCTTCCAACTCAACCAAGGCTTCTCCACGGGCCACATAACGGTCAGAGAGCTGCTCGTACTGGGCACCGTTAGCCTGCAGCTAGGTTTGCAGCAAGTTGATCTGATCCCCACAGTTTTGGTGTTCCTCGACCAGATCATTGAGGCGTCGCTGCTGGTCATCGATTTTGAGCAAAGCCTCTTCATAGCAGTCATCCGCTGTTTCTACCCAGCGGGACAGATGGGTGACCATAGGATTATAGCAGCAGGGGGTGGCCTCCACGGTGCAGACTGGGTTGCCTTCCTCTCGGTAGGGGTGGTGTACAAACTCAGTCACGGTGAGCTTAGCACGGTGAATGGCGTTGAGGCGGAGGAATGCTTCGCGGGCTGCGTCCTAAAGAGCTGCTTCTACCAGATCTCGGTGGTAACGAGTGTGGAAACAATAGGGTGTCTCGCTCCCCATGCGGTCCTCAACTGAAACTACAGCTTCCCATACTGGGTATCCTTCGGTGCCATGTCTCCTAATCCGGTAGGTGGGTGCATCTGGGTACCTTAGGCACCATAGCAATAACTGGAGTTGCGACACGAATCCTTCTTCCCGTGGAACTTTGATCTCTCAAACTCCGACATGGTCCGACATCTGCTTTTGAAGGTAACTTAGGGTCAGAGAGGGATAATATCAAAACAATTTGAGCAAAAGAAATGGGGATAAGGGTATAGGAAAAAGTATGTTTGTCTTATAACAATGTTTTTATTTTCAAAATAATCCTAGATGGGGATTTCTCTCTTTTGCCAGCTATCGGGGGTGGAGCGCCAGTTGGTCTTATCCTACAGTCGTATTGCTCTGATACCAGCTCTGTGGACCCCCGTTTTTTAGACGGGAATCTTTCGTGTTCATAGTACCATTTCCCTGGATCGAGTAGTTTGGTACCCACGAAATACAGTACTGAATTATCAGGTGCATATGCACGAATAGTCTTACACCAAAAGTATCACAATATAGGCCCCAAGGCAATATCCAACATATAGGACCTCATGGTCCAGATACAACCAAAAGTAGAAATTAGGTAAGGCAGCGGAATGAAGACAGCGGCCTACGATTGCCACAGGCAACGACCGGAGACTAAGACCTAGCAGTCACCATCGTCTTCTCCGCCCTCCTGGTAGTAGGCATATGGATCCCCCAAGTCTTCATTTCCACCATCTGAAGGTTTGTGCGTATAGCAAGGGTGAGTACCAACCGTACTCAGCAAGCCAACACGGAAAGGTGCACATGATAGGGGATTCTCAAGAAAATGCTGTGGTTTATTTGCACAAAGCCAACTTTATAAATCTTTTCACAAACCTAGCATCTAGCCAAGTTTCAGTTCCATAGTTCATTAAGTCGGCGACGGTTCTGTCTATCATCCACTGTGATTCCAAGGATGGCTTCTCGCCTCCGGTTCGTCATGGTTTCCTAGGGAGTCCACCCCTTCTCGCCTTTCGAGAAGTTGATCTACCAGTGAATAAAAATCATCATGCTAACCCATCCCATCATTTTAAAGTTTAGAGTCTAGCCAAGAGAAAGTCTTGTCACGATGCTCAATATCCGCGAGCACGGCTATTCGAATAGATTGATTCATTCACACTGCAGTGGATGTACACTTTACCCGTACTCCGTGACTGCCCAACAAATGAGCCTACATCCCAACACATAAGACGGTCACGGCAAAGCCTTTTGATAACCTCATTTTGGCAGTACCCGCTCCATGAACTTAAATCCTCTTGCACTCTAGCCGTCCTTTTCTAGCAGTGTGAGGAGTTCTGGTGCTCCCAGGGTAAGGGAAGACTTCATTCATCAAGTTATAATTAATTTTGATTTTCAATCATCCATTCCCAATCTCATCTCATACATAGGAACCACTATGCAGGGGTACCGCCTCAGCTCGGCTATTTACTCCGCCAGGTTTATACCCATTTGAGAAGTACGGTTGTACTGGCTCGTTTCCCGGCTATCTCATGGCTCGGTCCTTAATTGACCAGGGTCGGCACTTGCCTTTTCCGGAATCCACCCAAATCATCCAGCCACCCCAGTCTAAAACATTTGGTTGGTATTTTCAGTTTTCATCAAAACTCATTTGATCATTCTCATGGCAATGTGGCGCTCATGTCTCCACATGCTGTATCCCAACTACCTTTCCCAAAGGTAGTTGCCCAAGCATATAGCTATTTGCAAAAGCATGAGTATGCATGAATCTAATAATAGCATGGCTAAGCATTTTACCAAAGATATTCTCCGGTTGTACGTATCACATCGAGGGTTACAAGGAATAATTCTAAAGGTAATCAATAACAAGGCATGACATAACAAGTATAGGTAATTCTTTGTGTATAGCATGCATGTTTAAAGTTTAAACAATATCATTTCGTAGTTGGGGTCAATATGTTCAAAGTGTGATGACTTGCCTTGCTCACACGCTTGTTGAACGGGGCCTTCAATGGAGTCGGTGCCTGCTTCTTCGGGTGCTAACCGTACGTGCGAAAAGAAAGATTGAACTCGTTTAGAATCCAATAAGAATGAATAAAAGATCAAGAAAACCATAAAAGAACTCCAAAATATCTACCCTGCGATTTTAATCGAGTTAGGGAAGAATTTTGAATGAAATATGAGTAAAGAAAACGAGTAAGGGTCATTTTAGGGTTTTCGCAAAATACCGATTAAAAGATTAGGTGATAAACCAATAAATGTTGTTTGAAAGATTTTCTATTTTAAGTATGGTGAGTTAGAAAGCCAAACCATATTTTAAAAAGGCAAGAAAGAATAAATAAATCATCAAGAAAGTTTTACGCGAAAAGTGAAGTTGTCGGAAACCTTATTTCGAAATGTGAGTTTTTCTTTGAGGAAAATGTATGAGAAAACTATATATTTCTGCACAAATATTTCCCAAAAATTTTTCCCAATTTTTCTAGAATTTTTCCCCATTTTTCTAATTATTTTCTCCTTCTTTTCTTTTCTTTTCCCTATTTTATTCTATTAAACTGCATTTTTTTGAATGTCATCTCATGGGGAACATTACACCGTATGATTAGATTTAAGCCTTAGGCTTGCCACCCTAACGCATTTGGTTAACTTGGGACAATAACATGACTAGCTTATAGGCCTAGGTTATGCTTAGACCTGGTTAGACTTACTAGCATAATAAATGGGTAATTTCATCTAGACTACATTATGTTGGACACATGAAATGAAAGATATAATCCGAGGACTTTGTGGACCGAACTAATAACTAAAACATGACAAATGGTGGGTTGTGGGCGCTGTGGTTTTGATAGTGGTGCCCATGGCATTTAAGGACCAGTTCACAGGAAACCCTCGGAAGAATGACCGTACAAACCACAAGCCAGAATGGGCAATGGTGGGTCCTGTAGTGTAGCCCTTCCTAGCCGACGAACCCAGGCAAGGGTGAGCGTGATAGAGTTGCAGTTGGCCGAGGGCTTACCGGTTGCTGGGCTGCCAGATTTACCGTGGCACTCTGGGGGGCTGCCCACGGCCCAGGAACGGGAGTGGGGGAGAAACCTTGGTGTGGTTCGCTTGGTTAGCGAGGGGTTATACGAAAGGTCCTATCACAGTCCCTTTCCGGGGTACCGTGGCGGTATTCCGGTGCACGGGAAGCCGTGTTGTGGGGCTGTGTCTTGTGGGTATAGTTGTACACCTCTGATCAGAGTAAAACTATTCGAATAGCCGTCCCACGGTTATGGGCGATCAACCGACTTCACCATGATTAGCCCCACACTGCTGAAAACCTGTTAATTTGACCATGGCTAGTACAGTTGGATGGTTTGGGCCTGTCTCAACGTAGGGATAATGTTGGACAGTGTTGGATTTAATATGAATTAATTAGTTAATTTATCTTTTTTCGTATTCATGTTCAAAACTCCTTTTGTTTGCAAAAACCCTAGCTGTTTGTGCTAAAGGCAACCCGAGCCAAATCCTCGTCTTCCCCCTTGCATCATACCCTCTCTTTTCTGGTATGACTTGCTGAGTACGTGGAAGTACTCATCCTTGCCTCTTCACCAAAACCTGAGCAAGAAGCCAAAGAAGAAGATGAAGTTGAGTAGGCTTTGTCCTGCACTCGGGAAGTTGCCTGTGAATTGGGTGAAGCCACGTGGCAAGCGTCAAGTTTAGGCTTAGGCCCCTTATTCTTTTTTCACTGCTCTTTTGTAATCTTTTTGTAATGTTTCTAAGACGTGAAACTGTAATATCAACCATTATCGTATGTGTACCCTGTCTGGTACTGGACATGGATTAATACACATATAGCTTCGGAAATTCTGGTCTGAATTTCTGGGCGTGACAGGTTAGCAGTTACAACCAATGGAAAAGTTAATCAGGAGTCAGTATGTTCAAGAGTTGCATGAGAGTCTATCTTATGTGGGACCTCTCGTCAGCATTTGAGTGTTGAGTTCCAAGCATCCCTGGAACGAAAATGAACCGCCGTTGCTTCATTTCGATCGACCGATGGAGTATCCAATTTTAAAAGTCAAGGTTCGTTGTAAATCAGAGAGATGTTAGACAACCTCAAGGATGGCAATGTAATTATTCACTGTTGGGTGAAAGCTCAACTGCTGGCTTTAAAAGCGAGCTCGAAGATGAGTTTAATTATACCTTGTAACCGTTTGCCTTAAGGTTCAACAACACGGCGGATTGGATTGTAACCAAAGGAGTCGGTTGTGAGCCGTTAGTAGGGTTACTGTCACGCCCCGATTTTCGATTGGGACTAAAAATCTTTTAAAAATACATTTTCTAGAAATTATTAAAAAGAAAAGTAATTAATCAAGTGAATTTATTAAGGAAATAAAATTTTTCTTTAAAAATCATGGCTGGAAATATTTTTATAATATTCTCCATGCCCTAAAATACTCTCCGAAATTTTCGTGAAATTCTGGAGCTCCAGAAATAATTTTAATAATACAAAAACATTTAAGTAATTACTTAAACGAATTATTTAATCAGTAAATGATGTTTTTATATTTTTATTAAATACTTTGAATGCCCATATATTTCCAGGATTTTTCTTGGATTTAATTGAGCATTGGAAGCATTGATAAAAATACAATAATCATTTATGCGATTAAATAAATGGAAAACAAATTTAAATTCTCTTTCTCGCCTCTGCTGCCTTCGCCCATCTAGCAAAAGTTTAAAACACGTCGCCGGTTCGGCCCAGCTCGCCCGCTGCTCCTTGCGCAAGTCTGCTTTGTGTCCCTCACTCGCCCTCTCTCTCCCTCACCGTCGCGTGGGTCCCGCTTGTCGCCCGCTTCCTTCCTCCCGAGCCACCGACAGTGGGCCCCACCTATCGGGTCGTCCCCAACCTTCGTCCGCAATCCCCGCAACCATGCCGCCGGAGCCTGCGCCCACGTCACCACCTCTCGGCCGTCCTGCGTGTACTCCCGCACGGCCTTAAGCCGCCCCACTCCACCCCGCACCTTGCGCGCCATCTCCTCCCCCCACTTCCCCGTGGAAACCGGCACCGAACGCCTCTCTCTCTCACATCGGCCGCCCCATGTCGACCGTTTTTCCCAGCCACCCGGCCTCGCCGCCGCCTTCCGATCCCCTTAAAGGCATCCCCTGTGCACCCCGCCCGTTTCCCCTCTCTCTCCCGAGCTCGCAGCGTTTCTCCTCGCTCTCCCCGTGCTAAGTCGTGCGCCGCCGCTCGCCGGTTCTCCTCCGGTCACATGCCATCGCTTTTTTTCAATGGCCATTGCCACACGCCGAGCCCACCATAGCCTTCGTCGCACCGCCCTCGGGCCGTTGTCGGAGCGTCCCACCACCGCTAACCCGAGCCGATGCCGCCCATTTTCACCTTCGGCCGCTCAATTCGCCGCACCCGCCGCACATCGCCTTGATCCGCCACCACCGCCATGTGCGCGGTTGTTAACGCCAAAATTTGGTAAGCCCCAAAGTCCTTATCGGCTAAGGGTTAGTATCGGCTCAAAGCAGAATCGGCTGAGAGTGTCGCGACAGCCGATGGAGGATCCATATTTCTAGCAGCCGGGTTCTTGTTAGATTTGGTTTGAGAAGATCTTATCTAGAAGAAACCGAGACCAGGGAAGATACGACTTGTATCTATTAATTAGGAAGAGATTGTTAGTTTCCTATTTTATCTTTAGGAAAGTCTGTTTTGTAATCTGTTAGGATCTTTGTCATCCCACGGGTATAAATATGTAAGCCCGGGGTTCATGTAAATCATCTCTCGATCAATACAATTCGGCGCATCGCCACTCTTTTGTTCTTCATCTTTGTTCGACATCCGGCGGAACTTGGCATCCGGCGCTGGGCTGCATCGGTTAGGTTCGACCTCCAGCAAAGGAATAAGTCCAACGTTCTGTCAGATCAGGCGATCATATTGACTACGTCGACGTCATCCAAGGCTGCATCAGTACGTTCGATCTCTTGGATTGCTCCGGTTTAGTTAGCATGCTTGCCTGACTATTTATCATATGTCTCTGTTGAATCTAATTTTAGTATCTCGATTTGGCTCTATCGACTATCTCTCGTTTTAGGGTTGCTGCCGATACCGGTTAAATCGTTATATTAGATTAGATTAGCTTAGGCATCTACCACCCTGAAAATCAGCCAAGGGCTTGATTGTCTAGATATTGCGTTTCTTTTCATACTTAGTGATGTATCAGTTTGATCTACTAAGTCGTGATTAGAACCGTAATCTCTAGCATGTCTGTTGGTTGCCACTAAGGGTTTCATTGGGGTTTCAGCCGGTGAGTTATCTGGGCATTTCATCGGCTGGCAAGGATTGTATACAAGTTGGATCTAGCCGATTGGATTTAATGACATCGGACTTCCAGCCGATATGTGTTTTAACCTTTAAATCAGTATTTATTATATCATGTGATTGCTTTGCGTCATATTACATTGCTATATCATCATGTTATCATCAGTCAATCGTCTTTATATAAATATTTGTTCAACACACAGCCGATGGATTCAAACCCTAACACCATCGGCTAGCATCAGCATCGTCTGAAATTGCACCATCGGCTAGCATCAGCATCGGTTGAAATTGCACCATCGGCTTATCAGCCGATCAGTTAGTTTTTGGGTATCGGTCTATCGGCCGATATGATTTATGTTCTACTATTTTGCATGACTTATCAGTGGCAGAATCAAACTGACTGGCACGCCCACGCTTTATCTATTCTAGGACCTGCACTCGAGCTAAGCAGACCTCCCAGGCCGACGTGTTGATTTTTCCCGTCAACAGCCATCTCCCATAGAACCTCGGTCGGCACTTCTTTTCTCCCAATCAGCACCGGATCGAGCTTCTTCCCGTGCTCCGAGTGCGCTGCCGCTTTTGGCCGCCCCCGGCCGCCAACCACCACCGCCCGAGCTGACTAACCGCGTCGCCCCCTTCCTCGCCCAATCCGTCGCTGGATTTTCATCCTCTTCGACCGGTGAGGTTCCCTTCCCCTGCCGCCGCTGTCGGTCGTTGTCTCCTGCCACTCTACGTCGGCTTTTTCCTCCCTAAACCCTCCTCTCTCTTCCTCAGGTCAAGGACGAGCTCGTTCGCCTCTTCGCAAGTGCCACCCGTCGCCGGTGCGCCGCCGCCTCCCTCCGCCCGAGCTCCACCGGTCGTCGCCCTAGTGTCATGCTCCACGGTGAGCTCCCCTCCCTCTTTCCCCTTCTCCGTCAGTGGCCTCCGTCGCACTCCGTTGCACTGCCGCTTGCCGCCGATGATCTTCGGGTCCCGTGCTCCGCCCGCGCCATCGCTCGCCGGTGCGTTGCCTCGTCGCTGGTCCGCATCGCCGTCCCACCTCGCTCCCCGGCCGTTAGATCGGCCCGAGGCCGATCCGAGCCATCCTTTCCCCGTGGCCACCCGATCCCCTCGGGGCGATCTAGGCCATCCACGTGGTGGACCGGGGGCCGGTCCGTGTGGACTTGGTCCACCGTGGGCCGCCCGTGGACTGCACGTGCCACCGCTGACGTCAGCTGACGTCAATCCTTTCTGCTGACATCAGCCCTGGTTTGCTGACGTCACCGCGCCGTGCCTGCTGACATCAGCATCACTCTTTTCCCCTTATAAAATTAATTAAATATTGCACAATAAACCGAATTTAATTTCTAGAATTCAATTATATGGCCTAAAACTTCTAAAATTTATATCTAATCCATACGAACTCCCAATTGGGCCATTCAAATTACAAAATTCATCTTAAATTGAGCTTACATGTTTGTTTACTTTCCATGTATTGTTTATTTGATTTTTATTAGGTTTTTTTCCTCGTTTTGCGTGCCAGCGTGTAGACTTCGCCGTTTTGGGTGTTCGCGCTCGCAAAGAAGAGAAGTTCAGCTGAAGAAGTGTTGACTATAAATCTTTCCCACGCGCTGGCCTGGGAGATCCACTTAACTCTAGTGCAGGTCCGTTCTTGGCTACCTTTGGTGTTTAAAGCGTGCCAGTTGGTTTGATCCTTTAACCAACAAGAAACAAGAAATAGACATTAAGTTAAAATTAGATCTTACAGGATCGGCTAAAGGCATCAATTTATACATAATTACTACTCCAAAGCGCACTTAGGCTATGCCAAGACAGTATAAATCACTTAGGCTAAAAGCATGTTAGGGTAGTAATTATCTCATTGATAATTTAGCCGATACTGCAAATCTAATGTGAATCGGCTAATACTCCCATACATTTTATAAAAAGATATTAATCTGATCTAAATGTGCTAAACCTAGATCAATTGTTTGTCAGCATAGCATGAGAGATTGACATCGGCTTAGGGCACTTAGATAGATTAAGATCTTGATATAAAAGGCAGTTTTAATATACCTAATAGGGAATATAACTATGAAGATAATTGAAACAGATAAGGCCAGATGAAACCCCGGCACTGTCTCTAAAGATAAACATCTAGTCGAATGAATCTTAATAGTTCTAAAAGCGACTTAATAGATCAATATGATGCAGCATTAAGTACAAAAAGAAGTATCAGATCTATAAAAACGGATGTAAAACCCTCAAGACGGTGGATACAACATATAACCTGGTTCAACATCTAGATCTAGCTCTATCGGCTACTGTCTCCCGAGAGAAACCAGCCGACGGTGAGATAGATCTAGATATTGCTCTAGATTATTTGTCGTATATGATAATTTGCGCAGTTCATAACACCAAAACTAGAGTATCATGACGATGTAAGCACTAGTTTCGACGATACATACCGCTAATGATAAGTAATTACCTTGCTTGGAGATCGAGATCGATGCAGTCCGAAGCGAGATCAAGAACTCGTCTAAAAGAAAAAGGTTTGGCGATGCGCCGAGTTTGTATTGATGTGTGTGTTGATATCTTTACAAAGAGCCCTCGGGTCTTATTTATACCCAGGCATAACAATATCCGTGTAAGACACGGTTTCTACCTTATCTACTATCTAAAGTACGACAATATCTCGGGATATAGCCCCAATGTCGCATTACAAAAGGAATATCTATACAAATCCCTATTTTGCAGATACAATTGCCGTTACATGACTCTATCCATAGATGGCAATATCTTTAACGAACATTTGGGAACCGAATCTAACATTTATCTTCAAGCTTCCTTATCGGAGATGGTTCCATCTTCTTCTCTGAATCGGAATCGGCTATCGGTTATCCTTGTCCGATTCGGCCTCAGCCGACTGGTTTCCTAGCCGATTTAGTCTTAGCCGATGCAGCCTCTGTTTCTCCGGCGAAACACAATTCTGATCCGATTCCGCTTCAATTTCGGCCTTGAACTCAGGGATTTGGTTACCAAATTTGGTCATTAACACATGCCCCCAAGTCCGTGATAAGATAATATCGCGGATTTGCCTCCTTTTCAAATTCCCATGTGACTCCCATCCTATTCTGTTTCGGCCATCGAAAAAACTCTTTAAATACTGCCCACCCAACCGAAACAAGCCACGCTGTCACTTTTCGCTCCTTAAGCCCTAGCCAAAAAAACTTTCCCTCTTCCTCGGCGACCTGATCGGAACCGCCTCCAGATCTCACCGGCACGCACTCCTGAAGCGGCGACCTCCCTGCGCCGATGGCATCCTCAAGCACCCCTTCCGACGCAGCCCCCGCGGAGTACCCTGAGGTAAGTTTCTTCTCGGCTCAAACTCTTTACTTTGCGCAATCTGGTTTTTTCTCCATTTTTTTATTCCATTATTCCTTCTTGCGATTTGTAGCACCTATCCCACCAAATTGCGATCCCTAGCCTTCTTCATCCTGACCAGCTACTGTTAGGGCCGATTGGTAGCCTAGACCCCACTGAGTTCATCAACGCTGAAACCAATCGGATCCCCTTTAGGTTTTCTACCCCGGACTTAGCTTACTGGACAGGGACCTTCAAATCCTGGCCCTCAACAGACAAATCTTGGCCATCTTGGTATGCTAGGATGTCGGCTAGCAAGCAAGCCACCTAGGACGAAATAGGAATCGGCCAATGCTTAGCTCTGACTTTAGCCGACATGTCCAAGGATGAACCACTGCTATCGGCTGCTAGTTACTTTTGGTTGGACACGCTGAACGCGTTCCTCTTTAGGCAAGGGCCCATGACACCAACTCTCATGACATAGTCATGCTAACCAGCCTAGACATAACATCGGCTGTTGCCCCCTCTGATCTGAATATCAAGTGCCACCACAATTTCAAGACCAAGAGCATCGGCGGCTGGAGTGGATTCATATCAATGAACATGAGGGGCGACCCGGTCTCCAACAGGGAACATGCAGCTTTCTTGATGATGTGGTTGGAGAAATTCATTTTCTGCGGATCAAGTTGTGGGCCGACCACCAACTGGCAACATGTAGCCGAAGCATTAATGGAGAAAAGGAAAATTCCCCTAGGAAAATACCTGCTCGGCTACTTGTACCAAATGCTGAGCAATGTGCCGATGAAGCTAGCTTCGAAACAATCTATCAACATCAGAGGGCCCTGGTGGCTGCTTCAGCTGTGGCTCAACCTGTACACCTATAAAGTTGCCAATCGACCAAACCTGCTTGAGGCCGATTTCCCCCTAGTCAAGCCAAAGTATCATGATGACAAGGAGATAACTACTCGGCGCTGTATGTCATATGGAGAAGCTACTTCTTCTTCTTCGGGTTCGAAGCTGTCAGCCGAATACTTCAAAATTGGTTCAGCAACTTCTACAATGGGTTCCCAGCCGACTCTACCATTTGGTTCGCTTATGATAAGTTCAGCAAATTTGAGCGGCCAGATGATCTTCGGCCAGATGAGATCAATTCCCCAAAGTTTGATAAGCCGAGAGAGATCTTCACCACTGCCATCTCTCCTTGCATCCTGCCAGTTGGCATCCACCAAGGAAGAAACATTCAGAAGAGCTACGAGTTCTACCATCCGATGGCAGCTGCAAGACAACTTGGGCTAGGTCAATTGCTGATTGAGCTGTACTACTTAGACAAGATCCAAGCCAGAGTCATTATTGATGGCAAAGTCATGATGCTTCAGCTATTAAGCCTCCCAAGCCCTCCTCTTGGCAGCTTCAGGGTCATCGAGCTAGCGGTCACAAGGATAAATGACTTTAGCCGATGGTGGGTAGAATGGAAATCACACATATTCCACCAATCGGCTTCCATGTATCTCACCACCGTCGACCCTGACATGATTCCATCGGTAAGCAATTATTTTCCAGTCTTTTCTCCTTTATCGGCTATGATGTGCATGTCTAGTTACTTACACCTTTGTTCCTGCAGACGAACGATGTTTCTCCTCCCCGGGTCAACCGATCAGGAGCGGCCATCAGTTATGGCCTTGGCGTGCTGCCAAATGACTGTGGGTTGGCGCCATCCATAATCGGCTTCAATGCGCCGAAGGTGTCAACCCTACTCCACGGCCAAACCTGCGAACCTATCCGTCGGCAAAAATGGGACAAGCCTTCGGCTGCCGTTGCACCGGTTGTGGCGAAGAAGCAGCCTGCCAAGAAGCAGAAACCAAGTCCAGTCGATGACCTATCCCTCATCGACCCAGAAATCGACGCAGTGCTTGACGATGAGGTCCTTGGTGAAGAAGTTGAGGACGCCATTGACGAGGCTGCAGCCGACTCCAGCTCCTCCGACAAATACGCTCGAACTCCGTCAGCCGACAAGGCCTCTGTGCAGAAAACGCCAAGTCCACCAAAATGCCCCGTCCGTCCGACGCCGGTAAGCGACTTTCAATACTTTTCGTCTCCTGACTTCTTTATTCATACTCGTCTTACTATATTCTTTACATCGGCAGAGGAAGAAACTAGCCACCAAGAAGAAAATGGCTCCTCTCCGTTCAGTAAATATTTTGACTCCACACACTTTCTCTTATCAGCCGATCTTTAACCTTGTGCTTTTTTCAGCTTCCTCGCGCCCCAACACTTGCCCCCAGGTATCAAGTGAACACACTCCGTCGGCTGCAGGTGACAGGAATGCTGATGACAAAGCGACATTGGCTCCAGCAGTCCAAGTAAGTATTATAACTGTCTTCTTCGCAATCGGCTCCATGATTTCTATCCATGCTATAACTGTTCTTTGCCTGGCAGAGCGTAGTCGATCTCCTGGGCTTCGACTTGTCAGAGTTTGTTGACCCGGATGAGGCCACTGACAAGGCCCTAGTGTCGCTTGATGAAGCCCTGAGGACTACGCTAGCCAACATTGCTAATCGGCTGGAGAGCTCATTGGACGCGCTGATAGCCGATTGCGGTTCCGTCCGTAATCGGTTCGAAGAGATTCAAGCCAGGCTTCCAGATGACTTGGCTGATACAATCACGCCAGCAACCATCCTTGAAGCACATCGGCACAAATATGAGCGGGCAATGCAGCGCATAACCGATCACCGAGAGAACAAATCACTAGCGGCGGCCATCAAATCTAACCAACAAGAGATCAAAGCGAAGAAGGACAAGTTTGATGCGTTGAAGACAGAGCCGATTGCCAAACTCGATCGGCTTCGTGCACGTCAGGACAAACTGGTAGCTGAACTCATCCAGCTTGAGACCGAGATCGTGGTCCAAGAAGAATGCGTGGCCGGCCTGCCGAAGGAGATAGAAGATGAACGATCAAGCATCAAGGCGGCCGTATCCTATCTGACGGATCTGACGAAGGCGGTGAAGTCAGTGGCTGGGACCGATGCAGCCGATGTTAAGGCAATCAAAGACATCGACGAGATCCGTCGTAAAGCGATCTCGGCTATTGTTGAATTCCTTGGGAGCTGAGCCGATTGTAATAGTTGGCCAGGGCAAAACTTGTAAATCTTGTAATCTAACTGTTTTTGTAATCGGCTCTCACCATCTCTTGTGACTGATTTGAACTATCTTTTGTAATTGGCTTGCCTCACTTGATCTTCACTTAATGCATGCTTGCCGATCACATTACCTATGTATTTTTCATGGCCTCAAAAGCATCAAAATTTTTAAAAAAAACCTCTTATCTGTCTTCTTGATATCTGTTGTGTATGTATATGTCCCCCTAATTTTGTTGATGGTGTATTCAGTGTGAACAAAATTAGTAAGTAAAAAACTTTATCGTGTCGGCCAGACTGAGCCGATTGTAGAAACTCAGGGGAAAAACTTGGCGCAAAAACGTCCTAAAAGGCGATGCGTGCATCACGACACATCGGCTAACACGAATCGACACAACCATAGCCGAATCATGAATTGATCCACACACTTGGGTAATACTTTTTTAGATACTTGCCATTTAGATCCCTTCGAAACACCTCTCCATCTAGTCCTTCTAGCATATAGGCTCCCTTGAAGACGCATTTGTGGATCTTGAAAGACCCCTCCCAATTTGGTGACCACTTGCCAAATTTATTATCCCTTGATCCAATCGGCAACATTAATTTCCAAACGAGTTCGCCCTCTTCAAAAGATTTAGGCACAACTTTCTTGTTATAGTGACGGGCTACTCATTCCTTATCGCTTGTTATTTTTTCCGAGGCCCTCATCCGTGACAAAACTAGATCTTCTGATTCATCTACCATCAGGTTGTAGTAATCATCGGCTGTAAGCTGATCTTATAACTGAATCCTTCTTGAGCTGATGATGTTTTCCCATGACAGGACTGCTTCATGCCCATAGACCAGTTTATATGGAGGGACTTGGATAGATCCATGGCAAGCCATCCGATAGGCCCAGAGTGATTCGGCTAATCGATTGTGCTATTGCTTTGGATATTCAGCGATCTTCCTCTTTATCAGCTTGATTAGACTCTTGTTTGAGGCCTTTGCCTGTCCGTTAGCCTGAGCATAATACGACGAAGAGTTGAGTAACTTGATTCCCATGCCATCGACAAACTGAACAAACTCGTCTGATATGAAGATAGATCCATGTGTTGTTATTGTTTGAGGGACGCTGAATCGGTATATGATATGCTCCTTAACAAACTCGATTGTGTCCTTTGAATCAACCTTCTTTAAAGGAATTGCTTCCACCCACTTTGTGAAATAATCTGTTGCTACCAATATGAACTTATGTCCCTTGCACGAGGGTGGATTGATCTGGCCGATCATATCGATTCCCCAACCTCTGAACGGCCAAGGCTTGATAATTGGATTCATAGTCGATGCTGGTGCCCTCTGTATAGCTCCAAATTTCTGACAATCCTAGCAACCCTTGTAATGTTTGAAACAATCCTCCAGCATCGTCGGCCAAAAATACCCTGCTCTTCAAAGTAGCCACTTCATCTTGTGAGCCAATTGGTGCGTGCCACAGATTCCTTCGTGCACTTCTCCGATAGCCACCTTGGCTTGATCAGCGCTAAGACACTTAAGCAGCACACCATCAATCGCCCGATAGTATAAATCTTCGTCGAGCAAAACATATCTCAAAGCCTTGTAGCGCAATTTTCTTGAAGCCGATTGGGAGGGATTTTGTAGATAGCATTTGAAGGGCACCATTGGGGGTTGGTCGATTGCTTATCGTCGCCATTTTCTTGATCTTCTTCCTGGAAGAAGTCTTGGTGGATGGGGCCGAGCCGATCATGAACAGAGGGCTTACGCTGGTTGAGTCGAACGGCTCAGGGGACGAATCGGTTAGAACTCTCTAGTTGTGGTTCCCTATATTCATCTTCTCTGTAATCACTACACGCCGGGCAATTTTCGAGGGTTGGCAATCTCATTCCTTGCTCCCAACAGAACCTGAAGAACTCGCAATGCCAATGTGGATCACAATCGTCGTGGCGGCGGTAATACGCCATGCCCAGCCGATCCGACGTCCTTTGGTTCGGCCTGACGCGCCAGCTCTCCTCTTCCTGTTGGATCCTACGTTGGAATGGCAATAGGTTGTCCTGCCTGGGCCGATGATCAACCGATCGCGCGTTGGTGTGGACCATGTTGATTGACACAGTCATATCCCCAATCGGCTCTCTGTGGGATGATCCCGAGTCGACGCTAACTGTCTCGGCTGAACTATACGTCATTCGATGTTGCTGATCAGCTCGCCCATGGACGGTTTGCACCATGTTGACTGGGAAGGGGTTGCCATCAACCTTCATTGGCTTGGCCGATTCTTCGAACTTTATCTTCCCAGCTTCAATGGCTGACTGGATCTGCTGCCTGAACACCTTGCAATCGTTCGTGCTTGTGGGAGATGGTGTTGTGCCACTTGCGTATCTTTTCTTTTTGAGCTCATCGGCTGATGGGATAATGTGATTGTCGGTAGCTGAATTTGCTTGTCCTTAAGCAATAAGTCGAAGATCTTATTGGCTTTGGTGATGTCGAAGTCGTACTTCTCCTCCTTGACCGTTTTCAGTAGCCACTGGCAAACGATGGCTTTCTTATTCTTGGTCCATTCGGCCGCTGCTACTTCGGCGTCATCGTCACTTGTATCTGAATCGGTTTCGATGATGACGTGGGCAACTTTCTTGACGGCCTTTCTGGACTCCTGAAAACATTGCTCGTGGGCCGCCACTCTTTGTGCCAAATGTGCCAGGCTATCAAAGTCCTGAGCCGAAAACCTCTTCCGGATCGGCGATAAGAGGCTGTGGAAGGCTAAATCGGCTAGCTGGAAATCTGACAACACTAGGCTGTAGCATCGTTTTCTCATTTCTCTGAATCTCTGAATGTAGTCTTGAACCGATTCGTCATGCCGCTGCCTGATGCTGGTCAAGTCCGACAACTTCATCTCGTGGTTGCCGGTGTAGAGATAGCTGTGGAATTATTTTTCGAGATCGGGCCAGCTTTGAATAGAGTTGCATGGCAATGACAAGAACCATGTGAAGGCCGATCCCAATAATGAAAGAGGGAACAAACAGACTCTGAGGGCATCTGTAGCCGATGCCTCCCCGCACTGCGTCAGGAATCGGCTGATGTGCTCGTATGTGGAAATATTGTCTTTCCCAGAGAATTTGGAGAAGTCTGGGACCTTGTATCAGTTCGGTAGTGGTACCCTCTCAAAATGCTCTGGATATGGATACCGATACATGTTACCAGAGTCCTTGGGTTTTAGGCCGAATTGATCGCGCATTACATCGGCAATCAAATCGGCCCAAGTCTGGTTGTCTTGAGCTTGCTGTGTCGGCTCGTATTGTTCGTACTGGATGGGTCCTTGCCGATACTGAGGTGGCAGCGTCTGCGGTCGGTAATGTTGGTCATGCTAGCCTCCCTGATACTGATACTGAGGTGGATTGACGGCAGGAGGTGGCCGATTTACCGGCGGTGGTGATTGGTTAGGGAAGAGCCGCCGGCCACCGGAATTGTACTGTAATCCTGGGAGAAGGTTGCCAACCGGCTCTGCCCGCCGCTTGAGATCGAACATGCTGGCCAGGTACTCTTGGGAATGAGGTTGCTGCCGATTCAGGATATTCGGTGGCCTTGGAGCCGATGCAGAGGCATTCGGCTGAATGGGGACTCCTCCTGGTGGACTCAGCTGTGTTGGTGGTGGCGTCGGCCGATTTTGGGTTGCCAACACCCTGTAGCCTGGGAATTGGCCATCGGTGAAGTAGGTTGGCCTCCTCTACAATTGATCGGCAATCTTTGAGTCGACCATAGTGGCAATCATATTGTTGAGGGTGTTGACCAGTATGTCACTCTGATTGACGAGGGCGTGATGTACAGCCGAATCAATTTGGTCCTGCAGTGTGTGCAGACCCGAATCATCTTGCTCCTGCTTTGCATCCTCCATCTTTTGTTTTCCCTTCGTGTCGTCTGAGGAGGATGCCTTGAAGTCTTCCATGTTGAATTTATACTTCTGGTGGACAGCCCCAGATCTGGTTTGGGCGAAGGATTGCAGATGGTTGGCTTGCAGCTCTTCCACCATCTTTTTGTAGTCGGCCAGGTGTTCAGCCGACAATTGCTCTATCTTGACAGGAACGACGTTCTCCTCAGTGATCTCGGGGCTCTTGATGTTAACCATCACGTCGACTGTAGCGATCTGCTGATGGTCCCACTGGGCGTGCCAAGAAGTGTGTTGACGAGAAATCTTTCCCACGCGCTGGCCTGGGAGACTGCTTAACTCCAGTGCAGGTTCGTTCTTGGCTACCTTTGGTGATTAAGGCGCGCTAGTTGGTTTGATCCTGTAACCAACAAGAAACAAGAAATAGGCATTAAGTTAAAATTAGATCCTATAGGATCGGCTGAAGGCATCAATTTATACATAATTACTATCCCAAAGCGCACTTAAACTAAGTGATTGGGATAGATCGGCTATGCCGAGACAATATAAATCACTTAGGCTAAAAGCGTGTTAGGGTAGTAGTTATCTCATTGATAATTTAGCCGATACTGTAAATCTAATGTGAATCGGCTAATACTCCGATACATTTTATAAAAAGATATTAATCTGATCTAAATGTGCTAAACCTAGATCAATTGGTTGTCGGCATAGCATGACAGATTGACATCGGCTTAGGGCACTTAGATAGATTAAGATCTTGATATAAAAGGCGGTTTTAATATATCTAATAGCAATTAAAACTAAAGATAACTAAAACAGGTAAGGCCGGCTGAAACCCCGGCACTGTCCCTAAAGATAAACATCTAGCGGAATATATCTTAATAATTCTAAAAGTGACTTAATAAATCAATATGATGCAACATTAAGTACAAAAAAAAGTATCAGATCCATAAAAACTGATGTAAACCCCTCAAGATGGTGGTTACGACATATAACCTAGTTCAACATCTAGATCTAGCTTTATCGGCTACTGTCTCCCGAGAGAAATTAGCCGACAGTGCGATAGATCTAGATATTGCTCTAGATTATATGCCATATATGATAATTTACGCAGTTCATAACATCAAAACTAGAGTATCATGATGATGTAAGCACTAATTTCGACGATACAAACCACTAATGACAAGTAATTACCTTGCTTGGAGATCGAGATCGATGCAGCCCGAAGCGAGATCAAGAACTCGTCTAAAAGAAAAAGGTTTGGCGATGCACCGGGTTTGTATTGATGTGTGTATGTTTACAAAGAGCCCTCGGGTCTTATTTATACCCAGGCACCACAATATTCATGTAGGACACGGTTGCTACCCTATTTACTATTTACAGTACGGTAATATCTCGGGACGCAGCCCCATGTCGCATTACAAAAGGAATATCTATACAAATCCCTATTTTACAGATACAATTGCCGTTACAGGACTATATCCATAGATGACAATATCTTTAACGCATATTTGGGAACCGACCCTAACACTTATCTTCAAGCTTCCTTATCGGGATCAGTTCCATCTTCATCCTTGAATCGGAATCGGCTATCGGCTATCCTTATCCGATTCGGTCTTAGCCGACTAGTTTCCCAGTCGATTCGGTCTTAGCCGATGCGGCCTCTGTTTCTCTATAGATCACATTTTCGATCCGACTCCGCTTCAATCTTGGCCTTGAACCCAGGGATTTGGTTACCAAATTTGGTCGTTAATAGGTTTGTGGTTAGAGCTTTTCATGGGTTATGCGGTCGGATTAAAGGGTGTGTGAGCACCTGTGAATCAAGGTGAAACTAACTATGACCTCAACTTGGTCGGAGATGCTCTGAATTGGCTTGGCACCGTGCAAGCTCCGGCCGGAAAGCAAGGGAACTCTGACGGCTCTCGTCGTCGGGGTTCTCCGGTGATCTATAACCTCGATTATGTTAGGGAAAAGTTGCTATAAAGTGCGTAGAGCGTAAGGATACCTGCAATTTGAAGATCGCCTGGCCGAAGATGCTTAATTTTGAGGTTTCCCTCTTGTGGTCGGATTAGGGTTTTTTCAAACTAGACTTTGATTTTTGGTAAAATTGACAGTATATAGGCTATAATGGTTGGGGGTTTTTGAGGGGTATTAGAGAGGGAAAGGTGGAGATCCAAATTGGTATACAAGGCTCGAGCTACTGAGGTCTATTTATAGGGTTTAAAGTCGGTTTCATCAGATGATTGCTTCGGCGGCCACGTCGATTCAATATAAGTCGGTTCGAATTGGATGATCATAGTGAGGTGTTTGGTCAAATCACATTCAGCCATTTGCTAAGGTGATAGTGATGCTTTAGAGTCGGTTCCTTGCTTCAATGGGCGAGGATAGGTTCCCAGAAATTGAATCCACGATGGCTATGGCAGTTTACGAGCATTAGCTCGCCGGGAATTTGAAATAGTGTTGTGTTGATCTAATAGGTTGTTGGCACATTGGAAGGCTTATGTCGGTTCCTGAAGATTGAGTTGTGGTGTTGATAAAGGAAGCTAGTGCCCACAGGTCATCGACCGTGGAAGGGAGCAACCGTGGGTTGGTTGAGACCAGAGGTAGAAGAAGACTGGGAAAGAAGAAAAAGAAGGAAAGAAAGAGAAAAGAAAAAGAAAGAGAAAATGAAAAAGTAAAATTAAAAGAAAAAGGGAAATTTTGAGGAAAAGATTTGATAAAATTTTATTTAGATTTTAAAATTAATTTTAAATTTTAACTTTTATGAATTTTCTTAATTTAAAAACTAAATTAAGATTTTTCAAAAATAATGACCAATCATTAATATTATTTGGTTTTCTAGCTTGGATTTAAACAAAATTTTATAAGTATTTAGGAGATTTTAAATACTTTATACTAAATATAGTACAAGATTCATTCGCAAAAAAATTCTTTGCTTTTATATTTATATTTGACAAAGACAATTTTGAGACTCTTACACATGGTGATTCTGGATAGGGATTTAATACACAAAATAGTCTAGAAATTTGGCAAATTTTCTAGGCGTGACACGCCGCCGAGCAACGGGGGCCGCCTTGACTTCTTCCTTGCCTCCTCCGTCAGGATCCCCAGGTTCTTCGCTGTTACGTCGCCTTCTTCCTCTCCTCGACCCAAGCTCATCACGTGTTAGTTGGGGGAGGAGGAGAGGAGGGGTAGCACGGTGATGGCTGGAAGAGGGGTCGGCATGTCGGAGAGACTGAGAGGGAGGGAAAAGTGGAGAGGAGGGGGTACTTTATATTATTTTGTGGTTTTAGGGTGCTTAGTGTAAATATTGGAAACTATGAGGACTGAAATAGAAAATACTAGGGTCTTGTATCAAAAATTGAAACCTCAACTACAGTCACTTTGCACCGTGAGAGATAAAATATGGCTTTAGGATAAGTGGTATCTGAGGCCCTTCGTAGGAGGGGCTTGAATTGTTCATGCCTTTACCACCATAACTAGGACCAAGAGGAAGGAAGGTCGCCAGAATTGTCCTTTGGCAGTCAGTGACGGACACGAGGGACGACCAAGGCCATAACCACCTCATATCGGGAGTTCGAGGCTGAAGTAGTAACCATCTTCAATGAGTGCTTAGAATGGATAACGATTGGATCTGCCCGTTGGCATGCTCACTAGCCCTAGCGACCTTGAGGCTTGGTGGGCCAACTAGATCATTGTCGCAGCCATATCTAGCAGCTCACGACTGGCACTAGCCAGGCAAGGGAAGGGTGATCTTATCGCCATGGAGGAAGGGAAGAGGGAGGAGATGTAGAGTGTGGAGGACAGGATGGAGTCAAGGAGGTGAGGCAAAGAGGACGGAGATGAGAGCAAAGCGGTGCTGGATGGGGGGTCGAGGGCGGCAGCATCAAGAGGAAGATGTGTCGATGGTGTTGAAAGTGCATCTATCCTCCTAAGTGGGTTTTGGTGATTAACGATAAAATGGTTAAGGGACTAATGTGTTTATTGAGATAAGTGCATGTAATAGTCCCAAAGAGCTTAGGTGTGCAAAGTGTGTATAAAGGAGACCCCCCAAATAACAAATTCAAAGAAGCAAGAGGATTCAACGCTTTATTTATTTCTGTTTACTCTTGAGTTTTAGGAAAGTCGTACTATCAATAGGGGTTTCAAATGGTTACATGAGAAGATCTAAGTGCTTAAAGTACACATATAGAAGAGAGAATTTTCTAGCCCAAAATTCAAAATTTGCCCTAGGCAGGACAACAAGGCCTCACCGATAGTTCCTGACTGGAACTTCCTGGCGCCTCCTCTAGTAAATTTTTTAAGTGCTGACTGGAAGTTCTTGGCCCCCTAACCAGAACTTCCGGGCACCTCTGCAGTTCAAAATGTGAGTAACTGCTACATGATGTCAGCACAAACCTATATATATCCCACACCCCCACAGCTCACTTTTGGTAATTTCACTTTGGTTTCTTTGTCTCCTAGCTTCTCCCATGGTGTTCTTGCCTCATCCACCTTGTTCTTGAGCCTAGCAAGTGAGATTGAGTGAGATTTGAAGGTGTTGGAGAGGATTGGTGAGGACTAGGATGACTTAAGCACTTGGTGATTCTCGTTGGGCTACTGATTGATCCTTATTTCTCTTGGAGGGTGACCTCCTAGACGGTTAGGTGTCTCCCGTGAGTTTCCGTCGATTTGTGGATTGACCTGGGAAAGTTTGTAAAGGTTTTTCTTACCTCTTCAAGGAAACAAGGTATGTTAAGTGAAAATCCGAGCCGAGCCTTCAAAGGTTGTCTTGGTAGAGCGATCCTAATTCATGGTTTTTGCTAGGGGTTCAAGTTAGGGATCTTTGTGGTCATTTGAGTCCTAGTGAAGGACTTAGGGATGTTGTATTGAAAACCGGAGACTTATTCCTAGGGTTTTGCTTGGTGAGGCAAGGTGTTAATCAACACATAGCTCTACGGGAGTTCCTCAACGGAGAGTAAGACTCTTGTAGTCTGAACTTTGGGAAAAAATTCCTTGTCTCCCTTGTGTATGCTCAGTGCTTTCTGTTGAGTTTTGATGTATCCTGCTTATTTCACTTTGTCTCTTGTGCTTAGGCAAGTCTTGAAGTTTCCTGAGAATCAAGATCTGAACCTTGAAGTGCTAGAACACTGGAAGTTCTGGTCAACCTAAGCTGCCCGGAAGTTTCGGGTTCCTGCTAGGAAGTTTCAGTCCTTGTATAAATTAACCGCTGCAAATTAGAAGTGATTTTCAGAAATGCCTATTCACCCCTCCTCTAGGCGACATCTATGGGCTTTTAGGTGTTGGCGAGCTAAGGGCAACAAAAGGGGACCGATGTGCGTTGCCTTTGGTGGAAAAGACGATGTCACGTCCCAAATTTCCAGACTATTTTGCCTATTAAATCCCTGTCCAGGAATCAACCAGGATACACAAAATAATAAATTAATACACAGATCCAAACGTAAAGTAAAGCGTAAAATAAAAATACTTATGGCAAAGGCACTTAGTCGTCACACTCAAAAGAAACAGCAGCGGAAAAGAAAGATGATCCTAGCGAAACTTCAACTCCACTCCACAGGCAAACTTAACTGGGGTCTGAGCCTTGTCTTCTAACTCTGGCTTCAACTCAGAAGCAGTACACTTCTGAAAGGGGAAAAAATCGTAAGGCTGAGTACAACCACCGTACTTGACAATCCACACCGAGAAATGCAGACGTGCAAAGGGAGACAAGAGTGGCTTGGGCTATTTTGCATAAATGCAGTTGCAAACATTTATAGTTTAACAACAGTAAAACAGTTGAGTAATTAAGGCAATATTAAATATTTACTGAACAAAGCTACACCCACGTTGAACAGGCCCAACCAATCCACTTGAACTAAACTAGTTCTATTAGGTCAAATTATTAAAGTGGGACTAATCATGGTGAATCTGGTTGATCGCCCATAACTGCGGGCACGACTATTCGAATAGATTTACTCTGATCAGAGGTGCGCAACTTTACCCACAAGACACGACTCCACACATGTTACCATGCCCCGAAGTATAACCACGATACTGCAAAGGGGAAAATCATGACAAGACCTTTTGCCCCCACCCCTCGAAAGGCAGTGGGCAGCCCCCCGTGTGCCGCGGTGAATCCGACAGCCGATCAACCCTTTTAACCGGGGCCGATCCAACTCCATAACGCCCACCCTCACTAGGGTACGTTGGCCAGAGGAAAGCTATACTACGAGTCAAGCAGTTTCTCATTCTTGCTTGTGGTAAGCACTGTAATTCTTCTAGGGTTTCCCATGAACCAGTCCTTAATTGCCATGGGTGCAACAATCATAACCATGCACGCACAGCCCACCATTATTTCATATTTTAGTTTGGATAATTATGACCAATAAGACATGGCCAGGTGTTTCAAGCTTGTAGCTCATCAGAGACTAGAGTAAATAGTGTAATTATCCCATTTAGTGAGCTAGTGATAATTAAGCCTAGCTAAGCATATAGTTCTAGTAAAAATCAATATAAGTGACTAAAGCTAGTCAATTTATCACCCCAGGTTGACAAAGGAATGGATAACAAGTAAATATGGCACAAGTAAACAGATAAGATATGAATTTTAGATAACAAGTAAATATGGATTAGATATGAATTTTAGAAGTTTTGGACCATTTAAATTAATTCTGGAAATTAAAATAATTTATTGCATAATTTTTAATTATTTTTTCAATGAAAAAGGCTGATGCTGGAGTCAGCAGCCGAGGGCTGACGTCAGAAGACACGGGCGCGGGATGACATCAGTAAGCCAAAGGCTGACGTCAGCGGACCAAGGGCTGACGTCAGCGGCTGATGCTGATGTCAGGCTAACATCATCGAAGGGGAGGCGCGGTCCATGGCTGGTCCACCGTGGCTGGGTCCACGCCGATCCACGGGCGGGCACTCCACATGGCACCGACGTGGCGTCGGCGCGACAGCCACGCGACCTTCACACGGCGGACATGTGGGCGGTTGGATGGACGACCAAGATCTGCCCTGAGGTAGATCGGGCAACGAAGGAGGAACAGGGCGGCGAAGACGACCGCCGGCCAGCCAGGCAGCGCGACAGCGGCTGCCATCGGTGCCACGGCGAGCGCGGAGGGAGGCGAAAGAGCGGGAAAAAGAGATGGGAACCTTACCGAGCACACGATAGCGAGAAGAGGTGACACGGGTGGTCAGCAGTAAGTGGGAACGGCGGCACAACGCTATGACGGCTTCCGACAGTGACGGAGGGGGTGCTGATGGGCGGTGAGGGGCGGGGGAGCCGGAGAGTGCAATGACGACGCTCGGGAAGCGGCGCGACGGTGGGAAATGGTGGCCGGAGTCGAGCGGGATGGCGGCAGCTCGGGAAACATGGCGGTGGGGTGGTTCAGTGCCGATCCAAGAGCGGGGAGTGACGGCCGGGGTGCGGGGCGATGCGGCGAACGTGGCGGTGGGCTCAGTGCATGACGGCAAGGCTTGGGGCGGCGGTGGCGCATGGCCGGGGTGGCAGCGATGAGCGGCGGAGCGATGACAGAACGTGGGGAGGGCGAGCGGGGCACAATGGGCTCACGAAAAATTGGGGAACACGGGGAGGAGAGGAGCACGGGGAGGATTTATATAGCCTCAGGGGCGCGGATTTGCCTAGGATACGACGGAAAAGGCGGCGGAGCGGTTAGGCCGATGGCGGATAAGGCGGCGGTGAAAAAATTGGCTTCGACCGTTGCGCGGGCGCGGCACGAGCGGGGAAAGCGGGCGGCAGCGTTAGGGTTAAGTGGGCGCACGTGGGGAGGCCGAGAGGTGAGGGGAAAAGAGCGGCACGGGCGCGAGATCAGCGGTGGCAATGGCACGGTGGTCGGGTTAGACGGGCCGGAGGTTGGGGATACGCCCGACAAGTGGGGCCCACCTGTCGGCGTCTCGGGGAAGGTGGAGAGGGGCTGACAAATGGGGTCGACCTGTCAGAAGCCCGGGAGGGAGAGGGACGGGAAATGGACTTTGGCACGACGCAAAAGAGGATGGGCCGCAAACTCGGCCGACACAAGGGAGGAGAGAGAGAAGGCGGCTACATCGGCCGGACTGGGCCACGAGGGACCAAAAGCCGGACTTGGGACGTTCCAGGCCCAAATCGAGGGGGGAAATTTTAATTTGTTTTTCTATTAAATTAATCATCTAAATAATTTTTGAATTTTTGTAAATGCTTTCGTGCTCAAATAATTTCAAGAAAAATCCGAAAATATATGGACACTCAAAGTACTTAATAAAAATATCACCAACTCATTTAATGATTAATTTATTTATTTAAATAATTACTTTAATTCTCTTTGTATTATTATAATTTTTTTCGAGCTCCAAAATTTCACGAAAAATTTTGGAGAATATTTTAGGGCATGGAGAATATTACAAAAATATTTAATTTTCTTTTTAATTCACTTGATTAATTTACTTTTTATTTTATTTAATTTCTAGGGAATGATTTATTTAATGATTTTTAATCCCGAACAAAAATCGGTGTGACAGCCACGGCTATGCGGTTTAGTGGATTCGACGTATTTGTATGATGAGGTAACAACTACAATTCGACATATGTAGGTACGGTCGTATGATTAGACAATATGAATGATCTTAGAAAGTATATTATGATTCTCTTTAAAAAATCATTGCAACACACGGGCATTTAGCTAGCGAATGATTAAAGGTTCTAACCTTTGCATTTTACATTTATTCTTTCTTGTCCAACTACACATAATCTTATCATTTTCATAAGTGATAAGTTGAATTAGGTTGATGGTTGGTAAGCACCAAAGAGTTCGATGGAGACATGGCAACTGTAGCTTTGGTGGGCCACAGGACAAGGTGACGCTAACCGACATGGGAAGAGGGTGGTATGGAGGTTCCTGCCATAGATAGAGAAAAGGGCAAATAGAGAAAGAGAGAAGAAGAAGACATTACATAACATTGTTGCATGTGTGAGCACAAGGTAGGTGATGGGACAAGGTGATGCTAACCGACATGGGAAGAGGGTGGTATGAGGGCTTCCTGCCATAGATAGAGTAGGCAAAAAAGAGAAGGCGATAAGAAGATGGAGGGAGGCAGAACCTGAGGAATTAGCAAGCACATTGATACAAGTAACAGTGCCAAGGACAAGGTCAATGGTGAGCCAATGGCACATATGGAGTAGAGAGTGGCGGCGGCAAGACACGAGTATGAACAGGGAGGGTTAGGGTTTGAGTGGGATGGTTGGTTTATATATTGAAGGAATAATTAACAGAGACAATTGGGTGGAGTCTATATGACTTAGATTAATGAAAAGTCTATCAAATGTTATATCTCAACTATGGGCTCTTGGCTCAATTTCAATAGGCCGAGCTAGCTAAATCTAACACTCGAGCTAGGCTCAGGCTCGTTAAATAGGCCCCATGCAATTTTTGTGCCAGGCTCAGGGTTTACAAATAGAAACCCATAAAGCTTAGCCAGGAAAGAAATGTCTACACCATACAAATTAGAACAATACACCCGCTTCTCCCATTCTTCACATCCAGGAGCACAAGCGACCTTCCTCTTAGGTGTTGCTACAATAAGCCTACTGGCCTTCCACTAGTTTATCTCTGCCAAATCATAGCCTCCTCCCCTATTAGCTAAAATCATGTTAACGACCAAATTTGGTAAATCATGCATCGGATTTGGAGTTAAGGCCGAAGCAGATTTGGAGAAAATCGTGATTCTTGGAAGCAGAGCATGCACCAGTTGCAAACCGAATCGGCTAAGGTGTTCATCGGCTGATACCGAGTCAGACAAGGTAAGCCGATGTAGCCGATTCCGGTGAGATGACATTGGAATCATTGTCGGATCAGGTTGATGTGCTTCATGAGGATTGCCATATATAGATAGAGTCTGAAAAAGGGCAATTGTATCTATTAATTAGGTTATTTTAAGTAATTTCCTTATATATTATGCCGGTAAGAGTCCGCCTAAGGGACTTGTTTCATATTTTGAGTTGTAATAAGAGTCGTGTCCAATAAGGACATATTATGTATTTGGGTATAAATATAGCCCAAGATTGTGCAATAAAACAACAATCAGTTCAATAACACCTTCGGCGCATCGCCACCTTCTTTCTACTTTCGTTTGTTTCGACGAGTACTTGCTTTCAAGTTGGGATGCATCGGGTTCGATCTCCAACAAGAGATAAAACTTGTTATGGCGGCTTGAGTTCTCGGGATTAGTGCTTACATCTTTATGACACTCTATTCTTATTTACGTAAATCGCCGAGTTATCATATATGCTATATAATCTAAATTAATATTGGTATCTAACCCCAATCGGCTAGCATCTGTTATCAGGCAACAGCCGATAGGGTTAGGTATCAACGTTGACCTAGGTTATATAGTGTATCCACCATATTTAATGGCTTTCATCGATTTGTTTAGACCTTATGATTCTCTTTATACTTAGTGTTGCATCGGTTAGGTCTGACCTATTAAGTATTATCTAGAATCATAATATCTATTTTGTTCTATGATTGCTTGTAGAGATAGCATCGGAGTTTCAGCTGATCTTACCTGGTTTAGTTATCTTGTTTCCTACATGTTTACTTGATATGCTAAATCTACCCTTTATATTAAGATCTCATTGTGGTAAAATATATTAAGCTTGTTATTAATCTATTAGGTCATCTTAACACTCGATTGATTCTTGTTTAATATATTTAATCTATATTGATATTTTAGTATAAAAGTGGTATCGGAGTATTAGCTGATACATGTTAGATTTATTACATCGGCTATGCTATAAATACATATAATCTCTCTCTTAAAATACTTTTAGACATAAGTGATTTATATTGTCTTGGCATACTTATCCCAATCACTTGGTTTAAACATATGTTGAGACATATATTATATATTATTGATATCTACAGTTGATCGAGTAGATCTAATTTTCCTTTTGTTTTGTTCTCTATTGCCGATCCTATGCATATTGCATCGGCTCAATATTAAACGATACGTCATCGGCCATTAGCCAATCGGCTATCATTTATGGATTTAACTTTGTTTTCTTTCTTTGTTTCTTGTTGGTTGCAGGATCAAACCAACTAGCACGCCTTTGAAACCCAAAAGCAAGATTTAGGTCCTGCACTAGAGTTAAGCAGATCTCTCAGGCCAGTGTGTGTTTTTCGCATCGACACACTTTTGGCATGCCCAGTGGGACCTGATTAGAAGTCAAACATCATGGTGGACCTCAAGTCGACTGATGTTGACCCAGAGAACATCATTCCTATAACAATGGACAAATTGACGCCAGAACAGAAGACGGAGTTTGAAGAGATGATGAATAACCTGCAGTGCCAATTTTTGCATTCATTTGTTCAGACTCGATCAGGCACGGTGATTCAGAGGTACAAAATAGCTTTGTCAAGCAATGATGAGCCCGAAACAAGTTCTGGCAAGGATGGTAAACCTCAGGATGTCAAGCGAGAGGAAAGCCCTATAGAATTCAACAATCTACAAGATCGGATTGATTATGTTGTGCATCATGCTTTAATCAACCAGTCAGGAGTTCTTGTTAACACCTTAAACAATATGATCAATTATGTGGTTGATGGTAGAATTTCTGAGCATCAAGCCAAGGAGCCAGTGTTTCTTCCTGAGGGCAATTTTCCATGATATAGGACTTTGGTTACTAATAAACAACAACATGTTTCAGGTGTGGCCCCAGAACAGCCGATGGCATCAGCATCGGCTCCTGAAAAGCAGATTGCATCATCATCGACACAGAAGCAACCAGGGTTTAATCCTCTCCTTTTGGTCAAACGGCAACCTCAACACATAGGACAAAACATCCCTCAGTTTACTCAAGAACAAGTTACAACTATGTTCAGAACAAACCAGCCGGTTGTTGAGCCGATTCCACTGATACCGATAAGGCAGCAGACACCGATTCCACAGCAGCATTAGCCTATTGGTACTCAGTTTGTTCTTGATCAGCAAACCCATATGGTGCATCAGTCTCCTCAACATCACATGGGAGGCAATATTAATTTCCAGTATCAGCCTCATTCACCTCAAGTGCAGTATCGGCCAGGGGCATCACCTCAACCCCAGTATTTGCCTCAATTTAATCAGTTTGATTCGATATAGCAGCAGTTTCAAGGAGCACCTCAACAAAAGCCTTGGGCTGATATGATAGCCAATGTGATGAGGGAACAGTTTGGTCTTAAGCCTAAGGATATTGGTAATTTGTATCGGCATCCATACCCAGAATACTTCGAGAGGGTGCCATTACCAAACCGATACAAAGTCCTATATTTTTCATAATTCTCAGGGCAAGATAATATGTCAACCTATGAGCATGTCAGCCGATTTTTGGCTCAGTGTGGTGAGGCATCGGCTACTGATGCTCTGAGGGTTAGAGTATTTCCTTTATCTCTATCTGGATATGCTTTTACATGGTTTTCATCTTAGCCATATAATTCTGTTCAAAGTTGGACCGATCTGGAAAAGCAATTTCATAAGTATTTCTACAATGGAATCCATGAGATGAAATTGTCTGATCTGACAGCAATCAAACAAAAACATGATGAATCTGTTCAAGATTATATTCAGAGGTTTAGAGATATGAGAAACAAATGTTACAGCTTAGATTTGATAGATTCTCAATTAGCCGATCTTGCTTTCTAAGGTTTTTTGACACCAATTAAGGAAAGATTTTTGGCTCAAGACTTTGAGAGCTTGGCTCATTTGGCTCAGAAGATGACAACACATGAGCAAATGTTTCAAGAAGCTAAGAAAGCATTTAAAAAGGTTAACCACGTTAATACATATGCTTCTGAATCTGAAGAAGAAGATGACTCCGAAGTAGCAGCGGCTAAGTGGGCAAGGAACAAAAAATTGTTACATGTCAATGGGTCAGAAATTCTGCAAAGGAAGAAAAATATGACTTTGATATTACCAAGGCTGACAAGATCTTTGATTTACTACTTTGGGAGAAACAAATTCAACTACCTGTTGGTCATGTAATTCCATTGGCTGATGAGTTGGGAAAGAGGAAGTATTATAAGTGACATAATACTGGATCTCATAGCACTAATGATTACAAGGTTTTCAGGTAATAGATCCAATCGGCTATTGACCAAGGGAAGATAAAATTTGATGATTCAAAAGGCCGATGAAGGTTGATGGTAACCCTTTTCCTGTTAATATGGTTCATACGAGTGGGAGGGTAGCCGATAGAAAAGATTATCGGTCCACGCATCGTAACGCTGTCAGAATCATCAATAAATACCAGAGGAAATATGAAAGGCAGGAAGAGAGATACTACGAGGAAAATGACAGTTTTGATCCCCATTGGAGTTGTGAATTCTTCAGGTTTTGCTGGAATGAAGCGATGAGACTGCCGTCAATAGAAGATTGTCTAGGATGCAGCAACTATGATAAGGGCTATGCTGGAGGTTCAAGCCGATCTTGTCCTAGGAAAAATCGGCTAAGACAGAGGAAATTGCCTGTTCATCAGAGATTGGGTCCAGTTCGTCAGGATTTTTCACAGGAGGATTTTGATGAGGATGAAGATGAAACCAGGAACCCATAATGGTGTCCTTCTGGTATTTTCACTAAGAACCAGAAGAGGAGGGTTCAAAGGATGAGGAACAGGGAGCGTTTTCAAGAGGTTCAAGAGGAGATCAATCATCGGCTAAAGAGGAAAAAGCAAGAGTGGCGTGTTAAGAGTAAGGTGCTTTCAGCCGATGAGGTTAAAGCCGATAAGGCAAAAAGGCTAGCTAAGGGGAAGTCTGTTGCTTCCGCATCGGTTAATATGGTTTTTGTACTACCAGCAGAATATGAGGCTAACCAAACCGATGCAGATGTCATGGAAGAATCTTTAGCCAAGCTAGTTTTATCACCAGAACAAGCTATTTTTGAGAAGCCAGAAGGAACAGGGTATCGACATCTCAAGCCATTGTATGTCAAGGGATTCGTCAATTGCAAGCCGATGTCTAAAATGCTGGTTGATGATGGAGCTGTTGTGAATTTGATGCCATATGCTACATTTAGAAAGTTGGGCAAGAATTCAGATGATCTCATCAAGACCAACATGGTTCTTAAAGATTTTGGTGGCAATCCTTCATAGACCAAAGGAGTGTTAAATGTGGAGTTGACAATTGGTAGCAAAACTGTTCCTACCATATTTTTTGTCATCGATGGAAAGGGTTCATATAGTCTGTTGCTTGGAAGGGATTGGATTCATGCAAATTGTTGTATTTCTTCGACCATGCATCAGAATTTGATCCAATGGCAAGGTGGCAAGATAGAAATCGTGCTAACCGACAGATCAGTCAATGTTGCTAATGTCAATTTAACTATTTGGGAGATGGATGGAATTGATTGCTTGTCTGGAAAAGTTTGGGAAGGAGATTATCTAAAAGTGTCCGATTGTGATATACAGCTAGCTGGAGATGAAGAGCCCTAATTATTACTTTGAGGGTGTCATGGAGGGTTCAAATTTCTACACCAAGGATACTGTAGATGATATTGATGGCAAATTGAGACAAGGTTTTATGTCAGCCGATGATTTGGAAGAAGTTGATATAGGTCCAGGGGATAGGCCTAGGCTGACTTTTATTAGTAAAAATTTATCTTCTGATTTTAGAACCAAGTTGATAGAACTTTTGAAAGAATACATAGATTATTTTGCTTGGGAATATTTTAAGATGCCAGGACTTAACCGATCGATTGTAGAACATCGGCTTCCTATCAAACCAGGATATTGGCCATATAAACAACCACCTAGAAGATGTAAAGGCGATATGTATTATGCTATCAAAGTTGAAACTACTCAATTATATGATGCTAATTTTATTCGGCCATGCTGATATGTTGAGTGGGTTTCTAATATAGTTCCGGTTATCAAGAAGAATAGTAAACTTAGCATTTGCATTGATTTTCGAGATCTAAACAAGGCTACCCCTAAGGATGAGTACCCAATGCCGGTTGCCGATCAATTGGTTGATGCTGCTTCAGGGCATAAGATTATAAGTTTCATGGATGGTAATGCTGGATACAATCAGATTTTTATGACAGAAGAAGACATTCATAAGACTACTTTTAGATGTCCTGGTGCAATCGGCTTGATGAGTGGGTTGTGATGACTTTTGGCTTGAAGAACGCTGGAGCTACATATCAAAGGGTCATGAATTACGTATTTCATGATCCGATCGGCTTGTTGGTTGAGATTTATATTGATGATGTGGTAGTAAATTCAAAGGAGATTGATGATCATATAGCCGATTTGAAGAAAGTTTTTGAAAGAACAAGAAAATATTGCTTGAAGATGAATTCCACAAAGTGTGCCTTTGGTGTATCGATTGGATAATTTTTGGGTTTACTTGTCCATGAGAGGGGATTGAGGTAACACAGAGGAGTATTAATGCAATCAAGAATATTCAACCTCCAGAAGACAAGAAGCAGTTGCAGTCTTTGGTCGGCAAGGTGAATTTTATCAGGAGATTTATTTCTGACTTATCTGGGAAGATAGAGCCTTTCACACCTTTGCTCAGATTGAGAGCCGATCAGGAGTTTACTTAGGGAGGAGAGCAACAAAAGGCCTTGTATAATATTAAGGAATATTTGAGTTCCTCTCTAGTTCTGATTCCTCCACAAAAAGGACTACCTTTCAAGTTGTACTTGTCAGCCGATGAGAAGTCAATCGGCTTGGTCTTGATCGAGGAATTTGAGGGCAAGGAGAGAGCGATATTTTATTTAAGCAGAAGGCTTCTGGATGCAGAGATAAGGTATTCTCCGATGGAGAAATTATGCTTGTGTTTATATTTCTTTTGCACAAAATTGAGGCATTATTTATTATCCAATGAATGCACCATAATTTGCAAGGCCGGTGTCGTTAAGTACATGCTATCGGCTCCGGTGTTGAAAGGGAGAGTTGGAAAGTGGATCTATGCCTTAACAGAATTTGATCTCAGATATGAATCGTCCAAAGCAGTTAAGGGGCAAGCCATAGCCGATTTTATTGTCGAACATCGTGATGACTCGATCGGCTTGGTTGACATAGTGCCTTGGACATTGATGTTTAATGGATTGGTTTGCGTTCATGGTAGTGGTATCGGCTTGGTCATAATATCACCTAGGGGGCAAGTTTTGAATTTGCTTATACTAGTAAGCCTTATGACACCAATAATCAAGCTGAGTATGAGACAGTTCTCAAGGGATTACAACTCTTAAAGGAAGTTGAAGCCGATGCTGTTGAAATCATGGGTGATTCTTTGTTGGTCATCAACCAGTTAGCTGGGGAATATGAGTACAAGAATGATACATTGATGATCTACAATGAGAAGTGCCGAGAATTGATGGATAGTTTTCAGTTGGTAACTTTGAGGCATATTTCTCGAGAGTAGAATGTTGAAGCTAATGATTTGGCTCAGGGGGCATCGGGATACAAGCCGATGGTGAAAGATGTTGAGGTAGAAATCGCTACAATCGCAGCTGATGATTGGAGGTATGATGTATTTAATTATTTGAAGAATTCCTCTTTGTCGGCTTCAAGAAAATTACGATATAAAGCTTTGAGAGTGTTTGAGTGCCGATCAAGCAAAGGTTGTGAGGAGAGAAGTACATGAAGGTATATGTGGTACTCATCAATCGGCCCACAAGATGAAGTGGTTGCTTCGGCGAGCTGGGTATTTTTGGTCGACAATGTTAGAAGATTGTTTTAGATATTATAAAGGTTGTCAAGATTGCCAGAAGTTTGGAGCAATTCAAAGAGCACCAGCATCGGCTATGAATCCTATAATCAAGCCATGGCCGTTCAGAAGTTGGGAAATTGATATGATTAGTCAGGTCAATCCGTCTTCAATCAAAGGACATAAGTTTATATTGGTGCCAACTGATTATTTCACAAAGTGGGTGGAGGCAATACCATTGAAGAAGGTTAATTCTGGGGATGCAATTCAGTTTGTTAAAGAGCATATTATATACCAATTTGGTGTTCCTCAGACTGTCACAACCAATCAAGGATCTATCTTTGTATCAGATGAGTTTGTCCAATTTACAGAAAGCATAGGGATTAAGTTGTTAAATTCATCACCATATTATGCACAAGCCAATGGGCAGGCAGAAGCATCAAACAAGAGTTTGATTAAGTTGATTAAAAGAAAGATTTCTGAATTTCCAAAACAATGGCATAGCCGACTGGCTGAAGCATTGTGGTCTTATCGGATGGCTTGTCATGGATCGATCCAAGTTCCTCCTTATAAGCTAGTTTATGGGCATGAAGCTGAGTTACCATGGGAAAGTGTCATCGGCTCAAGGAGGATTAATTTACAAGATGAGTTGACAACCGATGATTCTCATAATATCATGATAGATGAATCGGAAGAGTTGGTTCAATCTAGGATGCGTGCTTTGGAGAAAGTAACAAGAGATAAGGAGAGAATTGCTCGTCATTATAATAAGAAAGTTATGCCGAAATCTTTTTCAGAGGACGAATTGGTTTGGAAATTGATTTTGCCAATTGGAACTCGTGATAATAAATTTGACAAGTGGTCACCAAATTGGGAATGGCCTTTTCGGATCTACAAGTATGTTTTCTAAGGGGGCTTATATGTTGCAAGGGCTTGATGGAGAAGTTTTTGGAAGATCTCTCAATGGGAAATATTTGAAGACATATTATTCAAGTGTTTGGATCAATTCATGATTCAGCTGTGTTATGCTGATACATGGTAGCCGATGTGTTAACATCGCCTTTAGATGGCCGATCTAAGTTATATCGCCCTTAATCTTTTTAACTTATCATAATCGGTTGTGTTATGCCGATGTGTGATGGCCAGTATTTGTGATATCGCCCTTAGTCAAGCTATAATTTTATCAATGTTTGTTTGACATTGTAAAATTAAGGGGGCATACATGCATACAAAAATATGTGGACTTTAAACCAATATTTACAGAAGTTCACAGAAGTTACAATTTTTTCAAATTGGTTCATCCAGATACAAGCCTGTTTATAGCCGATATGGCCTTTTGCCTAATTTGTTCTACTTCATCAATGGTTTGGGCATCAATTGCATCGGTTCCTGAGATCATCTTCAGAGACTTGGTTAGATCCAACAGATGTTTAATAGAGGTCTTTAACTTGGATCTTTGCTCTTCGATGGCCCTTGGGAAATCGGCAAGCTTTTGCTCTTCCGATGCTAATTCAGCATTGCACTTTTCTAGTTTGGCAAGTAGCTCTGCCATGCGATTTTTCAGCCAATCAATGTTAGCCTGAGTGGAGTTTGGCCTAGCAATCATCTCATCAAGTTTGGCCTTGTCTGCGTTGATTGACAGCCGATTAGCTTGAATAGTGGCTTCAAGATTTTTTCTTTCTCGCCGATTGGTAATTCTTTGTTTTGCCTTCTCCAGTTTGAATCAGTATCGTTCAAGGAATACCGCTTGAGAGATGATATCGGCCAGGTCTTCCAGGATTTGTTCTTGGATTTCACCAAACCTTGCTCTGATCGGCCCACAATCAACGACCAAAGTATCCAAAGAGCTCTCTAGCCAATGTGCAATATCTAACAGTGTAGCTTTCAGATCATCTGCAAGGTGAGCTAGGGCTTTGCTTGCAGTTTTTTCTTCTTCATCCATGAACTGCCTTATGTCAAAAGAGAACATATCGGCTAGAACTTGAGAAAGAGAATGTTGAGATTGTTAAGTGTTGGAAAACTCAAAACAACCGATATGGAGTTTTAGAAGAAGTGCTTACAGGGATGATAGGAGCTGGTTCTTCTTTGACATGGTGGCTGCCCACAGCCAATGGAGTGTGTTCGCTGGATTCATGACGGACAGGTGTTGGGGAGCGAGGAGGCTTAAAAAAAGACAGGTTTGGTTCAGCATCGGTCGATTGAAAGATAAGAAAAACTTTGAGTTCAGAGTTACCGATGGAGGTGGTGCTGGTTTCTTCTTGGTATCCAGTTTCTTTTTCTACAAGTAAAAGAGTTTAGTCAGAATTGAAATATGAATATTTAGAGGAATTAAACTCCAAAAAAATGCATACCGGAGGAAAACGAGTTTGGCGTGTTGGAGTAATTGGAGTCTTTTGAGGGGCTGGTACGTCGGCTGGCGGTGTTTGCATGGTTTTTCTTGTTTCACTCACATCGGCGCAGCGTCATCGATGGCTTCTTCCATTTCTTCTTGATCTAAAAATTTTCTACATCCGGATCTAGAGTTGGCAGATCATCAGCTGCAGTAGTTTTTTTGTCTCTTTGAGGTCTTTTTCTTTGTAGCCGATTGTGTGACTCTTTTTCTTCTACCAGCTTCAGAAGGGATTGGTTTGCGAGTTTGGCCATGAAGTAAGGAAGCTGTCTTGGGGGCATTATAGCCGATTATCGAAGGAGCTAATCCATCACCATTTGGAAGAATTCCTGCAGCATAACAGATAACTTCTCCGCTTTGACTGACATGAGGAGGTGAGAAGTCTGTGGTTTGCAAAACAAGAAAAAAGAAATGGTCAAATATTGAAAGATGTTAGCTGGCAAAGAAGAATATGACAAAAGGAAGAATGCTTACTTGTGGAACCAACTCTGAATAAATAGTAGTCAAATACATTGAAGCTGATTGATGAAATAGATTCTTCTTCCATTCTGTCCACCATCGATCAAAAGTTGCACTCCTCATTAGGGCTTACTCGATGTTATCAATGCTGCCTAGTGAAGGTCCTGGAATATTTAGCAGCCTATCCATCATGAGGGCCAAGGTGATTTCTCCTCTGGTTTGGACCTTGTCCACGAAATACAAGCCGATTAGTAGCTGACCCATTCCCAGTTGTCTAGCAGCACTTATCGGATGATAAAATTCATTGAGACTTGAACATTTCTGCCTTAATGGATGCCAATAGGGAGTATGCAAGGGGATATGGCAGTTGTAAAAACTTCTCTGGATTTTTCAAATTTTTCAGAGTTGATTTCGTCAAATATGAAATCGGCTGGGAGTTCAAAGTCTTCAGAGTGTTCATAAGCAAACCAAATTCTTGAACCCTTTGGAAATCCATCATAGAAGTTGCCGAACCAATCTCTGAAGAGAACAGCTGATAGCTTTGATCCAGTATATGTAGATGTTGCATCTCCAAGGGACATGCATCGACGAGTTTTAACCTCATTGCCATCATCGTCTGTGGTTGGCTGTGTTGATGGGAAATCGGCTTCTATTAATGCCGGTCTCTTAGCAGCTCTGAGAGTGTGTAGGTTGAGCCAGGTCTGCAAGAACCACGAAGGGTCACCAGTGCCGATGGCAGGATTTATGGCAATCCGAGCTGATGCAGAGTTCAAGGTTTGGTAGAGATATCCTAACAGATACTTGCCCAAAGAAAATTGCTTCTTATCTGCTAGGGCTTTGGCCACATGTTGCTAATTGATGGTAGGGCCACAACTCGGACCGCAGAACAAAAATTTCTCCAACCACATCAACAGAAAAGTTGCATTTTCTTTGGGGGTTACTAGACCAGTTTCCATGTTCTGAGTAATAAATCTGTTCCAACCACCGATGGCTCGGGTTTTGAAAGAAAATTTATTCTTAATATTCAAGCTAACTGGGTTAGCCGATGAGGTGATATCCAAGCCTGTGATCATGACTACATCCAAAAGGGTTGGTGTCATTGGTCCTTGATTAAGAAGGCGTTCAGGGTGTTGGACCAAAAGTAAGTTGCGGCCGATAGCATGGGTTCATCCTTGGTCATATTGGCTACAGTCAAATCTAAGCATTGTGCTATTCTAAGCTCTTCCCAATGGGTCTGCTAACTAGCTGATATTCTATTGTATCACCTGGCCAGGTTTCGTCAGTAGATGGCAAAGATTTGAAGGTTCTAGCCAAGTGAGCTAAGCTAGGGTTTGTCAACCTGAAGGGAACCCTATTAGTCTCAACATTGATAAACTCAGTGGGGTCTGTATTGCTGATTGGTCCCAAGAAAAATTGGTTTGAATGAACCAGACTAGGGATTGCAACTTGTTTGGAAAGATTCTACAGTAGAGAAAAGCGAACCACGAAGAGAAAAACCAATCTGTAGCAAGAAAAGAAGTTGTAGCCGATAGGGCTTACCTCGGAAAACTCAGCTGATGGGGCACCAGAGGGATTGGCAGAAGCCGATATCGCCGGAGATGAAGTCGCCGCCGCAAGGGATCGCCACAGGTTTGCCGAGGGCTTTGAGGATATCGCAGTGAAGTTGGGGATAGTAGTGGCTAAAGCGGTGAAAACAGAAATAACGCCGTGAAAAATTTCAAAGTGGTGGTTATTATTTAAAGAGGTGCGGTAACGATCGGAATGGAAAGCCCTAGATTTTCTTGGAGATAAGATTAGGCAAATCCGCAATACTATAAATATAGCATACTTGGGGAGCATGTGTTAACGACCAAATTTGGTAAATCATACATCGGATTTGGAGTTAAGGCCGAAGCAGATTTGGAGGAAATCGTGATTCTTGGAAGCAGAGTACGCACCAGTTACAAACCGAATCGGCTAAGGTGTTCATCGGCTGATACCGAGTCAGACAAGGTAAGTCGATGTAGCCGATTCCGGTGAGATGACATTGGAATCATTGTCGGATCAGGTTGATGTGCTTCATGAGGATTGTCATATATGGATAGAGTCCGAAAAAGGACAATTGTATCTATTAATTAGGTTATTTTAAGTAATTTTCTTATAAATTGTGTCGGTAAGAGTCTGCCTAAGGGACTTGTTCATATTTTGAGTTGTAATAAGAGTCGTGTCCGATAAGGACATATTATGTATTTGGGTATAAATATAACCTAAGACTGTAATAAAACAACAATCAGTTCAATAACACCTTCGACGCATCGCCACCTTCTTCTACTTTCGTTTGTTTCGACGAGTTCTTGCTTTCGAGTTGGGTTGCATTGGGTTCAATCTCCGACAAGAGGTAAAACTTGTTATGGCGGCTTGCATTCTCGGGATTAGTGCTTACATCTTTATGATACTCTAATCTTGTTTATGTAAATCGCTGAGTTATCATATATGCTATATAATCTAAATCAATATTGTTATCTAACCCTAATCGGCTAGCATCTGTTATTAGACAACATCCGATAGGGTTAGATATCAACGTTGACCTAGGTTATATAGTGTATCCACCATCTTGAAAGGCTTTTATCGATTTATTTAGACCTTATGATTCTCTTTATACTTAGTGTTGCATCGGTTAGGTCTGACCTATTAAGTATTATCTAGAATCATAATATCTATCTTGTTCTATGATTGCTTGTAGAGATATCATCGGGATTTTAGCCGATCTTACCTGGTTTAGTTATCGTGTTTCTTACATGTTTACTTGATATGTTAAATCTACCCTTTATATTAAGATCTCATTGTGGTAAAATATATTAAGCTTGTTATTAATTTGTTAAGTCATCTTAACACTTGATTGATTCTTGCTTAATATATTTAATCTATATTGATATCTTAGTATAAAAGTGGTATCGGAGTATTAGCCGATACATGTTAGATTTATTATATCAGCTATGCTATAAATACATATAATCTCTCTCTTAAAGTACTTTTAGACATAAGTGATTTATACTGTCTTGGAATACTATCCGATCTATCCCAATCGCTTGGTTTAAATATATCTTGAGACATAGATTATATATTGTTGATATCTACAGCCAATCGAGTAGATCTAATTTTTTCTTTGCTTTGTTCTCTATTGCCAATCCTATGTATATTGCATCGGCTCAATATTAAACGATACGTCATCAGTCATTAGCCGATCAGCTTCAATTATGGATTTAACTTTGTTTTCTTTGTTTGTTTCTTGTTGGTTGCAGGAATTAACCAACTGGCACGCCTTTGAAACCCAAAAGCAAGATTTAGGTCATGCATTAGAGTTAAGCAGATCTCTCAGGCCAGTGTGGGTTTTTCGCATCAACAAATCCAAAGCCCCATGGCTTGCCACTATTTGGAGCTCATGGACTGTCACGTCCAGAACTTTAGTTAAATTTTCAAACTATTTTGTGTATAAATTCCTGTCCAAGAATCAAGCTAGGGTACAAAAATGACAAATTAATATGCAGATCCAACCTTAAATACTTACAGAAAAGACACTTAGATCTCACAGTGAAAAGAAAGCAGCAGTAGCAGCAGCAATGAAAAAGAGACGATCCTAGTGGGGCTTCAGCTCCACTCCATGGGCAAAAACTCAGCTGGGATATAAGCCTTGGTTCTCTAAGGTTGTGTTTGTTTGAGCTTATGCTTTCCAGCTTTTTAGAAAGCTAGCTTACCGGGTGATGATCTTTTACTATTAACTTTTGTAATAAATTTTATCTTCTCAAGACACCAAAAGCCAACAAAAGCTCATTTCAGCCAACTTTTCATTCATTTCCTCATAAACTAGCTTTCCACTTTCCAAAAGCCGCTCGGAAAGCTTCATGTTTGTTTTAGCTTTCCAGCTTCTGAAAAGCAGAAGCTGAAAAACTACCTAGAAAGCTGAAACAAACGCGGCCTAACTATGTCTTCAGCTCAGAAGCACTACACTTCTAAAAAGGGGGAATATATCAAGGCTAAGTACAACCATCCTACTGAGCAATCCACACCAATAATGCAAACGTGCAAGGGAAGCCAAAGGAAGGTTTGTGGCTATTTGCATAAAGACAGTTGTAAACATTGATAATTAAAAGCAGTTGATTAATTAAAGACAAGATTAAATCTCCACTGAACAACACTCCACCATGTTGAATAGGCTCAACCAAACCACCCGAACTACTCTAGTTCATTAAGTTCAGTTAATTAACAGTGGGACTAATCACATTGAAGCTTGTCAATCACCCATAACCGCGATGGCTATTCGAATAGTTTTTTGGCCAGAGGTGCACAACTATACCCATAAGACACAATCCACCATCATGTCACCATGCCAGGCCAGGCACGTCACCATGTGAGTGATTGCGACAAAACCTTTCGCATAACTCCCCGTGACCAAGCGCACCACACTACAGGTTTCGCCCCCACCCTTAAAACCAAGGTGGGTAGCCCTCTCTTGTGCCATGGTGAATTTGAAAGCCACATAGACTATTGTCCGGTCCATCGAAACTCCATCGTGCCCACCCTTGTTGGGGTATGTCAGAAAGGGAAAGTTATACTACAAGCCCGATAGTTGTCCATTCTTACTTATGGTAAGCACGGTAAGTCTTTCAGGGTTTCCCGCGAAGTGGTCCTTAATTGTAATGGGTGCGACAATCAAAACCATGCACCCACATCCCACCATTAAGCCATATTTTAGTTGGATAGTTATGACCAGTAAAACAAGGCCAAGTGTCTCGAGCTCGTAGCTCATCAAGATGCTAAATGTGAATAATGTGATTATCCCCTTAAGTGAGCTAGTGGTAATTAAGCATAGCTAAACATATCATGATTGTAGCTAGGCCACAAAAGGGACACAAGCTATTCAAATTATCACCCAAGTTATCAAGGAATGAATATCACGTAAATGGGTCACAAGCAAGCAGATTTGTAATCCCTTCTAATTAGCAAAACATGCAATTTATTTGTAAGTGGTAAAATATTTTATAAAGTAGGTTCAATATGCTCAAGGAGAAATGTGTGATTGGTCTTGTATCTTTGACTAATCTTCCAAACTCTTTTCCTCGCGGTCACGATCTTCCGAAACGGCGAAATATACATGCTGACACACAAAATGAGAAAAAAACCCTGATAAAATTCAAGTAAATAGTACATAAAAAGTAAAAAATATATAGAGCTCAATTTTATATGAATTTTAAAATTTGGATGGCCCAATTTGGAGTTCATATGAATTAGTTATGAATTTTAGAAGTTTTAAACTATTCAAATGAATTTCTACAATCAAAATCGATTTATTGCATAATTATTACTTATTTTTCAATAGAAAATCAAAGATTATTGTGTCAGCATAGGGAGAGGCACGGACCGAGTCCACCAAGGATGGGCCCCATGCGTTAGTGACACCAAGGGACTGGTCCATCGTGGACCGGGACCATGAAAGTGGTCCACGAGGACCAACCAGGATCGATCTGATGACCAAGATCGGTTGTGCGGCTGGGAGGCAGAGGCACTTGGCTCGCCAGTCGACTTGACATAGCTGCGAGCAACGCGCACGCGGCGTGCAACCTGGGGGTCACCGCCAACGACTACCCAACGCGGCGATGGCACAGGAAGCGGTGAAGGAGGACGGAAAAAAGGCAGGGAGCCTCACCGAGAGCGTACGATAGAAGAGGCAACGAATGAACTCGCCGACATGGGAAGGGATGGCAGCCGGTGCGAGGTGACAGCAACCACTGAGTTTCGATGAGCTTCAACGAATGGGAAGACGGGGCCGAGGCCATTCGGGACCTAGGAAAAATTGAGGGCGGGAGCTGTGGCACGAAGCGATGTGAATTGGCGGCTGGAGGCTGGCGACAAGGCAAGAGCTCACCTTGCACAGTGTCGCACGGGTTTTGACGATGCTTGGCGAGGGAGAAGCAACGAACCAAGTAGCTCTCACGGTTATAGAGCCATGGGAGGAGTAGGAGTGACCGGCGACACCCCAATCTCTGACAACGGGCAACTAGAGGCGACGGGACGACGACGTCTCGGGTTGTGGTGGAGGCGAGGTGTCACGCCCCGATTTTCGTTCGGGGTTAAAAATGATTAAATAATACATTTCTAGAAATAATATTAAAAAGGCAAATTAAATAATAAAGTGATATTAATAAGGACATTAAAATTTCCTTTAAAAATCATGCCTGGAAATATTTTATAATATTCCCATGCCCTAAAGTATTCTCTAAAATTTTTAACAAAATTTTGGAGCTTCAGATATAATTTTAATAATACAAAGTTCATTTATGCAATTAAATAAAAGGAAAAACAAATTAAAATCCAAATCCTCTTCCTGGGCCGCTTTCTGCCCAGTCCTCCGAAAGTCTATTTTGCATCCCTCGTGATCGCCCCGCCAGAGCCGCCCCTCCCTCCTCTCTCTCCTCGCCCCGGCCCATCTTGCCAGCCCATTTGCCTCGTGCCCCTCACACAAAGTCTGCTTTACTCCCTCCTTCCTCCCGAGTCGATGACAGGTGGGGCTCACCTGTCATCTCCTACCTCCAGTCATCCCGGCCGTCGCTGCTAATCCCGTCGCCCACTGCTCACGTGCCCCACGCCACCTCACCTGCCCACTCCGTGCAATCGCCACCCACGCCCACGCCATCCCCGCGCCACTCTCCCCACGCGCCATGCTCACGAAAGGCGTGGGATTCGGATTTCGAATCCCGGCTGCTCGCCATTTCTACCGCCACTACGCGCTGCTGCCTAATCTGCCGTTCTTGGCCACGATTCCTTCTCCTCGGCCTATAAAGCACTTTCCCGTGCGCCCCTCTCCCGATTCCCCTTTCTTCCCGAGCACGCCATGCCCCTAGCTCCCTCCCCACGCTAGCCGTGCGTCGCCGCTCGCCGCCATGTTCGACCGCGTGCCACTGTTGCTCTGGTCATCGCCGCTGCACGCCAAGGCCACCGTCCGTCTCCTCGCATCCCGTGCACTCCGGTCGCCACTTCCCGCTCTCCGATCGCTGGCGAAATGCCGCATCCACCGTGTGCCCGAGCCACCGCCGTCATTTACACTCTCTAGCCTCCTCTTCCCACCGCCTCGCGCGTCGTCAGGCCACACCCTCGCTCTTCCGACTCCACGGTGCCGAGACTCGTCTCGGCCGCCCCTCCGCCGTCGCCAATCGCAACCGGAGCTCGCCGCCCGTGTCCCCGCGTGAGCGCCAGCCTTCTCTCCTCGCCGTCGCTCGTCCCATGCCGTCGTTCCTTCCCGTGCTACCCGGTGAGCTCTTCTCTTCCTCTCCGCCCTCCTCCGTCGCTCCTCGTCCGCACCACCATGCCAATGGCCACAGCTGGCAACCGTCGAGCCGCGCACGCTGTCGTTGCACTGCCTCGCTCGGCCAATCGGCGAGCCGCCCGTCGCCAAGCCCTTGACCGTTGAATCGGTCTCGGACTGATCTAGGCCTTTGGTGATCTGGGCCGTCCACGTCGCATCCTCCATGGCCGCCAGTGGCGCTGTCGCGCCGCCACCATGTCGACTAGCTCGTCCCCTGTGGCAGCCACGTGGGTGCCACGTGGTGGGCGAGTGGACCGGCCTATGTGGACCCAGTCTATCGTGGACTACGTGCACGCACCCTCGCCGACGTCGGCCCGACGTCATCCTTAGCCTATTTCTCTGTGAAAATAATTAATAATTACACAATAAATTGATTTAATTTCTAAAATTTATTTAAATGGTCCAAAACTTCTAAAATTCATATCTAATTCATACGAACTCCAAATTGGGCCATTCAACTTGCAAAATTTATCTAAAATTGAGATCTACATGTTTGTTTACTTTTTATGTACTACTGATTTGGTTTTTATTAGAGTTTTTCCTCATTTTGCGTGCCAACGTGTAGATTCCATCGTTGCGTGCCAGCGTGACCTTGCTAGAATTATATATGCTTAGTCATGCTTAATTACCACTAGCTTCTTTAATGGGATAATTACACTATCTACATTTAGCTTCTGACGAGCATTTCGCTCGAAACACCTGACCATATTTATTGGTCATAATTACCCAACTAAAATATGACTTAATGATAGGCTGTGGATGCACGGTTTTGATTATTGCACCCATGACAATTAAGGACAGGTTCATGGGAAACCCTGAAAGACTAACAGTGTTTACCACAAGCAAGAATGAGCAACTACTGGACTTGTAATATATCTCTTCCCTAACTGACGTTTTCAGGCGAGGGTGGGAGTGATGGAGTTGGGTCGGCCGGGCAGCCGGTTGACCGGCTCTAGATTCACCGTGGCACGAGAGGGGCTGCCCAGTGCCTTTTGAGGAGTGGAGGTGAAACCCAAGGTGTGGTGCGCTCGGTTAGAAGGATTTATGCGAAGGGTCTTGTCACAATTTTCCCCTTTGCAGTATCGTGGTGATACTTCGGGGCATGATAACATGTGTAAAATTGTATCTTGTGGGTATAGTTGTGCACCTCTGATCAGAATAAAACTATTCGAATAGCCGATGCCCGTGGTTATGGGCGATCGACCAGATTCACCGTGATTAGTTTCACCCTTAATAATTTAACTTAATGAACTGGTGTAGTTCAGGTGGAATGGTTGGGCATGTTCAACGTGGTTGTATTGTTGTTCAGTGGAGATTTAATATTGACCTAATTAATCAATTGTTTACTATTTTTAAACTAGAAAGGTTTTCAATCGCATTTATGCAAATAACCACAAGCCTTCTTTTGTCTTACCTTGCACGTTTGCATCATTGGTGTGGCTTGTTGAGTACGGTGGTTATACTCAATCTTGCTTAAGACGGTGTAAGAGGATCAAGGCTCAGACCCTAATTGAGTTTTGCTTGTGGAGTGGAGCTGAAGACCCGTTAGGATCGTCCTTTCTCCGCTGCTGCTCTTTTTGGGTGTGAAGACTAAGTGTCTCTGCTGTAAGTATTTTACACTTTAATTTATGTTTGTGTCTGTTTATTGATTTGTTATTTTGTGTATCCTGGCTGATTCCTGGACAGGAATTTAATACATAAAATAGTCTAGAAATTTAGGATAAATTTTTGGAAGTGACACGAGGTTTCAACGGCGATGGGAGAATAAGAAGCAGCGGCAAGGATATGTCGCGGCGCGATGGAGCTGGCGACGATGGTGGCACACTGTGGCGACGACGCTACAGGCGGTGGTTCTCGGCCGGAGATGGCAGCCGGCGGCGGCGATGGTTTTTCATGGTGGAAGGGTTGTTTCAGGGCGCGGCAAGCTCGAGCAAAAGGGGAAAACGAGGGAGAGAGGCATGGGGATCCTTTTTATGGGCTCATGAGGCGCGACTCGAGGCCGGAAGAGACGGATTTGGAGAGAGAGAGAGAGGCGGCAAAGTGGGTGAAGCGGGGTCGAGCCGACGTCGTTTCTTGCGAAGAGAGTGGGGAAAGAGGTAGAGATGGCCTGTGTCCGTGCGGTTGGAGGTGAGGGCGGGAGCCAAAAGCACACGAGAGAGGTGGCAACGTGGGGAGATGTGGCGGCCACGGCGGTTGGCCGGAGGAAGGGGATGGCCTCGATAGGTGGGCCCCACCTATCGACGGCTCAAGGGAGGAAGGAGGCAAAGTGGACTTCGCGAGAGAGGAGGCAAGCGGGCGACGACCAAAAAAGGAGGGAGGAGAGGAGGGAACGGAATTATGGAGCTTTGAAAATTCACGGAAAAATCCAGAGAGTATTTTAGCATATAAAAAATATTAAAAAATATTCTCAGTCATGATTTTTATAAAAAATTTATTTTTCAGATTAATTTCACTTGACAAATTACTATTAATTTTAACATAAATTTTAGAAATATATTATTTAATGATTTTTATCTCGAAAAAATCAAGCGTGACATGGACCCATATCATGGCTTATGCACCTTCATTGGCTTGGCCTACCATCCTCCTCTCCACAGCTGGTTAGTACGTACGTATGAACATGTGGCTCCAAGAAACCTGCGGCTTCTCAAGTCATGCCCAAAAATCTTGTATGGCCCATGAACATGTGGAAATACCTATGCGCCATGATTGCAAATATATAGTAAATGTTTACTAGAAGTACGTGATGGTAATAGCACTATTTAGTTGGATTGCTTTTGGCCTTATTGATTTACATGGTAATCAAAATTGTGAAGATCATGGGTATCACATACCCACTTGATCTACTTATTTGATGGGATATAGGAGATGGTCTATAACCATATATTATATAGTTAGATTAGGACTTGGCATAATGTTGTCTTGTGTTCCACGATATTTCTACCACCTCAGTAACGATTCAGATATAACATCTTTCTCTTATTCATAATCTAATGGATGAAAATTAGAGTCCATTTTTTTCATATTATTTTCTATTTTTATTGTGTGCATACATGCATGGATTTAATTGCGAGAGGTTATCCGAGATTTGCTTCTTTTTTCTGGCTTGCATGCATACAGGTTATCCGAGATTTGCTCCTTTTTTCTGGCTTGCATGCATGCTTGGATTTTAAAAATAGTAATCGATTATTATTATAGTGAGGCATAAATCATGACCGAAACAAATGGGCATGAATAATTCTTGATGTAGAATACTCCTTCTCGTTTTTGCACTTTTGCATGGACAACGTATTAAACCCTTCTGCTTGTCGGCATCGATCACACTCAGAAAATAATGCATGCCATGAATAAACTGTGTCGACCATCGATCCGTGTTATACATCCATTGTCGATCCATCTACATGAAATACACAAAAATCGTAAGAGAAATTCACGAAAGTCAAACCATTCAAATATTATTACAATAATTATATATATATCTATATTATTTTTAAATTAGAATTATTTTTAAAAGTTCTTTTAAAGTTGTAAACATAAAATTAATTAATTATTTAAAAGTTCTTTTTAATGTACATAGTGTACATATTTCTAACTAATTTAACGATCTTTAAATTACCTTATTTTTCTAACATACTATCAAATTTTCTTTATTTTTCCCTTTATCATCTATTTTATAACTTTTTGTCCAAAAGTTTCTCCCTCATCATTTTCTATAAATATTTTTTGAGATAAAATTGTACGTAAAAAATACCTACAAATGTAACGTGCTAAGTATATTTTTCTTCCTCTTTATTTTCCCAAATAATTTTTCTCAACATAATAATATGCTTAGTAATATAATTAGTCCCTAACAAATTTTCGCTCTCTTCATTTTTGCATAACATATCTGGAGATAAAAATGTATAGAAATCAACCGTAAAAAGCAAACTACTAAGCATAGATCATAAGAGGATGAAGTTGCTAACCTTATAGATAGTAAAGATTTGTGCATTATCACCAAAACAAATTCATAAAAAATTTTGGCAGCATCCCCCCTCTAGCTAGAGCAAAAGTTTGAAGACAACTGCAGCTGGCTCGGGTTGGAGGAGGAAGAAGAGTATAAAAAGCAACTCCAGTTTTAGTCTCGGTTGGTGTTACCAGTCGGCACTAAGGATCAAAATTATCTTTAGTCCTGGTTGGTAACACCAACCGGGACTAAAGATCTTAGGCGTCTGGTTCTGACAGGAATCTAACCGGGACTAAAGATCATCTTTAGTCTCGGTTCGTGTCATGAACCGGGACTAAAGGTCCTAGATAGCCATTGTCTTTTTTAACCGGGACTAAAAATATTTTTTAGTCTCGGGTATAATTGTACCCGGGACTATTGTGAATTTTGTCATATCAACCAAAGATCATTTCTCCAGTAACAAAATATTTACTATAAGTACGTGATGGTAATAGCACTATTTAGTTGGATTGCTTTTGGCCTTATTGATTTACATGGTAATCAAAATTGTGAAGTTCATGGGTATCACATACCCACTCGATCTACTTATTTGACGGGATAGAGGAGGTGGTCTAGATCCATATATTATATAGTTAGATTAGGATTTAGGCATAATGTTACCTTGTGTTTCACGGTATTTCTATCACCTATAATGCACCTTAGCAACGATTCAGATCTAACATCTTTCTCTTATTCATAATCTAACGGATGAAAATCAGAGTCAATTTTTTTCATATTATTTCATATTTTTATTGTGTGCATGCATGGATGAATTTAATTGTGAGGGGTTATCCGAGATTTGCTTATTTTTTCTGGCTTGCATTCATGCTTGGATTTAAAAAAGAGTGATCGATTATATTACTGTAGCGTTAGCACGGTATGTTACTAGTAGCCCATAGTTTTAGTTAAATATTATCATGTAATAGATTAGGAGATCGATGTCGGCTAGGTTTCTCTTTTGTAACATGTCACGCCCAGAAATTCAGACCCGAATTTCCGAAGCTATATGTGTATTAAAATCCCTGTCCAGGACCAGCCAGGATACATACGACAATTGTTGATATTACAGTTCCACGTCTTAGAAACAATACAAAAAGATTACAAAAGAGCAGCGAAAAAAAAAAGAGGGCCTAAGCCTAAGCTTGACGCTGGCCACATGGCATCGACCACTCCACAGGCAGCTTCCAGAGTGTAGGACAAAGCCTACTCCACTTCATCTTCGTCTTCAACCTCTGGCTCAGGTTTTGGCTCAGGTTCTGGCTAAGGTTTGCTTTTGCGCAAACGGCAGGAGTTTTTCCAAACAATACGAATGTTGAACACAGTCAAAACAATAGTAAATTGAGTAAGTAAAGCATTTTAACTCCAACACTGTCCAACGTTATCCCCACGTTGCGATAGGCCCAAACCAACCACCTATACTAGTCATGTTCCAAAACCTAGGGTGTAAAAGTGTGAGACTAATCACGGAGAGCTCGGTCGATTGCCCCATTACCGCGGGCACGGCTATTCGAATAGATTTACTCTGATCAGAGGTGTACAACTGTACCCACAAGACACAGCCCCACAACACGGTTTCCCGTGCGCTGGAATACCACCGCGGTACCCCGAAAAAGGAACTGTGATAGGACCTTTCGTATAACCCCCCTATAACCAAGCGAACCCCACCAAGGTTTCTCCCCCACTCCCGGACCCTAGGAGTGGGCAGCCCCCCCCCGAGTGCCTCGGTGAATCCGGCAGCCCAGCCGCCCTTATACCGGGGCCGACTGAAACTCCATCCCGCTCACCCTTGCCGATGGGTTCGTCAGCTAGGAGAGGCTACACTACGGGACCTACCTTACCCATTTCGGCTTGTGGTTTGCACGGTCATTCTCCCGAGGGGTCCCGTGAACCGGTCCTTAATTGCCATGGGCGCCGCTAACCAAAACCATAACACCCACAGCCCACCATTTGTCATATTTTAGTTATTAGTCCAGTTCACCTGAATCTATAATCATTAATCCTCCGAACATAAGGCCGGGAGAGATACATTAAGTGAGAAAATGACCCATTTAGTGAGCTAGTGAGTCTAAGCCAGGCTAAGCATAACCTAGTCCTGAAATCTAATCACATTATTTTTCCAAGTTTGATCAAAGGGTTTGGGGTGTAAGGCCTAAGGCATAAACTAAGCATAAGGTGTATTATTTCCCATGAAATGACAATATAAAGAACATGCAGTTTCATAGAGTAAAACATATGTTTTAGCAAAATGGGAGCAATATGATCAATAATATAGCATGACTTGCCTTGCTCTTCGGTTTGGGGGACTTCCGCAATGACTTCAAAGTAAACTGGGATGGAGGGACTACCGGGATCTACACGGCAAACAAGCACCTCAACAAAATAGGCTAAAAAGTTACTAAAACAGGGAACAAAACCATTTTTAATGGATTCTTGGCATTTTTATGAATTTAATAAAATTTGAATGGGCTAAAACGGAGGTCGGATTGAAAAGATATGATTTTTAGAAGATTATCTGTGTTTTTACTAAAACAGGAAAATCCTTAATAATTTATTGCGCAATAAATCCCGGAATTGCGTCAGCGCTAGGGCCAACGTCAGCGATGGCGTCATCGGCCGCGGGAGCACCGGTCCATGGTGGACCGGGTCCACGGGCCGAGAGGAAGAGCGGAGCACCACGTGGTGCACACGTGGCGCCGACGCGGTGGCCACGCGGTGTGCCACGTGGGCCAGCGGGGACGGACGGCCCCGATCTGTCGAGGCAGATCGGACGGCCGGGAAGAGGTTCAGGTGGCGCGATCAGCTGGCGATGGCGCACGGCGGCCGGAGTCCGATCGGCGCCACTCGGGCGGCGGCGGGGACGGCGGAAAGCCGCGGCTCACGCGTAGGCGGAGCCGTGCGCACTCGAGAGCGGTGGCTCGTGTTCGGCCGAGAGGGAAAAGGGGAGGGGCGCTCACCGCGGGTCGCCGGAGGTGAAGGGGACGACGACTCGGACGGTGAGGGGGATGGCGGAACCACTCGGGAAGGGGTAGCCGAAGTGGCACGGGCATCGGCGACGAGGAGGGAGGAGTCGGCGGAGCTCGAAACGTCTCGGAGCAGCGGGAAAACACGGCCGAACCTCGGCGACGACGTCCGAAGCAGGAGCGCACGGTGCGGGAACAACGGAGAGAGAGGGAGGCTTGAGTGGAGGTGTGGGGAGCTCGGGAAGGACGAGGGGGTGCTTAAATAGGGGATGGGGAGGTCGGTGGCGACCGGATAAGGGCGAAATTTCTCGCGGCGCGGTTTGGGGAATTAATGGCGGGGATGGAATCCGGCCATTAGGGCGCGCGGAGCGACGGCCGGGCTTTGAATGCCGGCAGCACGGTGGGAGTTAAGGCGGTGGATCCCTGAGCGCGGGAAAACGGGTGCGCGAGATCCAAGCGAGTGAGGCGGCGGAAATGGCACCGAGGCGGCGGGGTCGGGACGACGGCCGACAAAGCGGCCCCACCTATCTATCGGCGTCCGGGGGTAGAGGAGGCGAACTGGACTTGTTCGCGGCGCAAGAGTTAAACGGGCTGCGGCCTTCTGTCGGTCCGCGAGGAAGAGAGGGAGAGGGACGCGCGGGCAGAAAAAGGACGGGCGGCATTGGGCCGTCGGCTTGGGCCGGCGGCGCACAGCCGGAAAAAGAGCGGGAAAGGACGGAGGAGAGAGAAACTAATTTTTTGGGGATTTATTAATTTCGATTTTGATTTTAATTGGTTAAAAATTATTTTTTGTGCTCTAAAAATTCCACTAAAAATCATGTTAGCGTATTTTGACATATAGAATTTAGGAAAAATCCTACCATGCCATTTCCATTTAACATTTAAATTTTAAAATTATTTATTCTCTCCAGTTAATTTCAATAATTTTTTTTACGATTTTTCTATTGGATTTTTAAAAGGGGAAAATACCTCAGGGTGTTACATAACACTACCCTTGATTTATATAAGATGGACAGAGAGTCATCCAAAGACATAGCACCTGTGAATAGCGACATAAGCTACACCAAAATCGTCAGTTCCCTAATATACTCGGTGGATATAATCCCAAAAAGAAATAGGGTATTACCTTTTATCGAGAAAGCTTGAACTTGTCTAAACCGTTATCATTTTTACTCATATACTTTTATATCTCGTGAACTACCTTTTTTATTGCGGATCTTAAACATCGACAAATATATGGAGTTGGGTTTCCTAGCGTAATCAATGAGTCCTATCTATCTATGCTATGCTATGCTATGGTTCACAACGAACCAAGCTTGAGTGAACGTGGATGCCTAGGCTCCAGACGAGCATGTTTCACTTTTGAACTTCCAAGCAAGTTTGGTTTGAGCTCGATCAATCTCAAACTCATCTATTGAGTGATCGGCTCGTAAGTAATATAACATATATTTTAAGATAATTTTTAGATAATCATATTAATAAAAGAGGAGAAAAGCAAATGGACAAAAACATGATGCCAAGACATTCTATAATTGTGTAGTTACATATCAATGTGTAGTTTCTTTACTAGTTTATCAAATGAGCAATAAAAAATCATATACACCTAGGCTCGTTTGAAGCTTGGGCCAAGCTAGAATCAAGCCTATGGCGAGTTAAGACTGAGGCCTTGTTTGTTTTAGCCTTCTGAGTAACTTTTTAGCATTTGTTTTTCAAAAGCTGAAAAATTAAAACAAACAACCAGCTTTTCGAATTGGCTTTCGAAAAGTTAGAAAGCTAGTTTCTGAGAAAATAAATGAAAAGCTGGAAAGCTGACTGAAATGAGCTTTTGCTGACTTTTAGTGTGCTGAGAAGATAAATATTTATTACAAAAGCTAATAGTAAAAGATCATCAGCCAATAAAAAGCTAGTTTTCCAGAAAAGCTGAAAACAACCTTAAACAAATACAGCGTAAGCTATTCGCGAATCACGAGCCTCGAGCTATTTTGGTAGCCCTATACATACATATACCGGTAGGATATATACTTCGAGGGAGTTCCCATGTTAAAAAAATGGTAGCCGATTAGGTGGATTATATTATCGAGACCGTAGATTGTATTTAGAGTTTGTGCTAAACAAAATATGCATTGGAAATATTGCGGACTCTTTAGTTTTAGTTTTAAAAATTCAATAATCCAAAATTAGGAATAGATAATTATGAAGTTGTATGTAACTTTTTTAACTCTCAATTTTGTATTTTAGTAATTTAATTATGAAACCCCAAATTAATAATTATCAGAATGTAATGTGCATTCTTTTAGGGCCTGCTTGGAAGGCCTGACCCAAAACAGGTGTAAGTTACAGGCCCATAAAATTTTTCCTTGGTGAACTCAAAACTGTACTTGGATGGGCCGTAACAATTATATTTTCGGGTGTTTTCAGCCCATTCCGACGGAAAAGTAACGTGGGCTAGAGAGGCCACACTTTTTTTCCGGTAAATATCGGGCTTGATCCGTTCAACCTCCAACTCCAGCTTCCTCACGCCTCGAGCGCGTGCGGCACTGCGGGCATCGAGCGACGCCGCCGCCGCCGCCGCCCGCTCCCACCTCCTCCTTCGCCTCCTCCGTTCCCCAAAGTGGCCGGCATATCTGCTCCCCACTGCGACCACCGGAGTCGATTTGCGTCTCTACCTGGCTCGATCTGCATCACCACAGCATGAGGCGTCGATCTACACCACCACCTCAAGGAGGCCTCAATCTATGCAACTACCGCCACCGCCAACCGTCGATCTACGCCGCCACAGTCGGTCTAGACCAATCTTATTCACTCTGCGCATCTGCTCAGGCTACGAGGTGAGGCACACCCCCTCTCCTCTCTCTCTGTCTGTGTGTGATTTATTAATTTCTGGATGATTGGGTGATTGCTTGCAGCCCCTCAGAGCTTAGGTTAGAGCACTGAAAGTGAAATCATGCTGGAAATTATGTGGGTAATAGTTGGACGATGTGGATAATTTTGAATTATGAGCATGCTTGGGTCTGATCTTAACGCTGAAGATATCTATAGACATGATAGTGGTAGAAATGATGATGAAAATTATGGTTGATTGATTGCATTATATGTTTCTATCTTGATGATCTGCAACACTTCTTTCAAAAAAATTGTTACATTCAATTCATAAGGACCCGATATAAATTAGTCTATGACACAGTGTCTAGCATTTGTATGATCATTTCTTGCCGATATGAAATGGATAAGGAAAATCTTGCACTCACTAATTCAGAAGAAGAAGAAGATGAGGAGATGATGTTGGTGATCTTTCCTGCACTGTATCTAACTTCTGCAAGACCAAGCAAAATACCATGTCATACATGAAAACTTACTGGCGTAGAGTATATTTTAGAACTTCTAAATGGCCACCCAAGGCAATGCTTTAACAATCTTCGGATGGAACGTCATATATTTCAATCACTTTCAGACCATCTTAGGTCAAAGTACCTTCTTGATAATACAAGAGGTGTTACTGTAGAAGAGCAGCTAGGCATGTTTATGTATATGCTATCAAGGAATGCTAGCTTTGGAGCCTTAACATATAGATTCCAGCATAGCCCTGAGACTGTACATAGGCATCTAACATCTTGTTTTGATGCAATCAAATCACTAACCTCTGAGATTATCAAGCCTCCTTCAACTAAGTGCCATTGGAAGATATCATCGAATCCACACTTTTGGCCCTACTTTGAGGTAAACTTAATATATGTCAGTATAGTATAGTTTAATACATCTCTACTTCTCTACCCCATTCATGCAGAAGACACTAGATAACAACAAGTTGTTTCATTGCAGAACTGTATAGGAGTAATAGATAGAACTCATGTCCCTATGACAATTTCAAGTAGTGAGGCCGCCCCATATCGAAATAGGAAAGGAACACTTTCTCAAAATGTGATGTTGGCTTGTGACTTTGATCTGAATTTTGTCTATATCTCTATTGGTTGGGAAGGATCTGCATCTGATGCTGCACTATTGCATTCTGCCATTAAATCTGGATTGAAGGTACCAGAAGGAAAGTTTTATTTGGTTGATGGTGGCTATGCAAATACGCCGCAGTTTTTTGCGCCTTACCGAGGAGTCTGTTATCACCTTAAAGAAAAGGGACGAAAAAATTGCAGGCCGAAGGATTACAAGGAATTATTCAATCTTCGCCATGCCCAGTTACGCGACCACATAAGGCGTGTTATTGGAATCCTGAAGATATGATTTCCAATCCTAAAAGTTGCAACATTTTATCCAATCACAACCCAAGTGATAATCCCTGCAGTTGCAGCAGTCCTCCACAACATAATCAGGAGCCAAAAAGGCGATGATGAGTGGTTAAGTCACCAAAAAAATTATATCCCTCGAAAGAAACTTGTTGCAGTACCTGAAGGAGATTACTTATATAGAGATGATGTTGCACTAATGAATAGTCAAAGACACTTGGGAAATGAGCTAAGGGAGAAGATTGCAAAGAAGATGTGGGCTAACCACCGAAGAATGAGAGTGTAGGGTGCAAAGAAGGGCTTCTTGAATTCTCATAACACTTGTATATCTCAAGTGTAGTGTGATTTTCTTTTCATGTTGAACTTATTATTATTGTAATAAAGCAAACTTGTTTTGATCTGTTATGAATTATTTGAATATATCTTGATGTTCTGAATTATTTTGAATGTGTTGATGTTCTGGATTATTTGAATATGTTATGACATCATGAACAATATCGCTTTTCCTTCAACATTTCTTGTGATTTGTTATAGATCAGATGGCTCAAGGGCAAGGTGGACGTCAAAATATGAGAAGGCATTGGTGGATCTACTTATGGAGTACAGCATCTCTCATTATCGGGGGCAAAATGGTTGGTGTACAGAGAGGACTGGAATAAAATAGTGAAGGATTCCAACAAATTATTCCCAGAAGCTAAATTTACCAAGGCTCAAATTCAGGAAAAAGAAACCCAACTGAAGAAAGACCTCAAAGCAATTAGATCCATTTGAAGTCGTAGTGGCTTTTCTTGGGACCAAAATGTGTCGATGATTAAAACCACACCTGAAAAATGGGAAGAGATCATCGAGGTAAGATTGTACTTATTTTGAATTCAGAATTTAATCTTGCGCATCAGTAACCTTGACCCTTCTATAAATTTATAGGAAGATCAGAAGTTGAAGAGGTATGAGAACAAAAGTTTCCCATTGTTTGAGTCCTTGGATCAATTATACGAAGGTAAGACATACCTTTTTTCTATTTGATATTCTGATCTTAAAATACTTATTTTCTAACATTTACTAACTTGGTGTCCTAACAGGTCAATATGCTGAAGGAAAGCATTGCTTTATATCTAGTACAACCAACCATGTTAACCTTAGGGGGAAAGACAAGGCAACAGCAAATAATATAGCTTGGAAGCGTCCAAGGGATGGAAGTGCTGGTTTGGAAGCTCATGTGGATACCCTTCAAAGAACTAATGGAATTGGATGGTGTAGCCTTGAGGTTGAGTCTGAACGAGATGAAGAGGAAAACACTGTCCACTCATGAAAAGACAAGAGGACATTGGGTGCAGCTTTGGGAATATGCTTCAACAAGGTGGACATGATAACTCATCAGATGATGAGGAACATGATGCAGAACATCAAGTAGAAAATAGTGAACGTGCAAGCGCAAGCCGTAGGGATCCTGCATCGAGTGGAAGAAAATCCAAGAAGCATGAGGCTCCCACACGATGTGTCGAAGAGACAATGTCAGCTTTTGTAGATCTGAAAAGAGAAGAACTGAAATCCAAGAAACAAGCTTCTGAAGAAGGAAAACAATACTCAATTTCAAGATGCTTTGAAGTTCTGCATTCTATGGATGATTTGTCAGATGAGATCAAAGTCATGGCACCAGATGTTTTCAAAGATGCAGTGAACAGAGAAATTTTCCTGTCCTATGAGGATAGACTGCGTGGCTTATGGTTAAAGAAAGAGGTCACCAAACTTGGGCACTCTAATGCCTAGATCTCATATCTGAGCTCACAAGATTACTCTCAGGTATGGGATTTCAAATCTGGTTAGTTTTATTTTGGTTGAATTGCTATTTACAAGTATGCAATATTCTTACCATGTTCATAAGTATGGTAAAAGTTGAAATTATAGCCTACATTTAAATCATGAAATGCTTGATTGCTTGTTTCGGTTTTGTGATGCCTATTTTGTTCATATCAGTATCAAGAAATCAGCATCTTGTGCAGTTAGATAGCTTTGGAAGTTATTTTCAAAGTTTAATGATGTTTATTCTGTCTTTATGAACTTGAGGTGAACAAAAAAAAATATGTTGATGTAACCAGGGTTTGATGTAATCCTGTGATGCTGACATTGCGTATGCTCAAACTGAGCTGATGCTCAAATTTAAGGTCCCTAATCTGAGATATTTATTTATAGTACATATCAAATATTGTTAATTGGATCTCGGTCCTTCATGAGTTGTTGAAAAACTGAAATGCTAATCGCTTGTAACCTGACTGAATTATTGTAACTTGCTTCTTCCTTTGCAGTTCATATTTTTTACCTGACTTCCATTCACTTTGAACATTAAAATTTACAGGTTAACAACTGGTGGGTGGACTGCAATCTATGAAGATTTCACATATGCCTTCTGTTTGCTAATGACATGTTGGTTACTTGGCCATTTTGTAATCAGGATAACATGTTCTACTAGTTGAACAAATGGCCAAGCAGGACAAACTACAAGAGAACTTGTCATCCTTATAATAGTTGATTACACAAAAATAGTCTTGCTAGAACAATTGTATGAACCTTTGTGTTTCTTTCTGCTCCTATGTATTCGGCAGCTATACGGCACGGATACGGATACGTGTATCGGTATCCGGCGGATACGGATACGGCGATACACCAATTTGTCTTAAAACCTGATACGCGGATACGTTTTAATATTTTTTAAAATAGATAGATATAATACAATACCATAACAATAGTTATAAATAATGGCTTTTCAGCCTTAGAGTAATAGAAGTACAACATGAACAGTTTACATTTCGCAAATGATACAACTCTCAAATTTAAATTAAAAAAAGGATACATGTTGCTAGGGTTCGGGAGGATGGATATATGCATTATTTGGGTCTTAGTTGGGCCATAACGTATCCGATAATGGGCTACATTTGGCCCAGACCAAGTATCCGTTTTTTTTATTTATTTTTTTCCAATACTTCTTGGATACGTATCTGTGGCGTATCCGGCACGTATCCGTATTGGATACGTATTCGTGGCGTATCCGGCACCCAGGCAAAGTATCGGGGCTTTTCAGTTCGGCAGGTGTTTGGCATTTTATGCTCAATTGTTGTCATATATATTACTTTGATATGCATGTAGTTTGCAATATATTACTTTGGTATGAATGTATTCTGCAATATATTACTCTGACATGGATAATGGTGTGTATACCAACATGCCCAGATGCAGCATGCTGTTCAATTCATCAGTTCATGGCAGCACTGAGTTTACAGGGATAGCTTTTACCCAAAGAAGAAAAACGTATCGGATACGTAACCATGGCGTATCCGGCACCTAGGCAAAGTATCGGGGCTTTTCAGTTCGGCAGGTGTTTGGCATTTTATGCTCAATTGTTGTCATATATATTACTTTGATATGCATGTAGTTTGCAATATATTACTTTGGTATGAATGTATTCTGCAATATATTACTCTGACATGGATAATGGTGTATATACCAACATGCCCAGATGCAGCATGCTGTTCAATTCATCAGTTCATGGCAGCACTGAGTTTACAGGGATAGCTTTTACCCAAAGAAGAAAAAGAAAATCCGGTTGTATGACAATGCAACCGGAAAGATTACAGGTTTTTTTTTGGGACACCTGAAAATACAAGTGTAAAGTGTTTACACTTGTAATTTTTTTCAATGTTTCCAAGCAGATTCTTAGTCTATTGCCACTTTAGTTTACCACATGGTTATAATTTTAATATTTATAATATCAATAATAAAAACCCGTACAATGTACGAGTTGGCAACCAGTAAGAAGAATGTAGTGGGGTTCGTTTGATTTGACTACAAAGATGGTAAAGACACCGAAAAGCCTGTCCTGAACATGAACGCTAACAAGAAGATTAAATCAAAGCAAAGCTAAAGCTAAAGCCCCAAAAAGAAAAAGCAAATGATGCCTCCCAGCTCTCACTCGAATTGAAGCAAGGTATCAATCTCCGTGTTACTTCAGCTCATGCTATATGCCGACTCTCTTAGCTAGCATGTAATGTAATGTGGTTACACACGCTAGCTCATCTCCCGTGTCGACTGACCACCATGGCAATGGCGCTAGCACGTCCTTACCTAGCTGCGTTGCTCGCGCTGTGCACATTCGCCATGGTGGCGCGGTCGCCGGCCGACGTCGACGCTGCCAACGTGCCGATCACGACGTGCCGGTCCTTCTGCGGCAACATCACGGTGGACTACCCGTTCGCGCTCCGGGCGGGGTGCGGCCACGCCGGGTTCCGCGACCTGCTCTACTGCATCAACGGCGCGCTGATGCTGCACCTGCCGTCGGGCTCCTACCGCGTCCTTGACATCGACTACGCCTACCGCGGCCTCACCCTGCACGATCCGGCCATGTCCGACTGCCGCGCGCTCGACCGCTCCCGGGGCGGCCGGGGCAACGGGTTCATCGTCGAGCCGTGGCGCGCGCCGTACCTGGCACCGGACCCGGACAACGTGTTCCTCCTCCTCGGCTGCCGCGCCAGCTCGCCGCTGTTCCAGGGCTTCCCCGACCGCCACCTGCCGTGCCGGAACGTCTCCGGGATGGGCTGCGGCGAGTACTACGGCTGCCCCGCGTGGGAAGACTACGGCGGGCGGCGGCCGTCGGGCGCCGCGTACGGCGCCGCCGTGCCGCCCGAGTGCTGCGCGGTGTCGTGGGACGCCATCAGGGCGGTGAACATGAGCCGGCTCCAGTGCGAGGGGTACAGCAGCGCGTACAGCCTGGCGCCGGTGCGGGCGGCCGGGCCGGCCGGCTGGGCGTACGGCATCCGGGTGTCGTGGGCGCTGCCGGAGGCGAACCGCGGGTTCTGCGGCGCTTGCCGCGCCACGGGTGGGGTGTGTGGCCACGACGGGGACAGCCACGGCGACCTCTGCCTCTGCGGGGACTGGAACTCCACCTCCAACTGCGACTCCTCCGCCGACGCGGCACGCCAAAACGCCGGCTCCGCGGCGACAAGTGCCATCGCCGCGCTTTGTTTGGGTGTTCTTGCCTCGGGTAAGCATCGTGAAGCATCTTTTTTTTTGGCGAATCTAGGTTATTCCCCGTATCGTTTGCTGACATGGAAGATTGCTACCTTTTGCTGCAGGATTTTCATTTCTGTAATGGCGGTACGCTTCCATGGAAAATCTGTGAGTGGTGAATTTTGATTGAGGAATGATATATTAGGGCTATATAAATGAGGAAAATATATTGCAAACCATATTGAAAACCGTTAAATAAAAAAATAGATACATAAGATTTGTTCACGTCACAAAAAAAGTAAAAATTGTACGTTCAATAAAAATTTTTCAGGATTAAATTCGGAAGTAAAATTTTTACTGAATAAATCTTCCGTATCTATTTTTTAATTCAACGATAGTTTCCAATATATATATATATATATATATATATATATATATATATTATTTTTGTTGCTTTGGGTGTCAGTCAGAAGTTTACAAGGAATTAAGACACATTTTCCCCTCTCCAGCGATATAGAAGTGATTACTGCATGTAACTTTTTACCAAAAGGAAACAACTAGATGAACAAAAAATGCTATGGAAGTGGATTTGTTAAGACATGTGCCCTTATTTGCTGAAGTAGTTATAGGATCGTTTGGTTTGTCGGAGGATTTGGGCCCAGTGGGCAGTTCTTTTCTTTACAATGGTTGGTTTTCTTATAGAATATTTTTTTAGTGTGGACTGTGTTAAGGCGGAAAAACGTTTTGGATTTGCTATGTGATAGATTTGTAGGTTCTTATCTTTTATTTTTTTTATAGAATCTTATATTAAGATTTATGTTTTTATATCCAACTTGTAATTACATTACATTAAAAAAAGATCTTTATAATATTTTTTTCTCTAGATTTACTTTTTTGGACATGTTTTTCTTTTTATATCATTTAAAACGGGCTATATTTATTGGTTAAAAATTTTGTAAGATTCAAACCTATAAATCTGTCAAAAAATTAATAGGTAGAACAACTCCATCTTTAGAGTAGTAGAGATATTTCACCAATCACCATTACTTCAACTGTAATTTGTATGTTTTTTTGCTATATGTGTGTAGATGCATTTTGATTTTGTAATTTTTATAGAAGGGCATGTAACACAATAGTTTATATTACCATTTTAAAAAAAATATAACTATATAAACTGGAAAAAGAGGTGGATGGCCTTGAGGGCTAGGGTTTATTTGGTTCATTACAACACATGGCTAAGCGGTAACAAATCCTTATCCCAAGAAATCTATAGCCAACCTTCTCATGCAAGAGGTTTTCTTAACATTTTAAAATATCAAATATGTAGTTAAGTATTTTAATAAGGAAAGTCATGGGTCAATATCAAATATGTGTTGAGTACTTCAACAAAGCTAGTCACATCTTGATTAGCATGTGGATCCATCTCTCGTGCTCTTATTTTATCAAAAGTTCTATCGGTTTCATGTGGCCAATAAATTATTTGCCATATTTGTGACAAATTATGTTGATCAATCAAATAACCCTTAAAATTGCTTCTTCTACCGTGTGTATGAACAAATCGGGTCCTTTGCAATAGCATCTTTACCCTGAGGAGCTACTAAGTCATAGGGAAACATATTATTTATGATCAACTTTTGTCTATTCGATCAAGGACTAGCTACTAAGTTGGAAACGTATTGTTTATAATCAACTTTTGTCTATTCGATCATGGACGGATGTTCCGGATCAAATGCTACAGTAAACCACTATAATTAATGCCAGGTTCCGTTCGAACGTGCTACAAGCCGAACATAATTATCGGGACCGGAGGTGAGGAAAGTCTTAATTAAATATTAATTATTATAAATTTAAAAATAAATTTATTTAATTTTTTAAAAAATATTAATTTTTTATTAAATATATTATTTAGCAATTTAAGAAGTTTGAGGAGAAGTGTGCTAATAAAAAAAATGAGAGAAGCCATAAGCGGCAGCACATTCAAATTAGCTCTTCTTTGCGTGAGGCCAAGAATCCTGTATCACCAAGACTTATTTAAAATTGATATAGTGTTTCCTTCACCGTAAACTAGCCACATAGTCACCGCTTTGTGTGACTTTTGATTAACTTTTTTATATGGTTTATCAATTTAGATTATACAGATATCTCATTAATAAATGAAATTATATCCAACCTTTGCATCTACCATATATGAGAAAAAAAAGAAAGTGAGAACAACTTATGAAACCAACCCAAAGGTTAGTGTAGGATTTTCATCCAAAGACGCCTACGAGACAACACCTTCGTATAGGAACCTGCAAACAAATTTGTATGTTATAAATTTTGAATATCTAAAATCTGATTTACAAAACTCGATCAAGATTTGAATATGTGATATTTGGTTTAAAAATATTTGAGGATGTAAACGTTTTGGTAAATTGGACCATTTCCCGATAATTGAAGGTAATGCCTGTATCTTCTGGAGTTGTGCTTGTGGAGTACCCATGTGCCATGACTATAAATATGCATATGTAATGGACCCTGTTAATGAAATGTGTGTGTATATATATATATAATGTTTTCATTCAAATTTTGTTTTGTTTGGCTATTTTGCAGAAAACCCCTTGAGTTTTTCAAAATTAACCCACAGTTCGCCTGGCTATTTTTTTAAAAAAATCCAGTTAAAAAAGAAAAAAGGGTTATTTTATAAAAACCCTCGAGTATTTATAAAATTAACTCGTAGTCTCAATGCTGAAAAGAAAGGGAAGGCTTAAATAAAAAACCTCCTACGTCCCTCTCTTCCGTCCCTCCGCATAGCGCTGCGCCTCCCTCCCGTCACTTGCTCGGAGCTTTCGCGCCGCCACCTGAACCTTCGTCTCTCCTAAGATGAATTCTTTTAATATATTTGTTGATTTAAGTACAAGATGGCGAATGGGAGCGAAGACCAGAAAGTACTCCATCGGTTCCATCCGTCGCAAACTACATGCAGAAATAAAATTTCTAAAATTATTTTGACTAATAATTACATTAATAATATCTATACTAACTATTAACAATTAACTATTAATATCAAATATTATGTATGTTATATCACTAAATTTATATTTTAAAATATTTTATGTTATATTAATTTTATAATTATTGATAACATAATAAAATTATTTAGTCTTACAATTTGAAACAGGAGTACCGAACACGGAGGCTCAAAAGAAAGCTGAAAAAAGGAAGCAAATGATTCCTCCAGCTCCAGGTCGAAAGCAAGCAAGGAAATGACGAATCAATTTGTGTTCGTGTTCATGTTCATTGCGCAAGAAAATCTCTTAGGTCATGTTCTTTATATCGTGAATTATCACAGACGCTCCTCGATAACACATTTTTTAAAAAAAAATACCATCGACATTTCTTAGAATATTTTTAAAAATATTTTCCACTTATTTGAAATATTCATTTGTATTATTCCCTCGTATCATTTTTGTAAATTTATAAGGAATAAGTCCACTTGATGTCCTTTAAAATGTCAACGAATATGATTTTCGTTCTTCATCCATAATACCGATACAACGGGTTCCTAAACTTACAAAATCGGTACGAATCTTGTCCTAAGACAGTATAGAGGCTGGTTTAGTCCGACGTGACATATTGACTTTGATACGTGGCATTTAGATCATGAGTCAGACGACGTGACGCTTACGTGACAATTTAATTTTAAAAAATAATAAAATTTGTAGATCCACCACCTATCAGTTAAAAAAAATTAAAAAAATAATAGGGCCCACGTATCATTCTCACCCTTCTCTCCTTCCTCCTCGTCCTCTGGCACCTTCCCTCCCTGCCCCACGACGGAAGTAGCAGCAGCGGCGGAGGCAGCGACGCCGGCGACGTTGGCCCGTTCTTCCGCCAGGCCATCGACCTCCATGCCCCCGTGTCCGCTGTCGCCTGGTGCCGCCATGGCGGGGGCGAGCTCGCCGCTGCCGCCGGGAGCTCCGTGTCCGTGTTCCAGCCGGCGCCGTCCTCTTCCCCAGGTCCGTTCGTCCTAGCTCGCCTGATTCTCGTCCTCTCGTTGTTTTGCTAGCAATGGCGATTGAAGGACGACAAGGTTTAGTTCAATCCGGATTGCCTCCTGGCCGTGTAATTGGAGTGTTCTCTGTACGTGTTTTTGATAAAAAATGACAATGTAGAAATAGATTGTGAAGTTTCTGTTGATTCTTAACAGGTAGAGCAATTGTGGTCTTGTATTACGACCGCCGGTCATCATCTGTCTTGTCAATTTCTTTTGTTAAAGTTCAAAAGGAGGTACATCACACGTTCAGACTTTATTATTTTTATCAATAATCCATTTGGGTTCGCTTTTGTTTTATTTAATTATCGTGGTAAATGTGTTGATATTTCTTCATGTCTTTTGAAACAACGCATAGCAAATTGTTCCGTTTTTTAATCTTTCCATTTGATGGGATTATAGTCAAGTAAGACTACATGGTGTGAGTTATGTTCAAGCATCCGTTGCCAATGATTACATGGCAGTGATTTCCAATGATTCTATAGCCCCAGTTCTAGCTGCACTCCATACTCCATAGATCGAACTAAGATATGGGGAAATTCATGAAGTAGGAAAGCTCCATACTCCATACTCCATAGTCGCAAGCTTGCCCAAGCATCACGCCGGCCGCGGCGGCGGCGGCGGAGGAGGCTTCGAGTTCGCCACCACGGCGGGCGGTAAGCAGCAGGGAGGAGTTGATGATGGAGAAGACGGCGCCGTGGTGCGGGCGTGCTCCAGCGACGTGTCGGCGGCGTTCGCCGACAAGCTGTTCCGGGAAGGCGTGCTGCGCCCGCTGAAGCTGCCACCGCGCCTGCAGACGCCCTCGGCGTCGGCCGCGGCCTCCGCCGCGACGTCGCCGACAGCCAGCAAGGCGGCGGCGGCGCCGTCGTCCCGGAGTCCGTTCGCGAGCAGGAGGAGTAAGCACGAAGGCTTCGACCCGTTCGCCGCCACGCTGGAGAAGGTGCGCAGGGACGTCGCCGCCAGCGCGCCCATGCGCCGCGCGCGGTCTCTCTCGCCGCTGCGTGGCCCCGCGGTCGCCGCCGCGCACCGTAAAGAAAACAGCCCGTACGCGCCGCCCGCGCGCGCCGTTTGGCGAGGCCGTCGTGGCGGAGGAGGAGAGGCATGAAGCGCCTGCTGTGCAGAGCGGCGATGGCGACGCGGCCGCACCGGGGACGAAGAAGAAGAGGAGGGTGAGAATGACATGTGGGCCCTATTTTTTTTAAATTTTTTTGGGTTCACAAATTTTATTATTTTTTTAAAATCAAATTGCGACGTAAGCGTCACGTCGTGCTGACTCAACGGTCTAAATGACACGTACCGAAGTCAACATGTCACGTCGGACTAAACCATCCTCTATACCGCCTTAAGACAAGATTCGTATCGGTTTTGCAAGTTTAGAAACCCGTTGTATCTGGTATTGTGGAAGAAGGACGAAAATCATATTCGTTGACACTTTAAAGGACCTCAAAAGGACCTCAAGTGGACTTATTCTAATTTATAATCATCCACTATCCATCGTCTAAGGAAGAACATGCCCAGCCCATCGCCTAGTATTGGCACATCGCGCTGAGGCCTAGTTTGGTTGCTAGCCATTTATTGCCTTACCAATTTTGCTTTCTTTGTATGGCAAGATTTGGTCATGCCAAAATTTTTTGACAAGGTTAATTTTTTTAACAGCCTGCATTAGACAGTGTGAAGATTCATAACAAGAAAAAAGAAAACAAACACACCACCACTACAAGCTGGTAGCTCCTCACACAACCCAAGAGAAGACACTAACATCAAGATGATCACCGCTAGTCCTACAAAGGGGACACAAAATGCCTCGCCAAAACCAACTCCACACAATAGATCATATACGAGCTTTCGGTCATCCTCACATAAAGGGATTGAGGAGAGGGAGAGGATGAGAGAGGAGATCCACTCGTCCCTCGCTCCAACCTGATGACGGCAACCAAGAAATCGTCAGCGATCAAACCGAGAGAAGACGACAAAGGCAGGGAACGAAGACCTCTATAACGTCTGTTTCATTGTGGCATTAGTGGGAAAACCTAATTCTAAAAATCCTAATTGCGAAAACATGCTCTTCGGTTGTGGTCTCGTGGTGTGTGCCAAGGCTCGGTTCCCCACCCTGAGCTCAACTCAAATCCAATAGAAAATCCCGAATCAAAATTCAAATCCAAACCCTAATCCTCCCCAAATCAATCTCTCTGCAAAAGTTTAGTTTGCCTCCCTCCTTCTTTTTGGGCCACATTCTTCGCTCGGCCCATCTCCCCCTTCGGCCACGCCCCGGTCATGTGCGTCACAGGAGATGAGGAAACGTGCCTCCCTTCTCCTCCAAGCCTTGCCCGATGGGTATAAAACGCCCCAACCTCTCTCCGCTTTGGTTTTCTTCTCCCTTCGCCGCATTAGCACCCACGTCCCCAAACCTCCACACTATCATCTCGCCGTCATTCGTTCGCCGTTGATCACGCCGAAGAAGCCAGTGCGTTCATGGACGCGTGACGAGGACTCCAACCCGCTCGCTTCTTCTTCTTCCTCGGCCCAAGGCCGAAACGCCCTCGGGTATAGATACCGATGGCCCTTCTCAAATTAAAATGATCAACTGGATAAAACTTCGATGTACAAAATCCTTGGAAAAAACCAACACCTGGGTCAGTGCCTTGAAAATAAAATAAGTTTTCAAAACTCACGGTGTGGGAGACGTCCTGGCGGTACGGTTTTATGTTCATGTCCATAAGGACCGATTCATTTGGAGTTTCATCCAAACATAAAATGAATGGGTGAATTGGGACATCCCTGGCTGAGTAATTAGCTAGGCCAGGGAAATCTTGATGCCAATGGACAAGTGGATTCGTCGGGGTGTTATCAGGGAGGGCCTCTTGGTTTCCTAGCACATCATGGTATGGGGCCTAACCTATTATTGATCTGTGGGACCCCTCCAGTTGGCATGAGGGGACCCTGAGTCGGCTTTCCAAATGCTTTATCACGAAAGCCTCAAAGTCACCAGACGTAGCTGTTTCGCACAGGCTGGGTGATCGGGGTTAGTAGTGTGGTGTGGGTAAAGTGTACCCCCCTCTACAGAGGTTAACAAATAGTTCGAATAGTCGTGCCCACAATCATAGGTGGATGTAAGGTGATTCCTTACCGTAGTTTTCCTTAGCGGATGTAAGGAATTCATTTCTAATTGATCTATGATATCAGGAACAGTCAGACTCGTGAAGTCCTCGTGTCTGTTGACAGGGAGCCATTCATGCAGATGCATTCAATGAATACACTTCACTGCTCTAGCCGGGTGAGAAACACTTCTTACTCGAGTCATTGATAAACACTCACTTAGTCACTTCCAAAGCCTTAAAATAAAACTGAACGTGAAAATAGTCAGCCTTCCTTTGAAGCTTGCATTAAGCACTCCTGTACTCACCCTTGCTCTATATAAATAAAGCCCCTCCCCTCCCCCCCTCGCATTTTTCGAAGAAGAGGAGATGGACCCAGCTAATGAAGAATTCTTCCTGGAGAAAGCAGGCTTCGGGCAGTATTAGGGTTTCAGCTTAGTTCCCGAGTCATGCTTGTGGCTTTGGGCTAGTCTCCACTTCCGCATTTTTGTAATGCAGTTGCGAACTCGGGGTCTGCCCACAATTCCAATGATGATTGTATCTCGACTCATAATAATGAGACCTCTTTTGCTATAATATTCTATCTTCTTATTGTACCAGCATTGTTTACTGGGACTGGTATACGATTATAGGTTAATTTGGATCGCCTTACACTAGTTTTCGTTTACAGCTAGTTTGGGACGCGACAACCTCCAAGACAACACCTTCAGGACAGTCATGACGCCTTAGGCCCCACCGTTGCCCATCCAGCTGGACTAGGTTTTCACCTAAAGATTCCTATCAACATGGGGGAGGGAGGCCGCTTGACAACGCTCCAAGGGGGAAAAACATGGCGCCCGAATACGTTATCGTTGCCAGCTCAAGGAACCCTGAGCTAGGCTTTTGCCTACATCACCCTCATCAATCTATCTTCATCTTCTTAGTTATATGATAAAACTAACTGACACACCCTAAACAAGATTTTATAGGATCTGTACTAGAGCTAAGGAGACCTCCTAGGCCTTGGTGTATCACAATGAATTTCACGTCAATAAAATTGGATTAGGGCTATTACTCTTTTTGAGGGTTTGAACTAGTCTAAACCTTTGTATCCTATTTTCTAGATTCAGTCTCGCGTACATCCTAGTATCGACGTCCTCTATACTCTTCAAATACCGTAAACGGGTATAGCCCGTTAACATAGGTAGAGAACGGTTTCTATTCCTTCTGTTGGTAGGGTGTACTCATTTTTTATTATTGAGTCATTTTTTATATTTGTCAAAGAGATGAATCTGTTCACCTTAAAAATCTGATTATCTCTACTAGCTAAACGTAGTTGTCCTCCTTCCGCCCTCTCCTCTCACCGCTCTCCCAACTATAGTTGGATAAATGGGCCGCCCGGCACGGCACGAGCACGAGCACGAGCACGGCTAGGCATGACACGGTTAGGCACGGTACGGCCAGGCACGATAGATAAGCAGTGTCGTGCCGTGTAGTGCCGCCTGCCAAGACACAAGCCCAGGCACGGCACTAAACCCTCAAAACCATGTCGTGCCGGGCCACCAGGCACGACGGCACGCCAGTGCCAGTGCCAACACTAGCACTAAGGTTTCAGAACAAAATTCAGAGTTTAGTTCAAACTTCAGATGGAAGTCAAAATACACTATATATCAGATCAAACTTCAGATCACAATTACACATCACATTGTTTACAACTATACAAAAACACTATATATGAGAACTTCAAAGTCAAATAGTTCTGAAACATATCAGAACATAACATATGTACTTAACAAAAATTCACATATATATCAGAACTTCACATATATGTCAAACTTCGCATATATACTTCATCACATTGTTCAAGTTACAATTACAAATCATCTCAAAATATCAGATCATCTGATCTCAATCAAACAATTTCACAGATCATCACAAACTACACAAATCAGAACTTCACATATATACTTAACATACATGTCAAACTTCACAAATATACTTCACAGATCAGATCATCTCAATCAAACTTCACATATATAATTCAAGTTAAAATATCAGATCATCTCAAAATATCAGATCAGATCATCTCAATCAAACTTCACAGATCATCACAAACTTTACAAATCAGATAAGTTAAATGGAGCTTGTGCAATGGTTGCCTCATTAAAAACCTGTCTAGGTAAATCTCACCCTTGTGAGAAAAATCCCTAGACAGGAAAAGAGTATAACCAAGCTCCTTAGATTAATATAAGTTTCAATGTCTGTCTAGTACTCTAATGTCCACATTACAGTCCCATTACAGTCCCATCACATTATAGTCCTCTTTTGCATTACCAGACCAGATATCAGAAGTGAGGCAAACACAATTAACACCACCATTGCTAAAAGAATCAACAAGCTTAGCCTTAGCATCAGTAAAAAAATTCTGAATATCTCTAGTGGTGGTCTGTCTAGATACAGAGACAAATTTAGGGTTATGAGCAGTCCTAATGTAGTTCTCAAATGCATCAGTTTCACCCAAACATATAGGAACATCAAGTCTAGCAAGCAATCGAACAAGTTCTCTACGAGTAACAGCAGGACAATACTCCCAATTGCGCATACTACCATCAGGATTGAAAGAGATTTGAGACTGAGACATACGATTTTTTTCACGCCGCTTGGGACATTTGTCCCTATGCCGGATGAGATGCCCAGTGCCACCACTAGAGAGAGCAGAATATTGCTTAGAGCAATGGATGCACTTAGCTACGTACTTCACATTCTTACCGTTTACCGACTTAAAGATTTTCTCAAAATCTTCCCACACTGCCGAGGTAGAGGGACGAGAGCGCTTGGCACCGTTCTTGTCCTCCTCATCGTTTGCAGCCCCGCCCTCTTGACCATCGTCGACATCAATGGGAGCTTGCGCGCTACGGCCGAAGAGCTCCTCGGCGTCCTCGCGCATGTCGTCCTTCTCATCATCTCCGGCCATCCCACACATCCGCCTCATCATTGCCGCCGACCTCAACCGTGTCGTCGTCGGAGACGGACATCGTCACACGATCACGGGGGCAACTGGGTTCCTCAACAGCTGCCAAACAACACAAGAAAGAAATGAAACAGAGAGTTAGACAAAGACAAGAAAAGAAAGATAGATCAGAGAGAAAGGGGTTAGGACTTAGGGTTACCTTTGCAGCCGGAGCACCGCAGTCGCCGCCGGCGCCGACGTGGATGACACCCGGATCCGCACCTCCGGTTCCTCAATGGATTTGACTCCGAAGCACCAGAGGGGATCCGTGACGGCAGTGAAGTTGAGGGAGACAAAGATGAAGACGAACACAGAGAGGAGGACAATAAGGCAAGGACTAGCCTACATGGATGATGCGAGATCAAGAAGAGGGGTTACAGTGACATGCCGTGTGCTCGTGTCGGTCACCGGTGGCTCAAGAGGCCATCGGATCTGGAGAAGAAGGAAGGCCAGGAAGTCGAGACTACGGGAGAGCCAAGCGGCGCCGGTGCTCAACCAGCCACCAGAGGAGAGCAAGCCAAGAAGATAGAGAAAGGAGAGGACAACGACAGTCCACCAGGCACCAGCTAGCCACCAGAAGCCCTCCGGTCGGCCGGCGACGGTGTACGCGAGAAGCTAGGGTTTTCGAGGAGAGAGAGGAGGAGAAAGATCTAGATCGCGATTCGGCAACCGAGGGGACGAGAATGATCTAGGGTTTTTGGGTGAGTGGAGCGGCGGTGCAGCGCTGGCTTATATACCCCAATCCAATCGATGATCCAACGGCTCACAAAAACCCTAGTTGATCGAACGGTCGTGCCGACGCCGTGCCGCCCGTTGGAACAGGTCGTGCCCGTGCCGGCACTGCGGGCCGGTTACCAGGCCTAGGCATGGTCCAAGCCGGGCCAGGCTGGGCTAGGGCCGTGCTTTTTTGGGTCGGGCTAGGGTTGGCCCAACGTGCTAGGCCCGTTTGGCCAACTATACTCCCAACATGCGCCCACATACGTAGCATGCGTACTTAACCACATGATCCAACATTTTATCCCCCAATCACATTTATAGCCTGACCTATTTATATGGGCCTCGTTTAAAAATAAAATATAGAGGATAGATTTTTAGGCATATGTAGGTTACGCTCTTAGGCTGTATTTAATAGGAAAGGTTTGGAACCTTCCTACTATGCACAGAAAACATGGTAGTCATTAGCATACAATTAATTAATTAAAAACTAGAAAGATGAATTAATATAATATTTTAAAACAACTTTTCCATACATTTTTTTCAAAAAATGTATTGTTTCGTAATTTAAAAGCATGCGTGTGAAAACAAGGAAGTAGAAGTTAGAAAAATGTAGTTGACAACACACCCGTAGGTTGTGTAGGTTGTGTTTGCCAGGACACTTTCAACTTTTATTCATATGTACGTTTTCAAAATGCTAAACGGTGTCTTTTGAAAAATCATAGGAAAGTTACTTTAGAAAATAATATTAATCTATTTTTTAATTTTTTAGTTAGTACTTAACTAATCATGTATTACTCATCTGCTCTGTTTTGTGTGCAGGTAGTGAGGATTCTCAACCATCCCTAACTAACCTAACCTTGTTTTAAAATTGTTCTCTAGTAGAATAGCTAAAATTTTAAAGACTAGTAACATATCCATGCTAACGCTACAGTAATATAATCGATCACTCCTTTTTAGATTCAAGCATGCATGCAAGAAAAAAACAAATCTCGGATAACCTGTATGCATGCAAGCTAGAAAAAAGAAGCAAATCTCGGATAACCTCCACGATTAAATCCATGCATACATGCACACAATAAAAATAAAAAATATAATATAAAAAAAGTAAACTCTAATTTTTATCCGTTGGATTATGAGTTAGTAAGAGAAAAAGGTTAGATCTGAACCGTTGCTAAGATGCATTATAAGTAGTAAAGAGGTAGATATTGTTTTATGATTGAGCACATAACGGTTATACTGTAGTACATTGTTGCACTCATTTCTCAAAATAAAATAACTCGCAAGTAGAATACAGTTTGTTTTTTTCCCTGAGAGGAGTAGAATGCAGTTAACAATTAACACCGAGCAACGTGTTAACCGCATCCTCTTGCGACGTGCTAGGCCGATTCAGCCCAAACCAACGTCGACGAAGGCCTAAAAAGCCCAAAGTGCAAAGCAAAACCCTAGAAAGAGCGGTAAGAACTCGGTGGATGTGCTTGGTCACTAGAAGAGAACGACATTGAGGGGACGCTGATGATGATGGCGAGGAGGACGACGAGAACGAAGAGGATGATGGTGAGCTGGACTCAAAGTTGCAGGGCCTGAAGGTTGAGCAGGACAATTAATCATGTTTAGATTAACTAGCTCTTACCTTAATTAATTCTCTTGCTTTCACTTCGAGCAGGCGTACTGTGGCTTCATTGTTTTGAACACCGAGTCAAGTAGATAAATGGTTTAGCCTGGCGGTTATCTGTACTTCTGTAACTTTCCATTAGAACTTCCATGTATCAGCATCAACTTGGTTGTCGGGTCAAGGCCAGCTGAAGCTGGACCCTTATTATCGTTGGGATACATTTGTCGTGATATCTTTGGAGGATGTGTTGTCATAAGAAAAATTTCCAATGAAAATCCATGAAAATCATATCTAAAGTTTCGTAAATTCATGAAAAAATTGCTATAATTGATATAGATAGTATAGACATGAAAATCATATCTAAAGTTTCGTAAATTCATGAAAAAATTGCTATAATTGCTATAGATAGTATAGACATGAAATACATTAGATCAAATCTTAAATTCAAACTCAACTTTGTTTGAGGAAAAAAGAAAAAAATTTAGATGAATAGTGTCATGTTACTATTCATTCAAAATTTGTTTTTTTTACTCCATAATATAAAGTTGAGTTTAAACGATAATATACTTCATGCCTACACCCATCTCTAGTGAATTTACAAAACTTTTAGGTTTGGTTTTTATGGGTTTTTACTTATTTGATGGTTTTCATCAGATATGTCCTCTTTCAATGACGGGCGGCCCGGTGACCCTGGGTTCCTCCCCGGGCTCATCCTCTAGTATTAAGGCTTCAAGCCCATTATTTTAGCTGGGTCAGGGCATTTAATTGTACTATTGGGATATGTCGCAAGTACTTCTGGCTATGGCTGGACTGGGCAGGCAAAAAGCCTAGACTATTAAAAATTACTAGATCCACCACTGTCCTCTTTGGTCATATGTGTGACGTGATACACATGTTTGAAAGCTGATACATATCTTGGGGTCTGGTCTACTCAAATTCATCATGTACCTTACACGGGAACACCTAGTGATGAATCTAGGATTTTTTTATAGGGGGGTTAACGTCGGTGACGACGTATCTGCTAAAACATGATGACCTCCGTCTTTCTCCGTAACCGTCCTTCCTCTCGCAGTCGCGCGTATCCTCCTTTGAGAAGCGCTGGTGCTATTTCTAGGCATCGTCTCCGTGTCTAATAAAACAAGAAAGAATATATTAGTGACAAGGCAAATAATTAATTCAACAATATTAGTTCTCAAAATAAAAATGCATACCGCAATGTTGTTTGGGGTACTGACATACATCGGGTTTCCATGATAATATGCATTATTTTTACCCTAAACTCATAAATACAGAGATGTTTGCTCTAGTCTCTACAGCATCTCTTCTAAAGAAACTCCATCAAAACTTTATTTGAGCCTAATTTTACATATTACTAGGATTTCCCCAACTTGTTATCAAAGTTGGAAGCAATACACCCATAATAAAAAGTTTATCAACCTTGTGCCAATTTTGAAGAATTTCCATATATTGGAGTATTTGAGTAACTTGTTTTACCCAACATATTTTCCAACTGTACATGTGACACCTATCAACTATCTAAATAGTGTTAGCAATTAATTAAATTTGTATACTACGTTTTAAAAAAGACAAGAAATTGACCTGCGCCCTGCACTATGGCATCGAAGAGCCGCCGCTATGATCGCGCGCGCCGCCGAGCCGCTGCGGCTCGCCTTGCCCGCGCCGAACGCCCGCGCCGCCGGCCGCATGCTCGCTGCGCCGCTGCGTCCGCCGAGCCGCGGGTCGCCGACCGCTTGCCCCGTCCGCCCGCGCGCCGAAGCCGCCGACCGCTAGCGCCTACCCTTCTCGATTTAGCGCGCCGCCGCGTGGAGAGGAAGAAAAGATTAGGGTTCGAGTGTCTTTTCTTTTTTTGCCACATGCCTTTTCTCGAGGTGACCGGGCTGATTCTAATGGGTTGAGATGACTGGGCCGATGCGGCTGGTGCGCCCGCACGGTGACGCCTGAGTGACTACGGCCCAATCGCTCACCAAAACAAATTAAGTCTACTTTTAGTCCGTCCTGCGACACATATATACCTAAAAGGTTTTAGGAAGGGCTTGGGAGTCTACACTACTTCGTCGGGGGTAGGGGCTAAAGCCCCCTAGCTGCCTTTTGGGAACACCTGAATCAGTGAGTTAAATTAGATGGCCTAGCATGTGATCGTTTTTGTTTTCTCGGTCGTGATCCCATTTCTATGTGCTAAAATCAAAATAATATACTATCCATCTTCCAAAATCATCTTTTCTTGAATCGAATAGCTCAAGTGATTGTTCTACTGGTAGTGATGTGAAAGGATTCAGAGCTCTAAGATTCATGGTAGTTCATTCATCATGCTCTATGTCATTGAATCTTTTATCTTTTTTTCTAAATTCTGATTTTTTCAGACGCTTTTATCCTTTTCTTTTGGCTGAATTCTGATTTTTTTCAGACGCTTTTATCATTTTCCTTTGGCTGAATTTTGAATTTTTTAGACTTCTCCGTACTATCTATATCAGTGATGTTCTTAATTGTACAACTATTTGGAATGGAATAACTATTTGGAATGGAATAAACGGCGAAGAATCGTGGCAATTTGGCATGCTGTCCGGCTTGCTTGTTTTCTTTTACTGCGCGTCTGCGCCGGACACAGCCAAACCGCTCCACGTCCGGGTCGAACTCCTCACTCACCTACCGCCCGATCCAACGATCGGACGGGCCAGATTAGGCGACACGTCTTTGTCCTCTCCACTCTAACCCTGTCCCCACCCGCGGCTCGCTTTCCCCAACCCGAAGTAGCCAAGCACCACACGACGACGCGAACACGCCCGCGGACCAACCAACCAACCGGAGAGGAAAGCTCGGGATCGGAGCAGTAGTACTAGGAGGACTCGCCGACGATGCTTCGCCACCGCGGCTGCTGCTGCTCCGGCGCACCCGTCGCCGTCGCCTTGTTCCTCCTACTGGCCGTGGCGGTGGACGTCCCCCGCGCCGCCGGGTTCCACCTCGGGGGCGACGAGAGCGTCCTCGTGCGGGGCATGCTCGCCGCGATCCGCGAGCAGGCCGAGGCGGAGGACGCGGCGCGCTTCGCCGTCGCGGAGTACAACAAGAATCAGGTCCGCTCCCTGCACATCCCCACGAGTTCAATTCCGTTGGATTTTTTAGTTCTTAATAAACCGGAGACTCGCATCAGCTTACGCAGATATAGGTCCACTAATATCCTTGCAAAAAGGCACAGGTTAAATTAGGTCCATGAACCGGAGTAGATTGCGTCATCTCGCGAGAGTGCTTCACTTTATCACTTAGGTCCGGTCAGCGTAGTGCAGATTCAAGACATTATATACTGCTGATAATGTAGAACCACTACTCCTAGTTTCGTTGACTTAAGTGGAAACATATAATTTGTGCAATGGAATTGTTGGAATCGTATGGAACCTTGGCAATTTGTTTTTGCTGCATGTTATAAACTGTAAACATCTAGCACCGATCAATGATGATCGCAAAATTATGCCTGTCCTTTATTTGCGGTTAGCTTATTAATAGCATGTTGCCCTCTGGTCTCTCAAATGGACTGGCATGGCATGATTCTCTATGTACTCCTAGTTTTTTTTGTCAAATCCTTTTTTTAGGTAATGGAAAATGAGTAATACGTTTACAGACTTTGCACTTGGTGCACCCAGCCAAAAGCGTAGTGAACAACAAGAGACAAACCTGAACTGAAAAACCAGTCAAAAAGGTCTAGAAAAACACCAAACTGGGAGTCTAGATCAAAAAAGGAGCATAACCAACAACTAGCAAGTAATCCTAAGTGAGCTGTACCATCCAATGAGGGATAGTAGATCCTTGGCTTGCCTCCATGGAAACTGAATTTTAAGATACTCTCTGCAGATCTTCTGGAATATTGGTGTTGTTTCCTCTTGTATGCAGGATGAATTCTTCATTAAGCATGTGTGCTTGATTTCTTCTAATTTTAATCTTGTTTTGCAGGGTGCTGAGTTGGAATTTGCACGGATAGTGAAGGCCAAGCGTCAGGTTGTGACTGGTACCTTGCATGACCTGATGTTGGAGGTAGTTGATTCTGGAAAGAAAAGCCTTTATAGTGCAAAGGTATGGGTGAAGCCTTGGTTAGATTTTAAGGCAGTCGTCGAGTTCCGTCACGTTGGGGACTCCCAGTCAGAGCCGGCCATTGCTGCTGATGGTAATTCTGGACAAGGTATGTTTCATCTCATTACGTTTCTGGAATAGTTTCTGTAATAACGTTGAGCGTTCTCGCCCTTTATGTATGATATTACTGAAGAACTTCTTATACGGACATAATGACAGTTGTATATTCTTTTAAGTTTTGAACAACTGCCCCATTAATTACATGTCTAATGTAGCTTATAATTATTTAGGAATTAAAGGAAGTGCAGGAAAAAATATTTAAATGATATGACACCTAATTACTCGTCATGTTGTTGCATGGCCTGATAATAACTTCTGAAAAGCTCCCCTAAAAAAAATTCTGCAAAGCAAAAAACTTGGCATTGTTTGGAAAACCTTCAGATTGTGTGTTTTCTGATATGAATTTCATAATCACCCGGTTCAATCTAGTGGGGAGAAACATAACTCATACAAATTGTTTTCCCAGATACTGCTGATCCCTCTGTGGCATCAAGGACTGACCTGCACAACACTGAGAACAATAAAGTCTTTGTTGACTTGTCATCCTTTCCTCAGGTAATCTGTCATCCATTTCATGCTTTTATGGAACTCATTATTAATGCAATTTCTAACAGTTTGCTGATTGGTAAGTTTGCTTGTCGACTTCTAGTGCATATGTTAATGAGTTAATCTTTGGCTTGATTTATAGCATTTCGCATGATGTCCTGAATCCTGATTCAGACTAATCCTTAAAAATTTATTCTGACGCACGCTAATCCTTAAAAATCTTGAGAAAGAACTCCGTTTTTAAGCAGTAGCACTATGTAGCTCTGTTATATATATTTGGTTTGGTCCTTCGGCATATGTTGTATACCGTACTGCGTCATGTTAAAAGAAAGAGACTCCCAGGATGCATGCAGTCAGACCATATAAGGACGTGATCTAAGGCCTTATTTGTTTTAGCTTTCTGCGTAGCTTTCCAACTTCTGCTTTCCAGAAGCTGGAAAGCTAAAACAAACAGCCAGCTTTCCGAGCTGGCTTTCGGAAAGCTGACTGAAATGAGCTTTTGTTGGCTTTTGATGTGTTGAGAAGATAAAAATTTATTACAAAAGCTAATAGTAAAAGATCATCAGCCAGTAAGCTAGCTTTTTAAAAAAACTAGATTTTCAAAAAAGCTGGAAAACAGAAACTCAAACAAACACAGCCTAAGTATGTTGTTTTGATTATGAGAATGATGAGCATTTTGTGTAAGGCCCCCATTGGCTGGGATATGTGGATAATACGCTGCAAAAAAATGTAAGTAAAACTTTCATATATTTGTACTTAGCGATTTAAAAGCCAATGCTGAAAATTAACTTCAATAAAAAACTTCAAAATCAACTTCACAATTAAGTTTTAAAATTCAAATTTTGGCAACAGCTGATTCCATGTAAAGCAAATGATGGAGGCCTAAAAGTAGGAACGTTTTACATACTGCATTTGCTGCTTCTTTTGGTTCATTGTGAACAAATCTTGACTTACAGTTTAACTCATATTTACTTTCAGACATACTCGGTGTGAGTCTAGCTTCATGGAGAGGATGGAAGACGAGCTTGTGAGAGCTAGCTGTAATTTGTTGAAGAAAGTAGCTGTTATCCTTTTGTGAAGTTTTCCCCAATGTTATGGAATGATGTCTAGATCGTAATATGCTGTTGAGCGGACATGAGTTTGACATCTGGAGTCTATATTTGTTGCTACAAAGTGAACACTCCATGTATATTCCATACCTTTCGTTCCCATGCATGTATATAAGGCATTACTGCTGCCGTTGTATGGTATTCCCGCTGCATGTGTTGCCTTGCATCGATCTTCTCCTGGTCTATTATCGCTGAAAAATGCTTTTGCCGTCCTGATTCTGCCAGCAGCACTTTACTCAAGATTTGCCTTATTTTTTTCAGGTAAGAAGACGATGCTAATCGTCTAATTGCCTCTGATGGTACGAAGAACGGTTTAAACAGCAACTGTTTTTTTAAAGAACTTTTCATGTCATAATTTACATAACGATTATACAACTGCCGTATGTTGTCTGTGGATTTTACAAAATTAATAATTTAATTCTGTACACTTGACAAAGTGGTATGGACAATTGTCTTATAACATTTTATAGTCAGTCAACAAATGACATTGTTCTTTTTTTCCCCTTCCTCCGCATCATTGCAAATTCTATAAACAAATCTCCTATAGTCCAGTGACAAGTAACATTCCCAGAATTTTGGTCACAAAGTGCCAGTTTGGTTTAGTGCCACACCAAAATCTTGGGAGAGCCAAAGTTTGGATAACTTTTGGCACTACCAAATATGTAGGACAAATTTGCTACTACCTAGGAGAAGATGTTGGCAAATACTGACATTAATCCAAACATCTAGAAACACTATTGAAAATTGCCAAAGAATTGGTAAACACATTATTTGGCACTAAACCAAACTAGCCCAAACTAAACACCCATACTTTACCAAAATTTTGGCTTGCTAAATTTTTTATTCGTGCCTTCATATCCTCTCTTACTTTTCCTTTCAAATTTTATGTGTGTTTTTGTGGCCCCAAACCTAGGCCGGGCTACGGCCCGACCGTTGTCAATCACGGTCCAGCAAAGCAGCCGAGAACGGCGCCACCAGCTACCGACCGGCGACCCCCTACCCCTCGTCTCGCCCGGTCGCCCCTCTTCCTCGCGTCGATTCCCCCTTCTCCCGCTCTTCCCCCTTTCAAATCTCTCTCTAGCCGCTCCTCTCTATAAACCCTAGGCGGGGGCACCGCGCGCTCCGCCCCCAAATCCGATCCATCGTCGCCCCGCCCTTCCCCTCGATCATGGCGACGGCGCCGCCGCGAGTATCCTGCGGCTCCCTTCTCCAGGAACTCCAGGTCTGATCCCCGCGACTGCTCTGTTCATACGGCCTCCTGGGGCGAGGTTCTGGATACTGGTCGAGGGCGTGTTCTTTTTGGTGCGATTTTTTTAGGGAAATTGTGGTTGATGGTGGGTGTGGGATTAGATCGTTTTTTTTTGGCTTTTGTGAGGAATCGATGTTTGCTCTTTGGCGACAAAGGTACTGGTATGTGGGGGATTCTGGCGACGATCTTTGTGTTTTGTGATCCTTTGCTCTGTATATCGTAAGTACTTGTTAGAAATAAAGTTATCGCTCCTTATTTCGTGAATTCGATTGTGCTCGTTATTAGATTTTGTGGCTTCCCCTGATGATAATGTCAGTTCCCTCTTTTGTATCCATGTGTTCTGGCTTCCTTTCTTTTGTTTTCATCACATTGGATGAAAATTCTTTTATTATCATTTATACCTTTTTATACGAATCTGCTATTGTTGATCCAGGTACTCTGGGGACAAATTGGCCAGAATGAAGCAGAAAGAGACAGGATGATATTGCAGCTGGAGGAGGATTGTCTCAATGTTTACAGAAAGAAAGTAGAGCAAACAAGAAAGCAAAAGGAGGACCTGACTGAAGAACTTTCTTTTGGTGAATCGGATATTGAGAAAATCCTTTCTGCTCTTGGAGAGCGAGAATCTTTTTCTAGGGTGTGTGAATTGCTTTATCCATTCCATGCTTTTTGTATGTATCAATCGCTTATGTGTATGTTTTTACATATTCAGGTAGAGAAGCTTGGGGGTACATTACTGGAACAACTTGCGAAAGTAGAGCCTGTTCTGGAAGATTTGAGACGGCGGAGGGATGAGCGAGTCGAGGAGTTTATGGTTGTACAGGTGCAGATAGTTCGTCTACATGCAGAAATTTCAGGAACAATTGAAAATGGGGATCCTGTACCTCCTTTGGTGGATGAGACAAACCTATCCTTAAGGAGGCTAGCAGAGTTTAAGAGCCAGCTTAAGGAGCTCCAAACTGAAAAGGTTGTGCACCATCTTTAAAACTCTGCCTCCCAGATTTTTTTGAGCTCTTATGTTTATATTGATTGTTTTTAAATTTTCAGAATCTCAGGCTGCAAAAGATTGACGTACAGATCAATTGTATCCACGAAATCTGCAATATGATGTCTCTTGATCTCAAGAAAGAACTTTATGAGGTTCATCCCAGCTTCGTTGAGTTGGGAAGGACCACATCGATGAGTATAAGCGACAGCACACTTGAAAGGCTTGCAGGAAAAGTTCATTCGTTAAATCAAGAAAAAAAACAGAGGCTTCGGAAGGTATTTTTATTTGTTGCCCCACTTTTAATTGTATAACTCTCAAAAAACATTGTTCATATAGTAAATGAAGTTGCATACATCATTCTTATTGCAACACTTTCACATTGTTGGTTTGTTTCTACTACTGTTTGAAAATTTGGCCTTCAGTATGCTAGATATTATTATGTGATTCACCTTGACAAAAGCATAATTTTCAGGAATTTCTCTAGGGCCATGTAATGGAAATTAAGTTCATTGTATGGAGAGCAAATTTTTGAGATCATAATGTAACAGCTTACCATCTTATATTTGCATTTTTCTTACTTCATGTACAAGTAAATTCTCCTGATACTCAGATTGTGTACTGTCAAGAGAATGGTTTCCCGACTTTACCATTCATAACAGTCACACTAATGTAATATGTTTAGGTACCATTATACTACAGCATTTTTGTTTTCCAACAAGTTTTTATTCCTCATATGGTCCCTCTTGTTCTGCACATACTCTGTGCTTCTCTGGTGATTTACATTTTATTACTTCATGAATTTACAGACCTTTATTTTCATTCCATGTTTTTCTCATATATCTATATTCACACTGCTGAACTTTGCTTTCTGTTTTGCAGTTGCAAGATCTTGGTAGCACACTTATTGAGTTATGGAACCTAATGGACACACCAACTGCTGAACAGAAATGCTTTGACCATGTTACTTCTTTGATTTCAGTCTCACCAAATACAAAAATGCCCCAAGGATGCCTTGCACGTGAACTTATTGAGAAGGTTACAATTGATTGACCATTTTCTGTTCTTTTGCTTTATTTGAATTGTCATTGAAGCTAACATATATGAGTTAACTTAATTTTTGTGTAAAATCCTTTCACTCCTTATTTTAGGTAGAGGTTGAGGTTAAGAGGCTGAATTGTTTGAAAGCCAGCAAAATGAAAGAGCTTGTATTAAAGAAAATGATTGAGCTTGAAGAGATCTACAGAAGTGTTCACATGGATATTGACAGTGATTACGAGAGGCGAATTCTCAATGATCTTATTGATTCTGGTAAACTTCTCTCTTGTCCCCTTCAACCTGAAAAATTGACGACTGAAGTCATCATACAGTTCTCTTCTTATATTGTGCCTTTTCCATTGTGTTCTGGTAGTTATTGAAGCAAATTATGTTTTCATTTGACTTGTAGACAGATTCAAATCTTGGCATAAGCATGAAATAGGTTCCTTTTAGAACGAAATGTACATGTATTGTTTGATGGTTTTCTAGGAAAGGGCTGTTCAATTGAAACCACTGGTTTCTTATTATAGCACGCCCTAATCCACAAACATTATCATGTCTTACATTATACTTTTGTGCATTTGTTATTTGATTATAAACCCACAAAATACTGTTTAGAACGTGATGTAATTATGCCCCATATAACTTGCACCTATCCTTAGGATGCTATTTTAATATTTTTCCTTGATAAACTGAATTATCCTTGGACTGCTATTGTAATATGCGTTTTATAACTGGATACTCTTATGTTAGTACATGAGTCGCTTCCCTACTTTATGAAAAAGAAGAATGAGTAGTTTATTATTTGCATTCTTCCAAATATTTAGTGTACTGTTAATAAGATTTATGATTAGCAATTACAATATAGGTTGTTTGCTTCACTTTTAGCCTTTGTGTTAATTCAGTCTTCAATTCCATCTGGATTTACCCAATTGTTGTGGATCTTATTAGTTGCTTTTGATAGTTTGCTCTTAAGTGTATCCCTTTATGGTTTCTTACTGCTAATCATCAAACTTGATGATATTTACATCTTGTCAGGTAAAGCAGATCTCTCAGATTTGATTACAGGAATGGATGGTCGAATTACAAAGGCAAGAGATCACGCTGTAAGCAGAAAGGAAATTCTAGAGAAGGTTGAAAAATGGACATTAGCATCTGAAGAGGAGAGTTGGCTTGATGAATATGAGAGGGTACCTTAAATTTTCTCTTTTCGACTGGATGCTTTTCACTTTAAACAGTTGCAACATATCTTCAGTCTAACTTCATCTGTCATATATCAGGTCTAATTCTTAGCTTTCATTTCAGGATCAGAACCGCTATAATGCTGGTCGAGGAGCTCACAAAAATCTCAAGCGCGCTGAAAAAGCAAGGATGCTAGTTAGCAAAATTCCATGTAAGCCTATATACCTGTTTTTTTGTGGTTGTACTGGTTTACTGAAGATACCAGATATCTCATGTTTTAATGCACTCCAATCATTAAAGATACTTCAAAAGGCCTATCACTATTTTGGTTTACGTAAAGGATAGCTATGAGCACATCAGTATTCAATTGATAATTGCTCTTTATCATTTATTCCTTAACTATATGTCTCTATCCATATGCTAAATTGCTTCTTGAAGTATTCTTAGTGGTCCCTATTTGGTGTAGGATCTAATTTCAAGTTGAATTAACAACTACCCTTGGTTCTAACATCTGAACTTTATTTCTGGCACTTATTTTTCTTGTTTTGAAGTGTTTTTTTTTCAACAAGTTATTAGTGAATATACCTAATTTTCAACTTCAATGTGATTTTATTCTTTAGCTCTGCTGGAGAATTTAACTGCTAAAATTAAAGCTTGGGAAAAGGAGAAGGGTGTCCCATTTATGTATGATAAGGCAAGTCCAGTTTCTCAATGCTACTGTTTTAATTAATTGTCAATTTCATCTTGCTTATTTACGATTTGGCCTTTCACTTACAGATAAGGCTGTTGGATAGTTTAGAAGAATACACCTCAAGAAGACAGCAGAAAGATGAGGAGAAACGGCGATTGCGGGTTGGTTTTTGTTTTATTTGCCATTGTTGTGCCCAATCTTGGTTGCATTCGTTAGTGTGTTCAGTTTGTAGTTTCCTTTAGCATATATTGCTAGTATGTCGATTACTAAGCTTTTGCTTGGCGGGCGGATGTACCGCTAATACTAACTGTTGGGGGTGACCCCTACTGTCCATGGTGGGCGGACGTCCTGCCATGGCACATACGATACTTTAGGCGTCTTGTTAATGTATCACTTACTGGGAGTTTTGCCAGCTGAATGTCTCCTTTATTTCATATGCATGATCTACTTTTAGTGAATGTGGCGAGTTAATAGAAAGCTTTAGGAGATACTATCATGCAAGGAGAGGTTAACTTCCCTGGTACACATTCCATGACTTAAATGTTGTTGGATGTTTCTACTCTTTGCAGGAGCTCAAGAAACTGCAAGAACAGTATGCAGCAGAACAAGGTGCTACGTTTGGAACGAAGCCAAGCCCCGCGCGTCCAACTTCGGCTAGGAAGCCTCTTGGGCAGAGCTCGAACGCCAACATAATCAGTGGAACTCCTACCAGCCGCCGTGTCTGTACCCCGATGGCACGCAAGGGAGGCTTGTCTTCTGGAAAAGTGAAGGAGGCTGGCAAGACAGCCTTTATACCAGCAAACTATGTGGCCCTTCCCAAGGATTGCTCAGACAATTCTAACCTGTGAGGCTGCGAGAATGTCAACACCAGTTATAAGTAGGAGTCTTTTACTCGGGCTTTGCCTTTTCATTTCGCTTGCTCTATTCGATTAGCATCTTGCTAAATAGTTGATTCGTTATGCGATCTGAACTTCTGATGCAAAAACCTTTCTGACGTGAAATGACCCCATCTATAGTATGATTCTGCACTGGAAGATTTCTGGTTTTAACTTGACAATGTCCATTTAAATTATGTTTGTCTTTATGTAGTTTACTTGATTCACCTAAAGTACTTTTCATCTCCCGATAGTTTCTTTGGTTGACACTGCAGTTTTTAATATTACATTTAAGACGCCAATATGTTATATGCAAAATGGTTTTCTAGTTTGTTCTTATACTTTATTCTCAACAATTATATATCAAAATGGAAATTTCCTTGTAAATAATTATTCAACTTATGAACAGTTATTACTTCCTCCATTTCATATTATAAGTCGTTTTGGATTCTTTCCCGTAAAACTTTTTAAAGTTTGATCAAGTTTATAGAAAAACGTAGCAACATTTGTGACACAAAACAGAGATATTATCAAAATATATTAAATATTAGTTTCAATGAAACTAATTTGGTATTGTAGATGTTGCTGTTTTTCTATAAACTTGGTTAAATTTAGTAAGTTTGACTATGAAAAAAGTAAAAACGATTTATAATATGAAACAGTAATAGTAGTAGTCAGCAATTGATACAATTCCATTTCATTTTTACATCTGAGGACTATTCAAACTTTATGAAACAAAGTGAGTTTGAAGTTTGCCATTTCATTTACAGGACAACCTCATCATATTTGTGGGTCATGTGCCTGTTCCCTGATACACAACCTTCTCCATTAGTAGTTGCCCATGCTCAGTAGTCAGTACCACTAGTGTAATGCACTCGATCTCATTCTCGTCTAGAAGTTAGTGTGCCTTTCCTGTCATTCCATTGGCCTCAAAGTTGATTTTGGTGCTTCATGTCCCCTTGTTCTCTCCAACAAGTAAAGTCACCGTGAATCTCTAGTTAAATAATTCTAGTTAAATAATTCAGTGACATAAGAAGGTCAGATTTGTTCCAAGAGTAAGGTCTATTTAGTAGTTGATAGTTCGATCATGGGTGCTATTGTATTCAACCTTTGATTACAGTAGTATTCAGCATTTGTTATTGTTCTCAAGCTACAATGCAGACTGGGTTTCTCATTTGTCCGTGCTGTAAATCGTGATATCCTAGTTGGTTTACACAAGTTTGTGTAGGTTAATACAAAGTATGTGCAGCAACCTGGGAACTATACTTTGGGACTGAAGAACACTTCACTTGCAAAACGACACAACTGAACTATTGTACCGTCTTTTTAAAAGACAATGGTGATGTTAATAGTTTGAATAATATTACCTAGAAGCTACTTTGCAAATTAAAGCAATCCCAAATGCAGTGATCATAAACGTTCCTAGTCATTTTCACCGAGCTAAATGATGAAGGTGAGGATGCTCCTTTGTGAGGTAAAAGTCAGGAGTTAATTAAAGGTTGCATGTTTCTTTTGTTTTCTACGTTTAAGTATCAAAGCTCCCATTGCGATAATTTATTCGTATCCTTAGTTGAATACTTGCTTAGTCGTCTCTGAAACTGTTGTTTTATCTGCTTTTGCTGATACACAACAACAGATGGAATCAAAAGCTTGGCACTTCTGAAGCAGCGCTGCAACTTAAATATCTTAGTGCACCAGCTTAATTTACTGTTTAGAGCAGTCATGCTGCAAATTATCCTTTTTATAACGTGCTTCAACTAAGAAATCGCAAAGAAAAAAAAGGTAAAACTATAGAAGTTATTGAAGAATAAGGCCGTTTGGATTTACAGGAATCATATATGTGCAATTTGGGGTAGCAACATGGCTTGCCCTATATGCATATTGCCGGCTGCATGAGTGACATATGATACTTATGCCCATGCCGTATCATGTATTATACATGATTAAGACCTAGCATAAGTCACTTATTACTAGCATTTCTGTTTCCTGCTTTTTGCCAATGTGGCTGGAATTCTTTCCGAACTTTGTACTAATCCCTTGAGCATGGGTTTTGAAGTAAATGGAATAATTAAGAGAATGTAGGCTGAGTGTGGGAACACTAATGTTTTGAGTGTGGTTTGCTTTATGTGTGCATCACTTCTCTACACACAGATAGCTTTTCTGTTATTCGTAAGATGTTGACAGATGTTCAGTGGAATCACTTTATTTTTTTCCCCCTACCTGATTAGAGGATGAGTGCAGGATTCAGTAACCGTCTTCTCTTAAACCAACAGAAGTAAGCATGCTTCACGCTAATCAGTTACTGTAACACATGAAATAAAAGGACTATTATAATCAGTTAATGTAATAATTGGCTATAGCTTCTGCAAAGGCCAGAATAAATTCCATTATCTAAAGAAAATGAAAGAAAGGACCATCTGCCGAGACAGGTAGAGTTGCAGTATGGATTTTATCTTAAGATAACTAACGAACTAGTCACCTGTTTGATCAAAAGCCCAGCATCTGCTGTTCCTTTCTTTTCTGTTCCATCTGTTAAATCTGCTTTCATGGCACGTCCTATCGAAAGTTTAGAATAGTTTCCCTTACATTAAGACCTGTCTTTTACTGTTCTTCTTCAGGTTAACATTAATCTGAAACGTGATTGACAGATAAGCTGCTGTGCTACGTCATGATAAGAACCAAGGGCGTGAGCGGGATGCGCATCGCCTTGCATAATTGAAGCCCGAAACGTGTATCGGTTTTCAAGTAGCGAGTGATGCAGAACCCAATAACTTCCTGAACAAGTGACTACTGCTTGTCATGTACAGTATGGCTCATGCAATTGCATACATCTTGCAACTTGATCTGATATTCCCTGAAGCAACCGAAAGCCAGAGAGGGAACCTAGGAGAGAGCTTATCGAATTCGCGTATCGATCGGGATCCCTTCCCAGGATTTAGAATGAGAAAAGACATGAGAATGAGAATTTTCTTTTTGGAAGGGGAGGAACATGGGCATCAAATTCAGGTATTGTTCTTGTTCCTGGCACTACTGTCCCTAATGGATCCAACTTGCCCACTGCACTGGTGTAGCTGGCCATGGCTTATGGGGGCCTAAGATTGGAATTTTAATACTATCAGTTAAGGAGAGATGCATGTTGGTTTAGGGTTGACACTGAATCTTGCAAGTGCATGCTAAGTAGGATTGCTTTTAGGCAATTATTCCTCCAGCTCCCATATCACTGCTTAATGCTGAGATTCTTGGAGGCTATCCTTGCCAATTAAGACAGGGTTCTTGGAATCACTATGCATCGTTGGTGTTGCCTAGTACACCAATAGCATATTCACATGCAGTGGATGCGTTTTATTTCCTTTTCTCAACATGGAGCGGAACCAATATTCTGTGCTAATCTACCGCATCAGCTTGATACGTAGCGAAAACACATATTGAAATTTTCTTCCATATCCAATGAAAAAGACATTATCGTGCAGTTTTCCGTTAAAAAACAGAAAACGCATATTGAAATTGGGCTTACTGTACGTTTAATTACATATATATATATATATATATATATAAAACTGAAAATATTTTCTTTTGGGTGTACTTAAGTTCTTTTCTTTTTTCCAGAGTTTCAGGAGAGTTGCCTGCCTACACCCAATCATGCGACCTTAAAGACTAGGATTAATTTCTTTGTGCACTGGCTAGCAGTTACAGTTGCATGAAACAAGAAAAACAGCTACCAGAAGCAGGGATAACATGACATGATCAAACACTTGCTTGGCATAGGATTGGAGTCTGAGGCCTAATGGTTCACACATGTCATCATTGAGTGAAGGGATACATTGCATTAGAAGAGGTAACAATCCCAACCTGAAATCATCTGTGAATAACCAGAGAGAGGTTACAAAACTCTCCCTCGTTGATTGCATGATTGCATCCTCCTCATCTTCCACACCACATTAGCTTACTAATTACTAATTTACTACTACTTAATTACCACCATTGCTTACATCATTATATGCCACTACAACATCTCAGGGAAGAACAGAAGCAAGATGATGAAATGACGCTATGGTTCACCGATCAGTGGACCTATTTCTCTAGCTTAGGCCTCGTCCTTTCCCTGCATCCGGGCTTCCTCGGCGGGGACCGCGACGGCGACCACCGCAGCGGCGGCGGCGTGCTCGTGGGCCGCCGCCTTGCCGTTCACCTGGGCCTTCTCCAGCTGCACCTCGTCCAGCTCCACAATGTCCATGACCCTGCCGTTGCCGTCGACGCCCTTGATCGCCACCGGGATCTCCATCGCCTCGGCCTCCTTCTTCTCCACGTTCTCCTTGTGCTTCCCCCAGAGCACCGAGTACAGGCCGGCTACGATCAGCACCGACCCGATGATCCTGCAAAACCAACAACGAAACAGCAAGAACGTGAACATCCGATCGAGCTTGAGCTCTGCCAGTCGCCATGGTGGTCGATCGATCGACGGCTACGTACCCTCCAAGGTAGATGTTCTCCGCGAGGATGAACGACCCCATGATGGCGACGATGATCATCATGAGAGGGCTGAACGCGGAGGCGAACACCGGGCCCCTGCTCTGCATCACCAGCCCTTGAACGTAGTAGGCAATGCTCGATGTCACGATACCCTGCACAGATCGGTTCTTGGTCAGTGTCACGCCATGTGTGATCTCCCGATCGATGAGCAGAGGATGGATGGATGGTTTTCGAGACTGACGGCGTAGGCGGCGGCGAGGAGGTTCATGTCGAAGCCGATCTTCCACACGGACATCCTGTGCTCCATGGCGAAGGTGACGACGACGGCTTGCAGGGTGCCCACGAAGCAGATGAGTGTGGTCAGGGACAGCGGCGCGTCGTACCTCTTCAGCGTCGCGGCCTGCAAGAACAGAACAGATTCGACCAAACACTTTGAGCCTCCAACGTTCTTGGAGCAGCTAATCACTAGCTAAAGCGTGCATGATTCATGGCGGCATCTACATGTTGACCTGGAGGATGAAGAGGGAGGCCCAGGCGAGGGTGGCGATGATGAGGAAGATGGAGCCCCTGAGCCAGTCCTTGTCGGCGGCGGCGACGGCGTCCTGGTGCGGGCCGTGCAGGTGCATGTGCTTGGTCCAGATCATCTCGACGGCGCGGCCCTTGTAGAGCGTCATGAGCATGGCGCCGGCCACCGTCACGAGCGTCCCGACCACCTTGGCCACGCACCTCGCCTTCTTCAGGTTCACCTTCTCCATCCTGATGCCAAACAATCAATCCAGTTCGTCATCTTGTCAACTCCACCGTGTAACCCACACAGTGCAGCAAGTGTAACTAACTATATTGCATACCTGAAGATGACGGCCATGACGAAGGTCATGGCGGGGAGCATGTTGCTCATGGCGCAGGAGAAGGTCGGCGAGGTGAACTTGAGCCCGGCGTAGTAGAAATTCTGGTCGATCACCGGACTACACGTGGATATACACATTGGGTCAGTGCGTGAGAACATAGCAGATTGTGCTAAAAAAACAGAGCATCTGCATTTCTGGTCATGTGATCGTGTCGACGGACAAGGACGCGTACCCGAGGAGGGCGAGGACGAAGATCTGGAGGAAGACCCAGAAGGACATGCGAGGGCGGACCTTGCGCTCGAGGACGAGCGCGAAGGGCGCGATGGAGAGCGTGGCGAAGGCATGGCGGTACACGACGAGCACGTAGTGGCTCATGCCGTGGTTGAGGGACACCTTGGTGATCACGTTCATGCCGGCGTACCCGAACTGCAGCGAGACCATCGCCACGTACGGCTTGCACTTCTGCATCAACGACTCACCCTGCTGCTGCGCCACCGCCATTGCCAGATCGTGTACTACACGACGACGCTGGGTTCTCGGGCAAAGATCGGAAGGCGCAGTGGTCAGTGGAGTAAGCTAGCAGTGGCGCGTTCGCGAGCTCGCTGCTGCTTCTGAGGAGAGAGTGGCAAGCGGAGGGGTCTCGTATTTATAGCCGTTTTCTCCGCGCGGCTGGTGGGGGGGCCAGCTGTTTACGCCGCCGCCGCGGCGCGCATCTTTAGCCGAGCGGGCGAGCGGGCGCGGGAGGTGGCTTCTGCATGGCACGGGCGGTTGGGTTGGGGGTATCCGTATCCTCTCCGCTGCGCGCATCCAAATGCAAAGTCTACTGCGTTTATTTTTTTGGAATCTGAAGCAGGTTGCTCGAGCTCGACCGATGGCGTGCCGCGCGACAGTAACCGGTGCGGCCTCAGCGGTCGCGTGGATCACCTCTTGTCAACTGTATACTACGGAGTAGCTGTTAACTGATAGCAATCGTCAGCTGCTACTGTACTCGCTCATTTTCGCAAACACTAGTGTCTTTCCTTCGTGGTTTGTTTGTTTTTGTTTTTCCCCCTTTTTTGTTGGGGCGAACCGATTTCGTGGTCTCTTTACAGGATCGTGCAAGGAGGACACTTTCCCAGCCGGGGTGGAGGAGTTGCACGTAGCCGGCGCTCCGGCGCCGTGACGCTTTGGCTAGGCTCGGCTCGGCTCCCGTGTCGTGGAGCTGAGTTGGCCCCGTCGCCCGCGGCTGCGCGCGCTGGCTTGCGATCGAACCGCGCGTGAACCGTTGCGTTACGCGAGCGGAAGAAAACAGGATGGCGGGTTTTGAGGCTTTTGGGCCAGTCACCAGTGTACCACGGGAAACTCGTTTGTTCTTTTGTTGGGAATCTCCTCTCGTCGCTTCAAATATTTACATTTACGTGCTATTTTACGGTGGTCTTTACTGATACTGATAATAGAAACGGCCCTGTAGTCGTAAAATTTTTCAAAATGTTTAACAACATTCATATGTCACGTGCATACCATCCTACTAAATTTCAAGTTGATAAAAGAAGACAAATCCGACAGATTAAAAATGCATGCAGAGTACTATTTGCAGTTGAATTTATCTATTCTTTTCACAATACGTAGATTGGTTTGAGCTTGAATTTTGCTGGAGTAATAGATGTCGATGAAGTCTGCATTATTCTTTTATATTTTTATATTCATCTAACTGCATGTAAGAGAAAAAACAGTAAAATCCATATATCATCCAGTATCACATGTTTTGATCTGAATCATTATAACTCGTACGCACTTAGGTGGTGTTTGGCTGAGACTAATGTAGACTATTTACAAAAATCATTCATAATTGATGGCTAATTGACGAGACAAATCTAATGAGCCTAATTACGCAATGATTTAACGATGTGATGCTACAGTGAACATGTGCTAATCGTGGATTAATTAGGCTTAATAGATTCGTCTCGTGACCGATTCTGTAATTATTTTTATAATTAATTTATATTTAGTCCTTCAAATTAATGACCAAATCCAAACCATTAATTGAGGGTGATCCAACGGCTAGAAAGGATTGGCACCTGGTGGTACCGTGGCCCTGCTTGGCCAACACCGATCGGTGAGAGGGTAAAACCAAACTTTCATACGCCAATTACAGAGGGATTAACGTCGCGATATCCCCTCGCCGCACGAAGGGAATCCCGCTTGGTGGGAGGTGCGGTGCGGTGGGGTGGGAAGAAGTGCGCTCACCGTGCTCAACCAGGTCGGGTAGCGCCGTTGGCGCGTCGCTGCAAAAAAATTCACAAAGGGGCTACGCCTACGGGGAGCACTTTTTCTATATCAATCTTGCCCCTTGCTAATGAACGGCCAGCTTTGATTGGTATCTCCTAGTATCTCATCGATATTGCCTCTTGCTAATGAACTGTCATATTTGATTGATACCTTTTAGTATATAGTATCTGGTAGTACTCCTCAAGGACTGTAAAAGCGTTTAAATTTATTAATATTGAAGAGAGGTTTGGTTACAATGATGAATAACAGGTTGCTGAAAAGAAAATCACGATGCTAAGATACATTAAAGCACAAGTCACAGGGCGGGCGTGATGGATGGTCAAATTTATTCACCAATCTCCAGCTAATGTTCACTTAGCAAATGCGTTATGTAAAAAGGAGAAACACACCCGTTTGGAGACTTTCCATCCAAGTTCTAAAAAGTACCATTCCATCTGAACTTCTGAAGCACAATCCACATTCAGCTCGTCGATCGACACTGGTGTACGTCGCCGGAGCTGTTCCTAATGGTTAACAAACATCCACGACGCCGGCAGCATCTAACTCCACATGTGTTCACCGATAGAGATATAGAATTATAGATCATAATCGATGCTTAGTTGAGCCCGACTGCACGATTCATCTCGCAATTTGCCCCGGTTCTTGATAACGAAAGCTTTCTCTGGCACTTGCATGTTTGCATGTCGTTGCAGCATGGACAGGTATGCACAATGTGGGTCACGGATTTATCCTTGAGCCTTACAGATCCTGTAAAATATTTTTCTCGCAACCATATTATTATTCTCAGATCACTTCGAGGAAATGATAAAACTCCTTACAGATTCCTCAAGAGGAATGATGGATTCGACCGATTAGTGTCGTTGGATGCCGGTGCCGTCCATATAAACGGGAAGCACCAATTAAAGTTGAAACTAATCTACGACCGAATCAGTGGCCTTGTTGCAAAATTAAATCCACTCAGATTAATTGTGCACCAGAAAAAAACAATGAAATTCACCGAGGAGGATCCCTTTTAGATGTTGCGAAGAGGAATTGATTCGGTTGCTCTGAACCTTTTTCTTGTGGGGAATGATATTTGTTTCTCTTAGATGAACCCCATAAGATTTGATGCTGACGGATAGTATGCATATGTGCCCCTAAACCTTGCAGATATGTAGATATGGAGCCGTCTCTCACGGGCCATTTTCAATTTCAGATGTCATAGATGCATCTAATTTGATACGACATGAGAACACACACCTTGTCAGGATGGATGGCTAACCGCTGCATAATTTGTTTCCGATCTTGCATTTGGATATTTTAGTTGGTGCTGAGAGATTGTTGCTTCCTTGTCTTGTTTTTTTAGGACGATGGAATTCGTTTCGATTTTTACTTAAAAAATTACATCTGTGAATTATAAAATCACAGGTTAACTTAAAAAAAAGAAAACTATTTCGAGTAAAGCCTAAAAACAGAGATAACTTTGAAACTCGGTTTCGGCAATAGAAATTTGAGAGTGCAGTTAAGATCGCCAAGCTCGATGGGTTAGGTGAAAAACAAGATACAGGTTCAGGCCCTCTCGTGAGGTAATACCCTGTTCCTGTTTCGGGGATTCGATCCGCCGAGTGTTTATTGATCTTAAGATTTAAAGCTGAAAGCTGATAAAGCATATCCCTCAAGGGACGCCCCTTACCTCCCTTATATAGTCTTAGGAGGCAGGTTTACAAATCGAAAACCCTATCTTACTCTAAGTCGGTTTTCTCAATCTTACCAAATCGTGACTATCGGCCGTTACCTTATCTAACCGGCAACGTAATACCCAAGTCATAGTTGGTTTACATAATTAGCAGGCGTAACCTTTCCCTATCTCCAGTCGGATAAGCTTGCCATGTGGATATCCGATTGCCATAATCTTCATAATAACATATATACTGCTAAATTTTTATCTAGGGTTCACAAAACCGACGAAAGCTGGTCGATTTTCATGGGGTTTTGACGTTCCGACATGGCTCGAAATTAATTTACGGTTGGAATTTTGAATGTTTTCTGACAATTTCGAAGTCAAACAGTAAATTTAATCAAAATTCAGTCAGAATTTGTCAAAAAGTGATCAAAATTTTGTCAAAAACCATGATACCGACCGGGCTCGAAATCTAATGGTCAACCAGTAATGTAAACCCTGCTTCCATCTATGACTGGCGAAAATCTGCATACCATTATTTCAGCACAGTCGCTAGCTTGTAAGTTCTTATTTTTCTGAAACCAGGAAAGAGAATCACCGAAATCAGCTACCGATCATTCATTGATCGAATTTTGTATCCATCACTACCGGTGACTAACATACTATCGGATAGTAATTAGGCTATAAATCAGCTATTTATCAAGATTATGGCACCACCATAGTTATCAAAACCAATTATTTAGAGACATTACTTACTACACTTACTACAGAACACTAAAACCCACTGACGTTTCATCACTATCAATATAGTGCTAGGGAAATGCCTTCCCCACGCCAACCCTCTCAATTTGGTTTGTTTAGACTTTAGAGATATCCACTATCCACAATCGCTATCAATTTCATATTTAAGCTGTGCTGACACAAATAAGTCTCTTAGTAAATAATATTTACATAACCATTGGAATTTGAGGTATGAAATGAGCTTGACGGTTGAGGCCATATCAACGCCATATCCCCTTCAATTTCTTAAAGGATACAAAGTCACTTAGTTGTATCGCTTTATAATATAAATCTACTAGCGAAATAGCCTCGCAAATAAACTTTATAGTCTACTGTATTGTCGTATTGGTCCTCTCAAAGTTTCATCTAGTTCTGTCACTGATCAGAGGTACAATGGCAAGTAGACACCTCTGCTGCTGTTCCTTCTTTTGCGGCTCTTGCCTAGGTTCCGGGAGGCGTCGGTGCTTCACCGAAGATCTTGGAGGGCAAACGAATGACACAATCAATTGGTCCTGGAAAACATTTGCCTTTGGGACATATGATTACGGTGAGAAGACAAAAGGGGACAAAAAGGTATGACGGGCTATGTAGTAGCGAGGAATCTTTGCTCTGACATCACAAATTGTCGGCATTGGCAAAGGTCTTTAGCTCCGTGCACTTCTAAAGTTTTTTACAGAGATTAAGTAGAGAGGTAAAATTAAAATAAAAAGATTAAAAATAAGATAAAATAAAAATGATTAGTTAAAATTAAAAAGTAAGTGAAAAAGTTAAATAAGAGATGGTTATGATAGGTTGAGATAAGAAAATAAATGAATTATTTTTTTAAAAATTAAATGCTAGAAATTGCTATATTATTTTAAAAGAAAGTGTGTAGACTTTGGTTGACTGAAAATTTTTGAAATTTCAATCAATTTTGTCGTCCCTTAAACTATCACAATCTAATGGTTATCATCACTCCTTCCTCTTTCTTATGCAAGCTAGGTTGAGTAATAAACTATTCAAACCTAAAAAATAAATTATTGCCGAAATACATAAGAGAAACTTACACTGATAAAGATTTTAATTACATGTAAAAGATATTCACACTCGGATAAAAATAAAGTAAGAACATATATAGCAACAAAATTGCAATTAAAAATAGTAAAATTGCATATTGCATACTAGCTATAATTTTAGGCTTAGAAATGTGCATTTTTCAGATTACTAAATTTCATAAATTTTTAGGAGTTTGAAATCTAGCAATACCCATTTTGAAAAGGGAGTAATAAAGGACGAGCTCATGCTAGATACGATCCTAGAATAGGATTAATTATCTTATTATTATCATGTAAATAAACAAAAAAAATCTAGGCAATGTCCCTGTCAGTCGGGTACGGTGAACTGTATCACTGTATAAAAAATAAACCATATTAAAATTTAAGTTTAAACTTAATATGCACGATGAGAAATAAAAAATAGTAGAGTGATATATGTATATTATGTGAATATCGTTAAAATTTATAAGATTTTTTAAGTATTTATTTCGATAGTGTTTGAATAAATAAAGAGACATACCCTCATATTTTCAAATTATTGAGTTTCCGAACAATATTAAGACTGTGTTTGGATATATTAAAAACTAATACCTCACACATGCAAAACAAAATAACTCATTCTAATATTTTTTAAAAATAAATTAATATGATTATTTAAAACAATTTTTGTATATAATTATTTTTTAAAAAATGTATCGTTTAATATTTTGAAAAATATGCGCGGGGAAAACAAGAACTCAGAGTTTCCCTGCATCAGCCATCGAGAACCGGAACCAAATATCGGCGTAGATTTTCCCGTCGAGCTCGACGCGGAACAAAGGAAGAAAAAAAAATCATGCTACGGAGTACTACTGTCTAAAGCTAAGCCACAGGGAGGAGAGGACGTCCTGTCTTGTTTGCACGCGCTAGGATGCGCGAAACACGTTCCGTCACGGCGGATACTCCTGCGGTCCTGCCGCCGCCGCCGCGCACCTGTGTAGCCGATTCGATCGAAAGGCGGTAGCGGCGGCCGGCCGGCACGCGATTTATTCGCCGAATCTGTGCATTTCTTCGTGACCACCAAGTGGGACGGCAAAATTGCATGAATCTACACGTAGCAGCACTAAGCAAGCCGTGACTGAACAACTGCCTGAGCGATCATGCATGGGCAATTGGGGCATCTCTACTAACTCGTAGCTAGGCTGATGCTACTCGTCCGTAGCATCACTGACCGGCCCGGTCACACCTTCGCTTGAGAAAAAAAAAACAATAGCTACTGCTGCATGCAAGCTTGCAAAGTTGCAATGCATCACTACAAGTATAAATTGTGCTTCAGGACTTCAGGTAATTAGTACTAGTAATTTTCTTCATCCAAATTTTGATGCCTTTTATGGGTTAGTTTGTCTACCATCACGATGTGTGATGCTACAGCCTGAATGCTGAACCTCTGTAATAATTTGTGGCCGGAAACTCTCGAGTTCAAGGCTAGGATTGCATTTCCTTTTCTTTTTCTTTTGATAAAGGTGCTGGGTTTAGCAATTTAGCACTGTCAGAGAGCCAAAATCTTCAATATTCTTGAACCGTTGAGCCAAACCAGTGCTGTCAACTAATAGTAGCCACAAGTCACAACCTGTTCTTACATCGTCTTATCAAGATAGGAAGCATGACTCTAAAAGAAAAATAGGAAACAGACTAAAAGAAAAAAAGGAAACAGATGGTGACATGGAAGATCAGAGTCCTTCAGTCGATGCAGTTCGTTCTTTTTCTTTCATAGATGAGCTTCGAGATCAGGGCTCGTCAGATTCCACCTCTCCCTGCGATGAGCAGGCGTGCAGTTTGCCAAGCTACCGGCGAGGTTACGTGTGGAAAATTCTTTTCATCCCGCGAGGAAATGTTCATTTGTTCTCTTATTAACTATATAAATAGTTATAAAAATATCCACAAATTTTACAATACAATAATTTAAAAAAATAATGTATACGAGAGAACAAATATCTCCTCGAGAAATTAGAATTCGTGTCATCTCTTTCGAGGGACTGTTACTTCAACAGTGCCCTTCTCGAGCAGTTACTGTTCTTCCCGTCTGCTATGCCATTTGCAGAATTGCAGTGCGTGCTTCTTGCTGATTGACTGATCAATTGTCGCAGTGATTCCTCTAGGCGCACTACTTGGTTTCTCAGATGCCGGGAAGAAGCATATGCTGCATACGTAGTAAGAGAGCAGATTAGCTGTATACTAATAATATTCGATTACTGCATTCGCAGGAGCAATAGGGATTCATGGCGGCTTGCTCGTGCTGGAAACATTTTTCTCTGAATATATACGGCTGGTTTTGATTCGAGCCGGGATATATTCTGCCGCAACCTGTGGTAATCTCGGAGGAAAGGGAAAGGTGAAAGAACAAATCTTGGAGTAATAGTGTTACACATGTGCCATCAACTGCTAATTGTCAGGAAACCTCGCAATGTATCCATCCATCCCACTTGTATAGAGTCCTGAAATACATTTTTTTTAAGATAATGGAATGAATTCCAGACTTCGCTTCGAAGAAAAATACAGCCACTTATTACATGGTTTGTTTAATATAAGAGCACATAAAATTATCCTAAAACACATATACCTGTAGGATGGGAAATAGATATGCATTATCAGGAACAGACTAACAGTGGTGAATTCTTCTGAAAAAAGGTTGGAATTTGGAAACTTGAGGTTAATTTAGCCTACTAATACAAAAACTTATACCTAAAAGTTGAATAACTTCAGATTTATCCTCTTTTACTCTTCCATTGAGTAGAAATATGAAGCACAACGACTGCTCTTTTGTTGTAAGAAGTTCACTTCTTGTACAGTTCTGAACAAAGCCGTCTCTCTAAAGGTTTGAATCAGCAAAACATAGTTTTCCATCAAAAGTGCTCTTTAATTGCTGGCTCTTTTGACCATCCCAGACAACAAGCAAAGAGCCCAATATGATCTACGGACATAAGTGCCTTTGTTGCACACAATGGCACACGTGTCCATCAAAGTTAAATACTTTAATCGTCAATAATATTATATTTTTGTTAGAGTTTGTATCGAATATGTGTACAAAGTCGGTTACAGTTTAGCACTTAAAGTTGTACTAGGTGTTAAAAGAATAAAGTAAGAGTCGAACTCTATCTTAGATTCTCTCTTAAATAGAGAGGCACACCGGTTATAACCGCAAGACGACAATAGCATAGGTGTGGATACGACAGGTCGACGGCCTAGCCGATGAAGGGTCGTGGATACCCGGATACACTATAATATGTTGGATCAGGGAGGAGCGCCCGTAACAGTATCCTGGGGATGTAGGCTTTGGATGAACCTCGTTAACAAATATTGTGCCTCGGTATCGTTATCGTATTTGGATTTTCTATGATGTTTCTTTCGTGTTTGATTATCGATGTTCTATCGGGGCCAGTTTTATAACAAGTGGTATCAGAGCCTGCGGGGATATCCATGGAGAGAGGTACGAGGAAGGTGCCCCACACCACGCCAGGTTGTACACAGCGTCCCGGATAGGACATGGTGCAAGGTGGAGCATGGCGGCAATCAACGGAATTTGATCGGTGGATTCGTACGCTTCAGACGGTAGTCTGAACCGTTCGTTGGACTGCTTTCAATAGGGAGACAACTAGACGTGGAGCTCCGGTTGATGGCGGCGGGAGCGATTGGAAATCCAATCGGTGGTATCGGACACTTCGGGCAAGTGGTTTGAACTCATCGATGAACTACTTTAAACTGGGAGACGGTCAGGCCTGACGCTCATGGTTGATTGAAGCTGGAGATGATCGACGTTTCGATTGGTGGAGTCGAACACTCCAGGCAGTGTAGGATCCAACAGGACCAAATAAACCTACCAGAGGGGGTGAATGGTAGGGAAAACCAAAATCTAAAAACTTTTAGCGGAAATAAAAGTTACCCTCGAATCAATGGAGATCACGATGCAGTATTGTCGCTGCCGGTCAAACCGCCCTCACGCCGCCGGTCAGACCGTCGTACCTCGCTGGTCAGACCGCTGTCTTGTCTCCGGTTGGACCGCCACCGCAACCCGCCAGTCAGACCGCTCGCACACCTACGGTTAGACCATGGGTACCTAGAAAACACCGGTAGATAAACTATCAAAGAAGTAGATTAGAACTTTCGACTGTATTACATCAACTAGTGTTTATAAAGTGCAACAATAGCACTCCTCACCAAAATCTCGACCTAACTCAAAACCCTAGCTATTCTTTCAACTTTCTCTCTTGCAAAATCGATACCAGGAGGCCACACCCTCCCTCTCTATTTATCCCACAAAAATCTCCTACTCAAAGTAGGTGTAGAACTCTATTAAGAATAGGACTAAAAAACTCCTATTCTCAATAGGACTCAAGAACTCCTATTACCAATAGAACTCAAGAACTCCTATTCCCAATAGGACTCAATCCATCTTCCTAAATCTGGACTCCCTTCCAAATTTGACTCCTATTTCCATACGCATATGATTCTTCTCGTATACCATATGGATCCTCTAGCCTTTTAGTATCCCGCGTGATCTCTTGATCTCTGGACGTCCACTTCTCCCAAGTCGACTCCGATCCATCACCGACAATACTATCTTGAGGCCTCAAGCGATACCTACACATGAACAACAAAGAAACTCTATATCCGAGTACAAGTTCACACCAACTTGATTCACATCAGCACACAATAGTATCACATACGAATAGAAACCATCTAGAAGACATATCCATAAAGAAATATAAAAATCCAACGAAAACAACCTGAAACCGACTCCTACTCGGAGTCAGCCGGTCTGACCGTCGGGTAACCCAGTCAGACCGCCCGAACACCTCCGGTCTGACCGGCGACACCCACCCGGTCTGACCGGCCACACATACCGACCTGTACTTTTTCATAAAACATTTACCTTTGACAATTGTTCATCACATAGATTAAATCATCACATGATTCTACAATCTTCGCCTTGATGAACACATTGGCAACATCTCAAAATGCAATTTGGTGTTTTTGAAAAACGAAAAACAAAAATGAATCAAAAAATACAAACGGCTCACAAAGCGTGTTTTCAAACGCAATGACAAAGAAAACTCAAACTCTCCCCCTTTTTAAAAGAAAGAATTTTCTCTCATGTATTAGCACTTACAAAAAAAATATTCATCTTGTATATCTTTCTCCCCCTTTGACAATGAATTCATCAAGAAATTCAAAAGAGAAAAAATAAACAATAAAACATAAATGTCATGATAGTCACTTGAAAACCACTTATTTTATTTTCTATTTTTTTCAGAGCTTTGAAGTGTACCAAAAGCAATTCAAGGTCATGTTTTGCAAGATAAAGGAGATACACTCATTAACTAGTTAACAAGTATGCACTATAGTATAAACATGAATTGAAGATATTACAATTAAGCTCAACTTAGCAATAAAGATTCATGATTTCAAACGATTTATAATGTAATATGTTCACAAGCTCATAGATTGAAAGAAAAACCTCTATATATAAACTTATTGCATTTATCACTCTTTCTCAAATTAGCTCTAAAACCAAACAATCAAGAGAATTTCTGAAATTTATTTGAGCCTTTCTATTTTTGCTCATTTTTTCTCTCAATTATTTCGGGCACGTCCTTGTCGTCAAGACTGTTTTCAAGGATTCGGAACCCATTATTTTTGCTCACATCAAATACATCCTTGTCGTCAAGACTGTTTCCAAGAATTCGGTATTCATTTTTTCTCTCATAGAAATATTTTTATTCTCTTGCACAATGAGCAATTAAAGAGCAATTTGAGGAATAACAATTCAACAAGTATATATAGACAAGCATTAGTCATCCAAACTATGCACAAGCTTCAACATTACATATTTTCTTAATTCAAGTAAAAGAATTAGTGTCATGCATCATCTCACTCAAAAATAATATCTAAGCCTCATATAAAGACTAAAATGCATACAAGCTAACATAGCAACAAATAGACCTCAATTATTTTGCTATCATGCACAAGAATATACTAGAGGTATAAAACAAAGCTCTTATTTTTCTCATTTTTATTTATTTTCAGATTTAAGAACAATGCATGAAAAAAGCATAAACTTCCCCTCAAATTAACCTCCAATTCTATCCAAAGAAAAATCAAGAAGAAATCAAAGATTTTTGAAGAAGACATCCAATTGCCAATGATATCACCAAGGTTCTCATAAATTGACACATATCCACTTGTACTAACAAAAACTACTACCTCAAATACTAGCATATGAAAAGCTAATAATCAAGACAGTAGAACAAAATTATGTCAATCCAAAATTACCTTGATGTTACCATTAAAAACAATCGTTGTCTCCACATTGCACACACATGGGGAGTATGCCATTAAAATACCTACGAACAAGAAGATGTCGAGGCCTCCGTGTTGGGGTTAGAAATAAGAAATTTTGGAATCCAACACCGAGTCACACGACCAGTTGAACCAGTAGGTACATATGCACAAACAAAATCAGAACCAGACTTACCTGAAACCTTACCTTATCGCTTCACAAAAGTCTGATTTGAATTATGCACAAAACTGCCCCGAGGTCGGTATGACCACCGGCTAACCTGCGGTCTGACCGAGCCTGGCTGCCGGTCTGACCGCCGGTTCTCCTGCGGTCTGACTGCTGGCCGATCTGACCGACTGGTCAGTGTTGATCTGACCGTGCTCCTTGAACCAAAACCCGATTTTTGCCATCGTCGTTTCGTAAAAGCAATTTCACTTTCCTTTTTCTATTTATGGGCAAGTCTAAAACAAAATCCAACCAAATGCACCTTTTTCACAAATGAACAAGTGTATTTCTCATAATGATTAGAAGCACAAGTAGAAACAGATGGTTTAGCAACAAAAGTGGCAACAAGTGGTTTTGCAATCACAGCATTGGTTTTGAAAGATGATGCATTCAAAGAAGACATGATGCCAGCAGATTTAAATATAGTGTTCTTAGATTCAGGTTTAATCAAAATTTCTCCACTTCTAGAACCAACACCTAAAACAACAGGAGGATGTCTAGTATGATGAGAATAAGGATCAAAACCTAAACCATGATTATTTGTGCTAACTTTAGATTGATCAAGAATTATGTTGAGGTTCTTTTTACCATCAGAAAATTTTTGCAAAGAACTTTTCAAGTAAAAAACCTCTTAAGTAAGAGTAGCATAATTTTTACAAGCATCCAAAATGTTCTTTTGTTTTCTACAAGTCATGCAAGACATCACTTCATCTTGTTTAACAATTTCCTCCATGTGCTTAACACGACCCAAAGTATCTTTTAGTTTCATCTCATTAGCAAGACATGTTGAGCAAGGTTTTGCACTAAATTGTTTCAACCTTTTAGAGCTAATCACATTAAATATAGAGCTAGCAAGCAAAGCAACTCGACATTTATTTAAAGCTCTTTCTGTTAACAACAATTCATCAGTCAATCTAGTGTTACAAGGCAAAGCTAAGAGCAAGACAAGATTCAAATTTTTGAGTTTTTTTAGATTCAACATCAAGCTTCTTGGCATAAACATCTCCAATTGACTTAATTTCAGCAAATAAAACCTCACAAGATTGACATTCATCATTATCAGAAATAAGAGATTTTATTCTGCTATTTTCAACATTAAGAGACTTAATGGTAGCTTCATGTTGACTAATCTTTTTCTCAAATTTAGAAATTTTGTAACCAAGTCTAGCAATGACTTCTTGAAGATATTCAACACTAGGAGCAAGAATTACCTCATTATCATCTTCAGAATCTTCATCAATGCTACTAGCTATGAGACAAACTCCAGCAATGTTCTTCCTCTTATCATCATCTTCATCACTTTCAAAATCAACATCACTTGATTCTTGAACCGCTGCATATGCTGCATCAATTGCTTTTTGGTAGAACTTCTTCATCTTCATGTTCTTGAATTGCTTCTTACTTTGCTTGGCATCCTTGGCATTCTTGGATTCATCTTGATCTACTTCCTTTGCACCTTTTTCAAGCTTGGGATATTGAGAACGAATGTGATTTGGTTGTCCATATTCAAAGCAACAAATTGGTCCGCCTTTTCTCCTGAACCTGAGATTACTTATAGCTCGAGAAATTCTGTTAGCAAGAGAAACCAAGTCCTCCTCACTGATTTTCTCCAGTTGATCATCGGACAAGGTATTAAAAATAGAAAGCGCCGTCATAGGAGAAATATCCAAAGAAGATCCAGATGAAGACACCAAAGCAAGATTTAGAATTAGTTCTTTTAGAAAGAATATTCATCTCATAGATTTTTAATTTGGTGTAAACAATATCCAAAGTCAAAGTGTTCATGTCAACCGATTCCTGAATAGAAGTCGCTTTAACATCCCAAATTTTCATATCAAGACCATTCATGAAGTGACAAGCAACCTCAGATTGAGAATAGTTAACCTCATAAGAAGCATCAACAGATCTAAGATCACTCAAAATTTTATTAAAACGCCCCAAATAGTCATCCATAGATTCACCAGAATTCATCTCAAATTTGATGTACTCCTTTTGAAAACATCTTTTTGCAACTCTTTAATGTTTGAAGATCCAGTGTGAAAATCATTCAAAGCTTTCCAAATCTCATTTGCAGTTGCAAGATGTGAAATATGATCAAAAGTCGGAGCGAGAAATTGCATTAAGAATAATATTGCGAGCTTTGCATTATTTTCAAAATCTAATTTGAGAGTAGAAGTATCAATGTGATCAGGGATTTCAAAAGGTTGTGCAACTTTTTGCCAAATATCATATCCTTGAGATGTTATGTAAGATTCCATCTTTTTCTTCCAATAATCAAAATCGGTTCCATTGAAAATATGAGGTTTGTTTGAAAACTTATCAGCCATGGCAAATTGTTGATGAGAAAATTTCTCACGCACTGGCCTGAGAGATCTGCTTAACTCTAGTGCAGGTCCAAACTATTGAATCGAGGTTCGTAGGCGTGCCAGTTGGTTTGTTCCTGCAACCAACAAGAAACTAACAAAAGAAAACAATGTTAGATCGATAGCCAATCAGCTAGTATCTGATGACGTATCGTTTGATGTTGTGCCAATGCAATATGCATTGAATCGGCAATAATTAGATTTATCCAATCGGTTGCAGATGTTAACAAAATGCAATCAAAGTCTTAAAGTTTATTTAAACCAAGTGGCTGGGATAGATCGGTAGTGTACCGAGACAATATAAATTACTTAGATCTAAAAATACTATAAGGCAAGGATTACACTTGTTCAAAGCATAGCCGAAGAGATTAATCTAACATGTATCGGCTAGTACTCTGATACCACTTTATACTAAGATATCATAATAAAATAAATGTGTTAAATAAGCAGCAATCAAATGTTAAAGTTCTTTAACAGATTGATAACAGGTTTAACATATTTAGTATGATGAGATCTAAATATAAAGGGCAGATTTAACATATCAAGTAAGAATAAAACAAACGAACGAGATAGATTAAATCAGGTAAGATCGGCTGAAACTCCGATACTATCTCTAATAGCAATCATGAAGCAAATTAGATCTCTACGGTTCTAAAGGCGACTTAATAGATCGAACCTAACCGATGCAGCATTAAGTATCAAAAGAAGCGTAGGATCTAGAATAGCTTAATGACAACCTTTCAAGATGGTAGATATACTATATAATTTAGATTAACATTGAAATCTAAACTTACCGGCTATCATCTAGCGATTGATGCTAGCCGATTAGGGTTTAGACCGCAATATCGATCTAAATTATACAACATATTGATAACTACACAGATTACGAAGACAAGATTAGAGTATCATGATGATGGAAGCACTAATCCCAATAACGCAAACCGCTTGTGACAAAGTTTACCTCTTGTCGGAGATCAAAACCCGATGCAACCCAACATGAAGCAAGAACTCATCGAGATTAAACTAAAGAAAGGTGGCGATGGGCCGAAAGTTGTATTGATTGTATGTTGATTGATTGATATTACAGGGTCTTGGGTTATATTTATACCCAGATACACGATGAGTCCGTGGCAGACACGATCCCTATCTCTACTACAAATTGAATTACAGATATACCTAATTGACATTATCTATAAGGAAATTATACAAAATATCCTAACTTAAAGATATAACTGCCTTTTCAGGACTTTACTCGTAGATGGCAATTTCTCTAAAGCACTAGAAACCGAATCCAGCGATGATCTCCATGTTTCCCCACCAGAACCGGTCACATTTAGTTACCCCAATCGGAATCGGCTATGTCAGATATCCCTATTCGACTTGGTCTTAGCCGACTGTCTCCTTAGCTGATTCGAAGTCATCCGACATGCGCTCTGACTCTAAGAATCGCGCGTTCTTTCAATTCCGCTTCAATTGTAACTTCAAACCTGGGGATTAGCTTGCCAAATTTGGTCATCAACACATGCCCCCCAAGTCCGCGATATTGTTAATGTTGCGGATTTTATGTGATCCTATCCTCCGAGAAAACCTAGAGCATTTCCGTTTCGGCCGTTACCGCGCCTCTTTAAATAATGCCCCAAACGCCTCGAAAGACTTACGCCGTTACTTGCACATCCATAGCTCTCAACCAAAAATTCCTCATATCTTTCCGGCGATCCCCTTGGAGCTCCAAGAAACTGCGGCAACCCCATCTCCGGCAACAACCTCACCCGCGCCAATGGCAACTTCATCTGCTCCTTTCGACGCCCCATCGACCGAGTTTGTCGAGGTGAGTTCTATCGGCTGAATCCTCTTTCTTCTCTGTTTGCCACCATAGACCTGCGTTTTTGGCCTCTAAAATTCGCTTTTCTTTTCCATTGTAGCACCTTGCTCATCAAATTGCTATCCCTAGTTTGCTCCATGACGAATGATACTTTCTAGGCCCAATCGGCAACATAGATCCTACTGAAGTTATTAATGCCAAAACCAACAGGATACCCTATAGGATCTCGAAACCTAACATAGCACACTAGAATGGCACATTCAAATCTTGGCCTTCAACCGACAAATCTTGGCCAACCTGGTATGCAAGGATGCTAGCTAGCAAACAAACTCACTAGGACGAAGTAGGCATAGCCCAGTGCTTGGCTCTTTCAATAGCCGATCAACCCAAGGATGAACCCCTCATGTCAGCTGCCACATACTTCTGGAACAACACCTTCAATGCTTTCTTCTTCCAGCAAGGGCCCATGACCCCAACTTTAATCGATGTAGTCATGATAACTGAGCTAGACATCATGTCATCGTCTAACCCTAACCGACTGGACGACAAGTGCCAATATTCCTTCAAAACAAGAGCCATTGGGGGTTGGAACGACTACATCACCCAGAACATGGGCACTGGATTGGTTAGCCCTAGAGAACATACTGCATTCTTGATGATGTGGCTGGAGAAGTATGTCTTCTGTGGATCTAGCTGTGGCCCCATAGCTAACTGGCAGTTCATAGCCGAAGCCCTAGTGTCTAAGGAAAAAAATCCCCTTAGAGAAATTTCTATTGGGCTATCTGTACCAAACACTGAACCAAGCATCGGCTAAGATTGCCGCCAACTCAACCATCGGAACCGGAGGACCTTGGTGGTTTTTCCAGCTATGGTTAGTTCTCCTGACACAAAGGATTGCTGGCCGACCCAATCTAGCTGACGCCAAATTCCCAAGGGCAGAGCCGATTGTGAATTGTGATTGAGAAGAAGTGAATACACGTAGGTGTATGAAGCCTCTTCTGTTCACCCTGGGTCCAAATTGTCGAGCCAACTCCTAGCCGACTAGTTTACTGGCTTCTATGATGGTTTTTCAAAGAGCAATCGGTCTTGGTTTCTTTACTCATGCTGCCCAGAGTTTGAACTCCCCACAGATTTCAACTTTGATGAACTCAACTCCGAAAAATTTGAGAAGCTAAGGGAAATTTTCACCACTGCCATCACCCCTTGCATTCTACCAATCGTCATCTACCAAGGCAGAAATGTCTCCAAGTCCTATGAATTCTATTACCCATCATCGGCTGCCAGACAAATTGGGCTAGGACAACTGCCGATTGGTCTATATTTCACTGACAAAATCGAGACAAGGGGCGAGATCACTTCAAGACTAATGATGGATCGACGGATGAACATAGAGGGCCCCCCTCTCGTCAGTATAGGGACTTTGGAGCTAGCAATGAAAAGGAGCTCAGCATATGATAGATGGTGGATCGAATTGAAGAGACACATCTTCCATCAGCCATCCTCCATGTAGCTCACCACACTTCTTTCAGACTTAGTCCCTGAAGTAAGCATTTTCCCTTGTTCAAAAATTTTTGCAAGTTATCGGCTAACGTCTGCTTAATACTTAACCTTTGTCCTTCTCTTTTTTGCAGACAATCTATTCTTCTCCCCCTCATGAGAGCAACTTAAGGGTTGAGATCCACTATGCCACAGGGCGTATCCCAAGTGGAGGACTCACTCCGTCCATCATCGACTTCAATCCGTCGAAGGTAACAACACTTCTGCATGGCCAAACCCGCGAGGCGCTGTCAAGGAAAAAGCAGGCCAAACCGTCGGCTGCTGGTCCATCGGCTATGCATAAGAAAAAGCCAAACAAACAAAAGAGAACCCCAGCCGACAGCTTGCCATCCTTAGGTCCGAGCATGGAAGAGGCCCTCGATCAAGAAGTCATGGAGGAAGAAATCGATCAAGCCATTGAGGAAGCGGCAGCTGAATCAAGTGATTCGAGCAAGTACGCACCAACGCCATCAGCCGACGATCAGCCTCAAAAAACTCCTTCTCCTCCAAAGCGTCCTCCTCGCCCTCAACCAGTATACATCTTTCCTTTCTTGGAGTTCCGGTAATTTAAATTTTTCTTGAAGTTTCTTTGTTCTTAACCAAAGCCCTTTGCTTGCAGTGCAAAAAATTGGCTCATCAGCAACCACGTCCAGCTTCACCAGTAAACTCCAAACTCACCTCTCTTTATGTTAACCTTCCGATTTTAACTGGCACTTAGTCTTTTTTGTATAGCCTCCTCGTTCTCCATCGGCTGCCCCCATGTATCAAGCGAGCACACTCCATCGGCTAGGGGTAGCCACCACATTGAAGAGGAAGAACCGGCAGCAGCTCCCACCGTTAAGGTAAGAAATTTTATCAAGAACAGAATCAGTTATTTAAATTTCTTTACACTTCAACAAACTTGACTTGTATCTTGCAGGCTTTAGCAGATATGTTCTCTTTTGACATATGGGAGTTCATTGGTGAAGAAGAGGAGACCATCAGCAAGGCCCAAGCTCTGATAGCCGATGAGTTGAAAGAAAAACTCCTAGACTTAGCCCGTCGGCTGAAAGCCTTGCTAGATTACTTGGTTGCCAATTGTGGGCCGATCAGAGCCAGGTTTGAAGATACTGAGAGCCAACTCCCGGACGAAGTAGCCGATACCATCTTCTAGGCTGCTCATCTTGATCAATATCGTCATAGATTGGAAAGGGCAAGGCAACGAATTGTCAAGCGAAGGGCGAGAGCTGATCTTGAGGCGATGGTAGAAACCAATCGACAATCTATCATTATTGAGAAAGCCAAACTAGATGAGATGACCGTAGGGCCATCTTCTATTGAAGCCAACATCTATCGGCTGAAAAAGCGAGAAGCAGACCTCGTGGCCAAACTTGAAAGATGCAGAGCTGAACTGGCTTCTGAAGAAAAAGGCTTGCCGATCTCCCGAGGGCCGTTGAGGAACAAAAGGCCAAAGTGAAGTCTTCAATTCAATATCTGGGTGATCTGAGAAAATCATTGAAAATGATCCCAGGCACTGATGCAGCCGATGCCTAGACGATAGAGGAGATTGAGCAAATCAGGCAAAGGGTGATCTCGGCCATCAACCAACTGACCAACAACTGAAGCTGATCTTGTAATAGGGATAGTTCTTTTGTGACCTCAAAACACTTGTAATATATTTTCTTGTATGCATCGGCAAACTTGTAAACTTTAGTCTTTTCGTCTTGTAACATAATCTCTGCCAATTCCTGCAACCTATCTTGTCTTGAAAAATTTCAAAGTCTGTAAAAAAATTTGAGGTCCACTCGATTCTGATTTTAGATATGTATGTGCCCCCCTAATTTTTCAATGTGAGTCGATCATTGACAAGATTACATCTCGAGGACAACACACGAAATCAGCCAACATGTATACGTTAAATCATAACCTATTATGATAAGAATGAAATGACTAAGGGCGATATAACTTATATCGGCCGTCCCACGCCGGCAGAGCATAACTGATTATGATAATGATGAAATGACTAAGGGCGATATAACTTATATCGGCCATCTAAAGGTGATGTAAACACATCGGCTACCATGTATCGGCTCAATACAACCGAATCATGAGTTGATCCATATGCTGAGATAATATTTCTTCAAATATTTTTCATTCAGAGCCCTTCCAAACACCTTTCCATCCAATCCTTCTAGCATGTAGGCTCCCTTAGAAATGCATTTGTGGATCTTAAAGGGCCCTTCCCAGTTAGGTGACCACTTTCTAAATTTATTATCTCTTGTGCCAATCGGCAAGATTAATTTCCAAACTAGCTTGCCTTCTGAAAAAGATTTGGGCACAACTTTCTTGTTATAATGACGAGCAACTCTCTCTTTATCCTTGGTCACCTTTTCCAAAGCACGGATCCTGGACAAAACCAAGTCTTTCGATTCATCCACCATTAGATTGTGGTAATCATCAGCTGTTAACTCATCTTGCAATTGAATCCTTCTTGAGCCGATGATACTTTCCCATGATAGTACAGCTTCATGCCCATATACCAATTTGTAAGGAGGCACTTGGATTGATCCATGACAAGCCATCCGATAGGACCAAAATGCTTCGGCCAATCGGCTATGCCATTGCTTTGGATATTCAGAGATCTTTCTCTTTATTATTTTGATCAGACTTTTGTTGGATGCTTCTGCCTGTCCATTAGCCTGTGCATAGTATGGTGAGAATTCAACAATTTAATCCCCATGCTTTCTGCAAATTGGACAAACTCATTCGAGACAAAGATAGACCCCTGATCGGTTGTAATCGTTTGAGGGACACCGAATCGGTAAATGATGTGTTCTTTGACAAACTCGATTGTGTCCCCAGAATCAACTTTCTTCAAGGGAATTACCTCCACCCACTTTGTAAAATAATCGGTTGCCACCAATATGAACTTGTGTCCTTTACTCGAGGGCGGATTAATCTGGTCGATCATATCAATTCCCCATCCTCTGAACAACCAAGGCTTAATAATAGGGTTTATAGCCGACGCTGGTGCTGTCTGAATTGCTCCAAATCTTTGACAATCTTGACAACCCTTGTAATATTTGAAACAATCTTCCAGCATGGTCGGCCAAAAATATCCTGCTCTCCGAAGTTACCATTTCATCTTGTGAGCCAATTGATGAGTACCACAGATGCCTTCGTGCACTTCTCCCATTACAACTTTGGCTTGATCGGCACTTAGACATTTAAGTAAGACTCCATCAATCGTCCGATAGTAGAGATCGTCATCGAGCAAAACATATCTCAAAGCCATGCAACGCAATTTCCTTGACACTGATTGGGAAGGATTCTGCAAATAATTAGAAACATCATACCTCCAATCATCGGCTGTGATCATTGCGACTTCAACTTCCACATCTTTAGCCATCGGCTTGTATCCTGATGCCCCTTGAGCCAAATCATTTGCCTCAGCATTCTGCTCTTAAGGGATATGTTTGAAAGTCACTAGCCGAAATCCATCCATCAATTCTCGGCACTTTTGATTGTTGGTCATCAATGTGTCATTCTTGCATTCATATTCTCCTGCTAATTGGTTGATGACCAGCAAGGAATCGCCTATAATCTCCATAGCATCATCTTTAACTTCTTTCAAAAGTTCTAAACCCTTGAGGACTACTTCGTATTCGGCTTGATTGTTTGTAGCGTAAGGCGCAATAGTATAAGCAAACTCAAAACTCACCCCCCTGGGTGATATGATAACCAAGCTGATGCCACAGCCATGAGTATAGACTGATCCATCAAAAAACAACATCCAAGGCACTATGTCGACTGAGCCGATCGAATCATCTCGGTGTTCGACAATGAAATCGGCTATAGCTTGTCCCTTGACTGCCTTGGGTGCCTGATACCTTAGGTCAAATTCTGTCAAGGCAAAAATCTCCAACTCACCCTTTCAGAACCGGATCCAACAACATGTATTTGACTACGTCGGCTTTGCAAATAATGGTGCACTCGTTGGATAATAAATAATGCCTCAACTTTGTACAAGAAAAATATAAGCACAAGCACAACTTTTCCACAGGAGAGTACGTTGTTTCTTCATCCAAAAGCCTTCTGCTGAAATAAAATATTGCTCTTTCCTTGCCTTCAAACTCTTGGATCAAAACTGAACCGATTGATATTTCATCGACTGACAAATACAACTTAAAAGGTACTCCCTTCTGTGGAGGGATCAAAACTGGAGGGGAGCTTAAATAATCCTTGATGTTGTCCAAAGCTTTCTGTTGCTCTGTCCCCCAAGTAAACTCTTGATCGGCTTTCATCCTTTGCAAAGGCGCGAACGACTCCATCTTCTGAGATAAATTAGCAATGAAACGCCTGATGAAATTCACCTTGCCGATTAGAGATTGGAGCTGCTTCTTGTCCTATGGAGGTTGAATACTCTTGATTGCATTAATACTTCTCTGTGTCACTTCAATCCCCCTTTCATGAACAAAAAAACCCAGAAATTGTTTAGCCGATATACCAAAAGCACATTTAGTGAGATTCATCTTCAAGCCATACTTTCTAGTCCTTTTCAAGACCTTCCTTAAATCGGCTATGTGGTCTTCAACTTCCTTGGATTTTACCACAACATCGTCAATGTAGATTCCACTAAGAAGGTGATTAAATTGTGAAAAATATAGTTCATGGCTCTCTGATAAGTAGCCCTAACATTTTTCAAGCAGAATGTCATGACAACCCATTCATATAAGCCGATTGCACCAGGATATCTGAAAGCAATCTTATGAATGTTTTCCTCAGCCATAAAAATCTGATTATATCCGACATTGCCATCCATAAAACTTATGATTTTATGCCCTGAAGCAACATCGACTAGCAAATCGGCAATCGATATGGGATACTCATCCTTAGGGGTAGCTTTAAAATCGATACACACCCTAAGTTTGCCGTTCTTCTTGATCATTGGGACTATGTTCAAAACCCACTCAGCACATCGGCATGGCTAAATAAAACCAGCATCATATAGTCGAGTAATTTCGGCCTTAATCGCATCATACATATCGGCTTTAAATCTCCTGAAAGGTTTGTTTGTATTGCCGATATCCTGGTTTAATAGGGAGCCGATGTTCCACGATCGATCGGCTAAGACCTGGCATCTCAAAATACTCCCAAGAAAAATAATCTTTATATTCCTTTAATAAATCAATAAGCTTGGTTCTAAAATGAGAAGACAAATTTTTGCTAATGTATGTCGGCCTAGGCCTATCTTCTAGACCTATATCAACCTCTTCAAACTCGTCGCCGACATGAAACCTTGTCCTAGATTGCCATCGAGATCGTCCACGGTGTCCTTGGTGTAGACGCTTGAGCCCTCCACGACACCCTCAAAGTAATAATTGAGGCTCTTCGTCTCCAATTGGCTGTATAGTAGAATCAGACACCTTTAGAAAATCAGCCTCCCAAACTTTTCCAGACAAGCAATTGATGTCGCCGATCTCCCAAATTGTTAAATCGGCATCGATTATGTTTACTGACCTGTCGGCTAGAATGATTTCAATCTTGTCGCTTTGCCATTGGATCAAACTCTGGTGCATGGTAGAAGAGATGCAGCAATTGGCGTGGATCCAATCCCTCCCCAGCAGCAGGCTGTATGACCCCTTTCCGTTGATGACAAAAAAGGTGGTAGGCACTGTTTTACTGCCGATGGTCAACTCAACATTAAGAACCCCTTTTGTTTCAGATGGGTTCTCGCCAAAATCTTTAAGGACCATATTCGTCTTGATGAGGTCATCGAAACCCTTGCCCAACTTTCTGAAAGTAGCATAGGGCATTAGGTTGATGGCAACTCCCCCATCAACTAGCATTTTTGACATCGGCCTCCCATTGACAAATCCTTTGACATAAAGAGGCTTCAGATGCCGATGTCCTGTCCCTTTTGGTTTTTGAAAAATCGCTTGCTCCGGGAACAACACCAGTTTGGCCAGTGATTCCTCTACGACGTCTGCATCGGCTTGGACCGCCTCAAATTCTATTGGTAACACGAAAACCATATTAACCGATGTAGAGGCCACGGCCTTTCCCATAGCCAATATTTTTGCGTCGTCGGCTTGAGCTTCATCGGCTGATGCAGTCTTATTCTTCATGCGCCACTGTTTCCTTCGGCGCTCTTGTTCCTTCTTATTTTTTAGCCGATAGTCAATTTATGCTTGAACCTCTTGCAGCCGACCCTCGCTCTTCAACCGTTGCACCTTTCGCTTCTGGGTCTTTGTAAAAGTGTCGTAGGGGCACCATTGTGGGTTGATAGCTTGTTCTTCGTCATCCTCGAAGTCCTCCTAAAAGAAATCTTCATGGATTGGGCCCAGCCTTTGGTGAACAGGGCATTTCTTCGTCTCGTCGATTCTCTCGGGCGGCAATCGGCCGGAGTTTTCAGCCTGCTCATCCTCATAACCACTGCAAGTGGGCATTCTTGGAGCGATGGTAGCCTCATCCCCTGATTCCAACAAAACCTGAAGAATTCACAACTCCAATGAGGATCGAAGCCATCATGTTGCCGATGGTAAGCCTGTTCTTGACGATCGTGTTTTCTTGGATGCACCCTGTAGACTCTGCCCGTCTCTCTTTCTTCATGTCCCTTCATGAATTTGACCAAGCTGTCCATCTCTCGGGGGTGATGATCGGCTTCTCGGCGAATGGCATAAACCATGTTAACGGGGAAAGGATTCCCATCAACCTTCATCGGCTTCTTTGGATCTTCAAATTTGATTTTTCCAGCCTCTATAGCCGACTGGATTTACTGGAAGAACACCTTGTAGTCGTTCGTGCTATGGGAACCGGTGTTGTGCCACTTGCAGTATTTTCTCTTTTTCAATTCCTCAGCCGTTGGGATGACATGATTGGCTGGAAGTTGGATCTGTTTCTCCTGAAGCAGCAGATCAAAGATTTTGTCGGCTTTAGTAATGTCAAAATTGTACTTCTCCTCCTTAGCCGAATTCTTCACCCATTGACAAATTATTACCTTCTTGTTTCTGGCCCAATCGTCTGCTGCCACCTTGGTTTCGCTATCATCGGAATCAAAGTCGAAGGTGTAGGCAACGTGGCTGACCTTCTTAAAAGTTTTCTTGGCCTCCTAGAAATGTTGCTCATGGGCGTGATCTTCCGGGCCAAGTGTGCTAGGCTTTCAAAATCTTGGGCCGAAAATCTCTTCCTGATAGGCGTTAACAAATCCTGGAAGGCAAGATCGGCTAATTGTGAATCTGATAGCACAAGGCTGTAGCACCTGTTCCTCATGTCTCTGAACCTTTGAATATAGTATTGGACCAATTCATCGTGCTTCTACCTGATGGCCGTCAAGTCAGATAATTTCATCTCGTGGACACCAGTATAGAAGTACCGATGGAACCGTTTCTCCAAATCGGCCCAGCTTTGTACAGAGTTGTAAGGTAAAGATGAGAACCAAGTGAAAGCTGATCCAGAGAGACAAAGAGAGAATAATCTAACACTCAGGGCGTCAGTAGCCGATGCCTCACCACACTGGGCTAAAAATCGGCTAACATGCTCATAGGTAGAAACATTGTCCTGCCCTGAGAATTTGGAAAAATCTGGTATTCTGTATCGGTTGGGCAATGGAACCCTCTCAAAGTACTCAGGATATGGATACCGATACATGTTGCCAGTGTCCTTGGGCATGAGATCGAACTGCTCTCTCATCGCATCGGCAATCAGGTCCACCCAAGGCTTGTTTTGTTGACGTGCCTCTTGCGCTTGCTGCTGTATCGGCTCGTATTGATCAAACTGGAGTGGTTTTTGCTGATACTACATCCGAGGTGAATGAGGTTGATAGTGCTGATTAAGTTTCCTCCTGGATAATGCTGGGGAGATTGGTGCACCATGGGAGGCTGTTGGTCATGAAGAGACTGAGAGCCGATAGGTTGTTGTAGGAAATTTGGCGGGTAAGAGCCCATTGGCACTTTTGGAATCGGCTGCGGAGGTGGCCGATTCGCGTTGAACATGGCAGCAACCTTTTCTTGAGTGATCTGAGGGATCTCATGTCCAATCTGTTGGGATTGCTGCCTGGATATCAATATGGGGCTAAATTCTGTTGCTTTTGTGCCGACGACGGGATGACCGGCTTCAAAGGGGTTGATGCTGGAACCGTCGGCTGAGGTGGAGAAAGGCCTGAGGTAGTCGGCAGTCCATCTGTTGCCAAGGCCCTGTACTGAGGAAATTTCCCATCAGGGAGGAAGATTGGGCCCCTGGCTTGATGCTCGACAATGTTGGAATCAACAACTGTGCTAATTATGTTATTAAGGGTCTTGACCAGTATTTCAGATTGGTTGATCAAAGCATGATGGACAACATAATCAATCCTATCTTGCAAATTGTTAAGCTCTGGGGCCTCCTCCTGCTTGATTTCCTAAGGCTTTTTGCCCTTGTGAGAGCTAGTTTCGGGTTCGTCATCTGCTGGCAACTTTACTTTGTACCTCTGGACGACCGTGCTGGATCGAGTTTGGGTAAAAGAGTGCAGATACTGACTCTGCAGTTTGTTCATTATCTCCTCAAGCTCAGCCTTGTGCTCTGGCGTCAACTTATCCATCTGTTAACGCCAGAATTTGGTATGCCCCAGAGCCCGAATCAGCTAAGGTGTCCATCGGCTGATACCGAATCGGACAAGGCAAGCCGATGTAGCCGATTCCGGTATGACAACATTGGAGACACCGTCGGATCAAGATGATGTGCTTCATGAGGATTGCCATATAAGGATAGAGTCCTAAAAAGACAATTGTATCTATTAATTAGAAAGAGTTTGTTAGCTTTCTATTTTATCTTTAGGAAAGTGTGTTAGTATCCGGTAAGGATTCGGTTTGTTTTCTTTTATCTTTAGGAAAGTTTGGATTTGTAATCTGTTAGGATCTCTGTTAGCCCATGGGTATAAATATGTAAGCTCGGGGTTCATGTAATATATCTCTTGATCAATACAATTTGGCGCATCGCCACCCTTTTACCTTTTCCATTTTGTTCATCATCTGGCGAGACTTGGCACCCAACACAGGGCTGCATCGGTTAGGTTCGATCTCCAGTGAAGGGGTAAGTCCAAGTGTTGCCTATCTGGTATATCGTCTCTATATTCAGTTTCATTACTATTTATAGTCACATCGACTTAGTTAGGACTTTCTCGGTTAGGTCCGATATTTTGATCAAGTTGATGTTAAAAATGATGTCACTTTAGATAGATTTGTTATATCCATCACATTAGACAGATCTATCGGCTCCTCGAGTATTAGATTATCATATACAATCTCGTGCTGCATCGGTTAGGTCTGATGTACTAGATTGTTATCGATAACCTAAGTCTTGTTAAGCCGATAGGTTCATGCTAATGTTTCATCGGAGGGTTAGTCGGTCTTATCATATGTCTATATTAATCTAGTCCTAGTATCTCAATTTAGCTCTATCGGCTGTCTCTCGTTTTAGGATTTCTGCCGATATCGGCTAAATCGTTATATTAGATTAGATTAGTTTAGGATCTACCACCCTGAAAATCAATCAAGGGCTTGATTGTCTAGATATTGTGTTTCTTTTCATACTTAGTGCTGCATCAGTTCAGTTTGATCTACTAAGTCGTGATTAGAACCATAAGCTCTAGCATACCTGTTGGTTGCCACTAAGGGTTTCATCGGGGTTTCAACCAATGAGTTATCTGAATATTGCATCGGCTTGCAAGGATTGTGCACAAGTTGGATCTAGTCGATTGCAACAGAGGCTTCATTGGATATTTAATCATTTGGATTTTATGACATTGGACTTTCAGCCGATGTGTGCTTTAATGTTTAAATCAGTATCTATTTTATTATGTGATTGGTTTATGCAATGTTATATGTCATCTTGTTATCGTTAGCCGATCACCTTTACATAGATGTTTGCTCAGCGTACAGCCGATGGATTGAAACCCTAGCTACATCGGCTGGTGTCAGTATCGGCTGGGATCGCATCATCGGCTGATTGGCCAATCGGCTATATTGGTTATTGACCTATTGGCTGATATGCTTTACTTCTGGCTGCTTTTCATATCTTGTCAGTGGCAGGATCAAACTGACTAGCACGCCCGCGCTTCATCGATTCTAGGACCTGCACTGGAGCTAAGCAGATCTCCCAGGCCGACGTGTTGATTTTTCTCGTCAACACCATGGTGATTGGGATGATGTTTTCTGGATCAACATCGGAAGTCTTGATGTCTACCATGGCGTCTGTCTTGTGATCTGGGTCCCACTGGGTGTGCCAAAGGTGTGTTGATGAGAAAATTTCTCACGCACTGGCCTGAGAGATCTGCTTATCTCTAGTGCAGGTCCAAAGTATTGAATCGAGGTTCGCAGGCGTGCCAGTTGGTTTGTTCCTGCAACCAACAAGAAACTAACGAAAGAAAATAATGTTAGATCGATAGCCGATGATGTATCATTTGATGTTGTGCCGATGCAATATGCATTGAATCGGCAACAATTAGATTCATCCAATCGGCTGCAGATAACAAAATGCAATCCAAGTCTTAAAATGTATTTAAACCAAGTGACTGGGATAGATCGGTAGTGTACCAAGATAGTATAAATCACTTAGATCTAAAAATACTATAAGGCAAGGATTATACTTGTTCACAGCATAGCCGAAGAGATTAATCTAACATGTATCGGCTAGTACTCCGATACCGCTTTATACTAAGATATCATAATAAACTAAATGTGTTAAACAAGCAGCAATCAAATGTTAAAGTTCTTTAACAGATTGATAACAGGTTTAACATATTTAGTATGATGAGATCTAAATATAAAGGGCAGATTTAACATATGAAGTAAAAATAAAACAAATGAACGAGATAGATTAAATCAGGTAAGATCGGCTGAAACTCCGATACTATCTCTAATAGTAATCATGAAGCAAATTAGATTCCTACGATTCTAAAGGCGACTTATTAGATCGAACCTAACCAATGCAACATTAAGTACCAAAAGAAGCGTAGGATCTAGAATAGCTTAATGACAACCTTCCGAGATGGTAGATATACTATATAATCTAGATTAACATTGAAATCTAAACTTACCGGCTATCATCTAGCGATTGATGCTAGCCGATTAGGGTTTAGACCATAATATCAATCTAAATTATACAGCTGTTAACGACCAAATTTAGTAACCAAATTCTCCAGTTCGGGGCCAAGATTGAAGCGGAATCGGATCAGGAGCGCGGTCTACGGAGAAACAGAGGCCGCATCGGCTAAAACCGAATTGGCTAGGAGACCAGTCGGCTTAGGCCGAATCAGACAAGAATGGCTGATAGCCGATTCCGATTAGGAGATGGAGATTGAACCGATCCCCAAAAAGGAGCATAAAGATAATATTGGATTCGGTTCCCAAATGTTCATTAAAGATATTGACATCTATGGATAGAGTCCTGTAACGATAATTGTATCTATAAATTGGGAAGTTGTATAGATGTTCCTTTTGTAATGCGGCATGGGACTGCGTCCCAGGATATTGTCATACTGTAAATAGTAGATAAGGTAGAAATCGTGTCCTACACGGATATCGTTATGCCTGGGTATAAATAAGACCCGTGGGCTCTTCGTAAATGTATCAACCAACATACAATCAACCAATTTTGGCGCATCGCCACCCTTTTCATTTTTGACAAGTTCTTGCTCTTGCTCGGGCTGCATCGGCTCTGATCTCCGAACAAGGTAATTATTTGTCATTAGTGGTTTGTATCATAGGGACTAGTGCTTCCATCATCATGATACTCTAGTTTTGATGTTATGAACTGCACAATTTATCATACGTGGCCTATAATCTAGAGCAATCTCTAGATCTATCTTATAATCGACTGGTTTCTCTCTGAAGACCGCAGCCGATAATGATAGATCTAGGGGTTGAATTAGATTATATGTCGTGTCTACCGTCTCGAGGGATTCACGTTGACTTATACAAATATGGTATTTCTTTTTGTACTTAATGCTGCATCTAATCGACCTATTGAAGTCGCTCTTAGAACTATTAAGATCTGTTTAGTTTAATGTTTATCATTAGAGACAACTGGAGTTTCATGACCTTATCTGTTTTTGTTATCATTAGTTTTAATAGCTATTAGATATATTAAAACCGCCTTTTATATTAAGATCTTAATCTGTCTAAGTGCCCTAAGCCAATATCAATCTGTCAAGCTATGCTGACAGCCGATTGATCTAGGTTTAGCATATTTAGATTAGATTAATATCTTTTTATAAAATGTATCAGAGTATTAGCCGATTCACATTAGATCTGCAGTATCGGCTAGGTTATCAATGCAGATAATTATTATCCTACTATGCTTTTAGCCTAAGTGATTTATACTGTCTCGGCATAGACTATCTATCCCAATCACTTGGTTTAAATGTGCTTTGGGATAGCAATTATGCGTAAGTTGATGTCTTCAGCCGATTTGGTAGGATCTAATTTCAACTTAATGCCTATTTCTTGTTTCTTGTTGGTTACAGGATCAAACCAATTGGCACGCCCTCAATTCACCAGAGGCGACCAATTTGGACCTGCACTAGAGTAAAGGAAATCTCTCAGGCTAGTGCGTGGGAATCAAATTTCTCATCAACACACTTTTTGGCACGCCTAGTGGGACCAAGTGCAGACTTCCGAGTTCAACACAATGTCCAGCGACAAGAACCCAGAAATCAACGAGGAAAACGTCATCTCGGTGAGGATTGAACAACTGTCGGCTGAGCAACTAGCCGACTACAAACAGATGGTCGAGCAGCTGCAGGCTAATTACTAGTAGTCCTTTACCCAGACCAGATCTGGGGCTGTTCTCCAGAAGTTCAAATTCAAGCTCGAGGACCTCAACACGTCCTCTGAGGAGGATAGGAAAGGGAAGAAAAAGATGGAGGACATTAAACAGGAACAAGACGGTTCGGAACTACACACCCTGCAAGACCGAATCGATTCGGCTGTGCATCACGCCCTTATCAACCAAAGTGACATACTGGTCAACACTCTCAACAATATGATGGCCACCATGATTGATTCAAAGATAGCCGATAAGCTGCAAAGAGGGCCAACCTACTTCACTGACGGTCAATTCCCGGGCTACAGGGTGTTGGCGACCCAAAATCGACTGACACCGCCGCCAGCGCAGCCAAATCCACGAGGAGGGGTCCCGATCCAGCCTAACGTGCACGGATCGGCTTCAAGGCCACAACCCTTCATCCTGAACCGACAACAACCTCCTTCCCAGGAGCAATTGGCGAGCATGTTTGACCTCAATCGGTGACCCGAGCCGGTTGGCAACCTCGTTCTAGGGCCACACCACAACTCCAGCGGCCATCGGCTTCTTCCTGAGCAGTCATCACTACTGACAAATCGGCCGCCTCCTGCTATTAATCAACTCCAATACCAATATCCGGGAGGCCAACACAACCACAATATCGACCGTAGACAGCACCACCATAGTATCGGCAAGGACCCATACCGTATGAGCAATATGAGCCGATACAACAAGCTCAGGACAATAGGACTTGGGCCGATCTGTTCGGCCTCAAGCCAAAGGACTCCGGCCATATGTACCGGTACCCGTATCCAGAGCACTTAGAGAGGGTGCCATTGCCAAACCGGTACAAAGTGCTAGAATTCTCCAAGTTCTCTGGGCAAGATAATGTGTCTACCTACGAGCACGTAAGCCGATTCCTGGCTCAATGCGGGGAAGCATCGGCTACAGACGCACTCAGGGTTCGCTTGTTCCCGCTGTCGTTATCAGTATCGGCCTTCACCTGGTTCTCATCGCTACCATACAACTCGATACAGAGCTGGGACAATCTTGAGAAACAATTCCACAACTATTTCTACTCCGGCAACCATGAGATGAAGCTGTCGGACTTAACCAGCATCAGACAGAAGCACGAAGAATCGGTCCAAGATTATATTCAATGTTTCAGAGAAATAAGGAACCGATGCTACAGTCTGATCTTATCGGACTCCCAGCTAGCCGATTTGGCGTTTCATGGTCTTCTGCCGCCAATCCGTGAAAGATTTTTGGCTCAAGACTTCGAGAGCCTGGCCCACTTGGCCCAGAAAGTGACGACCCACGAGTAGAGATTCCAAGAACCTAAGAAGGCCTTCAAAAAAGTCACCCACGTCGCCTACGCAACGGACACAGACTCTAAGCGACAACGATGCGGAGGTGGCAGCAGCCGAGTGGACCAGGAACAAGAAAGCAATAACCTGCCAATGGTTGAAAAGGTCGGCCAAGGAAGAGAAATATGACTTTGATATCACTAAAGCCGAAAAGATCTTTGATCTGCTGCTGAAGGAGAAGCAAATTTGGCTGCCAGACAACCATGTTATCCCATTAGCTGATGAGCTCAAAAAGAAAAAAATATTGCAAGTGGCACAACACCACCTCCCACAGCACAAACGATTGCAAGGTGTTCAGGTAGCAAATCCAATCGGCCATTGAAGCCGGAAAGATAAAGTTCGAAGAATCGGCTAAGCTGATGAAAGTTGATGGCAACCCTTTCCCGGTCAACATGGTCCAAACCAGCCACAGGCAAGCTGATCGGCAGCACCGAATGACGTACAGCTTAGCCGAAACGCTAAAATTAGTTAGCGTCGACTTAGGGCCACCCCACAGAGAGCCGACTGAAGATATAACTGCGTCAATCAATATGGTGCACACCAATGCATGATCGGCCAATCGTCGGCCCAGGCAGGACAGCCGGTTGCGGTTCCAACGCAGGATCTAGGAGGAAGAAGAGAGCCGGCGCGGCAAGCCATACCAGAGGACGCTTGGTCGACTGGGCGTGTCATACTTCCGCCGCCACGACGGTTGTGACCCGCATTGGCATTGTGAGTTCTTCAGGTTTAGCTGAGAGCAAGGAATGAGGTTTCCAACCCTCGAAAATTGCCCAGCGTGCAGTGATTACAGGGAGGACGAATACAGGGGACCACAACTGGAGAGTTCTAGCTGATTCGTCCCCCGAGCCGTTCAACTTAACCAACGTAAACCTTCTGTTCATGATCGTCTCGGTCCCATCCACCAAGACTTATTCCAGGAAGAAGATTGAGAAGAGGCCGTCGACAAGCAATCAGCCAACCCCCAATGGTGCCCGTCGGATCTCTTTACCAAAACACAAAAGAGAAAAATTCTGCGGCTCAAGAGCGAGGGGTAGGAGGAAGAAGTACAGCGGATGATCCAACAGAAACAACATCGGCAGGGCACAAAGTGATGGCGAGCCAAGAAACTAGCGGCCCCAGCCGACGAAAGCCCACTCGACAAAAGCCCAGCCAACGAAGCTAGAAGGGCGGCAAAAGGCAAAGCAATAGTCTCAGTATCAGTCAAAATGGTCTTCATTCTACGAGCCGAGTTTGAGGCTGCCGAGGCTGACGCGGACACAGTGGAGGAGACCATGGCTAGACTAGTCTTGTCCCCAGAACAAGCTATTTTTGAAAAACCTAAGGAGACTGAGAATCGGCACCTGAAGCCACTATATGTGAAGAGATTCGTCAATGGCAAGCCGATGTTTAAGATGCTAGTCGACAGAGGGGCTGCTGTCAACCTAATGCCCTATGCAACTTTTAGGAAGCTGGGGAAAGGAGTCGAAGACCTGATCAAAACAAACATGATTCTCAAAGACTTCGATGGCAACCCTTCAAAGGCCAAGGGAGTTCTAAACATTGAGCTGACAGGCGGCAACAAGACCATGCCCACTACGTTTTTCGTCATCGATGGGAAAGAGTCATGTAGCCTGCTACTAGGAAGGGATTGGATTCACGCCAACTGTTGTATCCCTTCTGCAATGCACCAAAGTCTGATCCAGTGGCAAGACGACAAGATAGAGATCGTGCCAGCCGACAGGTCAGTCAATGTTGCTAATGCCGATTTGATACTCTAGGAAATCGATGGTATTGATTGCCTGTCCGGCAAAATCTGGCAAGCCAATTTTCTAAAGGTGTCCGATTCTGATATACAACCCATTGGAGACGACGAGCCTCAATTTACTACTTTGAAGGCGTCGTGAAGGGCTCGATCGTCTACAGCGAGGACACCATGGACGACAACAACAACAAACTTGGGCAAGGTTTTATGTTAGTCGACAAGCTAGAAGAAGTTGACATAGGAACAGGAGATACGCCCAAGCCAACATACATTAGCAAAAATCTGTCTTCTCATTGTAAGGCCAAGCTAATCAATTTATTAAAAGAATACAAAGACTGCTTTGCTTGGGATTATTGTGAGATGCCTGGTCTTAGCCCATCCATTGTCGTGCATCGGCTGCCTATAAAGCCTGGATATCGGCAGTACAAATAGCCTCCCAGGAGGTTTAAAACCAATATGTATGATGCGATTAAAGCCAAAATCACTCGGCTGTACGATGCTGGATTTATTCGACCCTGCCGATATGCAGAATGGGTTTCAAATATAGTTCCAGTAATGAAGAAAAATGACAAACTTAGGATGTGTATCGACTTTAGAGATCTAAACAAGGCCACCCCTAAGGATGAATACCCAATGCTTATAGCCGATTTGCTGGTGGATGCCGCCTCAAGCCATAAAATCATAAGCTTCATGGATGGTAACGTAGGTTACAGCCAGATATTCATGGCCGAAGAAGACATTCACAAGACGGCTTTCAGATGCCCAGGGACAATCGGCCTGTATGAATGGGTCATCATGACGTTTGGCTTGAAAAACGCTAGAGCTACGTAATAAAGGGCCATGAATTACATTTTTCATGATATGATCGGCTCCCTGGTCGAAATTTACATTGATGACGTCGTCGTTAAATCCAGGGAAGTAGAAGACCATTTAGCCTATCTAAGGCAGGTTTTGGGGAGAACAAGAAAGTACGGCCTGAAGATGAACCCTTTGAAGTGCGCGTTCGGCGTATCGGCCGGGTAATTTTTAGGATTTCTTGTTCACGAAAGAGGAATTGAAGTTACACCAAGGAGCGTTAACGCAATCAAGACCATTCAGCCTCCAAAGAACAAGAAGGACCTACAGTCTCTGATCGGCAAAATCAATTTCATCAGGTGGTTCATAGCCAATCTGTCAAAAAAGATGGAGTTGTTCACACCAATGCTTCGGCTGAAGGCCGATCAAGAATTCACCTGGGGGCAGAGCAGCAGAAAGCACTGGACAATACCAAGGACTAACTAAGTTCACCTCCAGTCCTAATCTCTCCACAAAAGGGATACCATTCAGGTTATATCTGTCAGCCGACGAAAAATCCATCGGCTCAGTTTTGATCCAAGAGGTTGAAGGGAAAGAGAAGGCCATCTTTTATCTCAGCCGACGACTTCTGGATGCTGAAACAAGGTATTCGCCAGTGGAAAAATTATGTCTCTGCCTGTATTTTTCATGCACAAAGTTAAGGCATTATCTATTATCCAGCGAGTGCACCGTGGTATGCAAGGCCGACGTGGTAAAATATATGCTATCGGCTCCAATGCTAAAAGGACGAGTTGGGAAGTGGATATTTGCCTTAACAGAGTTTGAACTACACTATCAGGCACCCAAGGCAGTGAAAGGACAGGCTATAGCCGATTTCATAGTTGAACACAGAGATGATTCAATCGGCTTAGTAGAAATTATGCTTTGGACTCTAACTTTCGGTGGCTCGGTTTGCACCAATGGTTACGGAATTGGCTTGGTAATAATTTCTCCCATGGGGGAAAGCTATGAGTTTGCTTTTTCAATCACGCCCCATGCCACAAACAACCAAGCCGAGTATGAAGCCGTACTCAAAGGACTACAACTACTCAAAGAGGTTGAAGCCGACGCCATCGAAATAATGGGAGATTCACTGTTGTTCATTAGCCAGTTGTCAGGGGAATTTGAATGCAAGAACGACGCACTGATGGTCTACTATCAGAAATGCCGAGAATTGATGGACAGCTTTCGGCTAGTGACTTTGAAGCATATTCCCCGAGAACAAAACACAGAAGCCAACGATCTAGCCCGGGGCCATCGGGCTACAGCCGATGATGAAGGATGTTGAAGTGGAGATCGCCACCATGACAGCCGACGATTGGAGGTTTGAAGTCTACAACTACTTGCAAAATCCTTCCTAGTCGACTTCAAGGAAATTACGCTACAAGGCTTTGAGATATGTTTTGCTCGACGAAGAACTGTACTATCGGACGATCGATGGCGTGCTTCTCAAATGTCTCAATGCCGATCAAGCCAAGGTGGCTATCGGAGAAGTGCACGAAGGGATTTGTGGTACACATCAATCGGCTTACAAGATGAAATGGCTACTTTGAAGAGCAGGATACTTTTTGCCGACCATGCTGGAAGATTGTTTCAAGTATTACAAAGGATGCCAAGACTGTCAAAAGTTTGGAGCTATCCAAAGAGCACCAGCATCGGCTATGAACCCTATCATCAAGCCTTGGCCGTTCAGAGGTTGGGGAATCGACATGATCGACCAGATCAATCCTCCCTCAAGCAAAGGACACAAGTTTATATTGGTGGCGACCGATTATTTTACCAAGTAGGTGGAAGCAATTCCTTTGAAGAAAGTTGACTCTGGGGATGCCATCAAGTTTGTTAAGAAACACATTATATACTGATTCGGTCTCCCTGAAACTATAACTACGAAACAGGGATCCATCTTTTTCTCAGATGAGTTTCTTCAGTTTGCCGACGGCATGGGGATCAAGTTACTCAATTCTTTGCTGTATTATGATCAGGCTAACAGGCAAGCAGAGGCCTCAAATAAAAGTCTAATTAAACTGATAAAGAGAAAGATCGCTGAGTATCCGAAGCAATGGCAAAGCCGATTAGCTGAATCACTTTGGGCCTATCGGATGGCTTGCCACGGATCAATCCAGGTGCCTCAATATAAATTGGTCTACGGGCATGAAGCAGTTCTGCCATGGGAAAACATTATCGGCTCAAGAAGGATTCAATTACAAGATCAGCTCACAGCCGATGATTATTATAACTTAATGGTAGATGAATCGGAAGACCTAGTTCTATCAAGGATGCGTGCCTTGGAAAAGTGACCAGGGACAAGAGCGAGTAGCCCGTCATTATAATAAGAAGGTTGTGCCTAAGTCTTTTGAAGAGGGCGAGCTCGTTTGGAAGTTAATATTACCGATTGGATCAAGGGACAACAAATTCAGCAAGTGGTCACCTAACTGGGAAGGACCTTTCAAGATCCATAGATGCGTCTCTAAAGGAGCCTACATGCTGGAAGGTTTGGACGGAGAGGTGTTTGGACGGGCCCTAAATGGCAAATATCTGAAGAAGTATTACCCCAGTGTTTGGATCAATTCATGATTCGGCTAAGGCCTTGCCGATTCATATTAGCCAATGCGTTGAAAACGCATCGCCTTTAGGTCGTTTTGGTGCTAAGTTTTTCCCCTAATTTTTGCACATCGGCTCTGCCTAGCCGACAGCGCTACGATATTCAGTTTACTAATTTTATCGATGATGAGGACACCATCAACAAAATTAAGGGGGCATACAATATCAGAAATCGGACGCATCATGGCATAGCATATTTTTCAAAATTTTCAAACTTTTTGAAGTTTTCAAGTCTAGGTTGATCGACAAGCATGCACATGAATGGCATTGAACAAAGTCCAGGTTGATCGGCAAGCATGCACATGAATAGCATTGAACAAGCAGATTACAAAAGAGTTCGAGCCGATTACAGGATGATCCGTGAGTTTGAGCTACAAAAATTCCCTGACCAACTATTACAATCAGGTCAGCGGGAAAGAAAGTTGGTGATAGCCGATATCGCCTTACGACGAATTTCTTCTATCTCTTCGATGGCTTTGGCATCGGCTGCATCACTTCCCGTCACTGGCTTCACTGCCTTGGTCAGATCAGACAAATATGACACGACTGCCTTGATTTTCACCCGTTGGTCTTTAATTTCCTTCGGCAGGCCGGCCACGCATTGTTCCTTGACTTGGATCTCGGCTTCAACCTTGGCGAGCTCGGCCGCCAGTTCATCCCGGCGCTTGCGAAGCTGCTCGAGCTCAGCAATCGGCTCGGTCTTTAGAGCATCGAATCTTGCTTTCTCCACCTTGATCTCCTACTGGTTAGCCTTGATGGTGGCCGCCAACATCTGGTTCTCTCGGCGATCGGCTACCCATTGCTTCGCTTGTTCATACTTATGCCGATGCGCCTCCAGAAAAGTGGCCAGTGCGATGATGTCGACCAGCTGGTCTGGGAGCCGAGCCTGGATTTCTTCGAACCGATTATGGATAGAGCCGCAATCGGCCATCAGCGCATCCAAGGAGCTCTCCAGCCAATTGGCAATATCGGCCAGCGTGGTCCTCAGGTCCTCGTCCACCAGCACCATGGCTTTACCAGCATCTTCGTCCGGATCAATGAACTCTGACAAGTCAAAGCCCAAAAGATCGGTTATGCTCTGAAAGGCAGGAAACAGTTAGAAGATTAACAGAAGCCAATGAGCCGATATGTGAGGGTGAGCAAACTTACTTGGATGGCTGGGACTGAAGTAACTTCATCATCGGCGTTGCCACCACTTGCAGCCGATGGCGTGTGTTCGCTCGATACGTGAGGGGCAGGTGTTGGAGTACGCTGAGGCTAAAAAGTACGCAAGCTTAGAAATCGGCGGCTTAAGAAAGAAAAAATACAATGGTAGAAGCTTACTGAACGAAGGGGAGCTGCTTTCCTCTTGACGACCAACTTCTTCCTCTATCGATGCAAAAGCTACGATGAGGGAAGAACACATATATATATGGCAACATTGAAAGGTTGGGCAGTGAAAGTGGCTTACTGGCGTCGAACGAACAGAGTGTTTTGGAGGGCTCGAAGTCTTGTGAACGGATGCCTCGTCGACTGATGAAGTCTGAGCATACTTGTTGGAGGAGCTTGATTCGGCCGCGGCGTCGTCAATAACTTTCTCCATTTCTTCGTCCTGAACTTCTTCATCGAGCATAGCGTCGACTTCTGGGTTGATGGGGGATAGATCATTGGCTGGGCTCGACTTCTGCTTCTTCGTAGGTTTCTTCTTCGCTGCAGCCGGTGCAGTGACAACCGATGGCTTGTCCCTTTTTGCCGATGAACTGGCTCACGGATTTGGCCGTGGAGGAGAGTTGATACCTTCGGCACGTTGAAGCCAATGATTGATGGGGCCAGCTCGTAGCCGTTCGATAGCACTTCTCTGGCGTAGCTCACGGCCACTCCAGTATTGCTGATGCGAGGAGGAGAGGTGTCGGTCATCTGCAGGGACAAAGATATGAGTAATGATATGTGCGTATGAATAGTCGATGAAGTGAGAAAGTTAAAGAGTAAGTACTTACTGATGGGACCATGTCAGGGTCAACGGTAATTAGATACATGAAAGCCGATTGGTGGAATAGGTGCAATTTCCATTGTCTCCACCATTGGCTGAAGACAGTTGTCCGGGTGATTGCCAATTCGATATCCCCGAAGCTGCCGAGAGGAGGACCGAGGATACTGAGCAGCCGATGCATCATTATTCTGCCGTCAATCTTGCCTCTAGCTTGGATCTTGTCAGAATAGTACAAGCCGATCGGCAGTTGGCCCATCCCCAGTTGTCTTGCAGCAACCATCGGATGATAAAATTCATAAGATTTCTGAACATTCCTCCCTTGGTGGATGCCAACCGGAAGGATGCAAGGGGAGATGGTAGTTACAAAAATTTCTCTCGGCTTCTCATATTTTGGAGAATTGATTTCGTCTAGCCAAAGATCGTCTGGCATTTCAAATTTGTTGAACTTGTCATAAGCAAACCAGATAGTGGAATAGGCCGGGAAGTCGTTGTAGAAGTTGCTGAACTAGTTCTTAAAATACTCAGCCGAAAGCTTGGATCCATAGTAGGAGGAGGCTGCCTCTCCAAATGACATACATCGACGAGTGGTTACTTCTTCATCATCTTCATATCTTGGCTCAGCTAAAGGAAAATTGGCTTCAAGAAGACTTGGCCGCTGAGCAACTTTGTGGATGTGGAGGTTGAGCCATAACTGTTGGTAGCCACCAAGGGCCTCCTGTCTGGATGTCTTGCTTAGAGGCCAGCCTAGCCGATATGTTGCTCAGCGTTTGGTACAGAGAGCCGAACAAGTACTTCCCTAAGGGGATTTTCTTTTTCTCTGCCAGGGCTTCGGCTACATGTTGCCAGTTGGTGGTCGGTCCGCAACTTGATCCGCAGAAAACATACTTCTCCAGCCACATCATCAGGAAAGCTGTGTGTTCCCTGTTAGAGATTGGGCCGTCCCTCATGTTCATTGAGATAAAACCACTCCAACCTCCTATGCTCTTGGTCTTGAAATTGTGATGGAACTTAATGTCGAGATTAGAGGGGTCAACTGCTGAGGTCATATCCAGCCCAGTGATCATCACTATGTCCAGAAGGGTCGACGTCATCGGCCCTTGTCTAAAAAGGAACGTGTTGAGCGTGTCTGACCAGAAATAGCTCGCAGCCGACAGCAGGGCCTCGTCCTTGGGCATATCGGCTAAGGTGAGGGCTAGGCATTGGCTGATCCCTATTTTGTCCTAGAGAGCCTGTTTGCTAGCTGATACCCTAGAATACCAGGATGTCCAAGTTTTGTCCGTTGATGTCCAAGATTTGAAGACCCTCACCAGTATGCTAAATCTGGGTTAGAAAATCTGAAGGGGATACGATTGGTCTCAACATTGATGAAGTTGCTAGGGTCCATGTTGCCAATCGGCCCTAACAGGAGTTGGTCAGGGTGAAGGAGGTTGGGAATCGCAATTTGGTGAGCAAGGTGCTACAGATTGAAGAAAAGAAAAGTGAAATTATGGAAGGGTAAAAAACTAGATTGCGGTGAATGAAGAGCTAGAGCCGACGAAAACTTACCTCGGTGTAGGCGGCCACATCAGAAGGGGTGCTTGAAGACGCCATTGGTGCGGGGGGATTGCCGCTGCAAGGGAGTTTGCCGGCAAGACCTGCTTCGGTTCCGACGAGGTCGCTGAGGGAGCAGAAAGGTTTCAAGGCTAGGGTTTGAAGGTGAAAAGTGACAGCGTGGCTTGGTTCGGCGCAAGGCGGGCGTTATTTAAAGAAATTTTGTGACATCCAAAACGGATTAGGGCGGAAGTCACACGGGAATTCGAAAAGTGGCAAATCCGCGATACCATCCTATCACGGACTTGGGGGCATGTGTTAACGATCAAATTTGGTAACCAAATTCACGAGTTCAGGGCCAAGATTGAAGCGGAATCGGATCAGGAGCGCGGTCTGCGGAGAAACAAAGGCCGCATCGGCTAAAACCGAATCGGCTGGGAGACCAGTCGGGTGAGGCCGAATCGGACAAGGATGGCTAATAGTCTATTCCGATTAGGAGATTGAGATTGAACCGATCCCAAAAAAGGAGCATAAAGATAAATATTGGATTCTGTCGGTGATATGGGCCCGGGGGTATAACGAGGATACAATGTCTGAGGAAGGAAGACGCCTTCGCTTACCAGGGCGCCCCAAAGACATGTCCTGCACGGCTCATGCGGGTCCGGGCCACGGGCGGCCACGTGGCCATCGCAAAGGGGACTTGGCTCGGGGGCTGCCCGAAGGCCGCCGCTTTCCCAGATGGCAGGGTTCGAGATCACCCAGACCCCGTCTACCAGCCCGCACCTCTCCGAGAGAGGAACAAGATCAACTGCCAACTGCCAACCACCACATTTAATACCTAGAGAGAGGCCAGACACCTGCGTCGTTGCATTTATTGCGATGTGAGGCACGTCTGTCAGCCACTCATCATCACCCTTTTTGCCCGTCACGAGGGAGAGAGGGGAGAAAGTCTTTGACGGCGACCGCAGTATGGCCGCACGGTCATTCCACGCACGCCTCCCTCCACGCCCCGTCCAGTCGCATTAAATACGCTAGGCAGCCACGTGGGAGGGAGAATATGGGCGCTGGGGGTGTCACGTCGACCCCTCTCCAGGCGGAGAGCCACTGACCGGTAGGCCCCACTGGAGCAGGTAAGTTGACCCCTCCTCTCGTCAGCAGCATGGCAGCCACGCCGCCCGTTTTTCTCCACCAACTCCCGCAACATGGCAACAGGAGCAGGAATAGGGGTAGCCCATAACCCGTGGAACATTTCCCACCTACGCAAGTTCTACCCATAAGCCGCATGGTGTGCTGAATCCCCAATATATATGGAAGCATGTTCACTGCCTCCAGTTGGCATGAACAATGAGTTTGCCCGTTTATACTCTTTATGCTTTTCCTTTACAAAAATATCTGTATTGCAGTATGTTTTCCCCCTCCATGTTCCGGAACATGTATTACGGATGCTGGTTTCCAGTGGTCTTCTGGCCCTGCCCGCCCTAGGCTAAGAGGCCCTAAGGGTGTCGAGGGTAGAGCGTCGCTGCATGCAAGTGCCCCGGGGTAGTCAACGCCTGGGGGCTCGGGTGCGTTCTATCACGCCTATCCCAATCCCCCCGTTGCTGCTGCCCCCGCTGGCCCTTTATGCCCTCGCTTCTACACGGAGCCCCGAGAAAGGCACCAGCCGTCGGCCGATGCACGCTGCCTGAGCCCGGACCAACTCCCAATTACATGGGATGAATCATGGCAGGAAACCATACTGTCCATATTCCTACAATGGCTAAACTAACTAAAGAGTGGACTGCCATTGTAGAAAAACGAACAGGCAAGAGCTTGGGCCAACTAACCGCCACCGTGTGTGCGCCAAGTTGGTCGGGGGCTCCCAATATATATACATATATATATGTGAATCATCGTCTGCAGAGTCGGCCATGATGGACTGCTACAATGCGAATCCAGCATGAGAAAGGCAAGTGCATTGATAACATAAATAGTATTACAATATTTTTACAAGTACAGGATAGAGGCAAAAAGCAGGGGAGTCCTAGGTGGCCGACGGGTCGCTGGGGGCATTCTCTGTGTCATCCTCGTCCGGCGGGTCCTCGCGGTAGGAAAGCTGAAAGGTCGCCGGAGTTCCGTCGAAGCCAATCATGATGGAGTCGACGGCATCCTTGACGCGACGCTGAGCAGCCTCCTCTGTGCCCTCGGGGAAGTCCTCGGTGGGGATGTACGGGTTGAAGCCGGGGTCGCGGGCCTGGTAGCTCGCCAGGATCAGCGTCGCAACCTGGCGGGACAGGTCGTACGACGACTCCTTCGCCACTTTGTCGACCTCCTCCGGCACCCTTTTGATCCTCTCGGCCAGCTCATCTATTTGGGTGGCCAATCCCCCCAAGGTAGAGCTGGCGGCGCGGGGGCGTACAACCCCCACCTCATAGGACGCCTCTCGAAGACGCGCGACGGACGAGGTCACGGTCCGGAGCCCTAAACCCAGGGCGTGCTCCAGCTCCGCGATCCGACGGCGCACCTCCTCTGAGTTTGGCGTCGCTTCGCTGGAGCGAGGGGCCAGCTGGGACGGCAGAACCCGCTCCCGCTGCTCCTACTCCCGTACCCGTGCCTCCACGTCGCCGACCGCCTGCTCTCGGGCGGTGAGGTCCCGCTCCCATCACTCCAGCTCTTCCTGCTGGTGGCACAAGGCAGCCGCGAGCTGCTGGTCGCGCTCCCAGATGGCCTTCAGGCACCAGGAGACCTTCTCCTGGGCCTGTAGCACGGCCACCTCGCGCCCCTCCATGGCGGCCTCGCGCTCGGCGATGGCCTTTTCCTGGGCCACCATGTTCTCCTCCCGCGGTGGAGTCCTTCTCGGCCTTGGCCACGGCGGCCTCCCGGCCCCCTCCGCCTGCCGTGCTGCCTCCAGGGCCTTCTCGTGCTTTGCCAGGCCATCCTCGCGGGCCTGAGCTCGATGTCGGTGCTGGCGGCAGCAGCCTCAGCATCACGCAGGATGCGCTCGCGCTGGTTGAGTTCCTAGGCGCGCTCATTGAGGTTGCGGATGAACTCCTCGGCAGTGGTGCGGACCCTCTCCTCTGCGGCAGCGGCTGCCTGCTCGCGGAAGTCAGCGGTGTGCCGCTCAATGACGGTGTCCTCGAACACCTGATTGAGTTCACCCCGACGACGCTCGATGTCCACCAGCTCTCGCTTTCGGATGAGGCCCTCCACCCTCGCCGTGGTCGCCAGCTTGCGGCGGCCTTCGGCGACCTCAACCTCTCGCCGCGCCACCACGACCTCCCTAGCGGCCAAGGCCTGAACCTAAGCCTGAAGTCCTTCCAGGGAGACCGCGTTGGCCTCCTCCAGCGCCCTGGACACTATCATCCTCGCCTGCTCCTGCGATCGCATGAGGGTCTCAGTGTCCAAGGCGACCATAAACCCTGACCGAGCGCCCCCGGATTCGGAGTCGGAGCTCGAGCCAAGGTCTACCACCTGCACAGGGTAGGGAGACGAAGGTGCCCGACGGCCAGAGCTGTCCGTCGCTACTTCACCCGCCGGCGTTGCCTTGCCCTTCGGTGAGGCTGCTCGCGGCGCCAGCGGATCGCGATGAACCAGCGCCGATGGTGTTGGAGTCGGTCGGCGGGGAGACGGTGTCGAGTGGAGTGGCGCGGGCGATGGCTGGTGCGGTGGCGACGATTGTTGCCACGGTGGGGAGCCCGTCGCCGCCTCCACCTCCGCGTCAGGGCCGGCTCGCCCCGAGTCTGTTGTCGGAGGAGGGCCCCCAGCTTGCTCCTGGTGGGAGATCGACGCCCCAGCATCAGGGTGGGCCTCCTCCTCAGGCCGCACCGAACCCGAGCCCAAACCTATGGGAGGTGACCCGGACCCGGTGGGCTCCACCAGTCTGGGCCTCTCCTGCGTTCCCCCCGCTGAGCTAGAAGCAGAACCGACCTTAGGTATAACCTTGGGGCGAAAATGCTGATGCTCGCGGCTGGGAACAAAAGTAAACGCAATGAGAAATCAAAACACAAAAAGCCCAAAATAAGACACAGTGCTCGCAAGAAATGTATGCATCTGCAAAGCGTTACCTGCGGGCGGCGTTGAAGCTCCATGAGACCCGGGAGATGGCCCGTTTCTTCTTCGTGGGGCTACCAGAGTGGCTCACTGGGCTGCGGCCAGTGGACTCTACCGCTGCAGTGGTGCCACGGCCGGCCTCCGCCGACGGTGCGCTCGCTGTGGGTGCGCCCCCGACCACCGCCGGAGTCGTCGTTGTAGTGGCCGTGCTGGCCCTCGTCGGGGTGGCCCCTGGGGCAGGACCCGTCACCTGCAGGCCTCTGGACCTGCGATGTGGATCGGTGCGCTCTGCGCCGCCACCGCGTGATGGCGATGTGGGAGGCGCGGAGCCGTACTCCGGCCTCTTCCTCTTCCCCTTCGGGTCCGAGGCCGCCGGTCCGCTCCCGCCCGGCCCCGGTGGCCTGGGCCACCCAATCGGCACTGGTCAAGCCGGCGTCGGTCGTACTCGTCGTTGCCGCCCTTCGGGGCGGTGCTTGGCGCTGCGACGACGAACCCGTGCCGTCCGCCCACCACCGCAGAGCATGCAGGATCTCCAGACGCGTCTGGGTCCTCGGCACAATGGGACCAGCCCCGGAGGGAGTTGTGTCGATCCATCGCCGTGACGCCGAGGGTGCGGCGGATCAGGATCACGAGATCATTCTCATTCCAGTCGAAGGGAGCGCCAACATGGGTGCGCATGTCGTCGTTGAAGTTCGTGTACATGTAGGTTGGGTGCGGCCTCTCCTGCAATGGCGAGATGCGCCGTGTCTGGAAATCTCGGAAGACGGTGTGGCTGGACAGGCCCCCCTTCCGGAGATAGCTGATCCGCTCCAGCACTCCATCCAGCTCTCTCCCAGCGTGCGGCCGCGCCCCCCAGCTCCCCTGATTCGCAAGAATCCCCGTCGAAAGAGAAAGGCGGGGGTGGTCGCCCAAACTGGTGTAGAACCAGTAGGCCCTCCAGTTCTCCCATCTGGAGTGAGGCTGGATGTCGATGAAGGCGGTGTCGACGGCCCTGTCATTGCGCGGCTGGATCGCAACGTATCCGACCGCACCGGGGGACCCCGCCCGGCACACGCGGAAGAACTGCTGGAAGAGATGCAGTGAGGGCATCACCCCCACGAACATCTTGCAGGTGTAGGCGAAGATGGCGAGGTAGAAGACCGCGTTGGGGGTGAGGTGATGCAGCTGAAGGTCGTAGAACTCCAGCACATCGAAGAAGAACCGGGAGAAGGGCGGCACCAACCCGACCATGGCAAAGGAGGCGAAGAACACCATCTTCGTGGGGGGCCGCTCTGCCGGAATATCGTCGCCGCTGCGTGTGCCATGTGGTAGGTACTTGTTGAACAGGCTTTGAGCCTCCGCGGAGCGAACCAGGGACTTGGGAAGCACGCTCCCGGGCTCCAGGGGCACGTCGCGGGTCATCTTCGAGGAAAGCGCCAGAATACGGAGAGAACTGGTGGCGGAGAGGAAGGAGTCGAATGGACAAAGGTGCTGGAAGGATAAGAGGCGATGGCTGAGGAATGCGTAGAAACTGATCCCCCCTCTCGCGGATCCGTTTTTATAGGCAACCCCAGCTCCCTCGAATTCTATGGCATTAATTTCGCTCCACTCTCGCGCGGCGTGCCTCTTCGGCTCCACGCCCCTTCGTTTTTCACGTCTCTTCGGTTTTCGTTCCGCTTGGTTTTCGCGCCGCCTGGGATGTCGCGCCCACCAGGCGCATTACACGAGATGGAGAGAGGTAGGTGGTTAGATGGGCCCCCCTTGTGCGCGGCCCAAATAACACGCCCCCCCGTCTGGAAAGGCTTAATCAAGCGTGGCGTCAGTTACCGCACGACTATCTCTTGCTGTGGCGCGGCACATCCAGTACCCGGGCCCATCCACTCAGGAATATGGCGTTAACCGCGCCCGAACCCGACTTCGGTCCCAGTCAACACTGGGGGCTACTGTGGGTGATATGGGCCCGGGGGTATAACAAGGATACGATGTCTGAGGAAGGAAGATGCCTTTGCTTACCAGGGCGCCCCAAAGACATGTCCTGAACGGCTCATGGGGGTCCGGGCCACAGGCGGCCACTTGGCCATCCCAAAGGGGACTTGGCTCGGGGGCTGCCTGGAGGCCGCCGCTTTCCCAGATGGCAGGGTTTGGGATCACACGGACCCCCGTCTACCAGCCCGCACCTCTTCGAGAGATGAACGAGATCAACTGCCAACTGCCAACCACCACATTTAATGCCTAGAGAGAGGCAAGATGCCTGCGCCGTTGCATTTATTGCGATGTGAGGCACGTCTATCAACTACTCATCATCACCCTATTTTGCCCGTCACGAGGGAGAGAGGGGAGAAAGTCTTTGACGGCGACTGCAGTATGGCCGCACGGTCATTCCACGCACGCCTCCCTCCACGCCCCGTCCAGTCGCATTAAATGCGCTGGGCGGCCGCGTGGGAGGGAGAATACGGGCACTGGGGGTGTCACGTCGACCCCTCTCCAGGCGGAGAGCCACTGACCGGTAGGCCCCACTGGAGCAGGTAAGTTGACCCCTCCTCTCATCAGCAGCATGGCAGCCACGATGCCCGTTTTTCTCCACCAACTCCCGCAACGTGGCAACAGGAGCAGGAATAGGGGTATCCCCCCGACAAGACAGGACAAGAGCCGCTCCATCACGTGGAGCGGAGCAGAGAAAGCTAGGACTACTGTGGTGTCCCCTTGCACTATAAAAGGAGGCCCAAGTCCATCATAGAAAAAGGTTCCTGGATTGGTCTTTTGTTCAGCCTCTTGAATCTTGGGCTTTAAGCATTTCACCTCAGTCATTAGCTCCAGCTTCCCCAGGGAAGAACAACCACACCCATCCTAGTAATTCATCCTCCACATAACACAAAAAGAGGAGTAGGGTATTACGTCTCCCCGACGGCCCGAACCTGTATAACTCTTCTGTGTCTTTTGTGATTGCGGTTTGTCTCCACCTTCATACTTTCCCTTCACCTCTCCGCGAGTTCGAACCCTGATTCATCGCTCCCTTGTGCCGAACCAAAAAGGGGGTCCCCCGGGTCCCCACGTGTCGAGCACACACATCGACAGCTTCGGTTCCCAAATGTTCGTTAAAGATATTGCCATCTATGGATAGAGTCCTGTAATGGCAATTGTATCTATAAATTAGGAAGTTGTATAGATATTCCTTTTGTAATGCAGCATGGGACTGTGTCCCGGAATATTATCGTACTGTAAAGGTAGAAACCATGTCCTACACGGATATCGTTATGCCTAGGTATAAATAAGTCCTGAGGGCTCTTTGTAAATATATCAACTAACATACAATCAATCAATTTTGGCGCATCACTACCCTTTTCATTTTCGACGAGTTCTTGCTCTTGCTCTGGCTGCATCGGCTCTGATCTTCGAACAAGGTAATTATTTGTCATTAGTGGTTTGTATCATAGTGTAACATCCTGAAAAATCGAAGAAACGGAAATCGGAACGTAATAATCGAAACTTTCAAAAACCTTCGCTTGTTGCTTCTTTCTCGGGTTTGTTGCTTCTTATTTGCCAGCTCAGTTGCATAAATGTAGTCGTGATCAATTCTCCTTTCGGTGTTTTTGGATGATTTGGAGTTGTCGAAATGGAAAATGCGAAAGCCCGTATCAGGGTTTTTAAAAAGAAATCGGGGAAAGCGCGGACTTATGAAAACGCGATTTGGGAAATATAAAATAGTAATTGTAGTTGAAAGAAGATAAATTAGGACACAAAATAAATAATAAAATATTCGGGAGTCGTACTCGAAATCCGGGAAAATTTTGGAAAATAGAGGGGTGAATATTGAAAATTAGAAAAGAGGGATTTTAAATAAATAAATATGAAAAATAATGTGGGAAAATAAAAGTGGAGAAAAGTTGAAAATATTATATTAAAAATTATTTTTGAATTATAAGAATTTATTTTGGAATTTTTAGAAGAAAGGAAAATAGAAAAGGGAAATTAAAATGGAAAATCGGGAAAAATCGAAAAAGTACTGTTCATGGCGCGCCAAGTGTTCGACGCCGTACACGCCATACCGCCCGCCGCGCGCGCGCCACGCGCCGTGCCGAGCTCGCGCGCGCACCCCCTACCCTGCGCGCGCCACGGCCGCGCGCGGCACGCGCGCCGCGCCGCGCGTGCGCCCGCCGCCGACCCCGTGCGCCGCGCGCCCGCGCCGCGCGCCGCCGCCACTCGCACGCGGCCGTACGCCCGCGCCCAGCGCCCGCGCCCCGCCGCCACGCGGCCGTGCCACGCTGACCCCACGCCGCGCGCGCGCCGCGCCGGACCCGCCCGCCGCCGCGCGCGCCCCTGCCGCGTCGCGCCGCCGTACTCGGCCCGTCCCCGCGCATTCGCCGCGTGTCGCGCCGCGCCGCGCTCGCCCGAGCCGGCCCCTCCCTCTCCACCCCGCATCCGCGCCAAGTCCTCCCGGCCGCGCTATAAAGGCGGCGCCGCCGCCCCTTTTGCCGCACCGCCGCCGCTCTCTTCTCCCATTCCCGAGCGCCGCCGCCGAGAGCCGCCGCCACAACTCAAGCGCCGCCGTGCGCAAGGCCTCCCCGTGCCCACCGCCCTCCCCGCAGCCCGCCGTCGCCGTAAGCCCCGCTCGCCCCCTTTTGTCGCGCTGCCACCGCCTCTGTTTCGGCCGGACCCGGTCGAACGGATGGCGGCCAATGAACAAGGCGTCAGGGAAAAGAAAAGAAAAAAGAAAAAAAAAAAAAAGAAAAGAAAAAAAAATAGGGAAAAAATAGGAAAAATTTTAGAAAATTTGGAAAAATATTTTGGGAAAACTTGAGTAAAATTTTGGGCAAAAATAAATTATTTTCTTGTATGTTTTCTCGGTGCAAAGTTTGAAAATCGAAATCGACTTTTCCGAATTTCGTTTCTCGACGTTTTAAATCCGGATTTCGTTTAATTCTTTCTCGCCATTTAAATAGGGGCTTCTCTTTTGTGCTCAAACCTTCAAAACCTCGAGCACGAATTCCTCCGCTGACATTTCCAAATCTAATTTCTCAAATAATTACGATCGTCGTCTTTGCAAAAACCCTAGGACATCGACTCAATTCCAAAACTCGGGTTTTTCCTAGCAACCCTTGTCCTAACTCAAGTAGAATTTTAGGCAAAACATTTGGAGTCATTTTCATGGCTTTTATGGTTCTTTTCGATCTCTCGGTATTTTATTGAATTCTAATTGAATTCAATTGATCTTTCGCACGTACGGATAGCACCTGAAGAAACCGGCATCGACCCCGTTGAAGACACCACCCCTCAAGCGTGCGAGCAAGGCAAGTCATCACACTCTTTGAACATATTGATCCTACTTTGTGAAATGATGTTGATTTCAAATTACAAATTGCATGCTATACACAAACAGTACCTATGCTTGATATACCCTGCTTTGATATTAATCACCATTAGAAATTATTCTTTGTAACCTTCGATGTGATATGACCGGAGGTTAACTTCGATAAAAATGCTTAGCCCTGCTTATACTAGATCCCTGCATACTCATGATTTTACAAGAAAGCTTTGTGCTTGGGCAACTACCTTAGGGAAGGTAGTTGAAATACGGCCAGTGGAGACATGAGCGCCACGTGGCCATGAGAATGATGAAAATTGAAAATGATATACAAATGATTTAGACTGGGGCGGCCGGATGATTTGGGTGGATTCCGGAAAAGGCAAGTGCCGACCCTGGTCAATTTAGGACCGAGCCATGAGATAGCCGGGAAACAAGCCAGTACAACCGTACTTCTCGAATGGGTATAGACCTAGCTGACTAGATAGCCGAGCGGAGGCAGTATCCTTGCATAGATGGTTCTCTATGATGTGGTTTATGTGATGAGAATGAGGCTGCGGCCTTTGCTGTGAATGGTGGAATTAAATCGATATTAATTGAACTTAAAGATTGAGGAAGTCTTCCCTTACCCCGGGTGCGCCAGAACTCCTCTCACTGCTAGAAAAGGACGGCTAGAGTGCATGAGGGCTTAAGTTCATGGAGCGGCTACTGCCAAAGTGAGGTTATCAAAAGGCTTTGCCGTGACCGTCTCATGTGTTGAGACGTAGGCTCATTTGTTGGGTTGTCGCAGAGTACGGGTAAAGTGTACATCCACTGCAGTGTGAGTGAATCAATCTATTCGAATAGCCGTGCTCGTGGATATCGAGCATCGTGACAAGACTTTCGCTTGGCTAGACTTTAAACTTAAAACTGCTGGGATGGGTTTGCATGATGATTTCATTCGCTGGTGGATCAACTTCTCGAGATGCGAGAAGGGTGGATTCCCGAAAATCATGACGAATCGGAGGCGGGAAGCCATCCTTGGGATCACAACGGATGGTAGACGAACCGACGCCGGATTAATGAACTATGGAACTAAAACTTGATTTGGCTAGTTGATAGGCTTGTGAAAAGAATTGTGAAAATTGGCTTTATGCAAAAGAACTCCAGCCATTCCTTGTATAACCCTATCATATGCATCAATTCCGTGTTGGCTTGCTGAGTACGGTTGGTACTCACCCTTGCTATACGCACAAACCTTCAGCTGATGGGAATGAAGAGCCGGAGGATCCTTACGCGTACTACCAGGAGGGTGAAGGGACTGATGGCGCTTGCTAGATCTTAGCTCCGGTCGTTGCCTGTGGCAAATGACATGCCGCTGCCTCTATTCCGCTGCCGTATCTAATTTCTGCTTTTGTGTTGTAATCGGACCATGAGGTCCCGTGTGTTGAACATTGCCTTCGGGCCTATGGTTGTAATAATGTCGCAGTAAGACTATTCGTGCATGTGCACCTGATTATTCAGTACTGTATTTCGTGGGTACCAACTACTCGATCCAGGGAAATGGTACCAAGAACACGAAAGATTCCCGTCCCAAAAACGGGGGTCCACAGAGCTGGTATCAGAGCCATGCGACCGTAGGCTAAGACCAAATGGCGCCCTACCCCTGAATAGTTGGCTAAAGGGAAGTATCCCTACGTAGGATCATTTCCAAACTATTATTTCTGAAAATACCAATATACCTTTTCTACATCTGTATTTCCTGTTCTTTACCAAATGGTTATAATGATAGCTCTCTCCCTCTAACCCTAAGTTGCCTTCAAAAGCAGATGTCGAACCATGACGGAGCCTGGGAGATCACCATCCCACAAGACGAGGGGTTTGTGGCACAGCTTCAGTCCCTGCTGTGGTGTTTAAGATATCCGGAACCACCCACCTACCAAATCAAGAGGCATGGCTCCGAAGGATATCCAGTATGGGAGGCGGCCGTTTCCGTGGAAGCCCACATGGGAAGTGAAACATCTTTCTGCTTCCACACCCGCTATCACCGGGATTTAGCGGAAGCAGCCATCCAAGATGCGGCCCGCGAAGCATTTCTTCGCCTTAATGCGATACATCGTGCGGAACTTACAGTGACAGAGTTCGTGCACCATCGCTATCGCGAGGAAGGCAACCCAGTTTACACCGTGGAAGCCACCCCCTGCTGCTACAACCCTATGGTCACACGTCTATCACGCTGGGCGAAGACGGCAGATGACTGCTACGAAGAGGCCTTGCTTGAGATCAACGACCAGCAGACACGCCTCAATGATCTGGTCGAGAGCCACCAGGGCTGTGGGGATCAGATCAACATGCTGCAGACTCAGCTACAAGCCAACGGTGCCCAATATGAGCAACTCTCGGACCGCTACATGGCCCGTGGGGAAGCCCGGTAGAGCTGGAGGAGCAGCTCAGAAGAGCAAGCGCAAGTCGACCACTGGAGGAGCAACCCGCGCACCCGCCCCGTCCACGCCCAGTACTTCCACCGAGATTGTACCAACACCTCCCGCTCCCGTGCCCGACCACTATTACCTTATGACTCCAGCATGCTTGGATACCTTTCAAGCCATGATGGAGCAAGCTTTTATGTTGAGCACAGAGCCTGCGCCGTACCTGATAGACCCCACTGCTGCCACGTCCATGGGACCCACCTCGAGCTCCGTAGCAGTGCCATCCGAGCCTGGATCGGGAGAGGAAAACCCCATCCAGATCCACACCGACTCGGAGTCTGAGGCGGAACCTATGGAGGTCAAATGGGAGTCCAGCGACACCGATCCAATGGAGGAGGAAGCTCCCACTCGTCGCCTGACTCACACTGGAGGTCCCCTCACTCGCCAGACCGCTCGCAAGAGTACACGGCCACCGAGCAGGAAGATTCGGCATGACTCCGAGGCCACCACCTCCGAGCCATGGGGACTCCGATTTGCTTCAGCAGAGGATCACCCCCTTCCTGCACCTGGCTCCTGCGGATGGTTGGACGATTAGGCGGGAGGACCACCCCAGCTTGATCTTGCTCTGGACGGTTCGGCAGCAAGGACCACACTCTATCCTCCTTAATAGTTAATGCAGTAAGACGATGTAGTTGTTGTATCATGGCTTGAGGGACTGTGCATGTACAGTCCATGTACCCCTTTGATGTAATATGATGGACCTAAGTATCGCTTTGTGGTATCCTAATGGATGAGTTATTATTATTTTACCATGCTTGTTGGTTGAAGATCACATAAATACAACTTGAAGCAAAATCACCTAGGAACCATGACCTTAATAGGTCCGATCTCTTAATTCATCTATCTTCTTCAGATGGCGCATCGCCGCAGAGCCGCAGCCACCAACGAGAACCCGCCGGAGCCCAACCCCTCCACTGCGGCGGAGGTTATGGCTTTACAAACCCAACTGCTCCAAGCAATTGCCAACAACCAAGGAAGTCGAGGAGGATCAAGTTTAGGAGAATTCATGCGAGCTAAGCCACCAACCTTCTCCATGGCCGAAGAACCCATGGATGCTAAGGACTGGCTGAGGGTGATCGAGAAAAAGCTAACTCTCGTCCGAGTTCGAGAAGCGATCGAGTTATCTTCGCCACTAACCGGTTAGAGGGTCCCGCAAGTGACCGGTGGGACACCTACAAGGAAACGCGAGCTGAAGATGCCGGAGAACCGACATGGGAAGAATTCACGGCTGCGTTCCGTGAGAATTTCGTGCCAGCTGCAGTTATGAGGATGAAGAAAAATGAGTTTCGCAGGCTGCGTCAAGGAAACACCTTAGTACAAGAGTACCTGAACAAGTTTACCCAGCTTGCCCGTTACGCCACAAGTGACCTAGCAGACGAGGAAGAGAAGATGGATAAATTTATCGAGGGACTAAACGATGAGCTGAGAGGACCGATGATCGGACAAGACCACACCAGTTTCCAAAGCCTCATCAACAAGGTCGTACGGCTTGAACACGACCAAAAGATGGTAGAAAATAACCGCAAAAGGAGGCTCGCTATGGCCCGCCCATTTCAGGGAGCACCACAACGTCCCAAGGGAGCCACAACGTCTGGATGGAAGCCAAACGTTCCGGCAGCCGGTCGTTCCCCCGCTCCCGACCATGTCAACAGGCCAGCTACACCTCAGTTTCGTACACCAACGCCAACCCTAGCCGCTCCAGGAAGAAGGAATGTTAGCTGCTTCAATTGTGGAGAATTCGGGCACTACTCCAACAGCTGCCCCAAACCACGCAACACTCCTGTGCGCACCGGCGCCAATGCAACGCCCGTCCGAGGAACCCCCACCCCTGCTGCAGGACGCGGTCTGTTCAGGACCCCGCTACCCAACGAGGCTGCCACCGGGTTTCGACGTGGCCAGGTGAATCATGTGCGGGCTGAAGAAGCTCAGGAGGACCAGAGCGTACTGATGGGTATGTTCTCTATCAACTCTACCCCAGTTAAAGTTTTATTCAATTCTGAAGCCTCGCATTCATTTATATCTTCCCAAGTAAGCAAACAACACCACCTACACCAAGTAGAACTTAAGAGACCTATGTTGGTACACTCACCTGGGGGAAACATAACCGTACCCCATGCTTGCATCAATGTGCCCATACGGATTAGGGACGTGGTGTTTCTTTCAAACCTTATGGTGCTATCACCCCAAACCATTGATGTCATACTCGGGATGGATTGGTTGACCAAGAATAATGGGATCATAGACTACAGTCGAAGGGAAGTCACGGTATCCACCCCATGGGGATCACCAATGAGTATAACTATGGACGAAAACCCGAAGCTATGTGAGCAAGCTGGGATTATTCACCATGCTACCCCTAGGCGGGATGCCAGTGGTACAAGAATACCCGGACGTATTTCCCGAGGAATTGCCCGGAATGCCCCCGGATCGCGACATAGAGTTCATCATCGACCTAATGCCTGGTACTGCCCCCATATCCAAAAGACCTTATCGAATGCCGGCCAACGAGTTGGAAGAACTCAAGAAGCAAATCCGAGAACTACAAGAGAAGGGATTTGTACGCCCCAGTTCTTCTCCTTGGGGAGCCCCAGTACTCTTCGTCAAGAAGAAGGATGGGAGTATGAGGATGTGCGTGGACTACCGATCGTTGAATGAAGTGACTATCAAAAACAAGTACCCACTGCCTCGAATCGATGACCTATTCGATCAACTTAAGGGTGCGCAAGTGTTCTCAAAGATTGATCTTCGGTCAGGATATCATCAGTTGAAGATAAGAGCTGGAGATATTCCTAAAATGGCGTTCTCTACACGTTACGGCTTATACGAGTTCACAGTAATGTCCTTTGGATTGACCAATGCCCCGGCATATTTTATGAACCTGATGAACAAGGTATTCATGGAATACCTGGATAAATTCGTAGTGGTATTTATCGAAGATATACTTATCTACTCCAAGAACGATGAGGAACATGCGGAGCATCTACGGCTGGTACTGGAGAAGCTACGAGAGCACCAGCTATATGCAAAATTTAGCAAATGCGAGTTCTGGCTCAAGGAGGTCGCTTTTCTTGGCCACGTGGTTTCAGCCGGAGGAGTAGCAGTAGACCTCGCCAAGGTCGAAGCTGTCACGGAATGGAAGGCACCAAAGTCAGTGACGAAAGTTCGGAGTTTCTTGGGCTTGGCCGGATATTACCGGAGATTCATCGAAGGGTTTTCCACCGTAGCCCGACCTATGACTCAACTTCTGAAGAAGGAAAAGAAGTTTGAATGGAACGAGAAGTGTCAAAAAGCCTTCGACCAACTAAAAGAAAAGTTGACCACCGCCCCAATCTTAACTCTACCCGACAACCGGAAGGATTTCGTGATGTACTGTGATGCGTCTCGGCAAGGACTAGGAGGCGTGTTAATGCAGGATGGGAAGGTCGTAGCATATGCCTCGCGACAGTTACAACCCCACGAGGAGAATTATCCCACACACGACCTGCAACTAGCCGCGGTTGTGCACGCGTTGAAGATCTGGAGACACTACCTGATCGGGAACCACTGTGATGTGTATACTGATCACAAGAGCTTGAAATACTTCTTTACTCAGCCCAATCTCAACCTACGACAGAGACGATGGTTGGAGTTGATCAAAGATTACGATCTAGGAATCCATTATCATCCCGGCAAGGCAAATGTAGTGGCCGACGCGTTAAGCCTCAAAGCCCAATGCAACCATATGGGATTGGAAGGTATGGCCAGTGAGCTCCAAGAAGAAATGGCTCGACTTAATCTGCACCTGATTCCTCACGGAGAAGTGAACTCACCGGAAATCCAACCCCTTCGAGGACTCAAATAGAAGAAGCCCGAAAGGGAATGAGGAAACCCGGAAATCAAGGAACGCATGGGCTGGACGCGCTAAGGAATTTTCGATAGACGACAAGGGAATCCTGTGGTACAAGAAAAGAATCTGCGTGCCTGAGCAAGGTGGTTTGAGAGGGTTGATCTTAAAAGAAGCACACGAATCGGCATATTCGTTACATCCAGGAAGCACGAAAATGTATCAGGATTTGAAGGAAGAATACTGGTGGCCCAATATGAAGAGAGATGTAGCCGAATACGTAGCCGTGTGCGATGTATGCCAAAGGGTGAAAGCTGAGCATCAACGACCAGCAGGCTTACTGCAGCCGCTCAAGATTCCCGAATGGAAATGGGACGAGATAGGCATGGATTTCATAGTGGGACTACCCAAAACTGCGACTGGTTACGATTCCATTTGGGTAATAGTAGATCGGCTCACCAAGACCGCCAGATTTATTCCCGTAAAAACTAACTACAACAGTGCCAAGCTAGCGGAACTATACATGAGTAGGATTGTATGTCTCCACGGTGTACCAAAGAGGATTATATCGGATCGTGGTACCCAATTCACGTCTCATTTTTGGAGCAAAGTTCACGAGGCACTCGGAAGTCACCTTGCCTTCGCACCGCTTACCACCCACGGCCGACGGACGCGAAAGGACGAATCAAGTACTAGAAGATATGCCGAGAGCCGTGCGTTGGATTTCACCAAGGATTGGGAGAAATGTTTGACGTACGCCGAGTTCTCCTACAACAATAGCTATCAAGCCAGTCTGAAGATGTCACCAAACGAAGCTCTATTTGGTCGCCGATGCCGAACCCCATTAATGTGGTCGAAACCGGTGAACGAACCGTATTCGGGCCTGACATAATCAAAGAGGCCGAGGAAAAGGTTCGCTGATCCGGACCGGTTACAAGCTGCTCGATCACGACAAAAGAGCTACGCGGATACCCGACGAAGAGAATTAGAATTTAAAGAAGGTGACTACGTGTATCTAAAGGTCTCACCACTACGGGAACTCGAGGTTCAAGGTCAAAGGGAAACTCGCACCAAGATACATGGGCCCATTCTTGATAAACGCTAGGAGAGGTGAAGTGGCCTACCAGCTGGAGTTGCCCGGGAATCTCTCCGATGTCCACCCAGTATTCCACGTGTCGCAGCTTGAAGAAATGTCTGCGGGTGCCGAAGAGCAAGCTCCTTTAGAAACCATCCATGTCCACAGTGATCTTACCTACCCGGAGCATCCAATCAAGATATTGGACGAGGCAGAAAAGAAGACACGGACCAAGTCATGGCTACTGGGAGAGCGAGGAGTTCCGAAGACGGAATACCCACACCAACTCAGCACCGGTAAGAAATCTCGGGGACGAGATTTATTGTTAGGGGGTAGGTTTGTAACATCCCGAAAATCGAAGAAACGGAAATCGAACGTAAAAATCGGAACTTTCAAAAACCTTCGCTTGTTGCTTCTTTCTCGGGTTTGTTGCTTCTTATTTGCCGCTCGGTTGCATAAATTTAGTCATGATCAATTCTCCTTTCGGTGTTTTTGGATGATTTGGAGTTGTCGAAATGGAAAATGCGAAAGCCCGTATCATGGTTTTTAAAAAGAAATCGGGAAAGCGCGAACTTATGAAAATGCGATTTGAGAAATATAAAATAGTAATTGTAGTTGAAAGAAGATAAATTAGGACACAAAATAAATAATAAAATATTCGGGAGTCGTACTCGAAATCCGGAAAATTTTGGAAAATAGAGGGTGAATATTGAAAATTAGAAAAGAGGGATTTTAAATAAATAAATATGAAAAATAATGTGGGAAAATAAAAGTGGAGAAAAGTTGAAAATATTATATTAAAAATTATTTTTGAATTATAAGAATTTATTTTGGAATTTTTAGAAGAAAGGAAAATAGAAAAGGGAAATTAAAATGGAAAATCGGGAAAAATCGAAAAGTACTGTTCATGGCGCGCCAAGTGTTCGACGCCGTACGCGCCGTACGCCCGCCCGCGCGCGCGCCACGCGCGCCGCGCCGCACTCGTGCGCGCACCGGCCCCTACCCCGCGCGCGCCACGCGCCGCGCGGCACGCGCGCCCGCCCGCGCCGGACCCCGTGCGCCGCGATGCCCGCGCCGCGCGCCCTCGCCGCACGCGGCCGTACGCCCGCGCCCCGCGCCCGCGCCCTCGCCGCCACGCGGCCGTGCCGCGCCGAACCCCCCGCCGCGCGCGCGCCGCAGCGCGGACCCCGCCCGCCGCCGCGCGCGCTCGCCGTGTCGCGCCCGCCGTACTTGGCCCGTCCCGCGCATTCGCCGCGTGTCGCGCCGCACCGCGCGCCCGAGCCGGCCCCTCCCCTCTCCACCCCGTGTCCGCGCCAAGTCCTCCCGGCCGCGCCTATAAAGGTCGGCGCCCCGCCCCTTTTGCCGCACCGCCGCCGCTCTCTTCTCCCCGTTCCCGAGCGCCGCCGCCAGGGCCGCCGCCGCAACTCAAGCGCAGCCGTGCGCAAGGCCTCCCCGTGCCCACCGCCCTCCCCGCAGCCCACCGTCGCCGGTAAGCCCCGCTCCGCCCCTTTTGTCGCGCTGCCGCCGCCTCTGTTTCGGCGAACCCGGTCGAACAGTTGGCGGCCAATGAACATGCGTCGGGGAAAAAGAAAAGAAAAAAAAAGAAAAAAAAAAAAAAATAGGGAAAAATTAGGAAAAATTTTAGAAAATTTGGAAAAATATTTTGGGAAAACTTGAGTAAAAGTTTGGGCAAAAATAAATTATTTTCTTGTATGTTTTCTCGGTGCAAAGTTTGAAAATCGAAACCATACTTTTTCCGAAATTTCGTTTCGCGACGTTTTAAATCTGGATTTCGTTTAATTCTTTCTCGCCATTTAAATAGGCTTCTCTTTTGTGCTCAAACCTTCAAAACCTCGAGCACGAATTCCTCCGCTGACATTTCCAAATCTAATTTCTCAAATAATTACGATCGTCGTCTTTGCGAAAACCCTAGGACATCGACTCGATTCCAAAACTCGGATTTTTCCTAGCGACCCTTGTCCTAACTCAAGTAGAATTTTAGGCAAAACATTTGGAGTCGTTTTCATGGCTTTTATGGTTCTTTTCAATCTCTCGGTATTTTATTGAATTCTAATTGAATTCAATTGATCTTTCGCACGTACGGATAGCACCGAAGAAACCGGCATCGACCCCGTTGAAGACACCACCCCTCAAGCGTGCGAGCAAGGCAAGTCATCACACTCTTTGAACATATTGATCCTACTTTGTGAAATGATGTTGATTTCAAATTACAAATTGCATGCTATACACAAACAATACCTATGCTTGATATACCCTGCTTTGATATTGATCACCATTAGAAATTATTCTTTGTAACCTTCGATGTGATATGTCCGGAGGTTAACTTCGGTAAAAATGCTTAGCCCTGCTTATACTAGATCCCTGCATACTCATGATTTTACAAGAAAGCTTTGTGCTCGGGCAACTACCTTAGGGAAGGTAGTTGAAATACGGCCTGTGGAGACATGAGCGCCACGTGGCCATGAGAATGATGAAAATTGAAAATGATATACAAATGATTTAGACTGGGGCGGCCGGATGATTTGGGTGGATTCCGAAAAAGGCAAGTGCCGACCCTGGTCAATTAAGGACCGAGCCATGAGATAGCCGGGAAACGAGCCAGTACACCCGTACTTCTCGAATGGGTATAGACCTAGCTGACTAGATAGCCGAGCGGAGGCAGTATCCTTGCATAGATGGTTCTCTATGATGTGGTTTATGTGATGAGAATGAGGCTGCGGCCTTTGCTGTGAATGGTGGAGTTAAATCGATATTAATTGAACTTAAAGATTGAGGAAGTCTTCCCTTACCCCGGGTGCGCCAGAACTCCTCTCACTGCTAGAAAAGGACGGCTAGAGTGCATGAGGGCTTAAGTTCATGGAGCGGCTACTGCCAAAGTGAGGTTATCAAAAGGCTTTGCCGTGACCATCTCATGTGTTGAGACGTAGGCTCATTTGTTGGGCTGTCGCGGAGTACGGGTAAAGTGTACATCCACTGCAGTGTGAGTGAATCAATCTATTCGAATAGCCGTGCTCGCGGATATCGAGCATCGTGACAAGACTTTCGCTTGGCTAGACTTTAAACTTAAAACTGCTGGGATGGATTTGCATGATGATTTCATTCGTTGGTGGATCAACTTCTCGAGATGCGAGAAGGGGTGGATTCCCCAGAAAATCATGACGAATCGGAGGCGGGAAGCCATCCTTGGGATCACAACGGATGGTAGACAGAACCGTCGCCGGATTAATGAACTATGGAACTAAAACTTGATTTGGCTAGTTGATAGGCTTGCGAAAAGAATTGTGAAAATTGGCTTTATGCAAAAGAACTCCAGCCATTCCTTGTATAACCCTATCATATGCATCAATTCCGTGTTGGCTTGCTGAGTACGGTTGGTACTCACCCTTGCTATACGCACAAACCTTCAGCTGATGGGAATGAAGAGCCGGAGGATCCTTACACGTACTACCAGGAGGGTGAAGGGACTGATGGCGCTTACTAGATCTTAGCTCCGGTCGTTGCCTGTGGCAAATGACATGCCGCTGCCTCTATTCCGCTGCCGTATCTAATTTCTGCTTTTGTGTTGTAATCGGACCATGAGGTCCCGTGTGTTGAACATTGCCTTCGGGCCTATGGTTGTAATAATGTCACAGTAAGACTATTCGTGCATGTGCACCTGATTATTCAGTACTGTATTTCGTGGGTACCAACTACTTGATCTAGGGAAACAGTACCAAGAACACGAAAGATTCCCGTCCCAAAAACGGGGGTCCACACATAGGGACTAGTGCTTCCATCGTCATGATACTCTAGTTTCGATGTTATGAACTGCGTAATTTATCATACGCGGCCTATAATCTAGAGCAATATCTAGATCTATCTTACAATCGACTGGTTTCTCTCTGAAAACCGCAGCCAATAATGATAGATCTAGGGGTTGAATTAGATTATATGTCATGTCTACCATCTCGAGGGATTCACGTTGACTTATACAGGTATGGTACTTCTTTTTATACTTAATGCTGCATCTAATCGACCTGTTAAGTCGCTCTTAGAACTATTAAGATCTGTTTAGTTTAATGTTTATCATTAGAGACAATGCTGGAGTGTCAGCCAGCCTTATCTGTTTTAGTTATCTTTAGTTTTAATTGCTATTAGATATATTAAAACCGCCTTTTATATTAAGATCTTAATCTGTCTAAGTGCCCTAAGCCAATATCAATCTGTCAAGCTATGCTGACAGCCGATTGATCTAGGTTTAGCACATTTAGATTAGATTAATACCTTTTTATAAAATTTATCAGAGTATTAGCCGATTCACATTAGATCTGCAGTATCGGTTAGGTTATCAATGCATATAATTATTATCCTACTGTGCTTTCAGCCTAAGTGATTTATACTGTCTCGGCATAGCCGATCTATCCCAATCACTTGGTTTAAATGTGCTTTGGGATAGCAATTATGCGTAAGTTGATGTCTTCAGCCGATCCGGTAGGATCTAATTTCAACGTAATGCCTATTTCTTGTTTCTTGTTGGTTACAGGATCAAACCAACTGACACGCCCTCAATTCACCAGAGACGACCAATTTGGACCTGCACTAGAGTGAAACAAATCTCTCAGGCCAGTGCGTGGGAATTGAATTTCTCATCAACAATAGCATATATGATAACTACGCAGATAACAAAGACATGATTAGAGTATCATGATGATGAAAGCACTAATCCCGATAACGCAAACCGCTTGTGACAAAGTTTACCTCTTGTTGGAGATCGAAACCCGATGCAGCCCAACGTGAAGCAAGAACTCATCGAGATTAAACTAAAGAAAGGTGGCGATGCACCGAAAGTTGTATTGATTGCATGTTGATTGACTAATATTACAGGATTTTGGGTTATATTTATACCCAGATGCACGATGAGTCCGTGACGGACACGATCCCTATCTCTATTACAAATTGAATTACAGATATGCCTAAAGTGACATTATCTATAAGAAAATTATACAAAATATCCTAACTTAAAGATACAATTGCCTTTTCAGGACTTTATCCATAGATGGCAATATCTCTGAAGCACTAGAAACTGAATCCAACGATGATCTCCATGTTTTCCCACCTGAATCGGTCACATTTAGTTACCCCGATCGGAATCGGCTATGTCAGATATCCCTATCCGACTCGGTCTTAGCCGACTGTCTCCTTAGCCTATTCGAACTCTGCCGACACACGCTCTGACTATGAGAATCGCACATTCCTTCAATTTTGCTTCAATTGTAACTTCAAACCTGGGGATTAGCTTGCCAAATTTGATCGTCAACACAAATAGATTAGAAAAGAAACAGATATCAAATAAAGAACGAGGCTCTGATATCACTTGTAGGATCTAATAAGACCAAACAAATCTACCAAAGGGGGGTGAATGGTAGGGAAAACCAAAATCAAAAAAACTTTTAGTGGAAATAAAAGTTACCCTTGAATCAATGGAGATCACAATGCAGTATTGTCGCTGCCGGTCAAACTGCCCTCATGCCGCCGGTCAGACCGCCACACCTACGCCGGTCAGACCACCGTACCTGTGCCGGTCTGACCACTATCTTGCCTTTGGTTGGACCGCCACCGCAACCCACCAGCCAGACCGCTCGCACACCTACGGTCCTACCATCGGTACCTAGAAAACACCAGTAGATGAACTCTCGAAGAAGTAGATTAGAACATTCGACTTTATTGCATCAACTAGTGTTTATAAAGTGCAACAACAGCACTCCTCACCAAAATCTCGACCTAACTCGAAACCCTAGCTATTCTCTCAACTTTCTCTCTTGCAAAATTGATACCAGGAGGCCACACCCTCCCTCTCTATTTACACCACAAAAATCTCCTACTCAAAGTAGGTGTAAAACTCCTATTAAGAATAGGACTTAAGAACTTCTATTCCCAATAGGACTCAAGAACTCTTATTCCCAACAGGACTCAATCCATCTTCCCAAATCCGGACTCCCTACCAAATTTGACTCCTATTTCCATACACATACGATTCCTCTCATATACCATATGGATTCTCCATCTTCCATGTGCATTATCCTCTAGCCTTTTAGTATCCTGCGTGATCTCTTGATCTCTGGACGTCCACTTCTCCCAAGTTGACTCCGATCCATCACCGGCAATACTATCTCGAGGCCTCAAGCAATACCTGCACATGAACAACAAAGAAACTCCATATCCGAGTACAAGTTCACACCAACTTGACTCACATCAGCACACAATAGTATCACATACGAATAGAAACCATCTAGAAGACATATCCATAAAGAAATATAGAAATCCAACGATAACAACCCAAAACCGACTCCTACTCGGAGTCAGCCGGTCTGACCATCGGATAACCTGGTCAGACTGCCCGAACACCTCCGGTCTGACCGGCAACACCCACCCGGACTGACCGGCCACACATGCTGACCCGTACTTTTTCATAAAACACTTACCTTTGACAATTGTTTATCACATAGATTAAATCATCATATGATTCTACAGGCAGGTGGTCCGGGCCTTTTGATGAGCTGCGTTCAATAGGGAGACGGCTAGACATAGTGTTCGGGTGACTTGTGACTTGTCGGCTTAGGCTCGCGACTAGATTGTTGGCGTTTAATCGGAAGTCAGAGCGGGTGGTCCCTAAACGCCATTTTTGTGTTGACGACAATGTGGTGTTTGATGGATTGCTATAGAAGCAGAGTACAAGTGATGGGTTTGTGGATTAGGTCAAGGATGGGCAGATCGGCAATCTGGTCAGTCAAATCGAGGAATCCCTGATTTAATCTACAAGTCATTGCACTACAGCAGGCAGGGCCAAGGTTTCATGATTTTTCCATCATTGACTTGTCCTAGGTTTGGCAAAAGTGCAAGGGGGTCATGGAGGTATGAAGATGCTCAGGAGGTCAGGACCACAGAGCTGCCATGTTACTGTGTCGAAGCCGAGTCTGTGGTGGAGACTTGAGGGGTGCAGGCTGTACAGGCTTGAGGAGAGCTGGGGCACTCATGACTCATCTTGTGATGGTGGTGGCTGCAATGTAAGATTTGGATACTTCTTTGATTCGGATTGCACACGGCTAGATCACAAGATTGAACCATGAGACCATGTCATTACAGAAGGGGATTGGACGAGTTTTTTGATTTTTTTGAACCGGTCTCGATTTATCCAAATATATACAGCAAGGGGAACCACGGGATTGAAAAAAAACAAAAGCAATCGAGCAAATCACATAACCAGGAGCGAATCTGACCTTGATTTCGTGGATGACGTGGTTTGCTGGTGACGAGCTTTAGCGGCGATGCACAGCTTCGGCGAGCGGTAGTGCAGGCCACGGAGAAGCTCGGCGGTGTCGGCTCCAGGAAGAGGTGGCGGATTCCGGAGGCAGGGGCGGCGGTTGCTTCTACATCGGAGGCGGCCCGTGGGCATCGGCTTCATTGTCTGATGGGAAGCCCACGGCGGTGGCGGTGGCCCTCACTAGCGAGGTCCCGAGGGGAGGCAATGCAACCGGAGCTCAACCCCTGAGTGTGGTGCTTCAGGACGAGCGGTGGCGTCGGGAACCGAGGTGGTTTTTTATGGTGGCGCAGATAGGCGGTGAGGCGTGCAGCTCCGGAGCTCGGCGGTCAGTAGGAGGCGGTGCAGCGCGCTTGGGCCTAGTAAGGCGAACGAGGGGAGTGTGGAGGCCAAAGAAAGGGGATTGATCTGTTTGATTCACTTAACCACAATTTGACTATTTTTTTTGGCTGCAAAGGAAGCTGATCTGGTTTTTTGGAAAAAAAACAGGTTCGGTCCAGCTGGTTTAGTTGGTGGTTCAATAACCAGGGCAGATCAATTTAACCGAGGCAACAATTGAGTTGATTATTGTCAATGGCGGCGACAATGGCTTCCAAATTTGAGGTGGTGAAGTTCAATGGAACCGGAAATTTCGTTCTCTGGCAAATAAGGGTGAAGGATCTGTTGACTCAACAGGGGATATCCAAGGCTCTTGGTGAGACGAAACCGGGGAAGATGGATGATGACAAGTGGGAGGAAATGAAGGCACAAACAGCTGCGACGATCCGATTGTGTCTCTCGGATTCGATAATGTACTATGTTATGGAGGAAGATTCATCGAAGAAAATTTGAGACATGTTGGCAACCCAGTATATGTCCAAGTCACTGACAAGTAAGTTGTATCTGAAACAACAGCTGTATGGTTTGCAGATGCAAGAGGAGTCAGACCTTAGAGGGCACGTGGACGTCTTCAATCAGTTGGTCATGGATCTAAGCAAGTTAGATATGAAACTAGAGGATGAAGACAAGGCCATGATTCTTCTAAGCTCTTTGCCATTGTCTTATGAACATGTGGTAACTACTCCGACGTATGGTAAGGATATCATCAAGACTGAGGAGGTAATTTCAGCGTTGCTTGCACAAGATTTGAGAAGATCAAAGAAAAATGATGCAACCGAGGCTTCTCATGGTGAAGGTTTGCTGGTCAGGGTAAAGAATGATAATGAAGTGGGGTCGTCGAAGACCAAAGGGAAAAGGGTCATATCTTGCTTTAAGTGTAAAGACATTGGGCATATTAAGCGGGATTGTTCGTTGTTGAAGAAAAAGAGAAGTGCAATTGCAAGTTTAGCAGCTCATAGTGATGACTCAAATAGTAGCAGTCATGAGCTTCTCATGATGTCTAACATGAAGTCTGGTGAAGTGTGGCTATTGTACTCGGGTAATTCCTATCATGTGATATCGAAGTGGGAGTGGTTCTGGTGAGTTTGGTGTTGTTCACTTGGGCGATGACACGAGGTACCATGTTGTTGGAGTGGGTGATGTCAAGTTCAAGATGTATGATGGAAACGAGATGCTACTTCAGGATATGAGACACGTGCCAGGGCTAAGGAAGAGTCTAATTTCGCTTCGGGAGCCTACATGAGACAGGGTGGTTGTATTAGGTCGATTCTAATAGGAATACCATGAATATCATGAAGGACGGAAATACAGTTATGATCGGTGAGAGGACAAGCTCATATTTGTACAAGTTAAAAGGGAGTGTTGTTGCAGGTGGAGTCATGAAATATGAATATGTTGGTATTGTTGTGCACAATTTTGAAAGCAGCGAGATTGGTGCAGGCTCGTCGGGCGACTCGGCATGAGCGGCGGAAGCTCAAGTCCTAGTACACGGAGGTTTGAGTAAGTAACAAATTCAGGTTGCCGTGGCATATTCGTCAAGGTGAAGTTTGTTAAATTTTGTGTCAAATATGTGTATAAAGTTGGTTACAGTTTAGGACTTGGAGTTGTACTAGGTGTTAGAAATAGAGTATGAGTCGAACTCTATCCTAGGTTCTCTCTTAAATAAAGATGCACATCGGTTGTAACCGAAAGACGATAATAGCATAGGTGTGGGTACGACTAGCCGACGACCTAGCCGATGGAGGATCGAGGATACCCGGATACACTGTAATATGCTGGATCGGGGAGGAGCGCTCGTAATCAGTGTCACGGGGATATAGGCTTTAGCTGAACCTCGCTAACAAATATCGTGCCTTGATGTCGTTATCATGTTTGGATTTCCTATGATGTTTCTTTCATGTTTGATTCTTGATGTTCTATCAGGGCCAGTTTTATAACAATCTTCTTCTTTAAGGAGCACAATTCTAATGAACTACAAGAAGCAATCATCCTTCAACACACATATACATTTCATAATGCCATGTGTCAGAATTCCTTGTTTATATAGTCTGCAAATCACATATATTATCCTTGGCTAAGCAAAGTAGCACAATTAGAGCAATCAATCATTTGTGCAAAGTTTGCACTTCCTCTAATGCTTTACTGAATGCCAAAAGAAAAAAAAAGTGAATGCCATCCCATTGTCACCATGTCAATTGTGACTTGAGGCACTTAGCTTTGTCGTATTCTCTTTCTTCCTCGGTTTTTCTTGCCAGTTCTTCCTCTGCTTATATTGTTGCTTTGTTCACTGAAATGATCCATAAGCTTGGGAAGCCTTTTTCTAGCTAATAATTGTACTAGTGCGCTAGATCCAACCGGACTTCCTGTTTTAGTTCCTCTTTGGAAAGCACATAAGAAGGAATCGAAACTTTACCCCGATTTGTCTGGATCAATTACCATGAACACTAGAACAGCTGAGCAGATAACACGTACTATACGTTTCCAGGAAAGATTACCAGTTTACCACGTTAGAGGAACGGGAAATTGACAAAAGCTTCAGAAGAAGTCCTGGAGAAAGTAGCATTTGTTTGCTCAGTTGTTCTAGCTTGATCTCAACTTCAGGTAGTAGTACTAGTGCTTTTGTTTTAAATAATAAGGTACAAGTACTTGTGCTAACTTTTTGGATATCTGTTTCTGAAAAAGATGATAATGAAGGGAAAAGTACTAATGCATTTACTTTCCAATATCCATCTATTTTTTCGAAGGAACAGTTAGTACTAAGTAATGATGCATTTGTACATTTTGAAAGTTTCGCAAATGCGAGCTAATGGCTAAACAAATGACACGGCAGACAATTTTTTAAGGTAGTTAGACAATGAAAATGGTCTGTCCATTATCCATTGCTGGTTGTTAGGACTTACACGGTCTATAAAATATATATTTATCTTATTTTTTATTATAATATATACAATAAATAAATATATATTTATAAATTCTTTAAAAGACAAATCTATATATATGTTATTTTAGTTTTTAAAAAATATCAAGAATTATAAAACCAAAGGGAGTAATTCGGTAACGGTAAGTCGCATAACATCTACCAAAGCAAAAGTTGTTTGTTTCAGCATTGCATTCATGAATTCATCACCATCTCATGTCCTCCCATTAAAAAGCAGATTTTTTTTCGAAAGATCAAAGTGCAGATAAATTGGATGGCCAATTATTGATCATGCATGCTTTTTCTTCTCCTTAATGGACTTTAGATGTTTACAAGATTGTCTTCAGAAAACTTTCTTCAATGTGCATGCATAACCTAGCCAAGAAACTTTGGTAATGTGCTATGGACTTTAACCATGTCCTTGTATATACTCCCATAATTTTCATGATTCAGAGTAACGCAAATCAAATCTATGAGCTGCCTCCACCAAGCTTTGCTTCTTGCTGCTCCCTCCTTGACCGATGGAGCCATTGGAGCGGATCCCTTTTTACGCTGCCTGCATCCTTCTTTGTCGCGCCATTGCTCGAGCTAGACAGCATGAGTGCACGCATCCTCTCACCTTTGATTTCCCTCTGCGCCGTGTCTTCATCGCCCGCTATTGATTGATCAATTGCTCACTGGTCGCTCGTTTGATCGTGCAAAAGAGGCAGATAATATATTCAGATAGCCGATCAGATCCCTGGTCAGAGATTCATCTTTGCATCGCACAAAAAGATTTTTAATTGAATCTTTACGTTCAATCAAGCGAGCTCCCACTCAAGTGGAGATCGGTGGTGGTGCTCTTCCTTTAGCAGCTATAAACTGGCTACATACTCCGAACGAACTGAGAGATGAACAGAAAGAGAACTCTGCATTTTTTTCATGAACAGTTGGTCTCCATTGGTTTGCTTTGTGTTCTGAATATGCAGTATAGGTCCTGCATCACTACGACTATCTCTGCTACTAGCAGATGCACATTTTTTGTTGTTTAAGGCACTGGCTATGAGATAACCTACATTGCCTACATGAACATTTTTGTAAAGAAAAATGGCTTTATTTTCAGTGGAGACTACCTCATCACCAATATGGTGGTCCAAATGTCTACAGGTGCCGGTCTAAGTCTAACATTATTTAGCTTAGGCCTAGCAAAGCAACGCGAGCTAAGGCCCGTTAGATCAAGAAAAAAAAGGATGCATGTCGAAAGGGCTCATTGGCTTCAATGATTCCATTTGTCATTAAAAAACCAGTCGTTTCCTTTATTTCCTTATCACAAAAAAGATCAATGAATGGTTTGGTCGGCTAGCTATTGTGTGAGTCGTGAAAAAAAAAAGACATGAGGCGATTGCAAACACAACTTGATGGCTTGCCCTGAATCCAGGCAGCTATGGTGGATAATCGCAATGGCTGCGTTTGGCTAATGGGTTATGCCCAGTAGAAAATGAAAATGGTATCATGGTAGAATGAGAAGATATATTATATGAAGAGAAATTATATCCTATATTTGTTTTGATGGATAGGAAAAGTAAGTTTCTAGAGTAATAGAGTAATGACCAAAATACCTCTCCTTATAATAAGTGGTAGAACATTTCAGTCAACAACAATCATATACATGCAAATATGGAAAAACACATACATGATGACCTTGATGTATACAACCTACGATTACTTACATACAAAATAAAATTACACCAAAATATCATCAAGCATGGCCAAATTTCATAAGCGTGACTAGCATTGCAAACCATTACTTTGTCGTCGTTCTTTGTATCAGCAAAAGGGTGATGGACTAGGAGTAAGATTCACAGACTATGTTGTGCTATTAACCACCTGATGAACAAACTCTCCTCTCAACTTATCTGGAGTGCCAAAGAAGAGCTTCAACGTGGATTCATTTGTCCCAATAATACGTGTTGCCTTCACTATTTCAGCAGGGGTGAAACCAGAAAGGCCACATAGGACATCAAACAATTGCGCCCTCATTGTTTCAACCTCCTTTTCACGGTCAAGTGCTTCCTTTTTAGCTGCTGTAAGGCTTTGAAATGATTTTGAGACAGTTGCAAACACTGACTCTACATGATCGTCTTCTACAAACATCCTCTTCCGACCACCTCCTGGTTTAGTCCCACTTGAATGGTTGCCACATGAGATAGTCCATGAGACTCATCACTACTATGGTTGTAACCACCGGTTGCTTCTCCGCAAATTTCAATATAGTCGCCAGGACCTTAAGCACCTTCTCCATTAGCTAAGTCACTTGCATAAATCTCACTGAGCTTATCTGTCGAAACTTGGTTTCGGCAATATAATTTCTGGGGTCGCAGTCAAGATCGCCAAGCACAATGGGTTAGAAGAAAAAGAAGATTTAGACAGGTTCAGGCCCTCTCGTGAGGTAATACCCTACTCCTGTTCGGTGGATTCGATCCGTCGAGTGTCTTTATTGATCTCGTGATCTAAGGCTCAAAGCTAAAAGCTGATCTCCTATCGGAATTTCTGATCTAGAATCTGATATCCCTCAAGGGACGCCCCTTACCCCCCTTATATAGTCTTGGGAAGAGGGCTTACAAATCGGAAACCCTATCTTATTCTAAGTTGGTTTCCTCAATCTTACCAAACCGTGACTATAGGCCGATTGCCTTATCTCTATCGGCAATCGTAACACCCAAGTCATGTTTGGTTTACAGATATGGCAGGCACAATCTATCCCTACCTCCAGTCGGATAAGCTTGCCATGTAGATACTCGATTGTCATAATCTCCACAGTAGCCCCCGAGTCCTTTTCAGTCGACGAGACAACTCAGCTTCAGACCAAAGCAGCACACAGCCAAAAAATCTCTTTGACCGAGTGCTTTTGGCGCCAATGATTCCATTATCTCTGCCTGAATCTTCCCGAGTGGCTTCAAAGACTGTGAAGGGCTGGAAAAATATCTAAAAAATTCTCAAAAATAAATATCTAGGTGCATCTCCTGATGCGCCTAATTAGGTGTAGCCCCCGACTATGTGGTTAGTCAAAAATAGACTAAGCATATAGTCAAGAACTATAAAAAATCATTTTATATAGATGCCTAGCTCATGCTAAAGCAATCATAGAAATCTCATTACTCGGCAAGTTCATACTCATCCGAGTGAATTTGCCCGAGTCATCTCAGAACAAATAACTCGATCAACCCACATGGGTGAAAAGCACTCAGTAAGCTCATGCTTATTTGAGTGGATCTGCCCGAGTAATCCCGGAACAAATATTTCAATCATCCCTCATGGGAAAACGAGTTCTTTCAATCATATGAAAAATATGACCAAGTTATTAAATAGCTTTTGCCATAATACGGGTCTCAATCTATAAAGATCTTCACCAAGGTGGAAAAAATAGCATTGATCTAATTAATTAGCCAAATGCTAAAAAACCAAACAGCCCTTGTCATCAAGGCAGCTATAGAAACTTAGCCGTTGGTCACCTTCCAAGTTGCATCGTGCTAGCTTCTCATGAAGTCAAGCAAACTGCAGTACGGAAGGATTTTCAAAGGTATAGGGCACTCGGACACGCGCATATTGCCAGGGCAAATCTGCTTAAGCTCATCCGCTTAAGTCCCTAAGGACACGCGTCAGACCACACCTTAGCCGGGCCGTAGATTTTCTTATGGGCTCGGCCCAATCACCAGAAAACCTAGCGCTACTCTCAAATCTTTCTATAAAAGCGCGAGGTCGTCCCCGCCTCTTCATCTTCTAAAAATTCCCCTTTTCGTGATACTGTTCACCAGTTCATTGCGGAGAACCCTAGACTCGCGCGCTCCCAAATCCATCCATCTAGGAACTCGCTCTCTGCAACAACCAGCTTCCGCAGCCAAATCTCCCACGTTCCCTTGTCAAAAGCCCGACCTTTTCCGACCGATCCACTTCCCATCAACACCACTCTCATGGCGGAGGAAAAAGGATTCCTTTCGACCAATGGGCCGCTTCGGATGTGAGGGAATCCACCCTCAAGGAGATGGTGAAGCACGGCGTGCTTCCGCCAAAGGAAATCGTGGGATGGCGCCCGGCGGCGGGGGAGGACTTCCCTACCCCGAACACCGGTGAGCTCGTCGTTTTCACTTCTTTTTTCTACTGCGGGTTTAGCCTTCCCACCTCCGAGTTCTTCCGGGGGCTTCTGGATTACTATGGACTTCATCTCTACCATCTGAACCCCAACTCAATGCTTCACATCGCTCTCTTCATTCATGTATGTGAAGCCTTCCTTGGCATCGTCCCCCACTTTCAACTCTTCCGGCGCATGTTCTATCTCAAACCACATCCGAACAAGGACCGCCCTTGCGTTGTTGGCGGGGCAGGTTTCCAACTCCGTGGATCTCTCCGCAAGGAGTATTTTTCTCTTCCTTTGAAGTCTTCCAATAAGGGATGGCATGCGAGCTGGTTCTACGTTAGCAACCTAGAACCCAGCCTGCCGTCTTTCGTCGGCCTTCCTCCTGTCCCCAGTCCAACATGGAGCACTGTTCCAGTAGCCCAAGATTGGGACGAGGCCAACGAGCTACTCGCGAAGAACCTGGCGATGAAACAAAGAGGTCTTCGCGGGGAACAGATCACTCGGCACTTCATCAGGTGCCAACTGGCGCCGATCAAGGAACGGTCGAAGCCGGCCTTCGAGTATGAAGGCGGAAGGGACACCAATCGGGAAGATCCAGATCCACTCAAGTACGAGATCCTAAAGATCCGGATGTACAAGCTCTTCTCGACGGAATTGCAGTTGAGCGGGCCCTCATTCTGCGGTTCTTCCTTCGCATCCACCGACCTCCTCCTCCAGTAAGCCGATCGGTTGCTTCATAGTATCTTTCAATCTTGACATCTTGCCTCTTAACATTGTACACTCTTTCTTCTGCAGGAAAACGCCTCTATCACCTCCAAACCATACAATGTATCCCACGACGACGCGCCGCGTCGCCCGCCAAGAAGCCGTGGCGGGATCAAGATCCAAGGCGACCCGGTCGGGAGCGAGCGGCGCCGAGTGAAGACTCGAACAAGCATGCAAGCAAAAGAAGGTTGATTATTGAGGACTCGGATGACGACGTCCCGGCTCCTCCCACCGAGACCCCACCTTTAAGGCGATCGCCGCGGACGGCGCCGAAGATCCGCCGGTCATCCAGTATGCTCAAACCGAAGTCGAACTCTTCCGTTGAAAACTTTTCTTTATTTTTACCCCGCTGTGTTCACTTTCGCGGAGGCCCCAGGACATAGATCCCGCCGGGGAGTGAAGGACCGATCCCGGCCGCTGCTCCCGAGGTGCCAAGGCCGCGAGCCAAAGCCCCGGAGCCCACAACCAAGCGCGAACGCTCCGGGAAACAACCTTCGCCTCCGAAGAAGGATGCCCCGAGGAAGGAGCCCCGCCACCGCCGGGATATCCCGACGGAAACCGTCCGGCCGGCAACCGAGGCCGCGGCTCAAGCGCCCCCGACTGAGAGCCACTCGGCGTGGAGTCAGAAGAAGGAGGCCAGCCGGGCCGCTCCACCTAAGCAAGCGGCCGCCGAAACTGGTGAGATTTGTTTCGAAGTACTCTTTTGCTCTTTCAGTTTGAATCTTTCATGTCTTCATTTGTCCTTCTCGTTTGCCAGCCACAGTAGAGGAGATCCCCAGGTTGCAGTCCTCTGAAACCTGGGTTCCCCCGATTAGGATCGAGTGGCGGGACTCGGAAGGCGAGAGGCGAGGCATCATCCTAGACCGGCGGGCCGAAAAGATGAAAGGGATGCCCTTATCGAGAGCTTGAACGAGGCGACCCGGCTGCTCAACGTAAGCCTTCGTCTTTCTCTTTAATTGTACCATCATTATCTTTCAGTCGGTCACTCTTCTGCTTTTGCACACAGAAGGAGTATTGCCGTTCCATGGCAAAATCTGAGGTACTGGAGAAGCTAGTTCCCCACCTGAACTCTTTAGAGGACGTTCAGCGACAGCTGAAGGCCACTCGGGAGGAGGCCGCGTCAAGGGAGGCGGCTTTAAGGAGGGAGATCGCAGAGCTTCGGGAGGCGAATCTCGACCTCCGAGGATCAATCGGGAGTAAGCCTGTCTCTCCTTTTTCCTCACGATTCTCATGTTAATCTTGGTTGTTGACGATCTTCCTTTGTAGAAAATTCTTCGGAGGTTCATTCGCTTCAAGTCAAGCTGGAGGCAGTCAGCCTCGACAAAGCCGAGATAGAGGCCGAGTTTGAAGGTAAGCTTCTTTGGAGTAAAAATTCTTGCGCTGCTTCATTTCCGAGTACTTTTGAATGATCCAGAACTTTTGGCAGCTTACAAGGTAAAGACCCGAGCCCAATACGACGTCTTGCTTGGGCGGGTCAGACGAAGCGACGAAATCCGGGAAGAAGTCGCCAATGCCGCCATGCCGATCTTGCTGTCCTTGTTTGATCAAGGAGTTGGGGCTAGCTCGCTGGAGCCGATCGAAATATTCGACAAACTGCGGGTGGCTCCTGACCGGTATCTGGCCAATATCACCAAAGCAGCCAGCATGGGGGCTGGTCGGCTCTTGCACGTACCAAGTCCTTTACCCCGAGTGGATATCCACTCGATCGGGGAAGGCTTTGCGACGGAACGGCACGAGCAGGAGGCCTTGGACATGCCGAGTGAGGCACGAGGAGGCGGCGAAGAAAATATCCCTTGATGTAGTAAACAATTTCAAGATTTGATTTGTCTTTCTGACTTTGTCTTGTAAATGTCACATAACCGTAACGCTCTGAAGCAGAATTTGTGAGATATTTAGTTTATTTATGTTAATGCCTTGATCCGAGTTTTTGTGTGAAATTTCTTAAGTAGTTTTCGTCGACCGTCACCAAGCCTAGGCTCGATTAGGTCATCGAAAAACTCTCGTCCTTAGACACCGAACTCGAATCGAAGACCATTAAACAATGATAAACCAAATCATGCACGAAGTTGATGAGGAAAACTTAAACTTTATTGACATATGTACAGCCCCCGACTGCTAACTCAAGAAGTCATCTTGCTTGAGGTTGGCAGTCAAGGAAAACATGAAGCCTTAGCCGAATTAGGCATAAAATCGTCGAAGATGCTCGATGTTCCAGGAGTTCTCCACCATAGACCCGTCTTCACGCTTTAGCTGGTATACACCGGGCCGAGTCACTTCAGCGATTATGTATGGTCCTTCCCATAAGGGAGATAGCTTGTGTCGATCTTTGGTGGTCTAGATCTTGCGCAGGACCAGGTCGCCAACAATGAAAGCTCGTGCTCGCACGTTGCGACTGTGGTATCTTCTGAGCCCTTGAAGGTATTTGGCCGACTGGATGAGAGCTGCCTCAAGGGCCTCTTCCAATCGGGTGAGGTCATCCACTCGGTCAGGGTCGTAGCGTTCATCGTTGAAGCTGCGGACCTGGAGGGACTCATATTCCATCTCGTTTGGCAACATGGCTTGTGCGCCATAAACTAAAAAGAAAGGGGTTTGGCCGGTAGCCCGACTGGGTGTGGTTCGCAGCGACCATAAAATTGAGGGAAGTTCTTGGACCCACTTGCCAGCGTAAGGGTTTAGGCGGTCGAAAACGCGGGCCTTGATGCCTTGGAGGACCATGCCGTTGGCTCGCTCGACTTGTCCGTTGCTTTTGGGGTGAGCTACTGATGCGTAGCAGATCTTGATTCCGAAGTCCTCGCAGAATTCTTTGAAGATGCCTCCCGTGAATTGAGTCCCGTTGTCAGTTATGATTCTGTTTGGGATGCCGAAGCGGTGCACGATGTTGAGGAAAAAGTCCCGTGCTTTATCAGCAGTAATCGTGGCGACCGGCTTGGCCTCAATCCACTTGGAGAACTTGTCGATTGCGACAAAGAGGTGTGTGAATCCTCCTGGAGCTTTTTTGAAAGGGCCAACCATGTCCAGCCCCATACCGCGAACGGCCGGGAAAGTAGGATTGTTTGAAGCTCTGGCCGGGACATGGCTTTGTCGGGCAAAAGCGGCAGCCTTCGCAGTTCGTACGACTTTATCCGCGTCGGAGACCGCGGTAAGCCAGAAGAAACCTTGTCTGTAGGCTTTGCCGACTAGAGTGTGTGCTGCCGCGTGGCTTTCGCATATGCCCGAGTGGATGTCTTGGAGTAGTGCTTCCCTTCTTCGGGTGTGATGCACCTCATTAGAATTCCGAGGGCTTCTCTTGTATAGATCGGAGTCAACCATGACGTATGCTTGGCAACGACGCCGGACGCGCTCGCTTCATCCCGGTCATCCGGCAGCTCTTCTGGGTTAAGAATTTGATGAGCGGCATCCTCCGGTCGGTATCGATCATGGCGACTTCGTTCGTGGTTTGCTCGGTGAGAGTTGTCTTTGCCGTGATGGTTGGTTCGTAGAGATGCTCGACAAAGACGTCATGTGGGGCAGCTTCGCGCTTAGATCCGAACGTGCCGCTCATCGGCGGCTTCGTTGTTATGTCTCGGGACATGTGAGAGTTCGAGCCCATCAAACTTGTCCTCAAGCTTGCGGACCTCTTGTCGGTAGGCCTCCATAGTATCGTTTAGGCAGGACCAGTCTTTCATCACTTGATTGACGACCCTGGGAGTCGCCTTTCACAATAAGCCGTCGTATCCGAGTGAGGCTGCGAGGCGCAGTCCATGTAGAAGAGCTTCGTACTCGGCAACGTTGTGTGAGGCGGAGAAGTGGAGGTGAAGAACATATCTTAGCCTTTCCCCGGTCGGGGAGATCAGCACGACTCCCGCTCCCAAGCCGGTGATCCTCTTGGATCCGTCGAAGTGCATGGTCCAGTGTTGGAGGTCTTCTCGAGGCACGTTCTCTTGCTGTTCAGTCCACTCGGCCAGGAAGTTCGCTAAGGCTTGTGACTTTATGGACGTCCTTGCCTTAAAAGTCAAGTCCAGCGGCATCAGCTCTAGGGCCTATTTGGCGATGCATCCGGTTGCCTCGCGGTTGTGGATGACATCGCCGAGTGGGAAAGAGGTGACGACGATGACCGAGTGACCCTGAAAATAGTGTGCCAGTTTCCTCGCGGTTATTAGAACACCATAGAGCAGCTTTTGTACCTGAGGGTAGCGAATTTTGGCTCCTGCCAATACTTCGCTAGCAAAGTAGATTGGCCTTTGAATCTTCTGAGTCCATCCTTCTTCTTCGCGTTCGACCACGAGGACCGTGCTGACCACTTGGTGAGTGGCTGAAACGTACAGCAGCAGAGGTTCATGGGGTTGAGGCGAGGCCAGGACGGGCGGCGTGGTAAGGAACTCTTTGAAATCTTCAAAGGCTTTGTTGGCTTCCGCGGTCCACTGGAAGTCGTCCGTCTTCTTTAGCAGTCTGAAGAATGGCATGCCTCGTTCGCCGAGTCGGGATATGAAACGGCTTAGTGCCGCCATGCAGCCAGTGAGCTTCTGGACATCCTTTTGGTTACTCGAGGGCTTCATGCTTAAGATGGCATTGATCTTCTCTGGATTTGCTTCAATGCCGCGATGTGACACCATGAAGCCAGAGCGGTTGCACGATGGAATGCCAAAAGTGCACTTCTCCGGGTTTAACTTCATTCGAAGGCCCGGATGTTCGCAAAGGTTTCTTCTAAGTCGGCGATCAGGTCTTCTTTCCGCTTGGTCTTGATGACAACGTCGTCGACATAAGCTTCAACGTTCTTGCCGATTTGCGTCTGGAAACATCTTTGGATCATGTGTTGGTATGTGGCTCCGGCGTTCTTCAGGCCGAAAGGCATGGTAATGTAGCAGTAGGCCCCAAACGGCGTGATGAACGATGTCTTCAGGCAGTCGGATTCTTTGAGGCTGATTTGGTGATAGCCCGAGTAACGTCCAGAAACTCGGGAGTTGGCGGCCGGTTGTTGAGTCGACGACTTGGTCGATGCGAGGCAGCCGAACGATCTTTGGGGCGAGCTTTCTTGAGGTCGGTATAGTCAACGCACATGCGCCATTGCCCCGTCTTCTTGCGGACCAGATGGGTTGGCTAACCGTCGGGATGGAGGACTTCTTTAATGAAGCCGGCAGCCAAGAGCTTTGCGAGTTCTTCTTTGATAGCGTCTTTTCGATCCTGTGCGAATCTGCGTAATCGTTGTTTTATCGGTTTGGCTCATCTTTGACGTTCAAAGAGTGCTCGATCACCTCCCTAGGAATTCCGGGCATATCGGATGGTTTCCAAGCAAAAACATCTTTGTTATTTTGGAGGAAGGTGACGAGCGCGCTTTCCTATTTGGGATCTAGGTCGCGCCATTACGCGTTTCGAAGGATCCGACGGTCGAGGAGATCTTCTTGGTCTTGGCGTCGCCGGATCCCGATTTGGCTATCTTCTTCGCGGGGACTTCGCCCTCCGCCGAAGTTGATGCAGCCAATCGGACTTCTTGTTGGCCACGCAATCTCTCGTGAGATTGGGCCATGTCGCAGCTCTCCCTTATCGCAGTGAAGGCTTGCTTCACGTCGCTGCGAAGAGTGATGACGCCGTTGGGGCCCGGCATCTTCATGCAGAGGTAAGTGTAGTGAGGGATCGCCATGAACTTGGCAAGCGCGGGCCTTCCGATGATGGCGTGATTGCTGTTTCGAAGTCGGCCACCTCAAAAGTGACGTTCTCCGTTCGGAAGTTCTCTCGGGCTCCGAAGGTGACTAGGAGGGAGATATGCCCGAGTGGTGTAGAAGATAGCCCTGGGATAACTCCGTGGAAGGGGGCTGAGCTTGCCTTTAGTTCAGCCCTTGGGATCTGCATCTCATCCATGGTCTTGGCAAACAGGATGTTGAGGGCACTGCCCCCATCGATGAGGACGCGCTTGAGCCTAATGTTGCGGACCACGGGGTCCGGGACGAGTGGATAGCGCCCGGGTGAACCACTCGGTCGGGATGATCCGAGCGGTCAAAAGTGATGGCCACTTCCGACCATCGCAGGTATTGAGGGGACTTCGGGTTGAGCCGCATTGACCTCCCGGTCAGTTAGCTTCTGTTTCCTCTTGGACTCATAGGCTAGCGGACCTCCGAAGATGTGGTTGAGCTCCCCCACTGGGTCTTGGAAAGGTTCGGCATTTTCAGCCGCGTTGTTCTTTTTGGCGCCTGACGGGCCAGCCTCGTCAGCCGGCTTCTTGTTGAGCTGTGCCGCGTATTGTTCGGCGAACTGCTTGTAGATAAAGCAGTCCTTCGCCGCGTGCTTATGATTCGGATGGTGGGTGCACTGGGCGTTCATGATGGCGTCGTAGGCGGCGACTCGGGGGACGGCGTTGAGTGTTGGAGGTTGCGGCCACTAGGTCGTCAGATCGGCGCTTGCGATCTTTCTGGCCCTGGTTGCCGTTGTTGCCGCCTTCCTTCTTAGGATTACGGCTTCCTCCCGCTTGCTTGTCCTCCCTTCTATCGGGCCGGTCTTGATGGGCGGCCTTAATGGCGTCATTGGATTTGGCATATGAGTTTGCCGTCTCAAACATTTGCTTCACCGTCTTCGGTGGCAGCTCATCATGGACTCCCTTCTGGAAGGCGGCGATGATGATGTCATCGGTGATGTTCGGGATCTTGTTGCGTTTCTCGAAGAAACGACGGATGTAATCCTTCAGGGGCTCGTCCGGCTTCTGGATGACGTTGTAAAGGTCGAAGTGTGTGCCGGGCCTCTCGAAGGTACCTTGGAAGTTGGCGATGAAGTGGTCCCTCAGCTCGCTCCACGAGCCGATTGAGCCTCTTGGCAGGCTCGTGAGCCAATTTCTGGCTGAGTTTGCGAGGGCCACGGGCAGGAAATTAGCCATAGCCTTGTTGTCGCCACCTGCAGCACGGATGGCGAGGGTGTATACAGTTAGCCAAGATTCAGGGTCGGTCTTGCCATCGTACCTTTCAATCCCTGTAGGCTTGAAGCCACTCGGCCAGTGCACTCGGTGGAGTTCCCGAGTGAAGGCTGGTACTCCGTCGTCACCGCTATCGGGTGATCCCCTCCGATCTTCCCGAGTGCGTTGGTCGCGCTCCTGGTAGCGGCGATCGAGGACTTCCCGCAGATCACTCGGCGGGGTCTTTGGTTGGCTAGTTGGGTAGCTGGAACTATTGTGGCGGACTCGGTGGTGGACGGGTGGACGTCCGTGTCGTTTGTCGCGGGAGTCGGCCGTCTGCTCCTGGTACTTCAGCGTGGACTCGCGAGGTGGGCCTCTTGGCCTGGTCGTCGACCGATTCGGCTCGGGCCTCTTATAGTCTCCTGACCTTAGAGGCGGAAGCCGGCTCTTGTCTGGCGTTTCGGCCACAGATTCAGTCGGCCTTCGTGCCGAGGTGGTGGGATGGCCGTTAGCCGTGGCAGCGACGATGGTCTTGATCTTGTCGAGTATAGGAGTCACGTTGGCAGGGGCCGACTCCGATTTGGGAAGGGTTTCATATAAAGAGCAGCACAACCTCGGCACTGCCTCCATCGATGAGGACACGCTTAAGCTTGATGTTGCGGACCACCGGGTCCAAGATGAGTGGATAGCGCCCCGGGTGAACTACTCGGTCGGGATGATCCGAGCGGTCAAAAGTGATGGCCACCTCCGACCATCGTAGGAACTGTGGGACCTCAGGTTGCGTCGCGTTGACCTCTCGGTCAGTTAGCTTCTGTTTTCTCTTGGATTCATAGACTTGCGGCCCCCCGAAGATGTGATTCAGCTCGCCCACGGGGTCTTGAAAAGGCTCGGCATTCTCGGCCGTGTTGTTCTTCTTGGCGCCCGATGGACCGGCTTCATCAGTTGGCTTCTTATTGAGCTGTGCCGCATATTGCTCTGCAAACTGTTTATAGATAAAGCAGTCCTTAGCCACGTGCTTGTGATTGGGATGATGCGTGCACTGAGCATTCATGATGGCATCGTAGGCCGCGACTCGGGGACGGCGTTGGGAGTTGGAAGTTGTGGCAACTAGATCTTCGGATTGTTGCGGACTCGCGTTTGAAGAATAGCCTCTTGAGCAGATCGTCCGGCTGCCCTTAGATCCTGCTTTCTTCTGTCGGCTTCTTCTTTGCGTTTCCTCTCTTCTTCCGCCAGCTTGCACTCTTGCTCGATCCTGGCTCGCTCTTCTTCCGCAAGCTTGCGGGCCATGGCTGAGTCGGACTTGGCCACCTCAGCCATGAGGACATCAAAGCACTTCGGCTCATAGTCCTTGTTGCAGTCGGAGTCGTCGGCTTCGTCCGAGGGGATGCCATAGAGGTCGTCAAAGCCTGAAGAGCTGAGATACTCGTTGAGCTCTGAGGATGAGCATGAGCCGAAGGGCTGAAGGATGACGGCGATCTCCCTCGATCCTGGGTTGCTCGGATCTGGATCGTTCCAGTCCGAGTCAGAGCTTGAAGACGTGGCCTCCTCCGAGTGGGTCGACCTCGACTCGGGGGAGAGATCCAAACGGCGCCGAGAGGTCTTCCTTCTAGTAGATCGTCTCTGTTGGGGAGACGAGAAGATCGCTGCAGATCTCAGCGGTGTTCGGTAGTCCGAACGGCGCCGAGTGAGTTATTCCCTCGGAGTGGGTGGACTGCATCTTGGAATCCAAGATTTCGTCGTAGATCTTGGCGTTGTTCGGGAGCCCAAAAGTCGCCGAGTGGGTTTCTTCTCCGGACTGGTCCGAATCCGAGTCGAAGAGGGAGAGCTTGTCGAAGTCGTGGGCGGCGAAGTCGCCGAATCCTGAAGAAGATCCCATCGCGCTTGTCGGCAAGATTGTCGAAGAAGTCTTGACGCGTGGGCCCCTACCTGGCGCGCTAACTGTCGAAACTTGGTTTCGGCAATAGAATTTTGGGGGTGCAGTCAAGATCGCCAAGCTCGATGAGTTAGATGGACAACAGAGATTAGACAGGTTCAGGCCCTCTCTTGAGGTAATACCCTACTCCTGTTTCGGGGATTCGATCCGTCGAGTGTCTTTATTGATCTCGTGATCTTGTGCCTCTAAAGCTGAAAGCTGATCTAACTTCTGATGTCTAAAGCTCTTGCTTATGAAATCTGATATCCCTCAAGGGACGCCCCTCACCCCCCTTATATAGTCTTGGGAGGCAGGCTTACAGATCGGAAACCCTATCTTACTCTAAGTCGGTTTCCTCAATCTTACCAAACCGTGACTATGGGTCGTTGCCTTATCTCAATCGGCAATGTAACACCCAAGTCATATTTGGTTTACATATCTAGTAGGTGTAATCTATCTCTATCTCCAGTCGGATAAACTTGCCATGCATATACCCGATTGCCATAATCTCCACAATTATGCACAATGAATCGTTTCGTTTTACGTGCGGGAAGTCCACCTCCAAACGCTGCCTAAATTATCATGCTTAACGTAAACTAGCATGGTGTTAGTACTTAACCCTTTTTAACATAAACTTTCAAAGCAAATTCTCATGCAATTACGACAGTAACCTAGAGATTACTAAAAAAACGAATGTAACCTAGAGGCAAGTGACAACTTTCTGCACCCATAATTTTATTCCTTCAAAGATAATAGAAACCCCACAGTCTAATCTATTTGTGGAGATTGTGGCAATCGGGTATCCACATGGCAAGCTTATCCGACTGGAGGTAGGGATAGATTGCGCCTGCTATATCTGTAAGCCGAACTTGACTTAGGTGTTACGGTTGCCGATAGAGATAAGGCAATCGGCCTATAGTCACGGTTTGGTAAGATTGAGGAGACCAACTTAGAATAAGATAGGGTTTCCGACTTGTAAACCCTTCCTCCCAAGACTATATAAGGGGGGTAAAGGGCGTCCCTTGAGGGATATTCCGATAGGAGATCAGATATCTTAGACTTGATCAGATTCTAGATCAGAGATTCCAATAGGAGTTCAGCTTTTAGCTCTCAGCTTTAGATCACGAGATCAATAAAGACACTCGGCGGATTGAATCCACCGAAACAGGAGTAGGGTATTACCTCACGAGAGGGCCTGAACCTGTCTAAATCTTCTTCTTCTCCTAACCCATTGTGCTTGGCGATCTCGATCGCGACCCCATAAAATATATTGCCGAAACCAAGTTTCGGCGGTTGGCGCGCCGGTGGGGCCGCGCGTCGAGACTTCTTCAACAATCTCGCCGACAAGCGTGATGGGACCTCCTTCAAGACTCGGCGACTTCGCCGCCAACTTCGTCGGCGACTCCTCCCTCGACTCGGATTCGAACCAGTCGGAGGGAACAGCCCACTCGGCGCCGTTCGGGCTCTCCAACAGCGCCGAGATCTTCGACAACATCTTGAAGACCAAGATGCGATCCACCTTCTCCGACGACGGACTTCACTCGGCGCCATTCGGATTACCGAATGCCGCCGAGATCTCGCCAATCTTCTTGCCTCCCGACGGAAGCAATCTACTCGGTGAAGACCTTTCGGTGCCGTTTGGGTTACCAAATGTCGCCAAGATCTACAATCAACTCGCTCTCCCGAGTTGGCGAGGATCCACTCGGAAGAGCCTGATCCCCCAACCTCCGACTCGGGCGGAACGATCCGATCCGGTTACCCAGATCAAGGGAGGTCGCGTCATCCTCCCGTCCTTTGGCTCTGTCCATCTTCGAGCTCAACGGATACCTCGGCTCCGCCGCCGACAATCTCTACGGCATCCCTTCGACGAAGCCGACAACTCCGACGCCATATGGATGCGAGCCGAAGTGCTTCGACGTCCTCATGGCCGAGCCGGATGAGTCCGACTCAGCCTTGGCCAGAAGGCTTGCCGAAGAAGAGCGAGCCAGAGTGGAGCTCGAACGCAAGACAGCCGAAGAGGATAAACAACGCAAGGACGAGGCTGACAAAAGGAAGCAGGATCTACGTGCAGCCGGACGATCTGCCCAGGAGGCCATCCTCCAAACACGGGTTCGCAACACCAATGTCTTCCGACGCCACGGCGAAGCGCGCGCCGCACTCACGCTCTTGGATACCGTCATGGAGACGGCTCCGGCCAACGTGACTCCTATACCGGATAAGATCAAGACCATCGTTGCTGCCACGGCTAACGGCCCTCCCACCACTTCGGCAAGAAGGCCGACTGAATCCGTGGCCGAAACGCCTGACAAAAGCCGGCTCCCACCCCTAAGGTCAGGAGACTACAGGAGGCCCGAGCCGGCTCGATCGTCAACTAGGCCAAGAGGCCCGCCTCCCGAGTCCATGCCGAGGCACCAAGAGCAGACGGTCGACTCCCGCCGCAAACGACATGGACGTCCACCCGTCCACCACCGAGTCCACCGCAACAGCCCAGCTACCCAACCAGCCAACGTAAGACCCCGCCGAGTGATCTCGCGGAAGTCCTCGACCGCCGCTACCAAGAGCGCGACCGTCGCACTCAGAAGATCGGAGGGGATCACCCGATAGCGGCGACGATGGAGTACCGGCCTTCACTCGGGAACTCCGCCGAGTGCATTGGCCGAGTGGCTTTAAGCCCACCGGGATAGAAAGGTACGATGGCAAAACCGACCCCGAATCTTGGTTAACGTGTATACCCTTGCCATCCGAGCCGCAGTGGTGACAACAAAGCCATGGCGAACTACCTACCCGTGGCCCTCGCGAACTCGGCGAAATTGGCTCACCACTGCCAAGAGGCTCAATCGGCTCGTGGAGCGAGCCGAGGACCACTTCGTCGCCAACTTCCAAGGCACCTTCGAGAGGCCCGCACGCACTTCGACCTTTACAATGTCATCCGAAACCGGACGAGCCTCGAAGGATTACATTCGTCGCTTCTCCGAGAAGCGCAACAAGATCCCGAACATCACCGATGACATCATCATCGCCGCCTTCCGAAGGGAGTCCGTGATGAGCCGCTTATCGGCAAGTTCGGACGCAAGCCACCGAAGACGGTGAAGCGATGTTTGAGACGGCGAATTCATACGCCAAATCAAACGACGCCATCAAGGCCGCCCGTCAAGATCGGCCCGACGAAGAGAGGACAAGCAAGCGGGGAAGCCGAAATCCTAAGAAGGATGGCGGCAACAACAACAACCAGGGGCCCGAAAGATCGCAAGCGCCGATCCGAAGACCCGTGGCCGCAACCTCCAATACTCAACGCCGTCCCAGTCGCCGCCTACGACGCCATCATGAACGCCCGTGCACCCACCATCCGAATCACAAGCACGCGGCAAAGGATCGCTTTATCTACAAGCGGTTATGGCTGATAGCGGCGGCGGCTCAACAACAAGAAGCCGATCGACGAGGCTGGCCCGTCCGGCGCCAAGAAGAACAACGCGGCGAGAATACCGAACCTTTTCAAGATCCAAGTGGGGAGCTCAACCACATCTTCGGGGCCCGTTAGCCTATGAATCCAAGAGGAAACAAGCTAACCGACCGGAGGTCAACGCGGCTCAACTCGAAGTCCCTCGATCGCGATGGTCGGAAGTGGCCATCACTTTTGACCGCTCGGATCATCCCGACCGAGTGGTCCACCCGGACGCTATCCACTCGTCCCGGACCCCGTAGTCCGCAACATCAGCTTAAGCGCGTCCTCATCGACGGGGCGCGCCCTCAACATCCCGTTTGCCAAGACTATGGATGAAATGCGATCCCGAGGGTCGAACTCAAAGCAAGCTCAGCCCCTTCCACGGAGTTATCCCGGGCTATCTTCAACACCACTCGGGCATATCTCTCTCCCAGTCACCTTCGGAGCCCGAGAGAATTTCCGAACGGAGAACGTCACCTTCGAGGTGGCCGACTTCGAAACGGCATATCATGCCATCATCGAAAGGCCTGCGCTTGCCAAGTTCATGGCGATCCCTCATTACACCTATCTTTGCATGAAGATGCCGGGCCCCAACGGCGTCATCACTCTTCGCAGCGATGTGAAGCAAGCCTTCACTGCGACAAGGAGAGCGTGACATGGCCCAATCTCGAGAGAGATTACGTGGCCAACAAGAAGTCCGATTGGCTGCATCTACTTCGGCAGAGGGCGAAGTCCCCGCGAAGAAGATAGCCAAATCGGGATCCGGCGACGCCAAGACCAAAAAGATCTCCCTTGATTCGTCCGATCCCTCCAAACTCCGTAATCGGCGCCGACCTAGATCCTAAATAGGAAAGCGCGCTCGTCACCTTCCTCCAAAATAATAAAGATGTTTTTGCTTGGAAACCATCCGATATGCCCGGAATTCCTAGGGAGGTGATCGAGCACTCTTTGAACGTCAAAGATGACGCCAAACCAATTAAACAACGATTACGCAGTTTCGCACAGATCGAAAAGACGCGATCAAAGAAGAACTCGCAAAGCTCTTGGCTGCCGGCTTCATTAAAGAAGTCCTTCATCCCGACCGGCTAGCCAATCCAGTCTTGGTCCGCAAGAAGACGGGCAGGGGCGCATGTGCGTCGATTACACCGATCTCAACAAGGCCTGCCCCAAAGATCCATTCGGGCTGCCTCGCATCGACCAAGTCGTCGACTCAACAGCGCGAACTTCGAGTTTCTTGGATTGTTACTCGGGCCTATCACCGATCGTTTGAAAGAATCCGACCGCTGAAGACATCTTTCATCACGCCGTTCGGGGCCTAGTGCTACATCACCATGCCTTTCGGCCGAAGAACGCCGGAGCTACATACCAACGCATGATCCAAAGATGCTTCCGACGCAAATCGGCAAAAACGTTGAAGCTTATGTCGACGATGTTGTCATCAAGATCAAGCGAAAGAAGACCCGATCGCCGACTTAGAAGAAACCTTTGCAAACATCCGGGCCTTCGAATGAAGTTGAACCGGAGAAGTGCACCTTCGGCGTCCCATCGTGCAACCGCTCGGCTTCATGGTATCACACCGCGGCATTGAAGCAAACCCAGAGAAGATCAACGCCATCTTAAACATGAAGCCCCGAGTAATCGAAAGACGTCCAAAGCTTACTGCATGGCGGCACTAAGCCGTTTCATATCTCGACTCGGCGAACGAGGCATGCCCTTCTTCAAACTGCGAAGAAGACAGACGACTTCCAGTGGACCACGAGAGCCGACAAGGCCTTTGAAGACTTCAAAGAGTTCCTTACCACGCCACCCGTCCTAGCTTCACCTCACCCCGAACCCCTCTTGCAGTACGTTTCAGCCACTCACCAAGTGGTCGGCACGGTCCTTGTGGTTGAACGAGAAGAAGAAGGACGGGCCCGAAGATCCAAAGACCAATTTACTTTGTCGTCGAAGTTTTGGCAGAGCCAAAATCCGATACCCCTGTGTACAAAAATTGCTTTATGGTGTTCTAATAACCGCGAGGAAATTGGCACACTACTTTCGGGTCACTCGGTCACCGTCATCACCTCTTTTCCACTCGGCGACGTCATCCACAACCGCGAGGCAACCGGCGCATCGCCAAGTGGGCCCCGGCCGATGCCGCTGGACTTAACCTTTAAGCCCAGGACGTCCATTAAGTCACAAGCCTTAGCGGACTTCCTGGCCGAGTGGATCGAACAAAGCAAGAGCACGTACCTCGGGAAGACCTCCAACACTGGACCATGCACTTCGACGGATCCAAGAGGATCACCGGCTTGGGAGCAAGAGTTGTGCTGATCTCCCGACCGGGGAAAGGCTAAGATATGCCCTTCACCTCCACTTCTCCGCCTCACACAACGTCGCCGAATACGAAGCTCTCTTACATGGACTGCGCCTTGCGCCTCACTCGGAATTCGTCGGCTTATTGTGAAAGGCGACTCCCACTGGGTTGTCAATCAAGTGATGAAAGACTGGTCTTGCTTAAACGACACTATGGAGGCCTACCGACAAGAGGTCCGCAAGCTTGAGGACAAGTTTGATGGGCTAGAACTCTCACATGTCCCGAGACATAACAACGAAGCCGCCGATGAGCTAGCGCGTTGGATCTAAGCGCGAAGCTGCTCCAACAGATGTCTTTGTCGAACATCTTTACGAGCCAACCGTCACCGCAAAGACAGCTCCCAACGAGCAAACCACGAACGAAGTCACCATGGTCGATACCGACCGGAGGACGCCGCTCATCAAATTCTTAACTCAAGCAAGAGCCGCCGGATGACCGGATGAAGCGAACGCGTCCGGCGTCGTTGCCAAGCGTACGTCATGGTCGACTCCGATCTATACAAGAGAAGCCCCTCGGAATTCTAATGAGGTGCATCACACCCGAAGAAGGGAAGCAATTACTCCAAGATATCCACTCGGGCATATGCGGAAGACACGCGGCGCACGCACTCTAGTCGGCAAAGCTTACAGCAAGGATTCTTCGGCTTACCGCGGTCTTCAACGCGGAAAAAGTCGTAAGAACCTGCGAAGGCTGCCGTTTTCGCCCGACAAACCCATGTCCCGCCCAGAGCTTCAAACAATCCCACTTTCCCGGCCGTTCGCGGTATGGGGCCGGACATGGTTGGCCCCTTCAAGAAAGCTCCGGGAGGTTTCACACACCTCTTCGTCGCAATCGACAAGTTCTCCAAGTGGATCGAAGCCAAGCCGGTTGCCACAATCACCGCCGACAAAGCACGGGATTTCTTCCTCAACATCGTGCACCGCTTCGGCGTCCCAAACAGAATCATAACCGATAATGGGACCCAATTCACGGGAGGCATCTTCAAGGAATTCTGCGAAGACTTCGGAATCAAGTTCGCTACGCATCGCAGCTCACCCCAAAAGCAATGGGCAAGTCGAGCGAGCAAACGGCATGGTTCTTCAAGGCATCAAGGCTCGCGTCTTCGACCGGCTAAGCCCTTACGCCGGCAAGTGGGTCCAAGAACTTCCCTCGGTTCTATGGTCGCTGCGAACTACACCCGTCGGGCCACCGGCCAAACTCCTTTCTTTCGGTCTACGGCGCAAGCCATGTTGCCAAATGAGATGGAGTTTGAGTCCCTCCGGGTCCGCAGCTTCAACGATGAACGCTACGACATCGACCGAGTGGATGACCTCACCCGATTGGAAGAGGCTCGCGAGGCAGCCCTCATCCAGTCGGCCAAATACCTTCAAGGGCTCAGAAGATACCACAGTCGCAACGTGCGAGCACGAGCTTTCATTGTTGGCGACCTGGTCCTACGCAAGATCCAGACCACCAAAGACCGACACAAGTTGTCTCCCTTATGGGAAGGACCCTATATAATCGCCGAAGTGACTCGGCCCGGTGCCTACCGGCTAAAGCGCGAGGATGGGTCTATGGTGGAGAACTCCTGGAACATCGAACATCTCCGGCGGTTTTACGCCTAACTTGGCTAAGGCCTCATGTTTTCCTTGACTGCCAACCTCAAGCAAGATGACTTCTTGAGCTAGCGTCAATGGGCACACATATCAATAAAGCTCGAATTTTCCTCGTCAAATTTTTGCGCATAATTTGGTTTATCATTGTTTAATGTCCTTCGACTCGAGCTCGTGTCTAAGGACCGAGAGTTTTCCGATGACCTAATCAAGCCTAGGCCGTGACATGCACGAAAACTACTTAAGAAATTTCACGCAAAGGCTCGAATCAAGGCATTGACATAAATAAACTAAAAATAGGCACAAAGATTTCATGACAAGAGTGTTACGATTACATGACATTCTTAAAACAAAGTCAAAATACAGTTCAGAGTTTAAAATTGTTTACTACATCTAGAGAGATCTTCTTCGCCGCCTCTTGCGCCTCGCTGAGCATATCTAGGGCCTGCTCGTCTGTGGTCCCCTCAGCGAAGCCCTCCCGATTGAATGAATATCCACTCGGGGTAGAGGGACTTGGTCTGCAAGAGCCGACCAGCCCCCATGTTGGCCGCTTCGGTGATGTTTTTTAGATATTGCTCGGGAGCCACCGGAGCTTGTCGAAGATCTCAATCGGCCCCCGAGCCGCCCCAACCCCTTGATCAAACAGGGCTGCCAAGATCGGCGCGCGGCATTGGCGACCTCTTCTCGTATCTCTTCGCCGGATTGATCCGCCCGAGTAAGACGTCGACTGGGCTCGGGTCTTTATCTTATAAGCCGCAAGGAGTCCTAGATCAGTTAAGGCACTCGGGAATGAAGCAAGACATGAAATTCAACTTCGAGAAGGTTACCTTCAAATTCGGCCTCCATCTCGGCCTTGTCGAGGCTGACCGCTTCCGCTTGGACTTGAAGCGAGTGGACCTCCGAAGAATTTTCTACAACGAAAGAGGATTATCAATGGACAAGATCAACAAAAGAATCACGATGAAGCCGAGAGAGGCGGGCTTACTTCCGATTGATCCGCGGAGGTCGAGGTTCGCTTCGAAGCTCCGAGATCTCCTTCCTTAAAGCGGCCTCCCTTGAAGCGGCCTCCTCCCGAGTGACCTTCACGCCGCCGAACGTCCTCCAAGGAGTTTAAGTGAGGCACCAGCTTTTCCAACCTCGGATTTTGCCATTGAGCGGCAATATTCTTTCGCATGCAAAGGCGAAGGATGATCGATCGAAGGATAACGAAGATATAATCAAAAAGAAAGATGAAGGCTTACGTTGAGCGGTCGGGTCGCCTCGTTCGGCTCTCGACGAGGGCATCCCTTTCATCCTTTTCACTGCCGGTCGAGGATGATGCCCCGTCTCTCGCCTTCGAGTCCCGCCACTCGATTCGACGGAGGAACCCGTGTCTCGAAGACGTAACCGGGGATCTCTTCTACCGTGGTGGCAAATAAGAAAGACCAATGAAGACATGAAAGATTCAAAATTGAAAGAACAAAGGAAAGTTCAAGCAAATCTCACCGGTTTCGGTGGCGCCCGCCTAGGTGGGGCAGCCGGCCCTTCTTCTTCTTCGGGCTCGTGCCGAGTGACCCTCGCCGGGAGCGCTCGGGCCGCAGCGTGGGCTTCCTGCAGCGACTGGTTTCCGTCGGGATATCCCCCGGCGATGGGGCTCTTCCCGGGGGCGCTCCTTCGAGGAGAAGGGTGCTTCTCCGGAACGCTCGCACTTGGTTGCGGGCTCCGGGGTTTTGGCTCTGACGGCCTTGGCGCTTCAGGCGCAGCGGCCGGGGTCGGCCCTTCATCCCCTCCGACAGGATCTATATCCTGGGGCTTCCTGCACAAGTAAATACAGCGAAGATAAAGAAAAGTTTTCTATGAAAGAGCTCGGGACTTTGGTTTCGAGCTTACCTGGTTGATCGGCGGATCTTCGGTGCGGTCCCGTGGCGATCGCCTCGAGGCGGAGTCTCGACTGGAGGAGCCGGGACGTCGTCATCCGAGTCCTCGATGATCGCCGCCTTTTGCTTGCGCGCTTGTTCGAGTCCTCACTCGGCGCCGCCCACTTCCCGACTGGATCAGCTTGGATTTTTATCCCGCCAGTCGGCTTCTTAGCGGGGCGATGCTGCGCGTCATCATGAGTCATCTTATACGGCTTGGAAATGATAGAGGCGTTCTCCTGCAGAAGAAGGAAGGCGCAACGTTAAGCGACAAGACATCAAGATCGAAAGATACTATAAAGCAATCAATCGGCTTACGGAGGAGGAGGTCGATGGATGCTGAATGGAAGGACCGGTAGTATGAGGGCTCGCTCGACGAGATCCCGGATGAGAAGAGCTTGTACATCCGGATCTTCGGGATCTCGTATGTGAGCGGATCCGGGTCCTCCCGATTGGGGTGCTTCCGCCTTCGTATTCGAAGGCCGGCTTCGATCGCTCCCGATTGGCGCCCGCACTCCGATGAAATGCCGAGTGATTTGTTCCCCGCGAAGGTTCCTCTTCTTCATCGCCAGGATCTTCGCGAGCAGATCGTTGGCCTCATCCCATTCTTGGGCTACCGGGACGGTGCTCCAAGATGGTTTGGGGACAGGAGGAAGACCGACAAAGGAAGGGAGGCCGGGTTCAAGATTGCTGATGTAGAACCGCTTCGAGTGCCGCCTTTGTTCGAGGATTTCAAGGGAGAGAGAAGTAGTCTTTGCGGAGAGATCCGCGAAGCCGGAAGCTGCCCCGCCAACGACACAAGGATGGTCCTTGTTCGGATGGGGTTTCGGGTAGAACATACGACGGAACAGATTGAAGTGAGGAAGAATGCCAAGGAAGGCCTCACACACATGAATAAAGAGTGCGATGTGAAGCATCGAGTTGGGGTTCGATGGTAGATGTGAAGACCATAGTAATCCAAGAGCCCCGAAAGAATTCGGAGGTGGGAAGACTGAATCCGCAATAGAAAAAGGAGGTAAAGACAACGAGCTCACCGGTGTTTGGGGTCGGGAAGTCCTCCCCCGCCGCCGGGCGCCATTCCACAAGTTCCTTGGGCGGAAGCACTCCGTGCTTCACCATCTCCTTGAGGGTGTACTCCCTCACGTCCGAGGTGGCCCATTGGTCGAACGGAATCCTCTTTTCTTCCGCCATGAGAGCGAGGTTGTTGAGGAGCGGATCTGGCGAGAAAGGTTGGATCTTGGGCGATAGATGTGGGAGTTTTGGCTGCAGGAGCTAGTTGTCGCGGCGAGCAAGCTTCTTGGCGGATGGACCGAGGAGCGCGCAAGCCTAGGGTTCTCCGCGATGAACCGATGAGCAGTATTGTGAGAAGGGGAATTTTTAGAAGATGAAGAGGCGGGGACGACCTCGTGTCTTTATAAAGAAAGATTTGAGGGTTGCGCTAGGTTTTCTGGTGAGTGGGCCGAGCCCATAAGAAAATCTACGGCCCAACTAAGGTGTGGTCTGATACGTGTCCTTAGGGACTTAAGCGGATGAGCTTAAGCAGATTTGCCCTGGCAATATGCGCGTGTCCGAGTGCCCAATACCTTTAAAGATCCTTCCATACCGCGGTTTGTCGGCTTCATGAGAAGCGACACGATGCAATTTGGAAGGTGACCAACAGCAGAGTTTTTATAGCCACCTTGGTGAACAAGGGCTGTTTGGTTTTTCGGCATTTGGTCGGGTAATCTTACCGATGCTGTTTGTTTTCCACCTTGGTGAAGATCTTTATAAGATTGAGACCAGTATTATGGCAAAAGCTGTTTAATAACTTGGTCATATTTTTCATATGATTGAAAGAATTTATTTTCCCATGAGGGATGATTAAAGTTTTTGTTCCGGGATGACTCGGGCAGATCTACTCGGATAAGCATGAGCTTACCGAGTGCTTTTTACCCGCTAGGGTTGATTGAGTTATTATTCCGGGATTACTCGGGCGAATCCACTCGGTTGAGCAAGAGTTTACTGAGTGCTTTTTACCCATGAGGGATGATTGAATTATTTGTTCTGAGATGACTCGGGCAAATTCACTCAGTTGAGTATGAACTTGCTGAGTAATGAGATTTCTATGATTGCTTTAGCATGAGCTAGGCATCTACATGAGAATAATTTTTTATATAGTTCTTGACTATATGCTTAGTCTATTTTTGACTAACCACATAGTCGGGGGCTACACCTATAATTAGGTGCATCGGAGATGCACCTAGATATTTATTTTTTGAGAATTTTTATATATAAATTTTTCCAGCCCTTCACAGTCTTTGGAGCCACTCGGGAAGATTCAGGCGAGATGATGGAATCACTCGGCGCCAAAAGCACTCGGTCAAAGAGATTTTTGGTTGAGTGCTGCTTTGGTCTGAAGCCGAGTTGTCTCGTCGACGAAAAGGACTCGGGGCTACTTGTGGAGATTGTGGCAATCGGGTATCCACATGGCAAGCTTATCCGACTGGAGGTAGGGATAGATTGCGCCGCTATATCTGTAAGCCGAACTTGACTTAGGTGTTACGGTTGCCGATAGAGATAAGGCAATCGGCCTATAGTCACGGTTTGGTAAGATTGAGGAGACCAACTTAGAATAAGATAGGGTTTCCGACTTGTAAACCCTTCCTCCCAAGACTATATAAGGGGGGTAAAGGGCGTCCCTTGAGGGATATTCCGATAGGAGATCAGATATCTTAGACTTGATCAGATTCTAGATCAGAGATTCCAATAGGAGTTCAGCTTTTAGCTCTCAGCTTTAGATCACGAGATCAATAAAGACACTCGGCGGATTGAATCCACCGAAACAGGAGTAGGGTATTACCTCACGAGAGGGCCTGAACCTGTCTAAATCTTCTTCTTCTCCTAACCCATTGTGCTTGGCGATCTCGATTGCGACCCCATAAAATATATTGCCGAAACCAAGTTTCGACACTATTCAAAATAAATAACCATCGTCTCATTGAACTCAACGGTTGCCAACTTTGCTTGTGCTTATGCTGAATGGTATATGCAGTTGTGTGGATTCTTATGTATTTGTCATATGTTGTTAGGCTTATCTAGATTCATAAAAAAATCTAGATCTAATATTGCAAGATGATAACAATCATGCCGAGGAGACAACCATGACAACGAGCTCGCCTTCCTCCTCCTCTTCCCTCTCTCTCTCTTCCCTTCCCTTCTCCCGACATGCTCAGATATAGCAGGGCTAGCTAAGGGTTTAGGCCAGTTATACGGCCATCTAGGCCCGTCGATCGGTTGCCTGTCACCTACTAACCCAGCTAGCAGGACGCCGTCACCCATCCCCACGCCCGACTCCCACATAGCCACACCTTATCTCATCACGGCTAGGGTTTAGGGTGAGGTCATGTGATCTTCTCATATTTTTATTTTTTCATGTATTTAGACCAAAAATTCAGCTAAGATTTTGTTTTATTCTTGTTTAATTTACTTCACAATTTTAGGTGTTTATCATTTTAGTAATATTTATTTGTGTCACTTTAGACGATACATGGTTTATAAAGTTTATATAGGTCAAAATATATTTAGCATTAAGGGTCTATATCACCAAGTTCACCTAAGACCTTTGAAAATGTATAGCCGACCTTGGGATATGACCCACGCCACTTTATCGAACATGTTGGGAGGGAAAGGATGAGGAAGGAAGGCCGGGGAGAAGGGAGGGAGAGGGGTCAACACTCTGCAGTGACGGCGGCTAGTTTGGGCCACGATAGAAGCAGCTCAACAACTCATTTCATGTTAATTTGTTGTTTTTGTATTCTTAATTATTAATTGCTTTTCAAATGTTTATCTATGTTGTGAATGAAAGCTCCATTCTCTGTTCTTGATTGTTAATTGCAGGATGGGCCCAGAGTTTCGAGGTTATGTATTCAAAATTAGAAGAGGTAGTTGTGAGTATTGCGGATAAGGAATACCTAATACTTTATGTTAGGCTCGACGGAAACCATCATATACCAAGTCTTATACGAAATGATGCCTCATATACGAAAGGTGTTCGGATAAGTAAAGAAATGTAAAGTCCTACTTATGCATAACAAGGACTATTCAAATCGTATCCATGCTTAGTTCCATAGTTCTACTTAGACAAGGAGACAACCGAGATTATAAATACAAGATCCCTAGGAGTAGAGAGGACACGTAGATACAAGCCAACACAAGCTAATACAAATCTAGATAAACCCAATGTATGAGGCACAGAGGCTGACATAAGAGATCTAGAGAGAACTTTAATGTCGTCGAGTTCATATTCGAGAAATAAGACTACACTAGCCGTCGACTACATGTGAGAGCTCCATGCCGCTAGACCGACAGAGACTAGATTAGGCCATCCCAAATATTGTACTCGTGAGATATTAGATAGATAAGGCAACACCGACTTTGCTCAACAGGAGTAGGGTTATTACTTGTTAGTTAGGGGACCCAAACCTGTATAAAAATCCTTGTCTCCAATCTGTTTTACCTCAATCTCGCATATATTATGGAACCAATGATTCCCATACTCTACAAATACCGTAGGAAGGTACAACCCTTTGACAATGGTGCGCCAAGCAGGGGTATTTGGTGCTAAAACGTTTCAACGAGCTGGGTTTAAGATGTGGATCTTCTGATGAAAAATTCTTCAACGACTTTGGATCTAGGACATATGATTCGATCGGAATGCATTTGTTGGTATTTCTTACGTTCACAGATAAATCCACAAGTGCACGGATATACCATTGTAGGATTTCACCCAGGGAGTATTCTAAGGGTATCGTTATTTATTTTATCCCAAAGGAAGACTACGATCTTGAAGAGAATATTAAGCTGCCATGGATATTCATAAGCTATAGATGAGATACCTCAGTCCAGACAGTGGTAAGGTAATCATATATTTAAGGTAGTGTGACACACACAGAGGAGTCCTAGATAAATACTGTAAAATCAAAGTGTGTTTGATTCTTATTGGATGATGAACAATTGGTCGCTGTGGTTTTTGGTTTGTGTGTTTTGATCTTTGGAGATTATTGACAGATTGGTTTTGAGAGATAATTGAATTTTCCGATGATGAACAAGTTGTACACAACAGCCTCGGCCAGGCTTATTTGCCGGTCTGACCGGAGGTTTCGGCCGACGGCGTTACTGGCCGACCGGTCGAGCGACCGGGTTGCCGATTTCGTTCGGTTTTGGTTTCGGTTTGTTTCCTTGCATATACATGAAAGTTTCGTGTTCCTATGCACGTGTCTGATTGTTTATGCTAACAATGAGTCAAGTTTGGATAGCTTGTGCTCGGATATGGTATTCTTTGTTTAATTGTGTGCAGGTATTCTTTACGCCTCGGAAGAGTGTTGCCGGTGATCGAGTCAGAGTCAACTTGGAGATAAGGTGACGTCCGAGATGGGGATCCTGCGGGATGCTGAAGGGTAGAGATTAGTGCACATAATTGGGATGTTTCCATATGGCATACAATGGAGATATTGTTGCGTATGGAAAGTGGAATTTCGGTTTTAGGAAAACCGAGTTTGTTATGGTTGGTTTATGTATAGTTCGTTTCTTGTACGGGAAGGTTTCCTAGTGGATTAGGGCTTCTTGTATGAGTAGGATTCATGGCTCTTGGCTGCGGATCTTGGGTATAAATAGTGAGGGGAGGCGTGGCCTCTCGGTTTCGCTTTTGAGTTCAAGTTTTAGAGTTTCTCAAGTTAGGGTTTCAAGTTTAGATTGAGATTTTGTGAGGAGTGTTTTGCATGAACTTTGTAAACACAGAGAGATTCAATAAAGATCAATTTTCTAGAGAATTCTTTGTGTTGCTATTTTCTTCGGTGCGGCGGTCTCGAATCGGCTTAGGCCGGAGTTCTATTCCGTCCGACCGGACAAGAGGCGGCGGTCGACCGGCATACGACATCAGGCGATCGGCTACATCAGGCAATCTGACATTTGGTGATCGGCTATAAGGGCGGTCAGACCAGTATTGCTCAGGCGGTCAGACCGGCTCTACTAGGCGGTCAGACCGGCGATTAAATCTCGGTCAGACCGGCATCACAACAGAGGTAAAGTTTTATTTTCGTTAAAACTTTGTTTTTGGGGTGCACCAACCATTTACCCCCTCTGGTTGGCTTTTCTTTGGGCATTCGATCCTACAGATACTACACTAGTGCTAAGTGGAGAGTAGTATTTAGAGTCAGATTCCTATAGTTCTTCTAATCAGAGTACATAGTTCTTCTAAAGTTTTTTCATCATGTCGAATAAATTTTCAACAAAACCGCATGTTTTTTATGGCACCGATTTTGCGTATTGGTGTAGTAAGATGCAATCTTACATCATGGCTCAAGACTATGATGTGTGGCAAAAGGTTGCTCTTCCCTACACCATACCTGATGTCATTAATACTGATGCTTTGAAAACTGAGTTTAATAATAATTGCAGAGCTCGAAACATTTTGTTGAATGGAATTTTGCGTTCTGATTTTGATCGTGTTTCTCATCTTCAAACCGCAAATGAAATTTGGAACGCTTTGAAAAACTTTCATCGTGGAACTACAAACATAAAAGAACTTCATCGAGATCTTTTAAAAAGGAATATATAAAATTTGAGATGAAACCTCGTTGAAGCTTTGGATGACTATCTTGGTAGGTTTAATAAAATCTTGAGCAATCTTAGATCTGTTGATTCTTCTTATGACACTAATTATCCACGATCGAGATTTCTCGCCACTTTTTAAATGGTCTTGACATGTCTGTTTGGGAGGTGAAAGTAACTTCTATTCAAGAATCTGTTAACATGGCAAATTTGACTTTGGATTCGCTTTATACAAAACTCAAAACTCATGAGATGAATATTCTTTCTCAAAAAACGGATTCTAAGTCAAGTGCTTTAATTTCTCCTTCGACTTCTTCAGATGTTGCGTCTTCATCATCTCCAAATGCTCTTGCTTTAATTAACGCCATGTCCGACGAACAACTCGAGCAATTCGAGGAGGAGGATTTGGCTCTTGCTACTAACAAACTTTCCAGAGCTATGAATAGAGTTAGGTTCAGGAAGAAAGGAGGACCAACGCGTTGCTTTGAGTGCGGCGCCTTGGATCACATCCGCTCCAACTGCCCCAAGCTCGGGAGGAGCAAGAAGGAGGACAAGAGCGCTGAAAAGACAAAAGATGACAAGCCCAAGGGTAGGCGCTCCAAGGAGATGATCAAGAAAGTGTTGAGTCAAGTCTATGCCGCTTTTGAGCCACTCAGCGACATATTTTCTGACAGTGAGGAGGAGAAGGGCAAGAACATCTCCGGCATTTGTCTCATGACGCGTGGAGATGAAGAAAATGAGGTAAGCTCACTTGAGGATGCAATTCTTGTTTTAAGTGCTAAAATAAAAAATGTGAGAAAATATTTAAAAAACAAGAATTTGTGATTGAATCTTTAAATGCTGAAATTGCTAGATTGAAATCTCTGATTCCCAATGATGATAATTGCAAAAATTGTGAGGTTTTAATGCTAGAAATTTCAAAGATTAGATATGTCAATAATTCTCAAGTGTTGGCTGCTAAATCTTGTTTAACTTGTGATGCTAATGAATTGAAATTAAAAGATGTTTTAGCTCGTGTTAAGCATATAGAAGATATAGTTAAACAAGATGAGGTAGCTTCTTGCTCTAGATGTCGCAAAGGTAAAGATGTCATGATTGATTGTGAAAATTGTGTTAATCTTGGAAAAAGTTTCTTACTTGAAAAGTTCCTTGCAAAAATTTTCGATGGTAAGAAACAACTTAACATGATTTTGGACAAATCTAAAGTGTGTAGCGACAATAAAGGAGGTTTTGATGCTCATGACTATTTCACCAAAAATCCTCCAAATGTTTTAGGAATGACTGAAAATGGTGAAATCTTGACAAAACCTAAAACCATGAAAATAGTTTTTAAGTCTGCTGGAAATTTGCTATCCCTTTCTGTTTATCTAAAAGAAACTAAACCAAAATTTTCAAAACCATCTGTTACTAAAGAAAAGTTTTCTTGCTCTTTCTGTGGTAAAGATGGTCATCTTGTTTGTTTTTTGTTTTAGATTAGCACGAAAATAGAAAAGGGAAAGAGAAAATAATTTTGCAAAATCAAAGTGGCAAAAATCTGTTTTCCCTCGGGAAGTCGGTCGGACCGCAGTTGGTCCACTGTCGACCGGCCCCGGCACCCGGCCGACCGACGGCACTGCCTCGGGCCGATGGCGTCCGGCCGACCGACCACCCAGCGGCCGAGCCCGAAGGAATTTTTCTAAAAATTCCAAAACTGTTTTCTCTCATGGTTTTGTGCCTATTGGATCTACTGGTCGTGTGTCTCAGTACTGGATTCCTAAATTTCTTTTAACTAACCCTAGTACTGAGGCCTCGACATCTCGTGTTCTGTAGACTTTTGTGGCAAGGAAGGAGAACGTGTGGATCATGAACTCCGGTTGTTCGCGGCACATGGCCGGAGATAAAAATTTGTTCTCCTCCCTCAAGATGGCATCCAATACGGAATCGATAATCTTTGGGGATGCTTCAACAAGTGCCGTTCTCGCTACCGGATCCATCAAGGTAAGTGACAAGTTCGAATTGAAAGAGGTAGCTTTGGTAGAGGATTTAAAATACAATTTACTTTCAGTTTCACAAATTGTTGATGAAAACTTTGAAGTTCATTTCAAGAAAACTGGAAGTAAAATATTTGATTCTTGTGGTGATTCTGTTTTGAACATTTCTCGTTATGGGAGAGTTTTTAAAGCTGATTTTGAAAACCCTGTTTCTCCTGTTGTTACTTGTTTAATTGCTAAATTCAACAAAGATTTGATGTTCTGGCATCGTAGACTTGGTCATGTTGGATTTGATCATTTGACTTGTTTAAGTGGTTTAGATCTTGTTCGTGGTTTGCCAAAACTCAAAAAGGATCTTGATTTGGTTTGTGCACCATGTCGTCATGGTAAAATGGTTGCTTCTTCACACACACCAATTCTTTCTGTGATAACGGATGCACCAGGACAGCTTTTACACATGGACACTGTTGGTCGAGCTAAAGTGCAATCTGTTTAAGGAAAATGGTATGTGTTAGTTATTGTTGACGACTTTTCTCGATATTCTTGGGTTTTCTTCATGGCAACTAAGGACGAGGCCTTTGGACACTTTCAAAGTTTTTTTCTTCGCTTAAATTGTGAAATTCCCAATTCTTTGAAAACAATTAGAAATGATAATGATGGTGAATTTAAAAATGCTTCTTTAAAACATTTTTGTGTTGAAAAAGGAACTAAACATCAATTTTCTTCTCCTCGTGTTCCTCAACGAAATGGTGTTGTCGAAAGAAAAAATCGTTCTTTGGTTGAAATGGCTAGGACAATGCTAGATGAATATCACACACCTAGAAAATTTTGGGTCGAAGCTATTAACACTGCTTGCTATGTTTCTAATCGCATTTTCTTGCGTTCTAAACTTGGCAAAACTCCTTATGAGCTTCGTTTTGGTCGCCAGCCCAAAGTTTCACATTTGCGTGTTTTTGGTTGCAAGTGCTTTGTGTTAAAATTTGGAAATTTGGACAAGTTTGAATCTCGTTCAATTGATGGTTTATTTATTGGTTACCCCGCACACACTCGTGGCTATCGTGTACTTGTTTTAGAGACTAACAAAACTGTCGAGACTTGTGAAGTCACTTTTGATGAGGCTAGTCCCGGTACTAGACCAGATCTTTCAGGTACATTGCCACAGGCTCAGGGGGAGTTTGGTCGAATCTTTGAAGACGAAAGCGACGACGACGACGATGAGGTCGATCTGCCCAGTCAGACCGGCCAGGTGCCATCGGTCAGACCGATAGAGCCTGCTCGGTCAGACCGGCAGGGGCTGACCCCTTCGGATTTCGTTGATTCAAATCACGAGGATTCTTCGGGGACCACGACCAGTGCTGAACCAGAACGTGAATCAACTTCTGAGATCACTGCACCTTTGCACATTCAGCGATGACATCCGCCGGTACAAATAATAGGTAATTTAAATGAGCGGACAACCAGATCTAAGGTAACTGCGCATGATTTAGCGAATTCTGCTTTTGTTGCTTCTTTTGAAACCAAAGATGTTACTCATGCATTAACTAACGAACCGTGGATTAACGCTATGCATGAAGAACTTGAAAATTTTGAAAGAAACAAAGTTTGGTCTTTAGTTGAACCTCCTTCTGGACATAATATTATTGGAACCAAGTGGGTTTTCAAAAATAAACAAAATGAGGAGGGTTTGATTGTTCGAAATAAGGCTAGGCTTGTTGCTCGTGGTTTTACTCGGTGGAGGGTTTGGATTTTGATAAAACTTTTGCTCCTGTTGCTAGGATTGAAGCAATTAGGCTTTTGTAACTTGCTGATATTTTTACAAAACCATTGGGAGTCATTCATCCTTTTAACATGTTTTGAGGGAGAGTTTTTGTGCTCTTTATCAAGCTACATGATTAAAATAAATTGAAAAAGAGAGCTTTATCCATACATATTATTGATCATGTGCATGCTAGCAATATTATGAAGGTTTATTTGTCACTAGCATAGCTTATATCTAGTATTTTTATGTGATCTAGATTTTATATTTAAGTGAAATAATGCATGACACTTTAATCATACTTGAATTAAAGAAATATGCAATGTTGATACTAGTACTTGTGTTGGATTTTAAATGCTTATATATATATTATGTTGCATTAATATTCCTTAAATTACTTTAAAATTGCTCAATGTGAAAAGAGTGTTAGTGATATGCCCTAGAGGCAACATGGAGATGTTGGATATCACGTCAATGTTTATGTATAAATGAATAAAGTGTTATTCGGTTCCATGAAATAGACATCTTGTATTGATCAATAAGTACGTGACTTATTTATGAGACTCTTTATGTATGAATCTATTTCTAAACGATCCCCGATCATATGTCATATTGTTGGAACAAATATGATTCTAAGATCGGCATGTTTATTGATTGATGATCATGTCTCGTAGATCATGGGTATGGAGATACCAAATCAATAAACATGGACATATGTGTTAGAGAACACATTGTTGGATAGACCCACCATGAGACACTACAGGAATTAATGTGCCATTAGTTGGTCTCGGGTAGTGTTGGTACAAAGTCCTTAGACTGAGATCACCATGGATTCCAACATGTGTAGTAGCCTACTTTGGGACTACCAAACGCTATTCCGTAATGGATAGTTATAAAGGTAGTTTTCGGGTTTGCTATGAAACATGGAGTGGGATGTGAGTGATCAAGATGGAATTTGCCCCTCCTTTGGAGAGATATCTCTGGGCCCCTCGAGGTAATGGATTATGGAAATGCATGGCCATGCTAAGTTGATTGAGGAGTCAATCAACGGACGATAATCCAATACGGTTCGAGTGAATGGTTAAGCTATTGAAGGGATGGCACACATCTTGCCTATAGCTTAACCGGTATCGTGAGGCAAAGGGATTTGTGTACACATTACAGTTCGAGCCGATATTATATTCTTGTATACTATGGTGTCAATATGTGCTGCTAGGCGCCGCTATTGACAGTCGGCTGAGTTGGACTCGAGCCGACGATCGGCTAAGTTAGACTATAGCCGAAACCGAGTATACCTGAACCTGGGTCGCACGCTTAAGGGGATAGAATAGATATTCGAGTTGGACTCGGATACGGCTCGATCGGATAGGGATCCGATCGGATAGAGTCCTATGGGCTTACGACGTGTGGGCGGTCAACTCTATGAGATACGGATGAGATCCGATTCAAAATAGAGTCCTAATCGGCCACTAGTCCCGCCGGCCAACTCTATATAAAGGAGGGAGGGGTGGAGAGTTGCGGCATGTCAATTGCATCGCGTGCAATAGAAGTCGCCGAGATCAATCTCCACGGAAACCCTCCCCACTTTCGAGCCAAACCCTAGCCTTGCATCGCGTGCTAGCACACGGGTGTACGGCGTTACTGTCCCCGGACGTGTGGATACCGGTAGAGGCGCTGCTACGTTGCGCGCTCTTGATCGGCTGCGGTCGGGCGCATCGAGCGAGGCGTGAGAACGCGGCCGGACGACTCGAATCGGCTGATTGGCGAATCGGCGTCCGGGAATAGGCTACACGTTCCGGATCGGATTGCCCCGATTGGCTATTCCGCCGCACTCTACTTTAATCGGTAACGATCTATCGGCCCTTACTTGCAAGTGTTCCTGGTTTGCGCGGTAGAAATTTTTGTTTTCGGCTAGCGTAGCTTCGCGTAACCCTTCATGGTATCGAGCTAATCTTGCTTAGTTCGGGTTTTAGATTGGATCTGGAACAAGTTTTGCGCACGGGTTGATTTGATCAATCGGTTTTACGGGATCTGTTGAGGAGAGTTAATGGTAATTGCGTTCCTTGATAGTGTATCGGAACGGCGTAATGTGATTACGTCGAAGCAATTTCCATATAACTCGGTTTGAGTCGGCTTCGAGATAGCGTTCCTTGATAGTGTATCGGAACGGTATAATGTGATTATGTCGAAGCTATCTCGTAGTCCGATCTTGTTAGCTGCCTCGCGCTGCGCAAACCATCTCCCTTGATAGTGTATCGGGACGGCATAATATGATTATGCCGACATGGTTTCCGTAAGCGATTTCATAGATTGGATCTATGAATTTCGTGTGGTGTTCGGCGCTGCCCGGAAGCCCGCGAGGGCGGCTTCCCTCGACCCCCGCCCGCTAACCGGCTAGCGGGACCGCCGTGTGCGTACCCCCTTATAGGTCGTCTCGATGCCGTAGCTCGCGATAGGTAGAAAACGTTTCTACGCCTAACTTGTTTTTGCAGAGAATGCTTTGAGATGGTATGGCCCTATTGTATGTATGAGATGTATGAGATGCATGTGATGCATGTAATATTCTTTCATATGTGCAATCCTGTAATATTCTTTCATACGTGCAATGCTTGTAATATTCTTTCACGACTGCGAGTCGATGTAATCTTCAATTAGAGCTTCTATAGTAGTAGCTTAGTTTGAAGATATCAAGCATTCGACACTTGGAATATGGTGCCGAAGATGGAGATCCTCAGCGCCGACATGGAGATGGAGATCACCATGTGAAGGGGGCCATACTATTTCATTATATGCTATTCTTCTTGATTTCATATGTGATATGTTTGTTTGATAGGATAGCATCCCTCTCAAAATTAAGTAGTAATGATGCCTTTCCAAATGTTGCACCGTCACACCGTTATGCTCGTCAATGGTGGGTCTGCCAAAGCAGAGTGCCATTCTCTATCATAACACGAGGGGTATATGTCGACATATACAAGGAGCATTTGGTTTACTTAACAAGGCTATCAAAACAGTTTTGGGCCTTGGGGCATAGGTTGGGGCCGGGGCATGGAGATGCCACACCAACAACAAGAGTCACATAGAGATGTGATTAGCAAGGAGTTGCTTACCGATGTTATTAATCTTCTAGCAGTGATGCCAAAGCTCACTAGAAAATTAATTAACATGTGGATCTTGACCCAATACGTAACCTAGAGGGAAGGTGGAAAATACGTAATGGGAGTCTAATGTTAAATTGTTTAACAATAGACATAGCATAAACATTGTGCTAAACTTTGCTTTTTCGTTGTAGAATAAATGGCGGCTAATACTACACCGTGCTTTTAATTTGCGATCTATTCTCGAAAAGGAAAAATTAAATGGAACAAACTTTATGGATTGGTATCGCAACTTGAGAATTGTTCTCAAGCAAGAGCGTAAGGAGTACGTTCTTGAAGTACCCTATCCCGAGGATTTGCCAAATAATGCCACCGCAACCGCACGGAGAGCTTACGAGAAGCACACTAATGATGCCCTAGACATAAGCTGTCTCATGCTTGCTACAATGTCCCCCGAGCTTGAAGCAATATGAGAGCAGTGATGCTCACACTATTATTCGGGGACTGCGTGGCATGTTTGAGAACCAAGCTCGGGCCGAGAGGTTCAACACCTCGAAGTCCTTGTTTGCGTGCGAGCTTGTTGAGGGAATCCCGTCGTCCGCATGTGATAAAAATGATTGGCTACATTGAGAGTCCGGAAAAACTAGGTTTTCCCCTTAGCCAAGAGTTGGCTACGATGTGATTCTCCGTCGCTCCCTCCGAGCTTCGAGCCATTCATATTGAATTATCACATGAACAATATGGATAGGACCTTGGCTGAATTGCATGGGATGCTAAAGACAGTGAGGAGAGTATCCGAGAAAAACGGTCATCATGTGATGATGATGCGAAGGCAAAGCGCAAACCACTGTCAAGAAACTTTGTACCAAGAGGAAGTTAACTCCCGATGAGATCGCGAGTGCCTCTAATGCAAAGAAGGGCAAGAAGGGGTCGGCGGCATCGATGCCGTTTGCTTCTATTGCAAGGAGACAGCCATTGGAAGAGGAACCGCAAGAAGTACATGGAGGATCTCAAAAAGAAGCAAAGTACGACTTCGCTTCAGGTATTAATGTTATAGACATTAATCTTGCTACTTCACCTACGACTCTTGGGTATTTGATACCGGATCGTAGCTCATATTTGCAAATCGTTGCAGGGGAATGAGAAGAAGTAGAGGATTGAGAAGGGGCGAGGTGAACCTGCGCGTCGGCAATGGAGCAAGCGTTGCTACGCTTCTTCGGCACAGTACCACTTCATCTACCTTCGGGATTAGTTTTGGAATTGAATAATTGTTATTGTGTTCCAACACTATGTCAAAACGTTATTTCCGCTTCATGTTTGCAAGCGGAAGGATATGATTTTAGATCAATGAACAATGGTTGTTCAATATATCTCGAGAGATATGTTCTATTTTCATGCTCCATTGGTGAATGGATTATACGTTTTGAATCTTGAAGCGTCTCCCATCTATAACATTAATACGTAAAAGACAACTCTCTAATGATATAAACCCCACGTTTATCCGGCATTGTCGCTTAGGCCATATAAATAAGAAACGCATGGAGAAGCTCCATAAGGATGGATTGCTTCACTCTTTTGATTTTGAATCATTTGAGACATGTGAGTCTTGTTTACTTGGTAAGATGACAAAGGCACCTTTCACGGGACACGTGAAAGAGCAAGTGACTTGTTGGCACTCGTACATACCGATGTATGTGGACCAATGAGCTCGACGGCCGAGGTGGTTATCGTACTTCATTACCTTTACCGATGACTTTAGTAGATATGGTTATATCTACTTGATGAGGCATAAGTCCGAATCCTTTGAAAAGTTCAAAGAATTCCGAATGAAGTACGTAATCATTTAGGGAAAACAATCAAGTTTCTACGATCGATCGTGGAGGGGAATACTTGAGCCAAGAGTTTGGTAATCATCGAAAGATTGTGGAATTGTTCCACGCTTAACTCCGCCAGAACTCCACAATGGAACGGAGTGTCCGAACGGAGAAATCGCACCTTGTTGGACATGGTGCGGTCGATGATGAGCCAAAGTGATCTTCCGTTATCTTTCGGGGATATGCTCTTGAAACAGCTTGCGCTCACACTAAATAGAGTTCCATCTAAGTCGGTTGAAAAGACACCATATGAGATATGGACAGGGCAACCCCTAGTTTGTCTTTTCTCAAAATATGGGGATGCGAAGCTTATGTAAAACGTTTACATCGACAAGCTCACACCCAAATCGACAAGTGCTTCTTTGTGGGATATCCTAAGGAAACTAAGGGATATTACTTTTATAATCGGGAACAAGGCAAAGTGTTTGTCGCCCGACACGGTGTCTTCTTAGAGAAAGAGTTTCTTTCAAGAAGGGTTAGTGGGAGCAGGGTGCATCTTGAAGAAGTTCAAGAAACACCGAAAAATGTTTCAATGACCACGTAACCACAACAGAGGTGCAAAGTGTTGCGCCACCGGTTGTAGATACACCAGCCCCACGGAGGTCGAAAGATCACGTCGTGCACCGACAGTACACAAAGTGGAACAACGTGATATATTGTTGTTGGACAACGATGAACCTAAGACCTATGAGGAAGCGATGGTGGGACCGATTCCAACAAGTGGCTTGGAGCCATGAAATCCGAAATAGAATCCATGTACGACAATCAAGTTTGGAACTTGGTTGATCCACTGATGGTGTCAAAACCATTGAGTGCAAATGGGTTTTTAAGAAAAAGGCCGATATGGATGGAAATGTTCACATCTATAAGGCGCGATTGGTGGCGAAAGGTTTTAAACGATTCAAGGAGTTGATTATGATGAAACCTTCTCGCCCGTCGCAATGCTTAAATCTATTCGGATTATCCTAGCGATTGCTGCATATTTCGATTATGAGATATGGCGAGATGGATGTCAAAACGGCTTTCCTAAATGGAAACCTAAGCGAGGATGTATACATGATACAACCTCGGGGTTTTGTCGATCCGAATCGCTGAAAGATATGCAAGCTACGTAAATCCATTTATGGATTGAAGCAAGCATCTCGGAGTTGGAATATTCGTTTTGATGAAGTAATCAAGGGTTTGGTTTCATCAAAAACGAAGAAGAGGCCTGTGTTTACAAAAAGGTCGGTGGGAGCGCAATTGTATTTCTAATCTTATATGTGGATGACATATTACTGATTGGAAATGATATCCCTATGCTTGAATCCGTCAAGTCTTCATTGAAAAATAGTTTTTCCATGAAAGACTTAGGGGAGGCAAAGCATATATATTGGGCATTCGGATCTATAGAGATAGATCCAAGAGGCTAATTGGATTAAGACAAAGTACATACATTGACAAGGTGTTGAAAAGGTTCAACATGCATGATTCCAAGAAAGGTTTCTTGCCTATGTCACATGGCATCAATCTTAGCAAGAATCGTGTCCTCGACACATGATGAGCGGAATAAGATGGGTATGGTTCCATATGCTTCGGCAATTGGATCCATCATGTATGCCATGCTTTGTACACGCCGCATGTCTCGTACGCTTTGAGTGCTACGAGCAGATACTCGCCGATCCAGTGAAGGTCACTGGATCGCCGTAAAGAATATCCTTAAGTACTTGAGAAGAACTAAGGATATGTTCCTAGTCTATGGAGGTGAGGAAGAGCTCGTTGTAAGTGGTTACACCGATGCTAGCTTCCAAACGGACAAGGATGATTATAGATCGCAATCTGGGTTCGTGTTCGCCCGAACGGAGGCGCATCACTGGAAGAGTTCCAAGCGGGATACCGTTGCTGATTCTACAACGGAGGCCGAGTACATTGCTGCTTCGAAAGCGCAAAGGAGGCTGTTTGGATCAAGAAATTCGTTTCGAGCTTGGTGTGATGCCTAGTACGACGGGTCCAATGTCTCTCTATTGTGATAATAGTGGAGCCATTGCGCAAGCCAAGGAGCCGAGGTCACATCGAAGTCCAAACACATACTTCGGCGATATCATCTCATCCGCGAGATAGTGGACAGAGGTGATGTCAAGATATGCAAAGTGCACACGGATCTCAACATAGCCGATCCGCCGACAAAACCTCTCCCTCGCCCGAAGCATGAGGCGCACACAAGAGCAATGGGTATTAGATACTTACATGATTGACTCTAGTGCAAGTGGGAGATTGTTAGTGATATGCCCTAGAGGCAACATGGAGATGTTGGATATCACGTCAATGTTTATGTATAAATGAATAAAGTGTTATTCAGTTCCATGAAATAGACATCTTGTATTGATCAATAAGTACGTGACTTATTTATGAGACTCTTTATGTATGAATCTATTTCTAAACGATCCTCGATCATATGTCATATTGTTGGAACAAATATGATTCTAAGATCGGCATGTTTATTGATTGATGATCATGTCTCGTAGATCATGGGTATGGAGATACCAAATCAATAAACATGGACATATGTGTTAGAGAACACATTGTTGGATAGACCCACCATGAGACACTACAGGAATTAATGTGCCATTAGTTGGTCTCGGTAGTGTTGGTACAAAGTCCTTAGACCCGAGATCACCATGGATTCCAACATGTGTAGTAGCCTACTTTGGGACTACCAAACGCTATTCCGTAATCGGGATAGTTATAAAGGTAGTTTTCGGGTTTGCTATGAAACATGGAGTGGGATGTGAGTGATCAAGATGGAATTTGCCCCTCCTTTGGAGAGATATCTCTGGGCCCCTCGAGGTAATGGATTATGGAAATGCATGGCCATGCTAAGTTGATTGAGGAGTCAATCAACGGACGGATAATCCAATACGGTTCGAGTGAATGGTTAAGCTATTGAAGGGATGGCACACATCTTGCCTATAGCTTAACCGGTATCGTGAGGCAAAGGGATTTGTGTACACATTACAGGTTCGAGCCGATATTATATTCTTGTATACTATGGTGTCAATATGTGCTCTAGGCGCCGCTGATTGACAGTCGGCTGAGTTGGACTCGAGCCGACGATCGGCTAAGTTAGACTATAGCCGAAACCGAGTATACCTGAACCTACGGGGTCGCACGCTTAAGGGGATAGAATAGATATTCGAGTTGGACTCGGATACGGCTCGATCGGATAGGGATCCGATCGGATAGAGTCCTATGGGCTTACGACGTGTGGGCGGTCAACTCTATGAGATACGGATGAGATCCGATTCAAAATAGAGTCCTAATCGGCCACTAGTCCCGTCGGCCAACTCTATATAAAGGAGGGAGGGGTGGAGAGTTGCGGCATGTCAATTGCATCGCGTGCAATAGAAGTCGCCGAGATCAATCTCCACGGAAACCCTCCCCACTTTCGAGCCAAACCCTAGCCTTGCATCGCGTGCTAGCACACGGGTGTACGGCGTTCGTCCCCGGACGTGTGGATACCGGTAGAGGCGCTCGCTACGTTGCGCGCTCTTGATCGGCTGCGGTCGGGCGCATCGAGCGAGGCGTGAGAACGCGGCCGGACGACTCGAATCGGCGATTGGCGAATCGGCCGTCTCCGGGAATAGGCTACACTGTTCCGGATCGGATTGCCCGATTGGCTATTCCGCCGCACTCTACTTTAATCGGTAACGATCTATCGGCCCTTACTTGCAAGTGTTCCTGGTTTGCGCGGTAGAAATTTTTGTTTTCGGCTAGCGTAGCTTCTGCGTAACCCTTCAAAGAGAATAAAATATTATCTATGAGAGAAAAAAATAAATACCGAATCCTTGAAAACAGTCTTAATAACAACGACGTATTCGATGTGAGCAAAAATAATGAGTACCGAATCCTTGGAAACAGTCTTGACGACAAGGACATACTCAAAATAATTGAGAGAAAAAAATATAAGCAACAAATATGGCTGAAATCAATATGAAAAAGTTTCTCTTGAATTATATGTGCAAAAAGGTAAATTTGAGAAAGAATAAAAATTGCACTAGGTATATATATTTGGGTTTATTTTTCAACCTATGTACTTGTAAAGATGTTGCATTATAAATCGTTTGAATCCATGAACTTTTATTGTGTTATTGAACTTACTTATAAAATATTTGATTCATGATTATACTCTAGTGCATATTTGCTATATAATTGATGAATTTATCTTCTTTTTATTGCAACACATGACATGACTTGTTTTATGTATGGTGCTAAGCTCTTGAATATTTATAAACATAATTCCTATGCTTGATGAATTCATTGTCAAAAGGGGAGAAAATAATGTTGTTTGCATGGGAGAACAAGAGGACAAACAAAGTGCAAGTTTTTTTTAGGTCAAGGGATTTTCTTTCTTTTCAAAAGGGAGAGAAATTTTCTTTGATTTTTGAGCACTCAAATGCTTTTTACCATTTTTGTTTTTAATTTTCCAAACACCAAAACAACAATTTTTATTTGTTTGCCAATGTGTTCATCAAGGGGAGATTGTAAAATCAAAGTGTGTTTGATTCTTATTGGATGATGAACAATTGGTCGCCGTGGTTTTTGGTTTGTGTGTTTTGATCTTTGGAGATTACCGACAAATTGGTTTTGGGAGATAATTGAATTTTTGGATGATGAACAAGTGTTCTCGGCTGCTGCAGGTCTGATCGGAGGTGTTTCGGCGGTCGACCGGACGAGCCCCGACCGGTTGCCGATTTCGTTTCGGTTTTGGTTTCGGTTTGTTTTCTTGCATATACATGGAAGTTTCATGTTCCTATGCACGTGTCTGGTTGTTTATGCTAACAATGAGTCAAGTTTGGATAGCTTGTGCTCGGATATGGTATTCCTTGTTTAATTGTGTGCGTATTCTTTACGCCTCGGGAAAGTGTTGCTGGTGATCAAGTCGGAGTCAACTTGGAGATAAGGTGATGTCCGAGATGGGGATCATGCGGGATGCTGAAGGGTAGAGATTAGTGCACATAATTGGGAAGTTTCCATATGGCATACAATGGAGATATTGTTGCGTATGGAAAGCGGAATTTCGGTTTTAGGAAAACCGAGTTTGTTATGGTTGGTTTATGTATAGTTCGTTTCTTGTACGGGAAGGTTTCCTAGTGGATTAGGGCTTCTTGTATGAGTAGGATTCGTGGCTCTTGGCTGCGGATCTTGGGTATAAATAGTGAGGGAGGCGTGGCCTCTCGGTATCGCTTTTGAATTCAAGTTTTAGAGTTTCTCAAGTTAGGGTTTCAAGTTTAGATTGAGATTTTGTGAGGAGTGCTTTCCATAAACTTTATAAACACAAAGAGATTCAATAAAGATCAATTTTCTAGAGAATTCTTTGTGTTGCTATTTTCT